>CM027120.1:19898192-20498192 GCA_015476505.1 Urochloa ruziziensis
CAAGGAGGGCCGAGCGACGTGCTACTCTGCGAAGCAAAATAGGCAACAGCAGACTCCTCAGCCAAGTAAATATTTCAACTCTCCAGCGGCCAACGCCATGGAACTGCAGTTCAGGCTATCTTTATGCACCAAACCGCTGAAATCAAAAATTCTTCTCGGGTTGACCACCACAATCGCAAACAACTCGATGATTATGAGGCCCGAATGAAGTAGAAAGCGACGACTCAGAGGTACGTTTGCAGATCGCCGCAGTAGAACAATATGATCCTCAAAATAACAGGAAGATTTAGCCTCAGAAATCCAGAGTACTCTCAAGAGGAAACCAGTCGAAGACGCAACACAATCATCCCACAGCTCAACGAGCTAAAATCAAAATCCGATTCAGCAGCATCAAGGAGCGCTTAACAAAAGATGCACTTTGCACCCAAATCAAATGCACTTCACTAAAGAATGCTACATGATGAAAAAGGCACTAGGGATCCCTGTGAAGAATCAAAAGACTACTTCAGTTCAGGACAAACCAGAAGAGTAGCATGACGCTATGGTAATGGTGATCTCTCGACCAGCAAAGGAACACCAAGGCAAGAAAACGATACCAGTTTCTAGGCGTTTCTTCCCAAGAAAGGCAGACACCAACATATCCTTCTCAGAAAAGGATCAATGGGCAACTTTTTCAGAATCAACCCCACCACCACTCGTGGTAAAACCAGAGATTGGTACTCTCAAAACTACTGACGTGCTAATAGACAGAGGGGCCGGGCTTAATCTACTAATAGTCTCATCTCTTGCATGACATGGGTTTTGACTCAAAAAATTGGATGGTACCCGCGACCGCCCCGTTCTTTGGAATCATTCCAGGCACAGAAGCTATGCAAATTGGATCAGTAACGCTTCGAGTAACCTTCAGCGACGGCAACAAATCAAGGACAGAGCTATACCTAGCTTCGAAGTAATCGACTTCAGCACTCCATACAATGCAATATTTGGAAGGCCTGCACTAGTCAAATTCCAAGCTATCCCAGTTACAATTACCTCGTCCTCAAATACCCACCCGGAACGGCGTCCTATCACTTCAAAGAAGTTTAGGACAATGCCGTGCTGTCATAAAGGAGTCCTCATAAAGGTCACTCCCATAAAGCAAATCTGGCCGAAAGAATAAGACTACTTCTTTCAAGCAGAAGCACAACCACCGTACTGAAAAAAAGACCCTAAACCTATAAAGGGCGTCATCATATCGAGTAGTTTTTTCTTTCAAAAGCAAATCTCCGTACAAGACTAGTCCAGCTATCAAGTAGTTTCCTTACAATAAAAGAAAGGAGGAATATACTACGCATGTAACCAAGGATTATATACTATAGACTTATAAAAGTATTATCGATCGTGTTGCCGCGTAAAAAGTTTTTTTTGCGACGGTCCTTCGACTACTTTGTCAATAAAAACCACTTTGTCACAGATTTGGAAGGTTTTTTGCTTCCAAGATTTCTTCTCTATGGAAGGTCGAAGCCTTGAGGCACTAGCCAGAGGATTAGATAACCATACAGCAAGGAAAAAATTCACATAATACAAAAGGTGAAACATCCACACTTTATTCAAAGAACTTGATTACAAAGAGCTATCAAAAATCAACAGCATTTACAAGAACAAGGACATCAAACAGAGCCTAGTCGTCAAGGACAAGCAGGCACCTCGTTAATAAAGAGTAGGAAAATAAGTGCATGAACAAAAGCATAGACTGATTCCACTCTTTACAAAAAATCATCTCAAAAGAGTACTTCATCCTAGTAGACCGTTGGCACTCCTTAGCGTCACGTTTTAGCAACGCTTCAAGAGCGCGAAGATATATGTTGTTGTATGCAAAATGGATTCTGCAAGCGCACAAAATATATATCGTTGTAGCACTTCACCTAGGGAGTTATCCCAGGGTATCGTATTTATATTTCTGCAGGGAAGCAGAATGGTTAAAGTGTATTGAAGAATGAAATGATATATCTTGCCAGAAATATCAAGCCACAAACCTAGGGGCACAAACTCTAGGTTTGGAGATAATGGTCAAGTAAATGACTGGATAGAAGGTCTAAAAGACCAGCGACACACAGGAGCACCTAATTCTAAAGAAAGGAAAGATCTTGAGAGAGACCGGACCTAGACACTTCCTACCTCAGAGCAAAAGGTACTCTAACCTTAGCCTAGACACTAGCTTAGATACCGGGAATAGAGCTCGCTTCGACGGCTAGAACGGGAGAACCTCAGAACGGAGTGAGAGAGGGGGTTCTCCAGGCTCAGCACTACTGTTGTGAATACACCCGAACGTGGTGGACTCCGAAGGACGGACAGGGCTGTCACCACCTGCCGCCTACCATTGCTGTTCTGTGGGGTGCAAGACACTTCCTAGTTAATCAACAAACCATACACCACGTCTGCACTCGAAGATTAAGATTTCTCTTGAGGCCTGTCAAGAGAAATCCCCGTCTTCCCTAAGGCGTCTTACGGCCCGGTCAAGGCGAGCAAACCCACGAGATAAAACCCGGTAGAGCTAAACTAAACTCTACACTAAGACTAAATGGGGACAAAACTTTACTCTAATGAGAGCAAGATGTTTACTCTAAAAAGAAGAGCAAGAGATAATATAAAAGATAAACTTAAGCTCTAAAATAAGAAAGTAATTGTTTTGATAAACTCTTCAAATGAAGGAAAGGATACAAGAGCTTTACGAGAAGTCTGAAGATTCCGAAGATCCGAGCTAAGCTCGACTCGACTCTACTCCCAACTCTAATCCTAATATAAGAAATGTAAAAGATACAAGAGCTCCCTTCAAGTATGAACTTGAGAAGTGTGGTGTGTGTCTTGGATTGAAGAGAAGGTGGCCTTTTATAGCCTCCCAAGGTTGGTAGCCACCGTAACCATCACACCAACGACCTGCTTAACTTCTACGCCGAAGATGGTCGCGTGAGGTTGCAGCAGGGGGCCGACCAACCTGGTGTAGGCCGATCGGCATACACCTGGCTCCCCTGGCCAGCCACCTTCGTCGTGGACGCTCCTGATTGCTTCCTGAGGTCGGTAACAGTTGCGTTCAGTTGAGGCTGTCCAAGAATCCGAGGTTGTGGGCCCTTCAGTCCATGTTCATTCCACTCTAGGCCTTTCGGGTCCTTGGATCAAACCGACAAAGATTGCACATCTCTTGATCATCTTGGATACTTAGTTTAGCTTGTGGATCAGTGGCGTGGCCAGACTTGGCCAGCGGAGGCCAGTCAGCCTGGGCTAGGCCGGTCGGCCTCGCTCTGTGCCAGGTTTGGCCCCTGTTTCACCTGTTTCATCCTGCAATCACAACTCATCCAAAACTTGTGGAACTGGTCAGTAAAAACACTTTTATGTATGGAACATGGTGTGGTCATCCTCATTTTATCGAAATGTTGACGGTCAATACTAGGTTATAATGGCCATCAACATAGACTCCAAGTACTCTTCAAACTTGGCGTCAGTATAGTCGCTAGCTTTACCACCCGGTACACTGTTTAAACTAAGCTTAGGAACCAGAGACTAGACCACAGCCAGGACATTATTAGCTTCAAAAGTACACGTACGACGCAAGTATGAGTCAAAGCAACTTGGAAATTCTGCAAGGCGATCAAGAAGCAGCCGAGGGCGAGAACCTGCGGGAGTTGGTGTTGGGTATGGAACCCGCGGGTACCTACAAGGAACAAAGAAGTCGGAATCCTATTAGGACTCTACTCTGTAATCCTATTAGGACTCCAACATTGTAACCGGCTAGTTCCCCGCCCCTTGGGATATATAAAGGAGGGCAGGGGTGCCTAGATCGGTAGACCAAAACTCTCAATAGAGAGACACACAACGACGACCTCATTGAATACAAACCACCACACAGGACGTAGGGTATTACGCTATCTCGGCGGCCCGAACCTGTCTAAAATCCTGAGTCTCTTAGCCTTTGCGTTGTTGATCTCGGCGAAACCCCACCTGAACTCTACTACCTCGGGGTATCCCTCGGTAAGATCGATGGTAGAACACCGACATCTGGCGCACCAGGTAAGGGTATTCATCGAAGATCCCGTGGTGAACCCAATGGGTCAATCCAGCTCAGATTAGACTGCTCGATTTGAATTTGAATTCAAATTCATCGAGTAGTTCAGATTTGAGCACCCACCTACCCTGATTCCCAAGATCACTCTACTTGGCGAGAAGCAGCGGCTCGGTCTTGCGTGGTCCGTGCACGACTCGGTCTTCACGGGCTGAGCTCCTACCGCTCGGCATGCTGACGGCATCGTCCCGGCGTACTCTCTCTATTCCTGCAATCTGCCGTGAATATCTACTCAGCGACATGCATCTCCTGCAGCGCCCAGTTCGAAACCAATCGCAACTCGATCATGAACACAAGTCCAAGACGAAATTCAAGATCGAGTTGATTTCCTGTGTTGCACCAGACGATCGACCACTTGAAGAAGCGTTGAAATAATAGCGCAACAAGAAACCTCAAGATCGACGGGGCCGAATCGGATTTCCAGATTACTCGACGTATGAATCAATGGTTGTTAGCTGGCTTCGCAATCGCCGAGAATGAGGCAAGCTCTACTTGGTAACCGTGTGGAGCAATATCCGTGTCTGTGCCAAGTTCAAGCTGGTGCTGTGGCGGACGTTCCAGCCCGTATAAGAATCAAATTGGGAGAACTGTTCTTCGGATGTAGTGCTGCGTCTGGAGGCAAAGAAAATTCAGATATTATGTTGCTGCGCGCGTACAAAAAGGGTGTCAATCACGCACATGAAGGTTAATTGGAGCAATTAAGCCACGCCCATCCAAAGCTGCTGCCAGAAAGGCTCGAGTTTTCCTTCACGTATGCAAGGGGATGCATGCGACACAGCTCCGACGATCTCAACTCAACTTCAGCTCGTGCCACCGCCGTCAACGGCAACAACGACTCAAACTACTCGGCACGATTTTCGTTCACGCCCGCTGATGCACCGGCGATGACTTCGACTACTTCAAGCTTGCGTCGCCGCTGAAATCGACTACTCGCTTCAACCCGAAACTACTCGATGGCTGCCCTCACGTGCTCAAACTAGTCGGAATCAACTCCGACTAGTCTGCTTCATCGACAAGACAACAAACAAGCTAAGTTACTTGTTTCAATTATTTTTATTAAATTCTCTATCTTGTTCTAACAAGATTGGCCAAGCGCCGACTACTTTGTTCGGGTATGCCTCTCAACGAGATTTACGCAGTTACTCTCGGAGGCTACGCCGACTTCTTCGCGCACAATACGCGCTTTTGCCGTTTTCTTTATAAGTCTGCATCCTCTTTGTCGCGCAGTCGACTCCTTATTTCGCTTATTTCTCTTAATGGTCGTTATTCTTCTCGAGTAGTAAATGCCTTAATCCGTGAAACATTGAGTTTTCAGTCAGAACCTAACCGACTCAGAGAAAACATGAGTGACTCGTACAGAATTATGAGGTAAGGCAGTACGAGACCAGGTTGATTAAACGTAACAGGTGGACTACTCCGAAGAATACATGGCCTAACAAGACCTCAGCATGCCCAAGAATTGGCGTTTTATTCTCTTACTGAATACAATTTTGGTATATTGAATATTTCACAGTATGTGCTACATAATGTATTAATTATCTTTTTTCAGGTGACAACTCTCTAGCCCGCGCAGCGTGCTCGGGGGCTGACGCTAAAATTACAACTCGGTTCGGCATCAGGCTTACCGAGTTGCTTTTTTCTCCAGCATATTCGAGTCGCCAAGTACCGATGGTGGGGCCACAACTACATTGGCACCTGACTCCTGGGGAGATCACGGCGTGACAAGTCAACCACGACCTCCTCTGTTTGCTGCTCTACTGATGGTGGCTATTTCGACTACTTACCGATGCATCTACGCTGGCTCCCATGCTCGGGGGCTAGGCGTAAATTACTACTCGGATGATGATCTCCAAGATGATTGGATGAACACTAAGCTCGTTGAACCATTGAATTGATTATTCTAAATCATTTCAAGGCTCGGGGGCTGATATGCTAATACAACAACTGCTGATTTTTTCAAGACGAGGAATAAAGATTCAAATCAAGACCCTCGTCTCGATTTCTAAGATTCAAACCAAGGCTCAGGGGCTACTTGATATCAAGTGCAATTTTTTCAAATTGCACATTTCAAGACAAGACGAAGATTCAAGATTTTGTGGACCCTCAGCTTGATTATTCAACTCAGCCTAAGGCTCGGGGGCTACTCCATATGGAGTGTGACTTTCGCCGCACCCCATATTAAATATTGAAGATTACAAGTTGATCAAGATTTGTGGGGCATGAGCACCTCACAGCCTCGTGTCAACCAAGGACTTTCCAAGAGCGACAAGACAAAGTACTCGAAGAACTAGCAGAAGATCAAGAAGTACTCGAAGCACTCAAGAAAGTACTCGATAGACTTGGCAAGTAGTTGGTTGATAGAAAGAACTCGACAATGATGAAGCGCTCGAGGCTTGATGGGTATGGAACCCCCGGGTACCTACAAGAAAGAAAGAAGTCGGACTCCTACTAGGACTCTACTCTGTAATCCTACGAGGACTCCAACATTGTAACCGGCTAGTTCCCCGCCCCCTGGGATATATAAAGGAGGGCAGGTGTGCCTAGATCGGTAGACCAAAACTCTAAACAGAGAGACACACAATGACGACCTCATTGAATACAAACCACCACACAGGACGTAGGGTATTACGCTATCTCGGTGGCCTGAACCTGTCTAAAATCCTGAGTCTCTTAGCCTTTGCATTCCTGATCTCGACGAAACCCCACCCGAACTCTACTACCTCGGGGTATCCCTCGGTAGGATCGACGGTAGAACACCGACAGTTGGAGCAATATAATCTGCAACCACTATAGCAGCCTCATACAAGTCTTCATAGCGCTTAATAAGAGCTTCTTGATCAAGCTTCAGAGCATTATAAGAGCCTTGAAGATTCTTGGACAATCTTTTCAACTGCTAATTCTCATCAGCACCACCTTGCACAACATCATTCCACTTGTTGCGGTCAACTTGAAGCATCACATAGCCATTCTCCTATTCTAAAGAGGGAGAACAAGTCAGCGAACAAAATCAAAGAGAAAAAGACAAAAGCCAGAAGTCAAAGTACTCACTTTGCAGCTTATTCTTCGAAGATCTAATCTCATTGGCGTGCTTGGCTCTGAGAACTTCAATATCAGAACAATTATCAATGTTATCGATAATCCTGTTAGTACCCTCATTGTGATCCCGGATACTCTTCCAACGAGCATCCTCTGATTTCTTATATGGAGCTTCAAGGCCAACATTAATCCTTTGAAGCTCCGCATCCTTGGACTCAAGAGAAAGTATTATCTCTTTCAAAACCTGAGTCTCATCAGGCAAAGGATCATCAGATGGAAAAGCAACATTCTCTCCTTCCTCGGAATTAGCAACAACAAAAGCAGCAAAGTCGATTCCCTTAGCAGAAGAAGGCGCTGGCCTAGCAGTTGTGTCAGCAACAGGAGGCATATCAAGAGAACTCGACTTCTCAGAAGTTTCAACAATGACTGGAGTACGCAACATACCCGCCCCCGAGCAAACACCTTCCTTCTTCAACAAAGAAGAGCTCGAGGGAAAACCAGTCGAGGACTTCTTCAAATCAGAAAGGCGGATGGAAACTCTACAAAAGAAAGGCAGTAAGGAAAGCCCCCGAAGAAGACCAGTCTAAAGCAAGAGTTTCAAAGGACAAACCTGTTCAAACCGGACATAAGAAGATGAGGAGCGCCAAATACCAGCTTGCGTGGTTTCTTCACAGTGGCACTTGGCTTCTCGGGCAACGAGGATCTCGTGGCCAACGAGTCAACCACGACATCCCCACTCGACTGCCCGGACGACATAGTAGAAGCGGTCTTCACAACCTCTTCCAAAATAAGGGAGGCACTGACCTTTCCAAGGACGGGTCCGGGGGCTAACAGAGACGCAATCTCAGGATCAGTCCTACAGAAGCACATGTCAAAAGGAAAGATCCATAAAAAGTGAGAGAACATGATCAAGAAACTCGTACAAGAAGCAAAAAGATTACCCAGTCTCAAGCTTCTCAACCAAAGAACTCGGGGGCTTTACCGGCAAGGAAGGAGAACCCCTCTGCGTCACGTCACGAGGGATCTTAACCTTATAGACATAGACCCGAGGCGTTCGCCTCATCACAAAATCGTCAAAAAGGGACCTTCCATCTCCCAGTAGGTCATCACCTTGCTCTTTCTTAACTTGAAGAGATGCAGCGGAAACCTACAAAGTCGACACATCAGAAAATCATTCTGAAGATAAAAACCAGTCGATAGAACACAAAGACAACTTCAAATACCTAAGGAGGAAGATGCTCCCGATCGTAGAGTTGAGGCACATAGGGCTTCTTCACAACTCCAGGAAGCATTAATCGAACTCTTCCCAAGACCTCTTCCTTAGAGAGATCCTCTGCACTCATTTGAGAAAGGTCATCACGACAACTATACTCATAACCAAGCAACTCTCTAAGACTTAAGGGCTGAATCCTACGCTCAACCCAGCTATACACAACTGAGGCAACTGTCACCCCCTGCTTCTTTAAATAGTCAATAGTCTTAAAATAATATGACAACTTCCTAGACAGTTTCCCAAACTTGGGAGGAGGAAGAACCGGATCTGACCTGAACGCTTACGCTTCCTAGACAGTTTCCCCTTCGTGGGGGCGGCCTTCCACGTCACATGTCTCTTTGAACGCACTGCGACCAAAGGGGATTAAAAAGAGGAAAGATCAAGGGAAAGCAAGACGGCAGCGGCGGCGGACTTACGACGAGCAAAGAAGAAGAAAGCAAGAGTTTTTTTTTTACCTAAAGGAGGGTAAAATCAAAAACCCTAAGGAAAGGTATTTTATAACAAAAGAAGCAATGACCTAGGAAAAAGTGCGTACTCCGTATGACAGATATCGTCCAGCTTTTTAGGAGGAAAAGGTGTTTCTTAGATTTTTGTTTTTAGAAGAGCTCCTAAAATTCAAAAATCTATTTAATGATCTTAGCCTTTCTTAAATTCAGGGACTTTTCATTATGCATCTATGCAAGGCATGAGTACCTTAGATCCTTTTTACTACTCCCAAGAGAGTAGTTCAAGGCTCGGGGGCTACAAGGCACACAGATCGCTAAATGTGAAGTTTTTTCAAATTTTTGCCAAAGATTCAAGATTTTTTCAGGACGTTCAGCTCGAATCATCGATTCAACCTAAAGCTCGGGGGCTACTTCATATGAAGTGCGAAAATTTGAGCGCCTCACAGCCTCGTCGTTAGAAGACCAAAAGACTGCAGTCCAAGAAAGCACTCGAAAACCTTCAAGAAAGGCTGAAAAGTACTCGACCTAATAGGCCAAGTACTCTCAAGACAAAGAAAGAACTCGGCTATGAAGTGGTCGGGGGCTTGTCAGACATAGAGGCCTGGGGCCCACATGGACCCAGGAGAGATACTCCATAGGAGGATATGGCAACGAGTAGAGACTGTGGCACAAGGCAACACGGGACTCTACGAAGTATGGAAACTAGTCGACATAAGGAAAGCACTCGCATAGCGAGGTTTGCCCGTGTTACTACTAGAATTAGACTAGGATTCCACCCTTGTAACCGTACCAACCAGTATATAAGGTTGAGTAGAGACCCCTCTCAAAACAAGTTCAATAACTCATACAAGTTCAACTCAACACATCACAACCCAACAGGATATAGAGAACCTCGACTAGTCTCTTTGATCATCGATCGAGAAGACAAGCTTGTACTCATATTCACCCTATGTAATACAAGACCAGCAATAGGACGTAGGGTATTACGCCTAGTTGGCATCCCGAACCTGTATAAATCTCGTGTCATGTAATCGTCGAGTTCCTGATTCTACTGTCACTCGACCGAAAGTCTACTACCTTGGGATACCCCTCGGTAGGACTGCCGGTAAAACACTAACACCATAGATCGGAATACGAGGTGCTAGAGGAGGGAAAATTGGCAGCATTATTAGGAATAGATGCATGAATGTGATCTAGTGGTGTATCTCTCTGGTGATGGCTATTAAGTACCATATATAGCTGTGAATGATTGGCGTTTCATATATGCATTTTCCCATTCGGATAATGTATTTCCATATGTCCTTGGAAAATATTTGGTTGTAGGTGATTTGCTATAGAAATAAAGGAGAATCCACCCTCATTGATCCAAGTGACAACATTCTGACGAATCAGAACCCACATGTGCATCACATGGATTGACAGGCCCACAATAGACCCAAACCGCCTCAATTTAGTGTCGGCACGTGCAGTAGAACTTAGGGCCCACATGACGTACACTTGGAAGATGCACACCATGACGAGGCCCACTTGGGGTTCAGCTGAACCCTAGGATCGGCCAAATCACCTTAGGGTCAATTCATCCTGGCCCTCCACGTGGTGCTCTCACATGCTTCCCCAAGGTCAGTTCTGAGGTGCTTTAGGGAATATTCCACTTAAGATGCCATCACTTAAGGCATATAAATATGAGTCGAGGGGCTCCAAATGAGACACACACATCTTTGGGCAGTCACTCTCTTCCTTTAGGCTCTATAAGCTTATTGAGTAGGCAAGAGTAGCTCTATTCAGGTTCCACGCCAAAGCCCGTTGCGTGAGGATGTAGCACAGGGCCGACCGCCCTTGGGGAGGCCGATCGGCCTCCACCTGGCGCCTCTCACAAACCGCCTTCACAGTGGACGTTTGTGATCTTCTCCTGAGGTCGGTTGTTGTGGATTCTGCGTCGGTTACGATGGTTAGGGGCCAGCCGGACTAAGGGAGGTCGGTCGGCCTGCCTCTGGCACGTCTCAGCCCTCCGTTGCACCAATGTTCTCCTCATATGATGGGATGGATGTCCAGCTGGGAGTTCACATGGATCGTGCCCGAGATTTTTAGGCAGGTGGGCCCTTTGATCAATGGTTAAGCATCTCGGGTCCTCTGATCAAACCGTCATTGGATTCAACGTTCATGATCATCTTCGTTGGTTTAGTTGTGCTCTGGAACTTTGGCGAGACCAACCTGGGGCAGAGCCAGGCCGACTGGCCTTAGGTAGGCCGATTGTCCAGGGCTCATGCCCATTTTGGTTGTCTTTTCACCTGTTTTCACCTGCAAACACAACTCATCCAAAACTTGTGGAATTTGTGAGAAATAAACATTTTATGTATGGACCATAGTGTGATTCTCGTGTTTATTTCCGACGAGTTGATGGTCACCAAATGATTTAATGTCTGTCAACACACCCCCAAGCTTAGACTCTTGCTCGTCCTCGAGCAAGGCCAAGATCTTAGGTCCAGTGGGTCAGTAGTTGCATCAATGTTTATACTCAACAAATATCTCGGTTATAAGCCACCACTCCAAGTAGATTGAATAATTGGCATCCCAAAGATCCATACCTCTGTTACCTATAGGGTTTATTGGCTTATGTTCTTCACCTTGAATGGTTGAGAGCCTGAACGGTTATTTCTAAAGCAGTCCCTACAACTGTTCAGGTTCCATCTCAAAGATAGAAATTTTCACAAAACATGGTTAACTCATTCCCTGATGGTACTCTCGACTCGCTCAAAGGTGTATAGTCCTCACTCTTGATTCGACCAATTCTTCCTATTCTAAGGCTGTTATACTTGGGTTGATAGGAAGGGTAAAAGTTGCATACCTTGGTTACCTTTATTGTCGAGCCGAAGAGTGATTCGTAAGAAACGGTACTCATCAAATCCCAATCTTTGAAATTCATTATTTCCAGGGGAGAGGGGGAGAATGGACTCACACATAGGAATGATCGGTCATTTAGACTCCTTATTTTCTCTCTCTTTGAATATTTGAGATGTTTCTTGACTCTAACTCCTTTTCTTCTTCTCTTTCTTTCGTGTATAGACTTCTCACATCTCTTTTCTTTTCTTTTCTTTCTCAACGGAGAGGATTTGTCTGTGTGGAGTATTTGCTGACCATTGGGAATGGAATGGGTTCACAGTGCATATTTTAGGTTGATGTGAGCGATGTGTGTTGGCAAAGGTGGATATCAATCCCCGGAGTGGGAAATTGACGAACCGAAAACTTTTGAGGCTAGCAGAAAAATGGATACGCAAACGAGAAAGACAGGTGGATGACAAGTACCTTCTTCAAGCAACACACCATTCGGCAAGACTCGGAGTAACACAAAGTAGCATATGGTGGCTGACGATGTTTTATCTGTTTAGGCTCTGGATAGGACTTCCGAGAAGAATTACCATCTTAAACCATTAGGGAAGAATTACCATCTTTAATTTTATAAAAACTTCCGAGAGGTACCTTACTAAGCGTACGGTTATACATCAAGCAAACCATATCAAATCTCACAACAGCTTAGACTGTGAATGTGTTGCTCTTACTCCCACAAGATAAAAATGCAGGACTCTCAAATGCCAAAAAAACTCAAGTATTAGGAGATAGATGAATTATGAACAAGGCATTTGGAGAGGATAACTGAGCAAAATATTCATAATTCGCGAGAGAGCATCACACAATTTCCACACATAAAACTTACGAGCATTTTATTCAAGCATACATCTCTCTCTCTCTCTTTTTTTCTTTTATTATTATTATTATTATAGCATAGCATGGTACACTTGAAAGGCTAGAACAGACAGACGAGGGCACTTACCTTATCTCACCGTGGACTCTCCAAAGCTTCGCTGATGCTCAAGGCAGTATTGGTTGGGGTCAGAGTGCATGTGCTCGAAGAAGCCGCATAGATCATACTGCATGGATGTAGTCATCCCCCAGTTCTTCTACATGAGCCCAGTGTTGTGGGACAGATTCTCACTCATCTCCTGAGTCGTATCGTGCTGACGGTGATGGTCCCACCTGTGGACCAGAACTCATACCTTGGAAATAATCGTACATCTCCCCGAAACTCATATGAGTGGTAGAGTCTCCTGACGACTGCTGCTGGTACTCAGGCTATGGTTCGATTGATGGTCCTGCTTCACTGTCATGCCTTGCCCTCTGGCCTCATGTGAAAGGTCCTATGACACTGTGGCGAGGGCGTTCCTTCCTCCTGAGCTGCAAGGTTAGACTTTTCACGGATTTCAATGTGAGTTTTGGGAATGGGAGCTCAACCTCGTCAATAAATCTGGGATATGCATAAATCCGGGACCTCACATCAAATGGCCTTGGACAAAATGATCCAAACAAACACAATACTGGTACTCCTCCGATGTGGGCAAGAGAGTCACTTGAGCCCCATTCATTGCACCAACATGGATAGCAATACGGGTAACCAAAGAGGTTATATCAATTGTGGCTCAGCCAGTGACAAATCTTTGCCAGTCATCAAGCGTGCTCATAATGGGTTAAAATCGAATCTTTTTAACCATGGCGGCGTATACTGTGGAAACTCGAATCAGGGACATAGGATCTCCATCCGATGGCTCAAAAAAGAGGTGGGAAATTTTAATAAAATAACGCTCCCACCATTAACTTCTCTAACCATTTTTTCCCTAACACCCCCTCGACTCCTCCCCCTTGATAGCTACCAGGCTCCTTCGATCGACCTCCAGCAAAAAAAACGACGCCACTTAGACTCCTCCCGTGGGAAAAGACGTCGCCGCCGCCTGGACTCCTCCCCAACGCCGCCTGGACTCCTCCCCGACGCGCGGCCATGGAGGTCCCTACAGGCATGGCCATGGAGGTCGCCGCCGCCGCCTAGAAATCTCAGCAATAGCAACGTCGTCGACGTCCATGACCGCGCTAGTGGTGACCTTCATGGCCTCGCCTCGACAGGAGTCCAGGCGGCGTCCTCGCGATGTCGGGGAGGAGTCTAGGTAGCGGCGTCGTTTTTTCCCTGGGGAGGAGTCCAGGTGATGCCGTTATTTTATCAGAGGCGGTGTCGGTTTTCTGAGCCAGGAGATTGATCGAAGGAGCCTGGGAGCGATACAACGGGAGTAATCCAGGGGGAGGGGTCCGAAGGGTTTTAGGGAAAAAATGGTTAGGAAAGTTAATGGTGCGAGGGTTATTGGTTAAAAATTTTCACCTCTCTATTGGGCCATCAGATGGAGATCCCATGTCCCTGATTCGAGTTTCTATAGTTTTCATGGGAAGCTAGTTTCCACAGGATACGCTACCTTGCAAAAAGGCACTCCAAATCGGGGGCAAGGCAAAGACGCAAATTAGCTCAAGGGTGGACCACCATGGCAATCCACTTTGCCAAAAATCGAAGCGAAGGATTATGAATGGATGTGATGCTGTTTTTCCCACTGAGGGGTTCGTTTGTGATGCTATCCCACCATTGGGCACGATTGTACTGGTGGAGTCTCAACCTGATCAGCAGCACAACATCAATGTACTTGGCCAGGTTGTAGCTTCGGGTCTCTAGCTTCTCAAGCAACACTCTTTCTTCCTCGGACCTGGTAATGACGTGCTCTATCCGAGTCATGATCCGGATACAGAGCCTGGTCTGGGGTACCTCATATCTCTCATCTTCCTAGGACATCGAGCCTTGTTGAACAGAGTCAACAAACATGGCGTCCCGGGAAGCTGATGAGCTATGGGAATGCCTGGAACTTGAGGAACCGAGCTTGGTCACAACTCTCTTTGCCTTTGTCCACATGATTCCTGCAAAAGATTAGTAACAACAATACCCGGAGGAATCAAGGGTTAGCCGTTCAAGAGTTAAATCACCACAACGAAGTTAGTCATCCTTGTGAGGAATTAACCACCACAAACGTTCTCGTTCAGTGCTCATGGCTTCTTTAGCACAAGGATTAAGATGGAAATTTTTGCAGAATTTCCATATGGCTAAACTCTAAACTTGCTTAAGAGCCTAGGACAGAAGGAAAGAAGTGTAGGAGGTGGGAAAGGTTGATCACCTGCGTTGAGGGGCCAAGGATAAGGGCAGTGCACCTTGGCTATTATAGCCGTGCATCAGGAGGAGGCTGGCCGACCTGCATGGGGCCGATCGGCCTGCATGTGGTGCTGGTCATGCCCATCCCTCGTGTCGGTGGTCTCATTTCTTTGCATTGTGCTGTGCTAGGGGGCAATGCGACGACAACGATGGAGGGTGGCCAACCAGCCATAGTGGGGCCGATCGGCCTCCCACTGGCACCGTCAGTGGTGAATCTCGTCATGGTGTTCCTGCACAGTTAATAATTCTCCTCTGCACGAAGATCCGGCTGTTTGGATGACAAGTGCGGCCGGTTGGCCTGAATTGCAGCCATAATTTTTTTATGCTTATGCAAAATTGAGAGAATTAAACATGCAGTTGCGAAAAGTAAATATGCCATGCTTAGTTGGAATACAACAAGATGTAAGAAAGGGAACCTAATCTATATGCAATGCATGGATAAATGCCACATACCTTATGACGAGGGCTCGGATTTTATGTCTTAAGCAGGCCACTCCAAAGTATTGTTCAGGACAGTCTTTGCTTTCACCTGCCATACTTTCCTCATATGATGGGGCTTGGATTCAACCTTTTTATCCTCCTTTGATTGTTTTTCCTGAATTTTCCTTCTCAAAATCCTTCGTTGTGCATGATAGCGGTCATGCTTCTTCCTCTCCTTGAGAGAGAGATATTTCAACATTTGCTCAAGTGCTTTCGCACTTGGAACCTGGCCTCGACTTATTTGATCATATTGACTTGATGGGGAGGCTCCTCCTTCCGATGGAAGGAGAAATTCTCTCACTATAACACATCATTTATTCCGTGACGGAATCATTCTATCGCGGATTGTCAAAGTTCTATCGCAAATTAATTTCCGTGACAGTTTCGGATTCTGTTATGGATTGAGCGTCATTGATTCAATCGATCGACGATTCTTAAAAAATCGTCGCGGATTGAACAATCCGTGACGGTTCTTGACCGTCGCAGAACAGCTCGAAGCCCATTTAGTCTAGCCTAGAGCCCACTTTTAGCTACGGAAATAACCGTCGTGGATTGTTTCCAATGTGGATGATGATGTGGCAGCCTACATGGATGATGTTGTGGCGGTCTACGTGGACGATGATGTGGTGGTCCATATGGACAATGATGTGGCGGTCTACATGGACGATGACATGTCAGCCCACGTGGACGATGACATGGTGGCAAACAGGGACGATGACGTCATCAAATTTCCAGCCGAATAGACATACAGCCCAAATTTCGGCCCAGCAATTTTAATAGGTTTCAGAATATTTCAGAACTGGGATTCCAGCCCATGGATCTCATTTCCACAATTAAACATCACAACTAATACAAACTTTTCATCCAAAATTACATCAAATACAAAGTGTGTCTTCCTGTACATCGCATGCAATCCAAGTTTTCATCACGCAAGAACAAATATAATATCAGTAGCTTCAAACTAGTAATAACTAGTTCATCTCTGTTTATAGAATCAAACAGTAGTTCCATAGCAAATAATAGAAGTTTGTGTAGCAGAACTTGTCCAGGTTTGGTTCAACAAACACAACCAAGAAAAGTTTGAGCACCAGCAAAACCTGCAGCAACAAAGGATCCAAGTATCTGAAACAACTTGCTGATTCCAGAAGCAATGGCAGCAAAAGTTGCATAACATGAATAGGACCTGCAGTACCAAAAGCCAAGTACCAAAAACAAATTAAGGCACTATTAGTGAGGTACTCCAGCACAAAAATTAGATCTATGAGCAAACAAGCATGTGTAATGCTATAGGTATATTCCACTTATTATAGATATGTTGTGATATTCACTCTACCGGTCTACCCAGATTTTAATCAAGAGAATTTTTAATCAACAGAACTACAATTAAGAAACTTTGCAACGTTAAAAAGCCACCAGTCATTCAATATAGAAACCTGAGGACCCGGTGTGTCTGAGGGACCGAGTGGATGGTCGCTTCCAAGTGTGATGAGTGATTGACAACGTGGTGTGGACTGACGTTTGCCTTGGCTTAAGTATTACAGGTGTAGAATGCGGCTTGATTGCATTGGTGCAGGTGAAGAACAGGCGCGAAAGGTCTTAGCCATGGCGGCCTCCAAGGAGTGGAGAGACAAGTAGGCTTCGTTCGAGGGACCCGGTGGCCAGACGGATCAAGTGCGGTTCACATGGTGGCAAGAACGAGCAAGGCGGCGTGGATCCGGTGCGAGGTAGCGGCTCACAACCGAAGCTCGTACGCGGATGTGAAGCCGGTGCAAGGTGGCGGCTAACAACCGAATCTTGTATGCGGGGTTTCGTGATATGGCCACAAAATCATCAGGAGGACGGTTTCTTGGTTTGGGCCTCAAAACCAAGCCCGAGGACTTGGCGTGGCGGTAACGGCCCATCAGGAAGTCGTGCGCATCAAGGAGCCTGGACCGGAGGACACGCTGCGTGGCCGCAAAGCTTGCGTCGGAGGGAAGCAAGGTTGTGGTGGATGCGGTCTGGGCCGGAGGAATATTCGCGACTATGACAAATTAGCCCCTCGGGGGTATGTATCGCTTAGGCGTAGTTTAGTACTTAGGACTCCACCACTTGGACTACATATAGGAGGTGGTAGTCATCTAGTCATTTCATCTCTTTGGTTATCCTTTTTCCCCTTCCCTTTCATCCTCTCTACCTAGAACTATTTTCTTGAATGCTTTGTAGTTTGTATAGGTGAATTCATGGTTGATTAACGGAGTTTAATATATTCAAGTTTGTGCCATGAGTTGAATTCCCGACCTCGTTTTCTTTTTCCCTTTTTCGGAGCTATTTTCGGAGCCATTTTTGGACGATTTTCATTCTTCGATTTCTAGGGTGTTTTCTCTCAGATTTCTTTGGGGGAATCACACATGAGTGCCTTGTGCCTCTTTTCTTGGTGATCCCTTGCCCCCAAATGCCGGGAATCGCTCTAAATTTGAAGTTTTTTGGATGAACTCGTAGATGGAGGTGTTCTTCATGAGGTTTGAGATTTTGGGAGTTCTAGAGGCTTAAAGGCCGAGATTTTTGGGGGCATACCCTCTACTCGAGGTATAGATCATCTCCCCAAAGTTTCGTCTCAAGAGCTAAAGCCGTTTGGGAGATCCATTCACGAGATTGAAGAGTTGACTTTCGAGCTGGGCTGATTCGAACACACCCGGCAGTGCCGAGTTTGGAAATCCGGCAGTGCCAAGTTAATATACCCAAACCCCGCAGTGCCGAGTTAATACACCCAAACCCGGCAGTGCCGAGTTTACAAATCCGGCAGTGCCGAAGATTGCCCAGTGACAGGTTCGAGGTTCTTTCTGTTTTTCCGCTGCTTGTATCTTGTTCCTAGGGTCAGTAGCACCTCAGTTGCTATGTGATCTTGGCAAGATCGTGTTGCAAGGTTCGGAAGTGATTCTGGGATGAAAGCCAGATTTGGGGAAGAATTTTTTGTCGGCTCCCATTCACTGCTCCCCCCTATGGTCGCCTGATCGGTCCTTCAATTAGTATCAGAGCCAATTACGGGTCTTTGTGACTCTAACCCGTCTAAGATCCAAAGATGGCATACCAAGATCGGGGTTCCGGTCCTCCGCACTTTGATGGAAGAATTACCCAAACTGGGTTACGCGCATGGGCGCTTTCTTGCGAGGCAAAGGAAAGTTGTTGTGGGATGTGACGAAAGACGAGGATTATGTCAATCCCACCAACTTAGATGCCTAGGACGCAAAAGATAACTTCGAGGCCACCGCTAGGGCTGTCGACTACTTGTTTCGTGCTTTGTCGCCTGAAGAGTTTGAACGTATTTTGGGTGAGGACCTAGCTTGCCAGATTTGGCTTAAGCTCAAGGTAGCCCATGGTGGTGATAATCATGTCAAGGCTAGGCTTTTCTCGGTTTATCGCAGAGAATACGAGAACTTTGTTCAATTGCCTAGAGAGTCGTTGATGTTATGTTTCAGCGCTTTACTTCCATAGTCAACAACATGAAAGCCCACATCACCATCCTCCCATACACGGATCATGACAGAGCTTTAAAGCTCTTGCAAGCACATGATCGGACCGTGTGGAGTGCTAAGGTTTATCATGGAGTTGACTAACTATGAAACTTTGAAAGTTGATGAGCTTTTCTCCAAACTAAAGTCCTCCGAGGAAGATAGACAGCTAATTGCCAAGGCTAAGAGTCCGACTGAACCTCATAGTCTCGCTCTAGTCGGTGGTTCTGGTTATGGACATGCTAATACTTCCAAACACTTTGCCTTGTCTTCTCTTGTGTCTCTTCCAGATGAGGAGTATGAGGTGCTGAGCAAGGAGGATCTCGCGTTGCTTACCAGGAGGTTTGAGCGCATGTACCAGAACCGCAAGGGCTCAAGACGTGCGGGGAGTACGTGCTACAGGTGCGGCAAGATGGGTCACTTCATCGCCGAGTGCCCGGAGGAGATCAAGAACGACTACAACCGCAAGCACCAACCGCGAGACGAGCACAAGCACCGCTCCAATGACGAGTACCGCTCCAAGCACAAGAACAAGGAGGAGAGGAGGACGAAGAACAAGCACGGTGGCTTTCAGAAGAATAAGTCTCAAGCGATGGTGGCTGGTGCAAGCGACATTGACACAAGTTCCACCAACACCTCATTGAGTTCGAGTAACGAGGGTGAAGACCGTAGTCACCGTAAGGAGAAGAAGCACATGAACCGCAACTTCAACGGACTTTCCTACACCACTATGAACTTCTGCACCATGGCGCATGACTCCAAGAACAAGGACGACTCCAACTCCGACTCCGAGGACGAGGTAATGACCGATCCCACCTCTTTGCGTAAGGAGATCGCTAGGCTTGAGAGTTGGTCGATAATCGTGATGATGTGCTTAGGAAGACCAACAAGGAGAAGAGAGAATTTTGGTCTTTGCTTGGAGAGTCTAAGGATAGGGTTGTGGAGCTTGAGGCCTTACTTTTTGAGACTGGAAAGAAGGCGATGGAATTTGAGTCTTTGCTTAGTGAGTCTAGCAAGAAAGTGGCTAAGCTTGAATCTAAGTTGGCAAGAGCTAGAACAGAGATAGGTGTTTAGAAAGATGCTCCTATTGTTTTTGATGAACTTGAATGCTCTGTCTATGATGTGCATCTTGCTAATTTGGTTGCTCTTAAGGATAAACACATGACATGCCTTGATGAATTAGAATGAGCTAGGGTTGAGATTGCTGAGTTGAAGTCTAGATCTTCTGTGCTAGGTGCTTGTACTTCTTGTCCTGCTTTACATGCTCAGTTGCTTGAATCTCGTACCATGATTAGTTCTCTTGAGGCTGAATTGAAATCTCCTATTGCAAATTCCTGTTCTGCTTACGATGTTATTGCTTTGAAGAATGTTGAGCTTGCACAATATGTTGATCGCCTGCAAGATGAGAATGAAGAGTTGCGATAGTGTTTGGGTTGGTTGTTGGGTCGCGAGCCACAGCTTAAGATGTTAATTCCTGGGTTCAAGAGAGCTGATGGTCGTGGTCTGGGTTATGAGAAAGTTGGTGAGTGCAGTAATGAGAAAGAGAGAGAACAAAACAACTCCACCACAAAAATTCCAACACCCCCACAGAAAGCCACCTTCAAGAACAACTTCACACCCAAACCAAATCACCTGCTGAACAAGCTTGATACCACTCCGGATCCTCCCAAGTTTCCACCAAAGACAGACAACTTCCAGAAGAGAGTGACCTTTGTGAGGAGTGGGGTTTACCAGAAGAAAGAGAAGCCTCAGTCGAGAGAAACACTAAAACCAAAATCAGTCCTAGTCCATTGTGATCATTGTGGGAAGGATGGGCACATTGAGGAGTTTTCCTGGAGGAAGAAGAGAGAGGTAAGGCGAGAGAAGGAGTTGGGTAACAGGGACAGGTGCTACTCTTCCCATAGAGTATCCGTGTCTCGTACACCCCTACCTAGGAGAGGGGCTTTTGTGCGTTCAGTTCCTTCCTTGGGTGTTCGTAGTGTTCCAGCTCGTGGTGAGTTTGCTAGGCGACCTCCTGCTCGTGGTCAGTTTGGAGCAGGGAGGTTCGACCGTAGCTTTGAGGCGAGGAGAGAGTCTAAGCCGTGTTTTCCCCCGCGTGGTGCTAGAGGTCCGACGGTGAGATACGAGAGGGTTCCACGGAGTAACGTTGATTTTGTTAACCCTTCTTTTGAGCAGATGGCCCGACACTTGTTTAACTCTATTTGTGCTAACCCCAGTGTCGAGTCATTTGCCCATTCTCGTTCTCGCTTTTGATTGTGCAGGTGGGAGGCATGGAGAACTTTTGGTTGATGGTTCTCCACACCTTTTGGATGGCCCCGATGTGGCATTTGTACACTTTGTGTTGTGATTATATCTTTTGTACACTCTTGTGCTCACTTGTGTATCTTTGGCATGTTTTGTGTTTGTGTCTTGCCCTTTTTGTGTAGCATATTGTATATTTGCTCTCGTTGTTGGATATGTATATACCATTGTTAGGCTAGCCACCTTTCTTGTTAGCATGTATAATCTTCATGTGTATGTCCTGTCATGCTAGCTTTGTGATATATGCTGGTGGATTAGTCACCCTTGTATGATAGTGTGTGTGATCCTCATGAACTCCTTGTCATGTTTTCTCATATGACTCAAATTGCACATGACATGTTGTTCATCTGGTATCCTTTTAGTTGGTATCTTTTGATTGTATAGTTCCTTTGCACCTTGGTGACATGTTGCTTGCCCGAGCTTTTTATTCATATAATCATCGTGTTGCAGTGCTTTACTTCATCACATCTGGTATCATCGTTGCATTTTGTAGCATGATTTGAGTTGTATCTTGCTTTTTGGGTTTGCTTTGTCTTTGGGTTGCATTTTGCTCGTTTGATATTTCTCTTCCTTTTTGTTTTGTGATGGAGCTTTCCATTTGCTTTTGTACACCGTTTTCTAGTTTTCTTTTACTAGGTGTCTTTGGTTGAGGGGGAGCTTGGCTTTATTTAAGAAGGAGAAATTGCACAAGTTGATTTGAAAAGGAGAAGACCTTGCTTATAGCTTTTGGATTGCATGAGTTTGTGAGTTTGCTATGTTGGCACTTCGGTTGTGCATATCAAGGGGAGTTTGATGTTTGAACCTGAACCTTAGATTTGCATTTTAGTTGCATATTTTAAGGGGAGCTTGTAGGTTGAACTTGAACCTTGGACTTGCATTTTGGTTGCATATTCCAAGGGGATGAAAGGGCGTTTGTAATGATCTTTTGTTAAGAACACTTGTCCTTTCATGCTCTTGATGAGGTCAAGTTCATTTTTTCTTGAACAATCAATGCCTAGGACTTTGCTCATGTGGTGACTGTTGGTATTTCTTATGACCTACAGATAAATCCGCAAGCGTACGGATACTGATGTAGCTTTCACCCGGGAGTATTCCAGAGTATCGATTTTCACGGGGAACGTGAAGTGTACTAATCCTTAATTAGTTCATCCGAAGGGATAAATGTGGATTTGGACGACGACGAAGAGAAGTGGTAAATGGGATGAGGGTAGAGAGGGTACTTGTGTAGCAACAATGGTTATTCCTCTGATCAAGCAACACTGACTTACTCACGATAGTTAACTTCGGGCGCCTGAGACACCACCACTCACAGAAAGGGATGAGAAGGGGAGTGGTACCGCCTACCCCTAAGTCCTACAGACCAGAACTAACGTGGTGGATTACGTCGGCCGGACAGGGCTGTCACCACCTGCCGGCTACCACAGCAATTCCGTTGAACTGGGTGCAACCCAAGGTAACGACTAGTCTAGACACCGCGCCTACACTAATAATTACTACTTCACTCGACGTCAGAGCAAAGCACCCACTACTAAGTAGTGAACGAGGAACCAGGAAACAAAAGTAAGTAAGAGTAAATGCTTAATTAATTAGAGGGAACCAGAGTTACCAGACAAGACCCGGATGTAGTCACTCGAAGATGAACTGCATCCGCCGAGGTACAAAGTAGAGGAAGAGCGGTACACCTCCGGCTCTTCCCCCGAACTCTCACCTCGCCTCTCTCCCTATTTTCTAAGGCTAGGAGCAGCAGCGCTTTGCCTTGGAGCTTCTTCTCTTGTATTTCGACGTGTCTTGAGTGGGGGTGAAGGGCGCCTTTTATAGCCTCCCAAGCATGGATTCCTGCGTAACTGTCACGCCACCATCTTGCTTAGCTTCCACGTGAAAGGGGAGGCGTAACGGCCACGGAAGCAGGCCGGCCGGCCTCATCTAGGTCGTTCGGCCTGGCACTGTTGCCATCTGGCACCGCCTTTCGTGTGGACGCTCCTGATGATGTCGTGAGGTCGGTAGTTGCTGGATTGGTGGCAGTTGTGATAGTTGGAGGCCGAACGGCCTAGGGGAGGCCGGTCGGCCTGGCCCTAACTCCTCTCGGCCCTCCGTTACACCGACTCGCTCATCAACGGTTGCATGTTGTCCCTTGAGGCAGTTTTGGTTGCGTTGATTTGAAGCTGTCCGAGAATCCTAGGTTGGTGGACCCTTCAATCCATGCCTTAGGCCTTTCGGGTCCTCGGATCAAACCAACATTGATCTCACGTCTCAGGGTGTTTGTTGATGTGTTAGTTGTCCCTTGGATCAATGACGTGGCCAGCTGAGGGGATAGGAGGCCGGCGGCCTAGGCTAGGCCGGCCGGCCTGGGTTTGACTCCATATTTGCTATCTTTTCTCCTGTATGCTCTTGCACTCACAAATCATTCAAAACTTGTGGAACTCATTAGTATAAATGATATTAGCATGATTATCACTATATGAGCATGCAATCCGGAGAAATGTTGGCGGTAAAATCGTATGATAACGACCGTCAACACACCCCCACACTTAGACCCTTGCTCGTCCTCGAGCGAGGAGTAGGGACTAAGGGCTCGAGCGAGGAGTAGGGACTAAGGGGAGACAAGACATCCAAGGAAATGGAACAAGCATACGAAATATTCCAAGCCATACCTTGTACTTGTGAATTTTTGTAGTGTCTATCATGCCATCTTGGGTAGTTGAGGATTGGAACGATCATGAATCAAGTCACTTCAACTCTATGTGTCAAGTAGCTTGGGATTTTTCAATAAGTTTTCAAAAACAAACCTTGCATTGCTCCTCATTTGATTCTCTCATATCTCTCAATGTGTATATATCCTCACCAAGGCATTAACTTGCCTTTCTTCATCCTAGTTCTAATGATGGCTATATGTGGAGCTCAAGGTAGGGTATGAAGATGAGGCATACTTGCATCACATATATTGCAAAGTCAAAGAGTGGATCCAAGAAGAAATCAAATCATACAATCAGATCAAGGTGTGCACGTGTATGGGTATGATGGATGGTGGATGGAATAAACTTCTTTGTGTGTGGTCTTTCTCCTTAAAAAAATCTTTTGAGAACATGGCTATTAGATTTTTTTTCTTTCTTTCTTGGACCTTCATGTGTCCAACTTTTTTTTTCTCTCTTTTTTTTCTCTTTTTTTTTGTGTGGACCTTCATGTGTCCATTTTTTTTTCGATAGCCATGTCTCTTTTGTAACAATAACTGAGGAGTGAGACTTACACGTACATGATGGAGCATTTATTTTGTGGAATGGATGGATGAATGAAACAATGCTAACTTCCAGTGTAGAAGTATAGCAATGGGGGATAAACGTGTACGTGATCTTGATCATGAAAGCATGAAAAGAATTCTCATAAGGGTCGTAACAATTTGACAAAGCTCAATGCAATGACAAGTAGCATATGTGTACATGGTTTTCAAGATAACTCAACATATGGCTTCGGTAGGACTTTGGCATATCAAAGAGGAGCTTTGCAAAGGGTTTTCAAATTTTCAAAATAAATTTCCCAAGCACTCAAACATTAAGAGTGAAGATCATATCATCAAACCATATCTCAAACATCAACTACTTAGAGGAACATGGGGTCCTAAAGATTTTTTTCTCACAAGCATCAAGGTCATAGCAAGGAATAAAACATATGCAAGCCAACCATGAAAGCATGGAGGGTAGGCATAGAACCCTGATTTATTTTATCCTGAGATTGATTTAAGTGATAGGAATTGAAATTCAATCAAACTCATGAATTAAGGAGCAGGAGGTGGAGTGCGCATACCATCGTTTTTTTTCTTGTCATGTTAGCGCAGTCGATGTTGTGCGACACCTTCGTGGGGGACCTCGAATGTGTATGTTGATGATGAGCTTGAGAGATCTCCCCCACAGTTGTTCTTGTGCTGGTACTGTTATTCAAAACCAAAAGATGGAAACAAAAAGAGGGGCTCTTCTGGTTCAAGAACCAGGGAGCCTTTATTCGAATTCAAAAATATGATTCTCTTTTTTTTATTTTATAGAGCAAGATGCAGCAACTAGCACCAATTTCAAACCAAGATAAGTTTGGTAAAAGAGAAACTTACTTGGGATACTCACATGCCTCCCCCACACTTGGAATTTGCATTGTTGTGCAACACAACCCATGTGTGTGGAGTTCAAGTTTCCTTTCGTAATCATTCTCTCAATAAAACTTACAACGGTATTGTAGTTGATGTAGCTCTCATGTTCTAAGGTGTTCATCGTTCTTCTTGATCTTCGCCTAAATGGTTAGAGAGCAAAAATACCCGAACGACAACTTTATCATAGAGACATGATCTTGCTATTTATTCAAAAGGGAAATAAATACTAATTATCCGGGCTATCTCCCGGCAGTGCTTTGTTTATGGTCATAAGCTTGACCTTGGGACATTCTCTTGCAACTACCATCGATGATGTCGTTCCCGTCTCATCACCAAGTATCGATGTGTCATGAAGCTTTTAGCTGCAAGGTTAGGGCAACAGAGCAACCACGAAATTTGCAGTGCTTATGGTAAACATATGCATCTACAACCAACCTTCTAAATGCTTTGTAGAAGAGGACCTTGAGGTGGTTGTAGTCCTCGTGTTTGCTCGGGGCACCGGACGTGGCTAACTTTGGAGAGGCAGTGAACGAGCATGGTCTATGTACGACTTCAAGAATAAAACTTCCATGCTCATCCAAGAGATTATTTTCCTTGGACTCCAAAGTTAGTGCTTTACAATCTTCCATGGCCCACGGGTTCACTATCTCAAGAGATTCATCATGGAAGCTTGATGTTGCTTTTCGATCATGGTCGGAAACAACATAGTAAGGGCCAGTGGGAAGAGGCTCAAACTCGTTCGAGGGTGATGATGATCGTTCCTCTTCACAAAAGTGAAGGGTCTCTTCCGACTCGTAATATTTTAGAGCAGAGACCGCAACCTCAAAGAGAACAGGCTCGGATGATGTGAACGGAGATCCATGCATCATACTCTCGAACGGGTTTAGCTTAGGAAGAGGCTTCGCCATAGGTTTTGCTAGACAAGTGGTAGTGGTGGCGAAGGCAGCTTCCCTAAGCTTTTCATCTAGGCTCCCTCGAGGTTTATCAAGGAGTTCTCGAACTGGGCAGCCTAGGAGTAGATCAAGATCAAGTATATCAAAAATGTGAAAGTCTAGGCTCACCTCGATCTTGCCTATCATGAGTGGCATGGCACATGCAACCCCCCGACATTCAAGGATGTGTCCAAAGGGACAACTACTGAGGAGCTTGTCGGATGGCCTTAGCGAGACATTGCCTAGTAGAGTGTACGCTAAGTGCCATGGCATCACATTAATCTCCATGATGGTGTTAAGATGGGCTTCTACGGTTATTCCCCTTATAGAACAAGGAAGGATCGTAGAGGGAGAACTAATCCAAATTTCTTCGGAATAGCATCTCGCTCCACATAACCACTCCTGATTCATAGCCTCCTTAAGGGATGTTTCACTAGGAGGATCGGGAGGCAAGGGAGATATCGTAGGCCTGTGAAAAGGATCTGTCAGAGAATTTTTAGAGTGATGCATTTGGACAGAATAGAGCTCCTCTCGAGAATGCTGGTCAATGTAGTCGGTGGCTTGGACCTTAGTAATTGTGTGCCTTTCAACCACGGGAAGTTTCGAGCTGTCCCCGTACTCCAGGAATAGCTCATCATGGAAATCGTAGGGGAAGGCACAACGAGAGTCATGTAGGTCCAGATCATATGATGGAGTTGGTTCAGGGAGAGTTTCGGAGAGATGTGCTACGACTGGTGTGGATTCTTGTGATGTTTTCACATCTTCCGACGTGGATGTCTCTTCTATGGCCTCCTCCGGAATTTCTTCCGGGAAATCATCATAGATCCCAGTGTAAGGGGTGTTTTCTAGAATTTTGTCTAGAATGGCCCTTCCCTCACTAGGTGTCAAATGACTGAAAGATCCTCCTGAGGACGAATCTAGAAATTCGGCTGATTTGATTTTGAGGCCTCTTCTAAAATGTATTAGAAGGACGGGTTCGGAGATCCCTAGATCAGGTCCTGTGGCCATAAGATAAGTAAATCGAGCCCAAGCGGCCCCTAGTGATTCTCCTTCCCTTTGTTTGAAGGTAAGGATCTCGATTCGAAGGTCCGCGACCCGAGATTCAGGGAAGAAGGTTAAGCAGAATTTATCTCGTAGTGTCTCCCAACTTCCCTTCACTCTCCCATGATAGCGATCATACCATATCTTTGCTCGACCCGTCAAAGAGAAGGGAAACACCTTCCATTTCAGAGTTTGTTGGGCCATCCCCGTAATCACGAGACATGAGCAAATTTGCTCAAATTCACGTAAGTATACATAAGGATTTTCCCCTTCAGTTCCAGAAAATGGATTCTCTCTGATCTTGGCTATGAATTTTGTGTGTATTCCATAGCCAGAGCTTTTTATGGGGTGAGATGATGATGGTGGCTCCAGATCTTCAGCTTTTGGAGCTGAGAATTGATATAAGGTAGGAGTGGAATTCATAATGGTAGGTGGATGATATGTGGACGAACTAGGTTCGGGATAAGAACAGCTACCGTTCCCCGGCAACGGCGCCAGAAAGCTTGTTGGTATTTCTTATGACCTACAGATAAATCCGCAAGCGTACGGATACCGATGTAGCTTTCACCCGGGAGTATTCCAGAGTATCGATTTTCATGGGGAACGTGAAGTGTACTAATCCTTAATTAGTTCGTCCGAAGGGATAAATGTGGATTTGGACAACGACGAAGAGAAGAGGTAAATGGGACGAGGGTAGAGAGGGTACTTGTGTAGCAACAATGGTTATTCCTCTGATCAAGCAACACTGACTTACTCACGATAGTTAACTTCGGGCGCCTGAGACACCACCACTCACAAAAAGGGATGAGAAGGGGAGTGGTACCGCCTACCCCTAAGTCCTACAGACCAGAACTAACGTGGTGGATTATGTCGGCCGGACAGGGCTGTCACCACCTGCCGGCTACCACAGCTATTCCGTTGAACTGGGTGCAAACCAAGGTAACGACTAGTCTAGACACCGCGCCTACACTAATAATTACTACTTCACTCGACGTCAGAGCAAAGCACCCACTACTAAGTAGTGAACGAGGAACCAGGAAACAAAAGTAAGTAAGAGTAAATGCTTAATTAATTAGAGGGAACCAGAGTTACCAGACAAGACCCGGATGTAGTCACTCGAAGATGAACTGCATCCGCCGAGGTACAAAGTAGAGGAAGAGCAGACACCTCCGGCTCTTCCCCCGAACTCTCACCTCGCCTCTCTCCCTATTTTCTAAGGCTAGGAGCAGCAGCGCTTCGCCTTGGAGCTTCTTCTCTTGTATTTCGATGTGTCTTGAGTGGGGGTGAAGGGCGCCTTTTATAGCCTCCCAAGCATGGATTCCTGCGTAACTGTCACGCCACCATCTTGCTTAGCTTCCACGCGAAAGGGGAGGCGTAACGGCCACGAAAGCAGGCCGGCCGGCCTCATCTAGGTCGTTCGGCCTGGCACTGTTGCCATCTGGCACCGCCTTTCGCATGGACGCTCCTGATGATGTCGTGAGGTCGGTAGTTGTGATAGTTGGTGGCAGTTGTGATAGTTGGAGGCCGAACGGCCTAGGGGAGGCCGGTCAGCCTGGCCCTAACTCCTCTCGGCCCTCCGTTGCACCGACTCGCTCATCAACGGTTGCATGTTGTCCCTTGAGGCGGGTTTGGTTGCGTTGATTTGAAGCTGTCCGAGAATCCTAGGTTGCTGGGCCCTTCAATCCATGCCTTAGGCCTTTCGGGTCCTCGGATCAAACCAACATTGATCTCACGTCTCAGGGTGCTTGTTGATGTGTTAGTTGTCCCTTGGATCAATGATGTGGCCAGCTGAGGGGATAGGAGGCCGGTCGGCCTAGGCTAGGCCGGCCGGCCTGGGTTTGGCTCCATATTTGCTATCTTTTCTCCTGTATGCTCTTGAACTCACAAATCATTCAAACCTTGTGGAACTCATTAGTATAAATGATATTAGCATGATTATCACTATATGAGCATGCAATCCGGAGAAATGTTGGCGGTAAAATCGTATGATAACGACCGTCAACAGTGACACTTTTTGATAAAATCTAAACAAATTGACCATGGCTTTGTCAAATGGCTATATGGCTTTACCTTCTTGATGTCAATGCTTTTGTGATGCTATGAACTATCTAGCTTGCTCATTCTCTAATTTGTAGCATTTTTTAGTGCTCATTGTATAATTGAGAAGCTTGTAGTTGCATTTTTGCTGTGCTGGCTGTGCAGACTCGGCAGTGCCAGTTTTTGCAACCGGCAATGTCAGTTTTTGCAACTCAGCAGTGCCAGTTTTTGCAACTCGGCAGTGCCGGTTTTGGGATTTCTGACCTTGATTCCAGCATTGTCAACAAGGGGAAGAAATTGGTGAAGGGAAAACAAAATTGCTGGGTTTCTTGCATGCATTGGTTCACTTGATCAGGGGGAGTATGCATTTGTGTAGGGGAGCTCCTTGTGTTTTCTGAAAAGTTTTTCCGCTTTGGGCTTTGTGTTCCGTTTTTGCCGATGGTGTTGAGCCCTTTCGCTTCTTCTTGAAGGGTCGGCATTTGCTCTTTTTGCCGATGGTGTTGAGCCATTTTCGCTTCTTCTTGAAGGATAAGCGTTTCTAGAGCTTTCTCATGCGAGTGACTTGTTCTCGGCTTGTTTTTGCTTTTGGTCACTTGTTTGAGCTTATTTTCCTCTTTCCTTTCTGTTTTCCTTTCATATCAAACTTGATTATGTGTGTGTTGTCAATGCACTCATCAAGGGGGAGATTGAGAACCCGGTGTGTCCGAGGGACCGAGTGGATGGTCGCTTCCCATTGTGATGAGTGATTGACAACGTGGTGTGGACTGACGTTTGCCTTGGCTTAAGTATTGCAGAATGCGGCTTGATTGCATTGGTGCAGGTGAACAACAGGCGCGAAAGGTCTTAGCCATGGCGGCCTCCAAGGAGTGGAGAGACAAGTAGGCTTGGTTTGAGGGACCCGTGGCCAGATGGATCAAGTGCGGTTCACATGGTGTCAAGAACGAGCAAGGCGACGTGGATCCGGTGCGAGGTAGCGGCTCACAACCGAAGCTCGTACGCGAATGTGAAGCCGGTGCAAGGTGGCAGCTAACAACCAAAGCTTGTACGCGGGGTTTGGTGATTTGGCCACAAAATCATCAGGACGACGGTTTCTTGGTTTGGGCCTCAAAACCAAGCCCGAGGACTTGGCGTGGCGGTAACGGCCCATCAGGAGGAGCCGTGCGCGTCAAGGAGCCTGGACCGGAGGACACGCGGCGTAGCCGCAAAGCTTGCATCGGAGGGAAGCAAGGTTGCGGTGGATGCGGTCCGGGCCGGAGGAATATTCGCGACTATGACAAATTTGCCCTTGAGGGGTATGTATCGCTTAGCGGTAGTTTAGTACTTAGGACTCCACCACTTGGACTACATATAGGAGGTGGTAGTCATCTAGTCATTTCATCTCTTTTGGTTATCCTTTTTCCACTTCCCTTTCATCCTCTCCACCTAGAACTATTTTCTTGAATGCTTTGTAGTTTGTATAGGTGAATTCATGGTTGGTTAACGGAGTTAATCTATTCAAGTTTGTGCCATGAGTTGAATTCCCGACCTCTTTTTCTTTTTCCCTTTTCCGGAGCTATTTTCGAAGCCATTTTTGGAGGATTTTTGTTCTTTGATTTCTAGGGTGTTTTCTCTCGGATTTCTTTGGGGGAATCACACATGAGTGCCTTGTGCCTCTTTTCTTGGTGATCCCTTGCCCCCAAACGCCAGGAATCGCGCTAGATTTGATGTTTTTTGGATGAACTCGAGATGGAGGTGTACTTTGTAAGATTTGATATTCCAGGAGTTCTGGAGAGTTAGAGGCCGAGAGTTATGGGCCATACCCTCTACTTGAGGTATAGATCATCTCCCCAAAGTTTCGTCTCAAGAGCTCAAGCCGTTTGGGAGATCCATTCACGAGATTGAAGAGTTGACATTCGGGCTGGGCTGATTCGAACACACCCGGCAGTGCCGAGTTTGGAAATCCGGCAGTGCCGAGTTTATACACCCAAACCCGGCAGTGCCGAGTTTGACCAGTGAAAGATTTGCAAGTTTTTGGTTGACAGTGGTTCGAGGTTTTTTTCTGTTTTTCCGTTGCTTGTATCTTGTTCCTAGGGTCAGTAGCATCTCAGTTGCTACATGATCTTGGCAAGATCGTGTTGTGAGGTTCGGAAGTGATTATGGGATGAATGCCGGATTCAGGGAAGAAATTTTTGTCAGCTCCCATTCACTCCCCCCCTCTCTGGTCGCCTTATCGGTCCTTCAAAACCAAATAACACGATCATAGATATATATTGAGAGCTAAAATTAAGTGACTTTTGCAGATTTTTCACATGAAAAAACCTTTCATGCCTTGTTCACTATCAGTATACCTCTTTGCTGCCAGTTCTAAAGGCTGGGGCATACATTCAGACAGATGGCTCAATGGCAATGACAATTCACTGGTCCTGATGATATTTTATTCCTTGTAAGCTAGCATTTTCTTCACCTGAATTGAAAATGAAAAGGTACAAAAAAACACATCAGAAAGTGGATACATATCAACATCTGAGTCATGGTGAAATTAATCATTATTTCTGAATATTTCAGCTTTTAGTTTAGTTGTAAAACACTTCTAGCCTGTAAGCTTCATAACAAATCCAGGAACACGCCCGCGCAGCTGATTTGGCCGATGGCGCTCGGTCCGGTTGCTGATTTTGAAACTTCTGAAGGCTGCTAACACTGACCCGTGGGCATGAGATCATTTTTTGAAATTAAACTTGTATCTTTCAAATATCTAAGCTACTCGAGTCCAAAAATTCAACAAAAAATGTTTTTTGAAAGATAAAAACACAGGCAACCATCTAAGGCATGGATCACCCTCGAAACTTCTATGGTTTGATCACAACTCAAAAAGAAAAATAGTCGAAATGGAATGTTCCACTAATTTTAGAGCCTAGAAAATAGTAAATAAAAACTGGGAAAATTATAAAAAATACATAATTTGATGTGTAGTATTTGAATAAAATAACATTAGCCATAGTTGTGTAACAGAAATTGAACTTACATCATAAAATGATGAATGTTGAATAAATAGAAATGGAGGAACTTAAATGAATGTTAATGCAATGATGCTTAATTATGCCCAAATTATGCTTATGATGCTCATATGTTCCATTCAAACTTATGTCTTGGAGATAGTTGAAAAAATCAAAACTTTAATAGGGATAATTCAAACTTATATCTCAAATCTATGATATAATAATTCTAATAGCATCTTAATATGGTCTAAACATTCTACAAATTGATGTGGCAACATAATTTTGGTATATAAACTTGTCATAAAAATTTCAAATTGTTTCGACAAAGGAAGAATATACATAGTGTATAAATGGCTACACCTCTCACATAGTTTCATACAATGTTGAACATTGAAGTTTTCCATACTTTATAACATGATCGAACTTGTATGCACCTCAAATTTAGATATCACCTTATTTTGACTATAACATTGGCAAATATCAAGTTAAGCAACTCTTATGCAAAAAGTATATTTTTTCTATTTCATACTTCGGTGGAAAAAGATATGGTATATAAAAATTCAATAAATAGTATTTTAGAAAAAATCACCAAATTTGGCGGTCATATGAGGGAGAAAAACCATTTACAAAATTTGATTCTGGATCAAAAAGAGAAAATGAATCATCCATGTGATCTTCATCTTCTCCTGGCAATGCCACATGGCGGAACATGATTGGTCTAAGTGGTCTTCCAAGCCAATAGCTAATTCACACGTGGGACAGGGCCAGAAAACAAAACGCAAAAAAGTATGAATAAATAAATTTAATATGAAAACAATCACAAATCAAGCTATGGTGGAAGGGTAAGTCGTTCTAGTCTCAATCTCAAGACCCAAGTCCGAACCTGCGACGGTGCAATTTTTTTGGTTGATATTTTCTTGGTTCGGCCCATTAAGTTTCAACAAATAATTTAAATACCAAAATTATCCCAAACCTACCTACTGTGCAATGGTAAGGCGTTCTAATCTCAAGCCCAAGAGTTCATATTTTCTTGGCTCGGCCCATTAAGTTAACTAATAATTTAAATACCAATATTTTCAGAAACCTACCTACTGTGCAATGGTAAGGCGTTCTAATCTGTATCCGAAGACCCTGGTTCGAATCTGTTGCGCTGCAACATTTTTATTCATAATTTCTTGGTTCGCCCGATTAACTACCGAGTAGAAATACTATATGTAACATCTTGCAGTCTGTTACTTGTAATGAAAAATCAGAATTTAAATTTTTTGCGTGAATTGATGTGACACATGAAGTATTCGCAATATAAGTTAATTGCTCTCTCTGAAATTCCTAGTAATTTAATTTGTGCATAAAATATTTCTCATAATTATGCATGTGTGATTTGGATTTTATTCGGAATTGTGGAATTCAATTTGGATTTTATTTGCAATTGTTCGAGTGAAGTTCGTATTTGAAATTTCTTTCAAATACAAACTTAAAAACCTAACTAACCCAACCTCTAACTTGGGCCAGCTAACCCAACCCAGGTCTGATTTTACCCCTCTAACTTCTTGGGACTGTCAGCCTGCCGGCCACCCTCTTCCTCTCGGCCCAGGTCGCCTAACCCTCCACCGGCCCGCTCAACTCCGCGGCCCAACTCCTCCCGCTCGGCCCAGCTATCGCCAGCCCAGCTTCCACCTACCACCACCTCGCCCCGTCTCGCCGACACCCCGGTCCCACGCGCCAGCTTTTCCATCCATCGCTCCCTCCTTTGCTTTTTCCCCCGCTCGTACAGAGCAGTCCAGCGCCGCGCCGCTCCCACCTGCCGCCGCCCTCGCGTCGCGACATGGAGGGCGGGCGTTCGACTGGACCCCGCCGCGCCTCCCTCGACCAAAACCCTAGCGTGGAGCCTTCTGGAAGCTTCACAGGGGCAAATTCCCATCCTACCCTCGCCGTCGAGCTGGCACGCACGCCCAGACCGGCCGCCGCACCAACCCGACCCTCCAAACTCTAGCTCCGCGTCACGGATCCGCCGCCGCGTGTCCCCGAGCACTCCTCAGCCATCCACGTGCCTTCGATCGCGTTCCCCACGAGAGCCCTGCTGCCGCCACCCATAAAACCAACGGCGCCGCGCGCTCCTGTGCCCTAGCCGCACCCCTCTGGGGTTTTCTCGCAGTGTCGCCACCAAGAGGAACCAGAGAGGGAGAGGAATCGAGGAGGAGGAGGAGGGACTACCCGCGTAAGGAGAAAGAGCGCCGATCGCCGCCGCCGGACTGGAACGCCGCCGTCACCACCGAGCACCCGACCGCGAGCCCCTGCTTCTTCTTCGTCAAGCCGACGCCGAACCCGAGCACAGCGAGCCGCGATGCGTCGTCCCCGGGAGCTAGTACCTCGACGCCAAACCTGAGGAGAAGGGCGCAGACCCGGAGCACCGCGCCACCGCCACCGGCGTTGACGACCGCGAGCCACGACGTCGAGCCTGCTCTGCTCCACCTCGCGACTGCATCGCCGTCATCCTGCTCCGCCAAGCCCTCGTTGAGCACGAACCCAAGCCACCCCCTTTTTCCCTTATTCACCAGCCTGTCTGGCCTTCGAGCCGTGCTCCCGTTCTTGAGCCTTTCAATGATGTCTTGAACGCCACCATGGCTGACCCCCCATGGCAGCGCCGCGGCTCAGGGGTGCCTGTCCCCGCACGCGCGCGTTCCTTGTGAGCGACCCTTGTGTCGCGTTTCTCGGCGGGAGCCTCGTGCGGGTGTGTAGCCGCTTCGCCATGGCCGGCACCATCGCACCGCGTCGTGCGCGCCGTCGTTTCCTTGCGCCCGTGCTCGGTCGCGTTCGCACCACACCGCCATGCGCTGCCGCTCTCGCACCTCGCACTCGTCTTGAGCCCGCGTATCCATCTTGAGCCGCCGCTCTGCGCCAGACCCTGGGCACGCCGTCGCGGCCGGGGAGGAGCCCCGTGCCCGCTCACCGGCCATGACGCCGTTCACCGCCGTTCGCCCTCGTATGGCCAAGACCTAGGCCAAGCCTCCCTTTTTTGACCACCCTAACCTCTGTACGCCCCCGCCGGAGCTTCACCATCACTGACCGTCACCGGAGTACCGCCGCGCCGTCGCTTCAGCCCCGCCGGCCGTCGCCGATGCCAAGCCGACATTTCACCGAACACCTTGCGCGCGCCCCAGCCCTTCCCACCTTCCGGAGCCACACGATCTAGCCGCAGCCGCTGTCCGCCCCTTTTCAATTAACCCCTGCTCTGTTACACAAAGACCCCTGATCAATAGTCTCGCTCTACACAAACACCCCTAGCCTTTTCCATAGAACCCCCTGCAATCCTTTTTCCTTCTAAAAAACACCCTCGGCTTTAACACTTTGGCCCCTGGACCTTTCCTTTGACCGGCCGCCACGTGTGCGCCACACGTGCGCCACAACGACACTTTTGCAGTTTAGTCCCTGACCTTTTCTGAAATTACAAATAGGTCCCTAAGAATTTACATATAGGTCCTTCCACCTTGACAGTTTTACATTTAGGTCCTTTAGGAATTATTTAAAAGCCTAGAAAATGGGATTTAAACTTCAGAAAATCATAATAAATCAACCATAGCTCAGAAAAATATGAAAACAGTTTCTATATTTTTCTAAAATGATGATTAAGCCTTTGTTGTGCTGTTTGAGTTCATTTGAATCTCTTGTGATTCTGCTTTGGTTCTTAATTGGTGTTCATCTGCTAGTAGATGCCGATATTTATTTATGTATGTGTCCTTTATGATCCCTGGAGGGCCCGGACTTCTTCGACGACGTCGACTACACTGAAGACGAAGATAAGGACGATACTCCAGATTGACGCCCATCTGATACTTTTTATGTATTAGGGATTGCAAGTAGAATTGCTAGCGTTTTATTGCATTGATGAGATGATGATGAGCCCGCATAGCCTATTTATATATCCTGATTCCTTGATTGCCTACTACACTACTATATATGATATGCTATGCTTGCATGAGTGGGATATAGTGGTGGTTTAAAACCTCATGGCGTGAGTATTTTGGGATGGAAAAACTTGGAGAGTTTCGAACCCTCGGCTGGAGTAAGCAGACATTAACCGACGTTCGGGTCAGGGAGGAACTCTGGACACCTCATGGCGGGATTTGAGGAGAAGGCAGGCGATACCTATGAATGGTGCCAATTGGAGGACTTTGCTGCTCTGGTCTAGATGTATCGGTGGAACTATGCTTCGCAGGACTATGTAAACGTGCGCACCGCTTATCCCTATGGGAGGGGTTCTAGCCATTCTCTTTCTCGGTGGTACCAGTCCGAAGGGAGTAGTGTGTTAGGATTGGGCGGTTCCCAAGCATGCCCACGCGTCCTCAGTCATGGACACCCCAGCGTTCTGGTCACTGATTAGTGTTTTGGGATTTCTATCTCCCCTTCTTCTAAAACTTATAGGCTGGATGAGAGCTACTAGTTCATGATAAGGTCCGGCGTTTGCCGTTGAGATGGGGAAGGATAGAAGCTTCCCCGTCGAATCGAGAGGAGGAGGTGGTGAAGTTGAGACAGGAGTCTCGTGTGCCAGAATAGCCCGTGGTGTTGTGATATAGATTGGGATGATGATGATGGTATTTTACTCTTTGCTGCTGCTGCATAGGAAACCCGAGCCACTCCTTGTTATACTTTTACCTTTTAGATGTTTGGCCACTTAAAGCTTGCATACAGATGGCGACGTGGACCTATCCCATTCCTTGGGGATAGTTTGTGAGTTGCAGGTTAGGATTTGGCAATCAAGTCCGAATGTATTAGATGGATAGCACTGCTTCGCTCAAGGTTTCCTGTGGAACGAAGATGAAGACTTGAAGACTTAGCTACCGCTACGCAGGACTCCCGCTTATCGCTCAGCCCGTGAGGCATGTACTATACTCGTATTTCCATGTTGGTATGGATGTAAATCTCCTCTTGTAATCTAAATTCTTTTTATGACTATGATATTACGCTGAAACGACATCTGTACATGATAGCTACTGATCCAGGGACTATCACAAGGGTACAGAGAGCCGGATTCTCGATTACGAAAATCTGGGATGTTACAGTTGGTATCAAAGCCATACTTGACCGGTCGTTAGCTTCAGGACATTCTAAACGCTCTACCTTATATACCCCTTGATGTATTTTGAAATCTACCCCTCTTTACCTTGAAAAACTTCTATCTCACCTACGTCAAAGCAATTCTGTCTCGTAGCCCAATCAACATGAGACAGAAGGATGACAGACAACAGATCAACAACCCCTACTAATAGAGCCTACCACTTTGATTATGCCACGAAGTAGTGCTTAGGCTAGAATTCTCATCTGCTTGAGTGCATGGTTCTTTTTGGAACTTCATGATTTTCATGCTTCTTCACCATGAGTGTAGGATTGTTTTAGTAGTTGTTTTCTTGCTTGTGCTTGCCCCCGCTTTTAGTTAGTAACCGAACCGTCCTAATTAGACTTTCCCTCCACCTTGCCTTGTAGAACATGGAAGGAGATCAAGATGAAGCCAACCGAGGCCCGAATCAAGAACCGAGCCTTGTGCAAGCATTGGCAAATCAGACTCAGATACTTCAGCAAGTTACAGATGGAGTGGTTCTACAGCAAGAAAGCCCTGAGGAAAAATTTTGGAGGAAGATTGAGGGATTCATCAAACTGAAGGCACCTACCTTTATCCACTCTAACAACCCACTGGAAGTAGATGATTGGTTGAGGATAATCGAAAAGAAGTTGGACATCACCGCATGCTCGGATGAAGAATGTGTCGCCCTAGCAGCACACCAGCTAGAAGGAGTGTCCAGTGATTGGTGGGATGACTTTTGTAGATCACACGAGAATCCCGCTCGTGTCACATGGAACGAGTTCAAGGAAGGATTTCGTGCTTTCCACCTCCCAAAATAGTTGATGGTCAACAAAGCCGAAGAATTCTGTGAGATGACTCAAGGGAAGATGACTATCCAAGCATATGTTCAGCATTTCACAAGGATGAGATCAATACTGAGAAGAAGAAGCAGTTTTGGTTTCATAAAGGTTTGAAGCCCGAGATCAGAATCATCTTGGCAGGAATGGAATACCCTTCACTTATGGGTATGGTGAATTGAGCCATGCAAGTTGAGAAAGGTGAGAATAGCATGGAAGAAAGCCTTAGAGCTAAGAGGAAAAGAGCCAAAGAAAGACAAAGACATTGGTCAAGAGCTAAGAGGAAAAGCTGGTTTTGGGTAGAAACATGGGCAAGCTCAATATCTCCTTTCTCCACATGATCTCTCAGAAAGTGGTACCTCACTTCTATGTGTTTGGTTTTGGAATGAAGCACGGGATTTTTGGCTACGCTTATGGCACTGGTGCTATCACAAAGAAGTGGAACATGGGACATGTCTAAGCCAAAGTCTCTCAAGGTATATGTGATCCAAAGCAACTGAGAACAGCAGCTAGCAGCAGCAACATACTCGGCCTCTGTGGTGGATTGGGCTACACTGGACTGCTTGCGAGAAGACCAAGACACAAGAGACGATCCAAGAATCTGACACTGACCAGAAGTAGACTTGCGATCAACACGACATCCAGCAAAATCCGCATCAGAAAAACCATGAAGTGCAAGAGTGGAATCGGCAGAATACCAAAGACCCAGCTCAGGAGTAAACTTGAGATACCTGAAAATCCTCTTTACGGCCTGACGATGTGAAGTCCTCGGTGAAGCCTGAAAACGAGCGCACAGACACACGCTGAACTGTATGTCCGGCCTCGTCGCCGTCAAGTAGAGGAGGGAGCCAATCATGCTCCGGTACTCCTTCTGGTCCACTGGTTCTCCGTCCTCATCCGCATCCAAAGCTGTAGTCGTACTCATCGGCGTAGTCATCGGCTTGGAGTCGCTCATGTCGAATTTCTTGAGAATGTCCTTGGTGTACTTGCTTTGGTGCACGAACGTCCCATCCTTGGTTTGCTTGATCTGCAGCCCGAGAAAGAACTGCAACTCTCCCATCATCGACATCTCAAATTCCCTGCTCATATCGTCTGCAAACTTGGCAACAAGATCATGAGAAGAGCCACCAAAAATGATATCATCCACGTAAATCTGAACGATTAAAAGATCATTGCCATTTCTCAGCAAGAAGAGCGTCTTATCAACCTTCCCCATCACAAACCCCTTGCTAAGCAAGAACCCTCTCAACCTGCCATACCACGCTCTAGGTGCTTGCTTTAGGCCATATAAAGCTCGGTGGAGTTTGTACACTCGGTGTGGATATCTCTCACTCTCAAAACCCGGGGGCTGCCTCACATACACTTCTTCCTCGATCACCCCATTCAAGAAGGCACTCTTCACATCCATTTGGTACAATTTGAACCCTTTAGCAACTGCAAATGCTAGAAGGATCCGAATTGCCTCCAAACGGGCAACAGGAGCAAATGTCTCCTCATAATCTATCCCCTCCTGCTGCGAAAACCCCTGAGCAACCAACCTCGCTTTGTTTCTCACAATCTCACCACTCTCATTCCTCTTGTTCTTGAACACCCACTTGGTTCCTATGGGATGGCAATTTGGAGGTGGTTCTACTAACTTCCACACCTGATTTCTCTCAAAGTTTTCAAGCTCTTCATGCATGGCATTGACCCAATCAGAATCAGATAAAGCGTGTCCAACATTTTTGGGCTCAAAAGACGCGACAAAAGCAAATGAGCATAATGAGAGATGTTCTGTGACCTCGACCGTGTAGTGCGTTCATCCATGTTTCCGATGATCTTCGAAGGTGGATGATCCCTCTGTACCAGCCGGGGAGCTTCTCACCTCGAGATTGCCTCCCCCTCAACATCAGCTTCCACTTGAACTTGATCTGGGGCGCGACTCGACGAAGGTGTAGCAGAGGGGCTGTCGTCGAACGTCGTGGTAGTAGTTGAAGTAGAAGGTACACGATCTCCACACGGTGCATGAAACTCTTCATCATCTTCATCATTAGGCTGTTCTTCCTCAAAGATGGGTTGTCCCAAGTCATCATCACCTGCACACTCAAAAGCAGAAGAGCTACACGGAATGGTCTCGTCGAAGGTGACTTCGCAAGTCTCCATGATTTGGTTAGTCTCAAGGTTGAGCACACGATATGCTCGAGAGTGATTAGCATAACCAAGAAAATTCCATCCATCGAACGAGACTCAAACTTGTCCAAATTTCCTTTCTTCAAGATGAAACACTTGCAACCAAAAACCCGAAAGTGACTCACACGGGAGGAACGACCATGGAAATGCTCATAGCAAGTTTTCTTCTTGAAAGCACGAAGGAAAATCCGATTCGAAACATAGCAAGTTGTGTTCACCGCTTCTGCCCAATACTTCCTAGGAGTCCTATGCTCATCTAGCATCGTCCTAGCCATCTCACAAAGTGTTCTATTCTTTCTCTCAACAACACCATTCTGACAAGCAACATATGGCGAAGAGTATTGGTGTTCGAGACCAAGATCATGACAGAAGGCATCAAAACGAGTGTTCTTAAATTCCGTACCATTGTCGCTACGTATAGCTCTCATGGCACCACCATTACTCTCGTTTTTCAACCTCAAAATCAGATCTCGAACAAAATCAAATGTCTCATCCTTCGACGCCAGAAAGAACACCCAAGCATATCGAGAAAAGTCATCAACAACCACAAGAACATACCACTTCCCACCAACTGAACGAACTCGAGCGGGACCAACCAAATCCATGTGCAAAAGCTCCCCTGGACGCTCAGTCATCACATCTGTCAAAGGTGGGTGGGAAGCAGCAACCATTTTTCCATGCCTACAAGGTGCACAAACCAAATCTTTCTCGAACTTTGAGGACCCGGTGTGTCCGAGGACCGGTGGATGGTCGCTTCCTGGTGTGATGAGTGATTGACAACGTGGTGTGGATTGACTGTTTCCCTTGGCTCAAGTATTGCAGGTGTAGAATGCGGCTTGGTTGCATTGGTGCAGGTGAAGAACAGGCGCGAAAGGTCTTAGCCATGGCGGCCTCCGAGGAGCGGAGAGACAAGTAGGCTTGGTTCGAGGGACCCGGTGGCCGGTGGATCAAGTGCGGTTCACATGCTGGCAAGAACGAGCAAGGGGACGTGGTTCCGGTGCGAGGTAGCGGCTCACAACCGAAGCTCGTACGCGGACGAGAAGCCGGCGCAAGGTGGCGGCTAACAACCGAAGTTTGCGCGCGGGGTTTGGTGATTTGGCCACAAAATCATTGGTGGACGGTTTCCCTTGGTTTGGGCCTCAAAACCAAGGACCGAGGACTCGACGAGGCGAACTTGGGCAGCTGGGCCTGTGTGGGCTGACAGGGCGGTTTAACCGCCCCCTAGGGCCGGTTTAACCGCCCCCCCTGGGCTGGCCCAAGAACGGCGTCGAGGAGCTTCGATCCGGAGGACACGCGGCGTGACTGCAAGGCTTGCGTCGGAGGGAAGCTAGCTTGCAGTGGAAGGTGCCCGAGCCAGAAAATATCTGAAGATCAAATGTCAAATTTGCCCCTGAGGGGTATGTATCACTTAGGGGTAGTTTAGTCTTTAGGACACCACCACTTGGACTACTAATAGGCCCCTTCAGGGCTGGTGGCTGTTATCTCTCCAGTTATCTCTTTAGGTTTTGCTTTGAACTTGTTTTCCCCTTCATCCCCTCCACCTAGAACTACTTCGAATCATTCCTAGTTTGTATAGGTGAATTCATGGTTATGTGATTGAGTTTGTGCTGCTCATCTTTGTGCCATGATTTGATTTCCCGAGCTCCTTTCCTTTTTCTATTTTCGTGGGTATTTTCGGAGCTATTTTTGGGGGATTTTCGTTCTTCTTGTTCTAGGGCGTTTTCTCTCGGATTTCTTTGGGGGATTCACGTATGAGTGCCTTGTGCCTCTTTTGCTGGTGATCCTTTGCCCCCAAACGCCGAGAATCGCTCTGGATTTGAGATTTTCGGGATGAACTCGAGGTCATGGTGTTCTTCGCGAGATCTGTGATTCCGGGAGTTGTACTGAGTTAGAGGCCGAGATCTTTTGGGAAAACACTCCACTGGAGGTCTAGATCATCTGACCAAAATCTCGCCTCAAGAGCTCAAGCGGTTTGGGAGATCCACTTTTGTTTTGACTTTTTCCCGAGGCTCCCAGGCCTGGGCGGTTTAACCGCCCCCCCTGGCCGGTTTAACCGCCCCCCCTGGGTGAGTTAGATCGAGCCGAGTTTCGGGTCGTTTTGGTGTTCGTTTCGATTGGTTCGAGTTCCGCTGCTCGTTTCTTGTTCCTAGGGTCAGTAGCTTGACAGTGGCTACGTGATCTTGGCAAGATTGCTCTCGGAGGTTTCGGAGTTGTTTGGGAGAATAGCCGGATTGTTTGGAAAGAATTTTTATCGGCTCCCATTCACTCCCCCCCTCTCTGGTCGCCGTTTCGGTCCTTCAATTGGTATCAAGCCGGTTACGGGTCTTTGCGACTCTAACCAGTCTAAGATCCAAAGATGGCGTACCAAGATCGGGGTTCCGGGCCTCCGCACTTCGATGGGAAGAACTACCCGAACTGGGTTGCGCGTATGGGCGCTTTCTTGCGAGGCAAAGGAAAGTTGCTGTGGGATGTGACGAAAGATGAAAACTATGTCAATCCCACCAACTTAGATGCCCAGGATGCAAAGGATAGATTTGAGGCGAATGCCCGAGCTGTTGACTACTTGTTCCGTGCTTTGTCTGCCGAGGAGTTTGAGCGTGTTTTGGGCGAGGACCTAGCTTGCCAGATCTGGCAGAAGCTCAAGGTAGCCCACGGTGGTGATAGCCATGTCAAGGCTAGGCTTTTCTCGATGTACAGGAGAGAGTATGAGAATTTGCTCATTTGCCAGGAGAGTCTGTTGATGCTTTGTTTCAGCGTTTCACTTCGATTGTCAACAACATGAAAGCCAACATTACCGTGCTCCCATACTCGGATCATGACCGAGCTATCAAGCTCCTGCAAGCACTTGATAGATCCGTGTGGGGTGCCAAGGTTGAGGCGATCATGGAGTCGGCAAACTATGAGACTCTTTCTGTTGACGAGCTTTTCTCGAAGTTGAAGTCCTCTGAGGTTGACAGGCAGTTGCTTGCCAAGGCTAAGAGTCCGACTGATCCCCATAGTCTGGCTCTAGTCGGTGGCTCTGGATATGGACATGCTAACACTCCTAGACACTTTGCTTTGTCTTCTCTTGTGTCCCTTCCAGATGAAGAGTATGAGGTGCTGAGCGAGGAGGATCTCGCGTTGCTCACGAGGAGGTTCGAGCGGATGTACCAGAACCGCAAGGGTTCGAGGCGTGCCGGGAGTACGTGCTACAGATGCGGGAAGATGGGCCACTTCATCGCCGAGTGCCCCGAGGAGATCAAGAACGACTACAACCGCAAGCACCGCCCGCGAGACGACCACAAGCACCGTCCCAAGGACGAGTACCGCGCCAAGAACAAGAACAAGGAAGAGAGAAGATCCAAGAACAAGCACGGTGGACACAAGAAGCACAGATCTCGAGCGATGGTGGCTGATGCGAGCGACATCGACACAAGCTCCACCAACACGTCGTCAAGCTCAAGCAGTGAAGATGAAGACCGCGGCCGCCGCAAGGAGAAGAAGAGCTTGAACCGCAACTTCAACGGCATCTCCTTCGCCGCCGTCGACTACTGCACCATGGCGCACGACTCCGTGAAGAGCAAGGACGACTCCGACTCCGACTCCGAGGATGAGGTATTGACAGATCCCACCTCTTTGCGTCAGGAGATTGCTAGGTTAGAGCAGTTGGTCGATAACCGCGATGATGTGCTTAGGAAGACCAACAAAGAGAAGAGGGAGTTTAGGTCTTTGCTAGGAGAGTCCAAGGATAGAGTGGCTGAGCTTGAGACCTTGCTTTCTGAGACTGGAAAGAAGGCCATGGAGTTTGAGTCTTTGCTTTGCGAGTCTAGGGAGAGAGCAGCTTCGCTTGAGTCTGAGATTGCTGTTTTGAAAGATGCTCCTCTTGTGTCTGATGAGGTAGAATGCTCGTTCTGTGATGTGCATATTGCTGATCTTGTTGTGCTTAAGGAGAAACACATGAACTGCTTGGATGAACTAGAGAGTGCTAGAGTTGAGCTTGCTGAGTTGAAGTCTAGGTCATCTTTGCTAGGTGCTTGTACTTCTTGTCCTGCTTTGCATGCTCAGTTGCTTGAATCACGCACCATGATTAGTTCACTTGAAGCACAACTTAAATCTCCCATTGCAAATTCCTGTTCTGCTTGTGATGTTGTTGCTTTAAAGAATGTTGAGCTAGAACAGTGTGTGAATAGATTGGAAGATGAGAATGATGAGCTGAGACAGTGTTTGGGTTGGTTGTCTGGTCGTGAACCTCAGCTCAAGATGTTGATTGCGAGTTTCAAGAGAGCTGATGGTTGTGGTCTTGGTTCTGAGAAGATTGGTGAGAGTAGTGGTGAGAAAGAGAGAGATCCAGAGAGCTCCACCGCAAACATTCCCACAAACCCACCAAAAACCATTCTCAAGAACACCTTCACACCCAAACCAAACCACCTGCTGAACAAGCTTGACACCACTCCAGATCCTCCCAAGTTTCCACCTAAGTCAGAGAACTTTCAGAGGAGAGTGACCTTTGTGAGGAGTGGGGTTTACCAGCCGAGAGAGAGGGCACAGCCGAGAGAAACCCCAAAGCCAAAGCCAGTCCGCTTCCATTGTGAGCATTGTGGAAGGGATGGACACCTTGAGGAGTTCTGTTGGAGGAAGAAGAGGGAGGTGAGAAGAGAGAAGGAGGTGGGGAACAGGGACAGGTACTACTCTTCTCGTAGTGTGCCTGTGTCTCGTTCACCCTGGCCGAGAGGCGACGCCTTTGTGCGTACAGTTCCTGTGGTTGCTAGTCGTGGTGTTCCAGTTGTTCGTGAGTTTGCTAGGCGGCCTCCGTTTCGTGGTCAGTTTGGTTCAGGGAGGTTCGACCGTAGCTTTGAGGCTAGGAGAGAGTCTAGGCCACGTTTTCCCCCGCGTGGTGCTAGAGGTCCGATGGTGAGAGACGAGAGGGTTTCACGCGATAGAGTTGATTTTGCTAACCCCTCTTTTGAGCAGATGGCCCGACACTGGTTTGACTCTTTCTGTGCTAACCCCAGTGTCGAGTCATTCGCTCGTTCTCGTTCTCGCTTTTGATTGTGCAGGTGTGAGGTATGGAGAACATGAGCTTGGTGACTCTTGGTCTTTTGCATGATCAAGGTTTGATGGTTCTCCACACCTTTTTGGATGGCCCCGATGTGGCCCTTGTACACTATGTATTGTGAGTATATCCCTTGTACACTCTTGTGTTCATCTGTGTATATTTAGCCTGCTTTGTGCCTGTATCTTGGTTTTATGTTTTGTGTAGCATATTGTACATTTGTTTATCTGGTATCCTTTTAGTTGGTATCTTTTGTTGCATTTTGCTCATTTGAGATTTTTCTTCCTTTTTATGATGGAGCTTTCCATTTGCTTTTGTACACCTTCTCTAGTTTTTCTAGGTGTCTTTGATTGAGGGGGAGCTCAGCTTTATTTAATGGGGAGAAATTTGCTCAAGTTGGTTTGACAAGGAGATGACTTTGTTTATAGCTTTTTGGATTGCATGAGATTGTGAGTTTGCTGCATTTGCATTTTGATTGTGCATATTATGGGAGTTTGAAGTTTACACCTGAACCTTGGATTTGCATTTCGGTTGCACATTCCAGGGGGAGCTTTGTATTTGTGCTTTGATTGCGCTTGTGTTTTGAGATTGAGCTTGCCCATGTTTCTACCCAAAACCAGCTTGCAGACATTTTCACTAAGCCACTTGACCAAGTTACCTTCACCCGCTTGCGAGGAGAACTTGGTGTGTGTGCGGTTTTCTGAGCTGAGTTTTGGAGGCTTCTCTTGTAGCATATGTATACTATTGTACCATCTTTGTATCTTGATGTACACTTTTCTTGCTTTTGTATCTTGATTTCATCTTTTGTATCATATTTTAGGATGAGCTTCTCCTATATGCAGTGATTGGTACAACTTGCTACATTTTAGAATTTAGGCAGGCTGGCTAGGGAGTGCTTGTATGGATGGCTATGCTCTTGATGGTTTTGATATATATTCTTTTGAGATAGTCTCCTTTCGAAATTAAAATGACAAACTGAACTTAAACTCTTTCACCCATGAGTAAATGCCTTTGCATGTCTTGTTTGAGCCGAAATGGCTATATCTTGCTTAAGATCATGCTAGGGTGTAATATTCTTTTCAATTGGGTCAAAGACCTTTGTCATTGTAAATGTTTAGCCCATGCTTTATCTTGTGGAGGAGCATAAGCTTCTTTCTGTCGCAAAGACATTTCATGTACCATGCTTAACTTGAAAAATTTGAAAAATGAGATGTCTATGCATGAAAGAAGAAAGTTGAGAAAAAGATATATTTGCAGAAAATTATGCTCATGTTTCTATGCTTTCACCATTGCACACACTTGCACACATGGGTGCTAAGCGGTTGCATGTTGTTTGCCGGAGAAGTCTCCCATGAGAAGTGAACACATGGCTCCGTGCTTTGACATGACATGAGGTAGAACTTGGGCGTTTATGATGATCTTTTGTCAAGAATGCTTGTCCTTTCATGATTTTGGTGAGATGAAGTTTATTTTTGCTTAAACAATCCATGGTTAGGACTTTGCTCATGCGGTGACTTTTTTGATAAAAATCCACAATTTGCTCATGACTTTGTCAATTGGATATATGTCTTCACCTTCTTGATGGCAATGCCCGTGTGACATGATGAACTAGCTTGTATGCCTCTTCTCTAACTTGTAGCATTTTGTATTGTTCATTGTATATTTGAGAAGCTTGTAGTTGCATTTTGTACATTTTTGCCTTGATGTGTGCATTGTCAACAAGGGGGAGAATTTCTGGAGCATTTGGCAAGGGGGAGTTGCTGCTGAATTTAGAAGAAAGCTTTTGCTCTAGATTTTGCCGGATTTGTGTGAGAGATTGAAAGTTTTGCCCAAATGTGGTTTTCTGAAAATTTGTGAAGTTTCTGAGAGTTTGATCATTGGAAAATCTTGCTGGGCACATGGGGAAGGTTTTCAAGTTGGAACGGCATCGTTGCGAGTTGGTTTGTGCATTTTGGCATTTTTGGCCTTGGTCATCTGCCAGGGGCGGTTTAACCGCCCCCCCTGGGCGGTTTAACCGCCCCTGTGCTGAGTGCACACGAGTTGTGAAGATTTGAGCCATTTTCGAGTGATTTTCGCACGCACAAGTTCACTTGTTCAGGGGGAGTTGCATCTTTGCAGGGGGAGTGCTTTGAGAGTCCTGAAAAGTGAGTTGGAGGATTTGAAGTTTGTGATTTGTGCTTTGTGCTTTTGCTCTTTTGCCGATGGTGTTGAGCCCTTTCGCTTCTTCTTGAAGGGTCGGCGTTTCTGGAGCTTTCTCTTGCAGAGTGACTTTGTTCTCGGCTTGTTCTTGCTTTTAGTCACTTGCTTGAGTCTTGTTTTCGATTTCTTTTACATTTTCTTCATATCAATTGGTTACTATGTGTGTGTTGTCAATGCACTCATCAAGGGGGAGATTGAGGACCCGGTGTGTCCGAGGACCGGTGGATGGTCGCTTCCTGGTGTGATGAGTGATTGACAACGTGGTGTGGATTGACGTTTCCCTTGGCTCAAGTATTGCAGGTGTAGAATGCGGCTTGGTTGCATTGGTGCAGGTGAAGAACAGGCGCGAAAGGTCTTAGCCATGGCGGCCTCCGAGGAGCGGAGAGACAAGTAGGCTTGGTTCGAGGGACCCGATGGCCGGTGGATCAAGTGCGGTTCACATGCTGGCAAGAACGAGCAAGGGGACGTGGTTCCGGTGCGAGGTAGCGGCTCACAACCGAAGCTCGTACGCGGACGAGAAGCCGGCGCAAGGTGGCGGCTAACAACCGAAGTTTGCGCGCGGGGTTTGGTGATTTGGCCACAAAATCATCGGTGGACGGTTTCCCTTGGTTTGGGCCTCAAAACCAAGGACCGAGGACTCGACGAGGCGGACTTGGGCAGCTGGGCCTGTGTGGGCTGACAGGGGCGGTTTAACCGCCCCCCAGGGCCGGTTTAACCGCCCCCCCTGGGCTGGCCCAAGAACGGCGTCGAGGAGCTTCGATCCGGAGGACACGCGGCGTGACTGCAAGGCTTGCGTCGGAGGGAAGCTAGCTTGCAGTGGAAGGTGCCCGAGCCGGAAAATATCTGAAGATCAAATGTCAAATTTGCCCCTGAGGGGTATGTATCACTTAGGGGTAGTTTAGTCTTTAGGACACCACCACTTGGACTACTAATAGGCCCCTTCAGGGCTGGTGGCTGTTATCTCTCTAGTTATCTCTTTAGGTTTTACTTTGAACTTGTTTTCCCCTTCATCCCCTCCACCTAGAACTACTTCGAATCATTCCTAGTTTGTATAGGTGAATTCATGGTTATGTGATTGAGTTTGTGCTGCTCATCTTTGTGCCATGATTTGATTTCCCGAGCTCCCTTTCCTTTTTCTATTTTCGTGGGTATTTTCGGAGCTATTTTTGGGGGATTTTCGTTCTTCTTGTTCTAGAGCGTTTTCTCTCGGATTTCTTTGGGGGATTCACGTATGAGTGCCTTGTGCCTCTTTTGCTGGTGATCCTTTGCCCCCAAACGCCGAGAATCGCTCTGGATTTGAGATTTTCGGGATGAACTCGAGGTCATGGTGTTCTTCGCGAGATCTGCGATTCCGGGAGTTGTACTGAGTTAGAGGCCGAGATCTTTTGGGAAAACACTCCACTGGAGGTCTAGATCATCTGACCAAAATCTCGCCTCAAGAGCTCAAGCGGTTTGGAAGATCCACTTTTGTTTTGACTTTTTCCCGAGGCTCCCAGGCCTGGGCGGTTTAACCGCCCCCCCCTGGCCGGTTTAACCGCCCCCCCCCCTGGGTGAGTTAGATCGAGCCGAGTTTCGGGTCGTTTTGGTGTTCGTTTCGATTGGTTCGAGTTCCGCTGCTCGTTTCTTGTTCCTAGGGTCAGTAGCTTGACAGTGGCTACGTGATCTTGGCAAGATTGCTCTCGGAGGTTTCGGAGTTGTTTTGGGAGAATAGCCAGATTGTTTGGAAAGAATTTTTATCGGCTCCCATTCACTCCCCCCCTCTCTGGTCGCCGTTTCGGTCCTTCAAACTTGAGCTTGGGCAATCCTCGGATAAGGTCAAGAGCACTCAAGCGTGTGAGTAAATCAAAGCTCACATGACCCAATCTCCTATGCCACTTCCAAAGCTCAGAAAAAGTACCAGCGATCAAACACCGTGAAGGACCAAAAGATCGAGAAAAATCAGCACGAAAAATTTGTCCCTCAGGAATGATCATACACACAAGGTCACCTCGAGAATCAAGAATTTTCGAATCACCACGCTTAAATCGAACCTCATAACCCCCATCAAGAAGCTGAGAAACTGAGAGCAAATTGAAACCAAGATTCTTGACAAGAGCAACCCGCTTCAGCATGAAAGTGTCGCTCACCTGAATAGCACCCTCAGACAACACTCTACCTCTACCCTAATCCCCGAAAGTGATGTACTGCCTGGACACCACCGGGATGAGACTGGAGAACCACTTCCCATTACCTGTCATGTGTCTCGAGCAGCCAGAATCCATCAACCAAAAGTTCTCCAAGCCTCCCACCTGCACAATCAAAAGTGAGAACGAGAATGAGCGAATGACTCGACACTGGGGTTAGCACAGAACGAGTCAAACCAGTGTCGGGCCATCTGGTCAAAAGAGGGGTTAGCAAAATCAACTCTACCACGTGAAACCCTCTCGTCTCTCACCATCGGACCACTAGCACCACGCGGGGGAAAACGTGGCCTAGACTCTCTCCTAGCCTCAAAGCTACGGTCGAACCTCCCTGAACCAAACTGACCACGAAACGGAGGCCGCCTAGCAAACTCACGAATACCTGAAACACCACGACTAGCAACTACAGGAACTGTACGCACAAAGGCGTCGCCTCTTGGCCAGGGTGAACGAGACACAGGCACACTACGAGAAGAGTAGTACCTGTCCCTGTTCCCCACCTCCTTCTCTCTTCTCACCTCCCTCTTCTTCCTCCAACAAAACTCCTCAAGGTGTCCATCCCTTCCACAATGCTCACAATGGAAGCGGACTGGCTTTGGCTTTGGGGTTTCTCTCGGCTGTGCCCTCTCTCTCGGCTGGTAAACCCCACTCCTCATAAAGGTCACTCTCCTCTGAAAGTTCTCTGTCTTAGGTGGAAACTTGGGAGGATCTGGAGTGGTGTCAAGCTTGTTTAGCAGGTGGTTTGGTTTGGGTGTGAAGGTGTTCTTGAGAATGGCTTTTGGTGGGTTTGTGGGAATGTTTGCGGTGGAGCTCTCTGGATCTCTCTCTCTCTCACTACTACTCTCACCAACCTTCTCAGAACCAAGACCACAACCATCAGCTCTCTTAAAACTAGCAATCAACATCTTGAGCTGAGGCTCGCGACCAGACAACCAACCCAAACACTGTCTCAGCTCATCATTCTCATCTTGCAAGTGATTCACACACTGCTCTAACTCAACATTTTTCAATGCAACAACATCACAAGCAGAACATGAATTCGCAATGGGAGATTTAAGTTGTGCTTCAAGTGAACTAATCATGGTGCGTGATTCAAGCAACTGAGCATGCAAAGCAGGACAAGAAGTACAAGCACCTAGCAAGGATGACCTAGACTTCAACTCAGCAAGCTCAACTCTAGCACCCTCTAGTTCATCCAAGCAAGTCATGTGGTTCTCCTTAAGCACAAAAAGATCAGCCATATGCACATCACAAAACGAGCACTCAACCTCATCAGACACAAGAGGAGCATCCTTCAATATGGCAATCTCAGACTCAAGCTTATCTGCTCTCTCCCTAGACTCGCAAAGCAAAGACTCAAACTCCATAGCCTTCTTTCCAGTCTCAGAAAGCAAGGTCTCAAGCTCAGCCACTCTATCCTTGGACTCTCCTAGCAAAGACCTAAACTCCCTCTTTTCCTTGTTGGTCTTTCTAAGCACATCATCACGGTTATCGACCAACTGCTCTAATCTAGCAATCTCCTGATGCAAAGAGGTGGGATCTGTCAATACCTCATCCTCGGAGTCAGAGTCGGAGTCGTCCTTGCTCTTCACGGAGTCGTGCGCCTTGGTGCAGTAGTCGACGGCGGCGAAGGAGATGCCGTTGAAGTTGCAGTTCAAGCTCTTCTTTTCCTTGCGGTGGCCGCGGTCTTCATCTTCACTGCTTGAGATTGACGACGTGTTGGTGGAGCTTGTGTCGATGTCGCTCGCATCAGCCACCATCGCTCGAGATCTGTGCTTCTTCTGTCCACTGTGCTTGTTCTTGGATCTTCTCTTGTCCTTGTTCTTCTGCTTGGAGCGGTACTCGTCCTTGGGACGTTGCTTGTGGTCGTCTCGTGGGCGGTGCTTGCGGTTGTAGTCGTTCTTGATCTCCTCGGGGCACTCGGCGATGAAGTGGCCCATCTTCCCGCATCTGTAGCACGTACTCCCCGCACGCCTCGAACCCTTCCGGTTCTGGTACATCTGCTCGAACCTCCTCGTGAGCAACGCGAGATCCTCCTCGCTCAGCACCTCATATTCTTCATCTGGAAGAGACACAAGAGAAGACAAAGCAAAGTGTCTAGGAGTGTTAGCATGTCCATATCCAGAGCCACCGACTAGAGCCAGACTATGGGGATCAGTCAGACTCTTAGCCTTGGCAAGCAACTGTCTATCCACCTCAGAAGACTTCAACTTCGAGAAAAGCTCATCAACAGACAGAGTCTCATAGTTTGCCGACTCCATGATCGCCTCAACCTTGGCACCCCACATGGATCTATCAAGTGCTTGCAGGAGCTTGATAGCTCGGTCATGATCCGAATATGGGAGCACGGTAATGTTGGCTTTCATGTTGTTGACAATAGATGTGAAACGCTGAAACAAAGCATCAACCGACTCTCCAGGCAAATGAGCGAAATTCTCATATTCTCTCCTGTACATCGAGAAAAGCCTAGCCTTGACATGGCTATCACCACCGTGGGCTACCTTGAGCTTCTGCCAGATCTGGCAAGCTAGGTCCACGCCCAAAACACGCTCAAACTCCTCGGCAGACAAAGCACTGAACAAGTAGTCAACAGCTCGAGCATTCACTTCAAATCTATCCTTTGCATCCTAGGCATCTAAGTTGGTGGGATTGACATAGTTTTCATCTTTCGTCACATCCCACAGCAACTTTCCTTTGCCTCGGAAGAAAGCGCCCATACGCGCGACCCAGTTCGGGTAGTTCTTCCCATCGAAGTGCGGAGGCCCGGAACCCCGATCTTGGTACGCCATCTTTGGATCTTAGACTGGTTAGAGTCGCAAAGACCCGTAACCGGCTCTGATACCAATTGAAGGACCGAAACGGCGATCAGAGAGAGGGGGAGTGAATGGGAGCCGATAAAAATTCTTTCCAATCGATCCGGCTATTCTCCCAAAACAACTCCGAAACCTCCGAGAGCAATCTTGCCAAGATCACGTAGCCACTGTCAAGCTACTGACCCTAGGAACAAGAAACAAGCAGCGGAACTCGAATCAATCGAACCGAACACCAAAACGACCCGAAACACGGCTCGATCTAACACACCCAGGGGGGGCGGTTAAACCGGCCAGGGGGGCGGTTAAACCGCCCAGGCCTGGGAAGCTCGGGAAAAAGTCAAAACAAAAGTGGATCTCCCAAACCGCTTGAGCTCTTGAGGCGAGATTTTGGTCAGATGATCTAGACCTCCAGTGGAGTGTTTTCCCAAAAGATCTCGGCCTCTAACTCAGTACAACTCCCGGAATCGCAGATCTCGCGAAGAACACCATGACCTCGAGTTCATCCTGAAAATCTAAAATCCAGTGCGATTCTCGGCGTTTGGGGGCAAAGGATCACCAGCAAAAGAGGCACAAGGCACTCATACGTGAATCCCCCAAAGAAATCCGAGAGAAAATGCCCTAGAACAAGAAGAACGAAAATCCCCCAAAAATAGCTCCGAAAATACCCACGAAATTAGAAAAGGGAAAGGGAGCTCGGGAAATCAAATCATGGCACAAAGATGAGCAGCACAAACTCAATCACATAACCATGAATTCACCTATACAAACTAGGAATGATTCGAAGTAGTTCTAGGTGGAGGGGATGAAGGGGAAAACAAGTTCAAAGTAAATCTAAAGAGATAACTAGAAGAGATAAGCAGCCACCAGCCCTGAAGGGGGCTGTTAGTAGTCCAAGTGGTGGTGCTCTAAAGACTAAACTACCCCTAAGTGATACATACCCCTCAGGGGCAAATTTGACATTTGATCTTCAGATATTTTCCGGCTCGGGCACCTTCCACTGCAAGCTAGCTTCCCTCCGACGCAAGCCTTGCAGTCACGCCGCGTGTCCTCCGGATCGAAGCTCCTCGACGCCGTTCTTGGGCCAGCCCGGGGGGGGGGGGCGGTTAAACCGCCCCTGTCAGCCCACTCGGCCCAGCTGCCCAAGTTCGCCACGTCGAGTCCTCGGTCCTTGGTTTTGAGGCCCAAACCAAGGAAAACCGTCCACCGATGATTTTGTGGCCAAATCACCAAACCCCGCGCGCAAACTTCGGTTGTTAGCCGCTACCTTGCGCCGGCTTCTCGTCCGCGTACGAGCTTCGGTTGTGAGCCGCTACCTCGCACCGGAACCACGTCCCCTTGCTCGTTCTTGCCAGCATGTGAACCGCACTTGATCCACCGGCCACCGGGTCCCTCGAACCAAGCCTACTTGTCTCTCCGCTCCTCGGAGGCCGCCATGGCTACGACCTTTCGCGCCTGTTCTTCACCTGCACCAATGCAACCAAGCCGCATTCTACACCTGCAATACTTGAGCCAAGGGAAACGTCAATCCACACCACGTTGTCAATCACTCATCACACCAGGAAGCGACCATCCACCGGTCCTCGGACACACCGGGTCCTCACCTCCCCTTCTTCAAGCTACTCAAGAAAGGCGACAAGTTCCAGTGGAACGAAAAAGCGGCAGTAGCATTGGCGGATCTCCAGCAACATCTTCAAAAACCGCCAATCCTGACTGCTCCACAGGACGACAACAAGGAATTGCTGCTCTACATCGCAGCAACAACTCATGTGGTAAGCACTGTCTTGGTGGTCGAGCGCCCCGAGGACAATCTTGCATATCCTGTGCAGATGCCGGTTTACTTCGTCAGTGAAGTACTCACGGAGTCCAAGGTTCGATACCCAGCAGTGCAAAAACTACTCTACGCAATACTCATCACATCCAGGAAGCTGCGCCATTACTTTGACACGTACACCATCACGGTGGTGACAGAGTTTGGCTTGGGCGACATTCTACATAACCCGGACGCGACCGGGCAAATTCCAAAGTGGGCCGTCGAGCTTGGCTCCCTCAGCATCGAGTTCAAACCCAAGAAGGCCATCAAGTCGCAGGTGCTGGCAGACTTCATGGCAGAGTGGCACGAGAATCAAGTGGACATCCCCGTCGGCAGACCAGAGAACTGGACCATGTACTTCGATGGCTCCCTGAAACTCGAAGGCGCCGGCGCGGGAGTACTTTTTATCTCGCCCAAGGGTGATCAACTCAAATACGTTCTACAAATCTTCTAGAAGGTGTCCAACAATGAAGCTGAGTACGAGGCCTTGCTACATGGCTTACGGCTCGCAATTTCTCTGGGAATCAAGAGGCTAATGGTGTACGGCGACTCCTCTGTCGTCATCAACCACTGCAACAAGGACTGGGATCGCCAGAAGGAAAACATGGATGCTTACTGCGAGGCTGTGCGCAAGTTAGAGAACAAATTCTCAGGGCTTGAGTACCATTGGGTGGTCCGTGATGACAACGTCGCAGCTGACGTACTCTCCAAGCTCGGATCCACTCGTGCGGAAGTTCCAGCAGGAGTCTCCGTCCAGGAGCTCCACAAAAGAATGATCGACTTCGAGAAATCTACACCGTCACATAATGACGAACATGGACCAGATAGAGAGGTCTTGATAATCGAAGAAGACTGGCGTGTCTCGTTCATCGAGTACATCAAGAACAAGACCCTGCCTGTGAACAAGACTGAAGCTGAACAAGTCAGTCCGGAGGTCAAAGAACTATCTACTCATCGGCGATCAGCTCTACAGGAGAGGACTCTACACTGATATTGCCATGAAGTGTGTCCCGAGAGCAACATGCAAGGGTATCTTGGAAGAGATTCATGAAGGCCCGTGCAGGAATCACGCAGGATCAAGAACAATGGTGGGCAAGGCATTTAGAGCTGCTTATTATTGGCCCACGGCTCTGCAAGATGCGGAAGAGATCGCCCGCAAGTGCCCCGGGTGCCAATTCTTCGCCAGGCAGCAACACGTGCCTGCTCACAAGCTTATTGCTATTCCTCCCTCTTGGCCGTTCGCATGCTGGGGACTCGACATGATTGGTAGGCTTACGACTGCTCCAGGCAACTTCACACATGTGCTAGTTGCGATCGACAAGTTTACCAAGTGGATAGAAGTCAAACCAGTCATGGACATATCTGCGGCTAAGGCTAAGGGGTTCATCAGTGATCTGATGGTCAGGTATGGCTGTCCTCATCGTATCATCACAGATTTGGGTTTCAATTTCAACAGCCACGAGTTCTAGGACCACTGTGAGAGGAACGGCATTGAAGTAATTCACGCATCAGTAGCTCACCCCAAGGCCAATGGACAAGTCGAGAGAGCCAATGGTTTGATCCTTGATGGCCTGAAGAAGCGACTGTACGAGCACGTCAAGAAATATGGCGGCAAGTGGATCTACGAGTTACCACAAGTAGTCCGGGGGCTTCGAACTCAGCCTTTCAAGCCAACCGGCCACTCTCCATATTTTCTGGTGTATGGATCTGAGGCTATCTTGCCAGTAGACCTGATCTACAAGTCCTCAAGAATAGAGCAATACGATGAAGGAGTTGCTGATGATACAAGACGACTAGAGCTTGATCTGATCGAGGAGAAACGCTGTGCAGCTTTGTTAAATTCTACTCGATATCTCCAGGGAGTTCAGCGCTATCATGACAGAAATGTCCAAGCGCGCTCGTTCAACATCGGCGACTTAGTATTGCGAAGGATACAGAAGACCACGGGTATGCACAAGCTTATGTCCCGATGGGAAGGACCTTTCATCATACACAAGGTGACTGGACCCGGGTCGTATCGATTGAAGAACAGTGAAGGAGTCGAAGAGAAAGATTCATGGAACATCGAGCATCTACACAAGTTCTATGCTTAGGATCTTTGTCTGAGTACATCAAGAGTCTGTACAATACTTTGATAATTTCATCAATAAAGTGCAGTATTCTCAGCAATTGATCCGCAATCTCTCGGCTTCATTCATGCTTTGGTATCTTATAAGACTACCTTAGCTCCTAATACTTCCGGAGTTCCCTTTGATACTTGTTGATTCAACAAAGTATACATCGGTCAAAATCCGAAGAGTAGCTCACATGACTACTTTCCAGGATCCCTGAGTACTTAGATGTAACTAAGACCAGGCTGAACACCTGTAGAGGCCAGCTAGCCTTATAAAGCAACTACCCACAAGTGGTAATTTCAAATCTTTGAGTACTTATTTGAAAGTACTACAGAGTCTACTCGGCAAGAAGAGTAGTAATTTCAAATCTTTGGGTACTTATTTGAAAGTACTACAGAATCTACTCCGCAAGATGAGTAGTAATCTCAAATCTCTGAGTACTTATTTGAAAGTACTCCAGAGTCTACTCCACAAAAAAAAGAGTAGTGATTTCAAATCTCTGAGCACTTATTTGAAAGTACTCCAGAGTCCGCTCCATAGTATGAGTAGTGATCTTCAAGTACCAATTATCAAGTGCTTTGAAGTATAACTCGCCAAATGAGTACAACTTGCCGGGGGCTTCCTGAATACACTGCAAGAGTGGTTTGGATGACTCTTCGGGCGCCTCATGATCAATGGAATTCATCAATGTGGTGGTCGCCTCAACCCGTTGCAAGTTATTAAGTCAAAGTTCAACTTCAGCTTGTGCCGTGGTACTGCCGCATCAGCAATATGCTCGTGATGAACTCAAACTAGTCGGAATCAACTCTGACTAAGTCTGCTTCATCGACAAATGACAACAAACAAGCTAAGTTACTTATTTCAATTATTTTTATTTTATTCCAACAAAATTGGCCAAGCGCCGAGTACTTTGTTTGGATGACAACTTTCTAGGCCACACAGCGTGCTATCACATCTTCGCCAGCTTCCAGGCTCGGGGGCTGACGCTAAAATTACAACTCGGTTTGCCATCAGGCTTACCTAGTTGTCTTTCTCTAGCATATTTGAGTCGCCAAGTACCAATGATGGGACCACGACTAAATTGGCACCTGACTCTTGATTCTGGGGAGATCGCGGCGTGACAAGTCAACCACGACCTCCTCTGTTCTGCTACTCTATTGATGGTGGCTATTTCGACTACATACTACTCGATGCATCTCCGCTGGCTCCTATGCTTGGGGGCTAGGTACAAGAAAACCACTCGGATGATGATCTCTAAGATGATTCGATGTGACCACTATTTCTGGGTGCAAATTACCACTCGGATGATGATCTCCAAGATGATTTGAAGAACCCTAAAGCTCGCTGGACCCTTGAATTGATCATTCTGAATCGTTTGAAGGCTCGGGGGCTGATAGGCGATATACATCGACTGCTGATTTCATTTTTCTAAAGACTGATGACTTAAATCAAGACCCTCGGCTTGATTCTTTGATTCAACCCAAGGCTCGGGGGCTACTTGATATCAAGTGCAATTTTTCCAAAATTGCACATTTCAAGCACAAGATGAAGATTCAAGATTCTGTGGACCCTCAACCTGATTCTTCGATTCAACTTAAGGCTCGGGGGCTACTCCATATGGAGTGCGATTCTTATCGCACACCATATAATATTTTGAAGACTACTAATTTAATCAGAATAAACGGGGCTTAAGCACCTCATGGCCTCGTGACAACCAAGACCTGTCCAAGACTGATCAAGCACTCGAAGAACTCGAAAAAGCACTCGATTGGCTTGGCAAGCACTCGGTTGACGATACTCGACGATGAAGCGCTTGGGGGCTTGTTGGAGGTACGACCATGGGCCCACAGGGACGCATGGATTGTCTCCAGACACAATCGTACCAGGCGTGAAGAACATGAGTAGAGTACTGCAAGGACTCTTCTCGTTATGGAAACTAGTTGTATGACTTGTAAACTACTCGGATTGCCTTGAAAAGCACTCTCCGAGTAGTAGTTGGTTAGGATTCTATCCGAAACCGACCTTGTAACCCTGCCCGCCGTGTATATAAGGCTGGGCAGGGACCCTCTCCAAAGAACACAATTCCAAGTCTCCCAACAAAGAGGCAGACAATCAATACCAATCACCGCACAGGACGTAGGGTATTACGCCTTCTAAGCGGCCCGAACCTGTCTAAATCCTGAGTCTCTTTGCCTTTGCATTCCTGATCTCGGCGAAACCCACCTGAAACTCCACTAGCTCGGGATACCCCTCGGTAGGATCGACGGTAGAACACCGACACCCTGATCTTGCTATGTCCTGATAATTCAATTCAATCTTTGCAAAGGGACTAGCAAAGTTCAGGTAGGGGCGTGTGTTGGTGGTCGTTATTATATGATTTTACCACCAACATTCCACAATATTTCAGGCTAATCTTGCTTATAACAAAGTAAATTTGATTATTTCTAATTAGTTCCACAAGTTTTGTATAATTTGTGAGTGAAGGAGCAAGTTGGGAAAAGAGGAGGCAAATTGGGCACAGGACCGGGCCGGCCAGCCTAGACCAGGCCAACTGGCCACCTTTTCCCTCTTCTGGCCACAGCATTGATCCACAAGTCTACTAATGTATCAAGGATGAACATGAGCCGTGCATTTGATGTCGGTTTGATCAAAGGACCAGGAAGGCCTACGATGGGATAAACATGGATTGAAGGGCCCACAACCTAGGATTCTTGGATAGCTTCAACCGAACGCAACCGTTACCGACTTCCCCCTTCGTGTGGATGTTAAGTTGGAGGTTAGCTTGATGACGCCGAGAAACGCCCTTGGAGCCTATAAAAGGACACCCCACTCACCTTGAGAAGATGCACACCACATTGGAGAGAAGAGAAGCTTAGTGAAAGTGCTCTCATCTTTAGAGTTAGAGTAGGGAGATAGTGGGTGAGTATCTTGGGTGACAGCTAAGCTTTGTAGAGAGAATCTGGGGTTTCTTCTCGGCCTCATCTCAACATTTCCGCCCCCGAGGAATATATTTCAGGAGTTATCTTCAGTAAGTCCTCGGTAGTTTACAACTTACTTTCAGTAATTTATCTTATCCATCATTCAATCTATGGGATCTTGAGTCTGCGTGAGTGACAGCGACTCTTGTTTGGGGTTTCCTCTATAGCACTTCGCGTTGGGTGGATGTCAGTAGCTGAAAGCTTAGGCGTGGTGCCTGTACTGGCTAGCTACCTCAGGTTGTGTTGCACCCCACGGAACTGCAGTGGTAGGCGGCAGGTGGTGACAGCCCTATCCATCCTTTGTACTCCACCACGTTCGGGTGTACCCATAACAGTAGTGTGTTGGTGGTCGTTACGATACGGTTTCACCACCAACATTCCGTCACATTTCAGGCTCATCTTGCTCATAACAAAGTAAAATTGATTATTTCTAATGAGTTCCACAAGTTTTGTATAATTTGTGAGTGCAGGAGCAAGCAAGCAAAAGCTGAGCCATAACTGACACAAAGCCAGGCCGGCCGGCCTATGCCAGGCCAGCCGGCCCCCTTCTGTGGCCAATTGCCACGTCCTTGATTCAGATGATCACAAACACAAGTCAGATGATCCTGAGACGTGAGATCAATGTCGGTTTGATCCAAAGAACCGAAAGGCCTAGGCTACATTTGCATGGATTGAAGGGCCCACCAACATGGGATTCTCGGACAGCTTCAATCCAACGCAACCGTTACCGACCTCAGGGTGCAATCCAGAGCGTCCCTGAAGAAGGCGGTGCCACGGGGCAGCAAGGCCAGGCCGATCGGCCTGGCCTAGGCCGGCCGGCCTCCCCCAGAGGCCGCCACCATGTCCCCCTTCGCGTGGCAGTTAAGCAGAGTATTAGCTTACACTTGACGCCTGCAACCGCCCCTGGAAGCTATAAAAGGGACCCTCCTTCACCTTGAGAGATGATCCATCAAATCATCCAAAGGAGAGAAGAGTAGCTTAGTGAGTTTGTGCTCTCATCTTTAGAGTAGAGTAGGGAGAGAGTGGGTGAGTTGCTCGAGTGACAGCCGAGCTTTGTAGAGAGAGTCCGGGATTTCTCTCTCGGTCTCGTCTCAACATTTCCGCCCCCGAGGAATATATTCAAGAGTTATCTTCAGTAAGTCCTCGGTCTCTTGCCTTTAGTACTTCGCTAGTTTACAACTTACTTTCAGCAAGTTATCATATTTATCTTTGATCTGCGGGTACCTGAGTCTGCGCGAGTGACAGCGACTCTTGTTTGGGGTTTCCTCTATAGCCCTTCGCGTTGGGTGGAGGTCAGTGACTGAAAGCTTAGGCGTGGTGCCTGTGCTGGCTAGTCATCTCAGGTTGTGTTGCACCCCACGGAACTGCAGTGGTAGGCGGCAGGTGGTGACAGCCCTGTCCGTCCTTTGTACTCCACCACGTTCGGGTGTACTCATAACAGTAGTGCTGAGCCCGGAAGAACCCCTCTCTCACCCCATTCTGAGTTCTTCCCGTTCTAGCCGTCGAAGCAGATCAGGTTAGGTATCGATAGTTTGTCTAGGGTAACGAGTAGCTAACTAAAGTCAAGCTCTCTACCCATTTATCCTTTTTCTCCTTGGTGGATCCGGTTAGAAAATTTCTAGGCTAGTCGCGTCTACCGTTCCTTGGATTCGATATCCAGGTTCTTACTCCCCTGGTGAAAGGCTGCATCGGACTCCGTGCGCTTGCGGATTTTAGTTAGGCTAAGGAGTGCCAACATAGTGCTAAGCCTAGAAGAACCCCTCTCTCATCCCGTTCTAAGTTCTTCCCATTCTAGCTGTCGAAGCAGATCATGTTAGATTTAGATAGATTGTGTGGGGGTAAGGAGTAGCTAACTAAAATCAAGCTCTCTACCCGCTTACCTTGTGCTCCCTGGTGGGTCGAGTTGGAAAAGTTCTAGGCTAGTCGTGTCTACCGTTCCTTGGATTTGACATCCAGGTTTCTACTCCCCTAGTGAAAGGCTACATCGTACTCCGTGCGCTTGCGGATTTAGTTAGGCTAAGGAGTGCCAACAGCGAGTCAAAGGCCCGGTTGGCCTGGCTAGAGATCAAACTAACACTTTTAAGCCATATAGGGGAATTTGAGGCAAAACAACTGGTGACGACTGTTAAGTACCAAATATAGCTATCAATATTCTCGGAATTAACATGTCTTATACGCATATTTGGTTTAGAATAACGTAGTTCCACACGTCCTTGAGATTATTTGAGTGTAGGTGAAATACATACAAAAGGATGGAGAAAGCACACTCTCATGGTGGAGAAACACAACTCTAGCCAATGAGAGGGCTCTACCTGGGCAGCACATGGATCCATGGGCCCACAAAGATAGAAAAGCAACACACTCTCAGCCAATCAGGTGCAAGCACACGGATTGAGGGGCCCACCTCGGTGCGGTAAAATGCATAGAAACACCCAAGACACCCCCATACCCACATGAGGACCCACCTGACAGCCACCTGTCCAAAGGTGCTTGTGAGGGGGACCCACCATGGGTCGACCGACCCCTGGTTCGTCCGAACAAGGGGTGTCTCCCCTCACCTCTAGCTGCCACGTGTCCTCTCCAGGGAATATTTCGTTGGTGATTCCCTCGTGCAACCACCTGCAAGTGCCTATAAATATGAGTGGATGGGCTCCATTCTAAGTACCAGAAGTTGAAGCACTCTCTCTCACTTTTAGTCTTTAGGATAGTGGAGTTAGGCTAGACTAGTTCTACATAGGTTCAGGTCTCCCTGGAGTCTAGGGTATGGCTCTTGTATCTTCTAGTTCTAGGATGACTTTGCTCTACTTTAGAGATACATCTTTCTTATATAGTGTTTGTCTTAGTCATGATATGTGTGAGTTGTGTTCAAGTTCTTGCCTTATATACTATTGATGGCCATTATAAACACTTGGTGACCGTCAACTCTCCGGGAATAAACGGGGAATCAAACTATATGTCGTATATAAAATGTTTATTTCTCACAAATTCCACAAGTTCTGGATGAGTTGTGCTTGCAGGCGAAAACAGGTGAAAAGGCAACCAAAATGGGCACAAGCCCTAGCCCAGCGGCCTACCCTAGGCCGGCCGGCCTGGTGTCGATGTTTTACCGGCAACCCTACCGAGGGGTATCCCTATGTAGTAGAGTTTTGGTGAAGTGTTCGTAGAATTAGGAACTCGATGGTTACGTGACACAAGATTTATATAGGTTCGAGCCACCAACTAGGCGTAATACCCTACGTCCTGTTGCTGATCTAGTTTTACGTAGTGTGAATATGAGTACAATCTTGTCCTATTGATCTAGTTGTTGATCAATAAGACTAGTTGAAACTGTATCTCATGGATCATTGATCATGATTGTGTTTGTTGAGTTTCTATTTTGAGAGGGGTCCCTGCCCAACCTTATATACTGGTGGGCAATGTTACAAGAGTGGAATCCTAGTCTAGTTCGAGTAGTAACCCAAGCAAGCCTTGCTATGTGAGTACTTTCCATATATCGACTAGTTTCCATATCCCATAGAGTTCTGGTGTCACCTTGTGCCACGGTCTCTACTCGTTGCCATATCCTACTTTGGAGTTATTCCTGTGTCCATGTGGGCCCTAGGCCTCCATGTCCGACGCCTAGGCCTATCCCAAATGGCCAAGCCACTTTTCCAGAGTACAACCAAACTAGAGAAGATGATCATACACGTTGAATCCAATGACGGTTTGATCAGAGGGCCCAAGAGGCCTAACCATGGATCAAAGGGCCCACTTGCATGCAAATCTTAGGCACGATCCATGTGAATTCCTGTCACACCCTGAAATTGTTGGATTTCAGGATGTGATTAGAAAGTGACATTAAACGACGATTTCTCATAATTTTAAAACTTTTCAACATTTATATGTTTTACAGAGAATTTAGCATAGGAAAAACAGTTGATTAATCTTTTGAAATTAAATAAGTTTGCTATGTGAGTTGCATTCATGCTGATGCATTTCAGTGTTTCATGAGTGCTTAGGTTTTAAAATGCGTTTATGCGACGTTTAGGTTTTTCTGGGAATTTTCTGGGCTTTTGTGGAATTTAATTCCCCTTCTCCTAGATCTCTTTCTATTTATTAGAAGGCCCTATGATTCTTTTCATAAGCTCGAGACATTTTATTTGGACTCATCTTCTCCCAATCTATCTCTGGGAATTTTCCTGGAATTTTCTAGTAATTTTAGTGCTTTAAAAACATTTTCAGGAGTTTTCTAGATTTATTTTTGCACTGAAAATATATTATCCAGAAAATATAAACAAAACCGTAACCCTTAGTGGATCGGGCCGGATCTGAATCCGACCCGACCTACTAACCCCACCCCGGCCCGTTTGGCCCAGCAGGCCGCCGCCGCCAGCCGGCCTTCCTAGCCCCTGCGCCCGGCCAACCTCGTGGCCCGCGCCGCACCTGTATAAAAGGGGCGGTAGCCCTAGCGGCGCTCCCCTGCTGCCCTGCCGCCGCCGTGCCCCTTCTGCCTCCACAGCGTCGCCGCCTGCAGCAGCCACCGGCCGAGCCGAGCGCCGCCGGGCCCCGGGCCTGATTCGCCGCGACGAGGCGCCACCGGGCCGAGCTGACCCAGCCAGGAGCACCGCCGCGCCGAGCTGCACCCCTGCCACCTTTCCTCGTCGCCAACCGGCCATCGGAGCACCACCACCGTGCGTCAACCGAGCCGGCCACCGTCCGTCCGCCGTCGGCCGGACTCTTGCCGTCCCCGTCCTCCTCCGCCAATGGTGAGCACATCCCCGTGACCCCCTCGCCCTCCTTGACCGATTTGCCACCTCGCCGGAGTCCCTCACCGCCCGAAGCGTCGTCAATTTGGCAGGCCGAGCAGCCGCCCACCTTGAACAGGGGGGCCCGAAGCTTTTACAAAAAGGTCCCCAGGGAATCCTGTAACCTTTGGAGATTTCTTTGTGTCTTGGAAGATTTACATGGAAACCTCTATATCTAATGGATCCTTTAATCTAAACACATGCCCTGATCTTTTATAGATCTAACCCCAGAGATTTGCTTATTCCCAGTGAGACCAGTGACTACTCGCTGTGTGTTACGAATCTTCTCTGCTACTCCTTCAGATCTATAGTTAATCGCGAATAGGTCCCTGCAGCCTTGCTTTACCATTGATTTCACGTTTTAGCTCCGTTTTAATCCGTTCTTGTCGCATTTGATTTGTGTCGATGTAAACGATACGTTAGTGGTGATGCTTATCCCAACTTGTGCTTTTATAATTTATTTCCAAATTAATTTGATTAAAAGTCTACTCATATGCCTTTTCTAATAAAAGTCACTTAGGTTTGCACATCGGTTTTCATAACTAATATTAAGCTGACCAATATTATCTCACTGTGTTTCTAAATAAAATCCAATTAGAGATATAGCTCGGTGTTTCTAAATTAAATGTAACTTGACTAATATATACTTCATTTGGTTTCCAAATAAAAGTTAAACAGGTTATACCTCGCTTTTATGAATAAAGCTAATATGATTAATACTACTATCATTGCTTTCTAATAATAGGTTGATTAGTAGAACACGAAGAATAAAGTTATTCGATTAGATGTCCATGTACCTCTCTTTTCTAAAGTTAATTGTTGAATTTGCATAATTGTTACATAAACAATTATAAATAAAAGTTGACTTAGTTTACCACCGCTTTTCAAATGCAAATATAATTTGTGTTAAACTACAAATAGGGTATTTCTCTGAAATAACCTATTCACATGGTTTTAACTAATTAAAACATATTCAGCATATAGTCTTTTGCTTAGTAATCAGAAATCATTCGCTAGTTGTTCCTTTTTCAATCGTAGCTCGTTTTAAGTGTTTCTTGTGTCGTTGCGACCGTAGCGTTGAGCCTTGTCTTTTAGAACGCTCTTTTAAAGCTTTTCTTTTGATTGATGTACTTTTCTTAGTTGTCTCTATTTGATTGCTTGTATGTTTGCTTTAGAGTGATTGCTTCGGATGATTGCTACGAGTAGAAGGAACTCCGTTCAAGGATCTCGAAGAACAAGAGCTGAGGACCCTGAGCAGTTGTTGTCTGGATTTAAGGCAAGTATAGCATGGACAATCCTTGCTACCTATACACCCTTAATTAAATCCATACATATGCATGTGTCTTAATTTGATTACCCTAAGGTTGATCCTAGCTTTCATACCTTATTCCTTGACACCTGGGTTTATGCATATGGGTAGATCCTTGCTATGCGCAGCTACTGTCACCTTTATTTGACTCTTAATCATGACTTAATGGTTCATTTCAATTTAATGGTAAAACTTGGTTTTTAGCAACATGGTTCAGGGAGTTGGAGTAAATGCTTTGTGCTTTGCTCTAATGTCTCTCCGTAAGGTCCGGTTCATTAAGCGGCAACCCAGGAACCTGTCGCTGCCGCCGTAACTATTACGGCTCTGGTCTTGGACAAGTAACTTGTACGTCTCTAGCTTGCTAGTGGTTACCGAAAGGCACTAGATGGGGGGACAGGGGTTTTCAGTTTGAGCCTTGATATTGCCTGGGGACGATCTCAGATTCACGTGCACCCTGAGGTTCGTTGGCGCTGCTCCGTAAGCAATGTCCCATTGAGGGAGTGTCCACGTTCTTGCCATGGATACCCCTAGCGTTGCACTTGATGGTCTCATGTTGCGCCATGAGGCCCGCGCTCTGGATGCCATTGACCCACTCACGTTGCGCCGTGAGTGTAAGTCAATCCTGGGAGTTGGGGTTCACGCGCCTTGTTGACGGCCATTATAACCTAGTATTGACCGTCAACATTTCGGTAAAATGAGGATGATCATACCATGTTCCACACATAAAAGTGTTTTTACGGGACCAATTCCACAAGTTTTGGATGAGTTGTGATTGCAGGATGAAACAGGTGAAACAAGGGCCAAACCTGGCACAGAGCCAGGCCGGCCGGCCTAGCCCAGGGCGACCGGCCTCACCTGGCCAGGTCTGGCCACACCACTGATCCACGAGCTAAACTAAGTATCCAAGATGATCAAGAGACGTGCAATCAATGTCGGTTTGATCCAAGGACCCCAAAGGCCTAGAGTGGAATGAACATGGGTTGAAGGGCCCACAACCTCGGATTCTTGGACAGCCTCAACTGAACGCAACCGTTACCGACCTCAAGAAGCAATCAGGAGCGTCCATGACGAAGGCGGTGGGCAGGGGAATAGGTGTAGGCCGATCGGCCTACACCAGGCTGGCTGGCCCCCTGCTGCGACCTCACGCGACCATCTTCGGCGTGGAAGTTAAGCAGGTCATTGGCGTGACGGTTTCGGTGGCTACCGACCTTGGGAGGCTATAAAAGGCCACCTTCTCTTCAATCCAAGACACACACCACACTTCTCAAGTTCATACTTGAAGGGAGCTTGTGGCAGACCCGCTCAAATTAATCTGGCTTAAGTGCGCTAACCTTCCATTGGTCATCACACAATTAAAACAGATTAAGATGTCAGTCTGTCAGGTCGAGCCCGATGCAACCACGAACAGTTACCTCGATCGAAACGAGTCATGCAAATACCCTCTCGAATGAGAATCCCAGAGATTACAACAATCCACAATTATTTAAAGGTCCCACTTGAGGCACTTTGTTACAAACCAGTTCAATGCATAAAGTAACAGTTGTCTTAGTGTTTGAAAAGCAGCGGAAACAAACTATTTATTCGAAACGGTAGTAACATCACGTGAAGCGGTCATGACGTCACTCAGAAGCATCCTCGTCCCAAACAACGGTCCAACCAGGAGGAAGGGTGGTTGGCCAGGTAAGACCTGCAACCATCTCCTCGAGAGCACTACCTGAAAACAATTCAACAAGCAAGGCTGAGTATACTAATACTCAGCAAGACTTACCAGTCGTGTGAGAACTACATCACCAACTCCTAGACATGCAAGGCTTTTGGCTGGTGGGTTTGTTTTGCCAAAGAGCGACTAAGAGTGGGTCCTTGCTTTCAAAATTTTAGCATCAAGTTCTAGTTCGAGTTAACCATTCTAGGTAAGCAAACTATACTAATCAAGCAAGTTGAGAAAGCAATTAAGCAAGCATCAAGTTCATCATGGTAATGTTCCACTTTCTTACTCAATGCAGCAGCGGGGTTAAGTAATCTCATTAGCTACGAGAAACAGACAGTTCAAACCGATTTTATAACCTTGCAAGGTGGATACTAAACACACAAAAAATCACCAACCACAAAGGTCGAAACTAACCAGGCCGTTCCCATCGATCCGTCGGATTGTGTCCGGAGCCAAACTTCCCTTGGATACAAGCCTATCCGGAAATCACGGCAGCGCCGGCCGGACTCGGTCTTGCACCACATGTTGCAAGCATGGGGATAAGTCCCAGAAGAAGCAGGAAAAAGTCCACGCACCGCTTCACGTAGGTACTAAACTTATGGGTCCCATGTCCCTAACAAGTGCTTAGTGCTTTCAAAACACTTAACCATCGGTACCGTCACCATTCGACCTTAACCAATTTTACAATACACGGATGGGGCATCTACATGACAAAAATCCCGCCCATCATCCTCATGATTCCAACATAAGTAAACCAGGTGCTTCCTATATGTCGCGAGTGATAGGAAATCACTCGGCTTTTACCGGGTCCTTATAGCATGGCAGCTATCGACCTATCATACTAGTATTGCAAAGCATAGGTACCTAGGATAATGCTTCTAAGGTTTCAATTCAACTCATGAACGTAAATGCACATGAAAAACTTAACAAACATAGTTGCAAGATTTTGAAACATAGGACATGCTCCGGGGCTTGCCTTCGGGCACGATGTTAGCTTGGGGTTCCTCGGCAGCTACGTTCAGGTCTTGCTCAACCTGGACGGTGTTCACTTCACCTTCCACTTGGCCTTCACCTCCAGCGGGAATGAGTTCGTAGTCACCGTCAGCGAGAACTTGTTCTACACGAATGCACATGCATAAGAGATGATATTGTATCAAGCATTCTGTTAAACACGACAAGCCCGGGATGTATTAGTGATCACATTCACCTAGACATGTTTTGTCTAACCTTCCCTTTCTTTAATTAAGTTTGTATTTACTCATTAAAGTACTTGAGCTTTATTGGTGGTGATTGTATACACATCTAACTTAAATAGGCGATTTATTTCTATTTATCCTTTTAAGCAATGAAATTTTAACAATTTATTCTGGCAATTTGGTTCATGGTTTTAATGTGAGAAAATTACGGTATGCTCTTGGTGGTTTACTTGATTTACTGACCAAAAACCAGGTCAAGAACATGTATACAACTACTATGATAAATCAAACAAGAACAGCACACTAACATCAGGAATAAATCCTAGTAAATCACACTGTCAAAAAATCAAAAGATCTTGCTATTTGAATTTACTAGGTTTAAACTGTTATGATTTACAAGAGTAAGCTAGCCAGGTTAAACTAAGCTTGCACATTTGTCACAGATATAACATGATATGCACAAGCCACTGCAGAAAGTTCAGATTTAATTACTGCACATATTAATTAATAAAATTCCTAGATCTAGATGTGTGCTGACAGCATAAATACATCATAACTCAAACCCTAGTGTGCAGCTTTCAAACAAAGCAGTAGATTTCAAACAATGCACAAATATTAGCTCAAACAAAGCAGTAGATTTCAAACTATGCACAAATTTAAGTTTGAACCGATTTGAACCTAGTTTGAAATCTAAGCCGAAAACACCTATACATGCTTTCTATAAATGGTAAAGCTCAACACCAGGAGTGCTACAAAATTGAGTTTGCATTTTTCCAATTTTTCTGTGATTTCTAACGGAATTTAGAATTCCAGTGATTAGATCTAAAAACTTAAACTCGCCTATTACGGATAGGTCCATGGATTCTTGCTGAAACCACCCTGAAAACAACTCGAGCCTTGCAATGTAGTCCCTAGGCGGACAAGCGGTGCTTCGGCCTAAATTCCGTCTAGGTGAGCGCCGGACTTGGTCGGGGAAGGGCACGGGGAGGCTTAGCGGCTCACCTACGACTGATTTTGCACAGGTTTCGGGGCCGGAGGTGGTCGGAGTAGTGTGCTCCGCGGTGGAGCAGATCGTCGAGCGCTTCTGCTCGAGCTCCGGCATGGTTGGTGAAAGGACCAACACTAGGCCTAGAGGGGGGGGGTGAATAGGGCCTGTTAAAAGTTCCTGCAAATTCTCAGAAAAATATCAGGGGTCGGATGATTCGACGCTGTCTCGGATCTTCTGGGGAGTCCAGGAGATCCGACACAGTGCAGGATCTTCCGACCAAGAGAATGAAACTAGTATGTGATTCAAATTTGACTTAGCTTTTGATGATTCCCTTTGAATACAAAGTTGCTAAATGAAGTAACTAACCCTCTGAATATGATCTACACAATAGGATATCAACTAATAAGTAGATCGGGTCAAATCAAGCACAAGAACAATAAGAACAACAATAAGAAATAGAGACACAAGATTTATCCGGAAGTTCACTCCACAAAGGATCTGTGTCTCCGTTGAGAAGCTCACAAAGAGTCGGGCTGTCACTAGCCCCTAGTCTCTCTCAACCAACCACAAAGGAGGATTGAGTTACTTACTATTGCTCTCACAAAGAGAGGGGTGATACAAACGTTCCGGTGCTCAAACCACAAAGGAATGGGAGCTACCGGCGACGCCTAACCGTCTAGGAGCAAAGCTCCAAGAGTAACAAATGTGAATCAATCAAACAAGCTTGCTTGAGGAACTTATTGAGATGAACAAGAGATGAACACACAAGCCACTGCAGAAAGTTCAGATTTAATTACTACACAGATTAATTAATAAAATTCCTAGATCTAGATGTGTGCTTGTTGGCACTCCTTAGCCTAACTAAATCCGCAAGCGCACGGAGTACATTGTAGCCTTTCACCAGGGGAGTAGAAACCTGGATGTCAAATCCAAGGAACGGTAGACGCGAGTAGTCTAGAACTTTCCTAACCGGACCCACCAGGGGAGGAAAGGGTAAAGGGTGTAGAGAGCTTAACCTTAGTTAGCCACTCGTTACCCCAGACAACCTATCTTAATCTAACATGATCTGCTTCGACGGCTAGAACGGGAAGAACTCAGAACGGGGTGAGAGAGGGGTTCTTCCGGGCTCAGCACTACTGTTATGAGTACACCCGAACGTGGTGGAGTACAAAGGACGGACAGGGCTGTCACCAGCTGCCGCCTACCACTGCAGTTCCGTGGGGTACAACACAACCTGAGGTGACTAGCCAGCACAGGCACCACACCTAAGCTTTCAGCCACTGACCTCCACCCAACGCGAAGGGCTATAGAGGAAACCCCAAACAAGAGTCGCTGTCACTCGCGCAGACTCAGGTACCCGCAGGTCATATATAGCAAAGATAAATTGCTGAAAGGAAAGAGTAAACTAGCGAGGTACTAAGGCAAGAGACCGAGGAACTTACTGAAGATATCTCTGAAGCTTTATTCCTCGGGGGCGGAAATGTTGAGACGAGACCGAGGAAGAAATCCCGGACTCTCTCTACAAAGCTCGGCTGTCACCCGAGAAACTCACCCACTCTCTCTTTACTCTACTCAACTCTAAGATAATAGTGGACTACATCTTGAGCCTTCTCTTCTCTCGAATGGATGGTGTATCTTGAGTGGGGGTGAAGGGCGCCTTTTATAGCCTCCCAAGGGTGGAATCCTGCTTAGGAGTGACGCACACCTCCTGCTTAGCATCCACGCGAAAGAGGAAGCGTGGAAGCCACGGTTGGAGGCCGGCCGGCCTGGCCCTGGTGCCAAGTGGCACCGACTTTTGCAGGGACGGCCTGGATGATGTCCTGAAGTCGGTAGTTGTTGTGTTCACCTCAAGCGCGACAGTTAGGGGCCGGCCGGCCTAGGGGAGGCCGGCCGGCCTGGCCCTGGCCCCTCTCAGCCCTCCGTTGCACCGACTCACTCATCAACGGTTGCATGTTGTCCCTTGAGGCGGTTTTGGTTGCGTTGAGCTGAGGTTGTCCGAGAATCCAAGGTAGGTGGACCCTCCAATCCATGGCTAGGCCTTTCGGGTCCTCGGATCAAACCGACATCAAACTCACGGCTCATGATCATCCTTGGTGTGTTAGATAGCTTGTGGATCAAAACCGCAGCCAGAAGAGGCAGAAGGGGGCCGGTCGGCCTGGGCTAGGCCGGCCGGCCTGGCCCTGTGCCAGTTTGGCCTCTTGTTTTTCCTGTTTGTTCCTTCGCTCACAGATTGCACAAAACTTGTGGAACTCATTAGTATAAATGATATTAGCATGATTATCACTATATGAGCATGAAATCCGGAGAAATGTTGGCGGTAAAAGTCATAGATATCGACCGCCAACACGCCCCCACACCTAGACTTTGCTCGTCCCGAGCAAAGGGTTGATTTAGATCCAGAGGATCAAGCAAAGCCTATGGTCCTGAAATCAAGGGTATGCATAAGAATTATTTCAAAGCTTTCCCTCATACCTTGGATTCCAGGTGGCTAACACCTTCACTTTCACCTATTGAACCTCAGAATAAATCAATGGAGAGCCTGATTCCTCCTTCTCAGTACTTGGAGATTTTTTTTTTCAAAAATATGGAGGCATACTCTCATTCTCTCAAGCCACTCAGTCGCTCAAAGTGTTTGATCCTCACTAAGGCTTTTCAAGTAGACTCACCTACCTCTACAAGGTTATATGTGGGGCTCAAGGTAGGGATCGATAGAAATGCTTATCTCTTCCATCTATGTTGCGAGATCAAATAACTTGTCTCCGAGAGATCATGTCAACAATGAACTTTGGTCAAGTGCAAGTGAATGTGGATGATGGATGATGAATGTCCTTGAGTGGTATTTGATTCTAGCTTCTTCCATCTTTCCGCTTCTTCTTTTTTTTTTTTTACTCGAGTAGGACCTCCCACTCATGGACTTTTATTCTATGATGGACTTTATTTGATGAAACGTGTACGTGAATGACCAAAGTGCAAGGAAGAACATGCATGTCTCAGAAGGCACGATGTTTGATCAAGCTCAAAATGTAAAGATAGCTATGTGGAGTTTCAAAACTGTGTCATACATGATATGGCTCTGGATGGGACTTGGCAAAGTTGAGCATGAATGAGAGTTGCCTCATTTTTTTTGTTTTATTTTTTTTTTCATTTTCAAAATGAAATTCTCCAAGACTTTGAATTAGAAAAGAACAAGCCTCTCATGTCATTATATCGTAAGAGTCAATAAGCGAAAGATCAAGTGATCCTATCGTAAAGTTCCAAAGGCACATAGGTACTTGCAAAGAAATAAAGCTTATGCACCTTTGATAAACAAGTAGGATTTTCATCTCTTTCTAGGTGTTTCATTCAAATTTTAATTGTCATGAACTCATGCTTGCATTTGAATTAAAACCAAGAAAGGAAATGGAGAAAGGGTTTCAAACCTCCGTGCGTAGTTGAATCTCAGCAGATGGCTGCCATGTGGTTATTTGGGCACGGGTGAAGACTGCTCGTCGATGTGTTGCTCGTCCTGTTTTCTGCGCACTTAGTGTAGAGTTAGAGCAGGGGTGTGGTTGGCACACAAGTGTGCACCAACCACCAAAAGCATGGCAGGAACAAAGCAACATTTTATTCAAAAGGGAAATATGGGGGTGCTGTTGGAAAATAAATATCGGGAAAACAAAAATGAAAAGGGAAAAAATGCAGCACCCAAACCTATACTAAGATAATGGCACATTTTAGGTCTCGCCATGACCATGGACTATGGTAGTAACTCGGATACTCGTAGCAGTCCATAACTTCGAGTTCCGGGATGTCGGACTTGAGGAATATTTTCAACTGAAAACATCCCTGTCATTGTCCTGGAGAGGAAGCATAAAGGAAAACCTTCCTTCTCCATCCTCCAATTCAGCCATTTGATTTCATCATTTGGACTCTGGCTGATTGGGGGGTCTATGTTTCACCTTTTTCATCTCCTAATGGGAATAATGTTTCGTGTGCACAAAGTGTCTCGGGTGATTGCCCTTCCATCTCTTCTCCATGTCAGATTTTTCATGATATTCTGTTGATGTTTCTGATTGACTATCTGAAGATGGTACGGATTTGCGACCCGGTGATTTACTTCCAACCCGCTATTGCACTTCTAAGGCTGGAGTGAGAGTCTCCATTTCCTTATCCACAACATGAAGTGCTTCAACTACTATGGACGTTTAGTCCATGATCACCAAGATGCTCGTCAGTCCTTTGACTCAATGAGCATCGTGGGCACCACAAAGACTCTTAGCGTGTGTGTGCTTGGTTGGTCAGGTGATCAGTCTGTCGAACCTTAGCACGAGGTTTATACGGAAGGAAACAAAAACTTCCGTAGCTCATTCTCTATGAGAGGTAGAACCGACACTTAAGAATCTTGCGGGTCTCACATGTGGGTTGCAGCGGTGGAGTAAACCAGTATGATATGAATCCCATTGGTTAAATCTGATAAGGTGAATGCATTCCTTCTCTCTAAGGGTGTTAATCCAAGTTTGTAAAGCTACCCTTGAGAGAGTATCATCTCATATGATTCAACTTGTATCCTTGGGAGATGATATGCCACGTATTTATTTGCTCTCTTCTTCTTTTGATTCATGAAGCGAATTCATGAAGGAGCAAGAATCCAACGGATGAGTTGTGGCTTGTCGTCCTTCTTGGTCAGGTGATATCTTGGTGTAGCATGGTCCGTGTGCTAACACTTTGACATCGACCAAGTAGGGTCTGAACTTGTCATGGGTGAATACCACTACAGACAGTTCCTTCTCCGTTGTTTGTCGAACTCTGGTCACTGCTTTTGATAATGATGATTTCATGCATTGATCCAGCTCTGTCCCGATTGTATGGTTACTAGCGTTGCACACAATCTTGATAGGAAGAATCCAATCAGGAGGATGTATGATGGGGGCCTTCTCAGCTGACACTTCTCCCAATTTGGGACAAGGTGGAGCCTTTAGGATTCTCACGAACTCTATCCATATCCACGAGGCATAAACCAAAGGTTGTCCATGGACTGGGAACTCATCAAGGAATTCCTCCATAATGTTCTCGACAAGGACAAAAGATGTCCTCGATAATGGGAGAGAAGGCTAATATCATACACCTCTGTTGGTGCATTGCATAGACTAAACAATAAAGACAGGTGGAGGTAGATGAAAATTGGCTAGTGCTTCACCACTTGAAGTGGGTGCTTACATGGGGTAAATAATACCCACATGCAGGTCTGCCTACCTCCCTCATCGCATCATTCAGCCAAATGGCTGTTTGTCCGGTTCAAACGATACGATGGGTGTTGGGGTTGATCCCCGTCTAGTTTGTAGAGAATACCTGAAAATGGACCGGTACTTCTCTAAGACTGTTGCAGCCTGCCGAGCCTCATTCTCTGTCAGTTTATCACTGATGATGATGGGCGTGCTGCGATTGTCGTGAAGAGGTAAATATCTCTATTCCAAGTGGAAAAGAGACATGTCTCAATCCAAGTGGAAGCAATCAACAACTCTAGTGGAGGAGGCTGTGGTTCTCCACCATGTCGAGCTTGACTGCCCGGTTCTGCCCCTGGGATTGGGTGAGCATCTGAAAAATATGCCCATTGATTCTTCACGGGGTCTGTCTAGCCCTTTGCAATAACGATCGTGCAAGGCTGAACTCACTGATCGTGCAAGGTCGATCAGGATGTTTTTCTTTGTCAACCCTGAGCTATAGCTCGATCGTGACAAGATGCTCTATTGGCTGATCCAACAAGAAGATTTTGTCACCTTCGAGGATATCAAAAATGTGGAAATCAAGGATCACTCTGCTGCGCCCCTCAGGCACAACTCGGATAATTCCTTTGTTTTCCAACATCTGGCCGTTGATCCCTTTCATGTGCTTACGAAAGATCATGGACAACTTCTTGTGTGTCAGTCCCCTCAATAGGTGGAGGGTATTAAAGCTAGCATCGACTAACTTCTGCTTCCTCCGTCATTCCTTGCTCGTAACCACAGATAGACCCTTGGTCTGCGGTCGTGACTTTCGGAATGAATTACTCAGACCTTGAGCGTGCACACCTAACGTGGCAGATCCTTAAGGGAATTCTCTTGGTCTGGGGGTTTTTGTTCGCTCACGTCGTGTGGTTGGAGGTTGTGGATCTAATGAAAGAGTTAGGATTTGCTGTTTGGTTCATGGGGAAGTCGGTGGGAGGGTCAGAAAAACTGATCCTGAGGATGAGTACTATGTCTCAATCTACCAACGTTCGTTGTATGAGCACCATACCAAACTTCTCCCAGGTTGCTCCAAATAGCTCATCTCTGAGCTTTGGGGATGGGATAGACAAACAGACAAACTTCAACGTCCACTTTGATCCAATCTCCTCCAACTCCTCTTGCACTCCGATTGTACCAAAACTTTGCTTCCCCCGTCAGAGAAAAACAGGAAGAGTTCCGTCTTGGTTCATCCCGGGAATGTTAGGAGAGAACTTCTCCTCATCTATTGCAAGGAGTGTGAACAAACGATGGCAACGAGATTGGGGCGGATCTCGAAGCCATCAGATAACGGGGTGGTAGGATGATGGCAATTCCAAACACTCGCGAAATGGAACCGCCGGATAGCTAGGAGAAAACTCCATGTGGTAGATGGTTATGGGGGTAAAGTGTACGGCTAAAAAGATCCTACACTAGTGTTGCTACCGTTCCCCGGCAACGGCGCCAGAAAAGCTTGTTGGCACTCCTTAGCCTAACTAAATCCGCAAGCGCACGGAGTACATTGTAGCCTTTCACCAGGGGAGTAGAAACCTAGATGTCAAATCCAAGGAACGGTAGACGCGAGTAGTCTAGAACTTTCCTAACCGGACCCACCAGGGGAGGAAAGGGTAAAGGGTGTAGAGAGCTTAACCTTAGTTAGCCACTCGTTACCCCAGACAACCTATCTTAATCTAACATGATCTGCTTCGACGGCTAGAACGGGAAGAACTCAGAACGGGGTGAGAGAGGGGTTCTTCCGGGCTCAGCACTACTGTTATGAGTACACCCGAACGTGGTGGAGTACAAAGGACGGACAGGGCTGTCACCACCTGCCGCCTACCACTGCAGTTCCGTGGGGTGCAACACAACCTGAGGTGACTAGCCAGCACAGGCACCACACCTAAGCTTTCAGCCACTGACCTCCACCCAACGCGAAGGGCTATAGAGGAAACCCCAAACAAGAGTCGCTGTCACTCGCGCAGACTCAGGTACCCGCAAATCATATATAGCAAAGATAAATTGCTGAAAGTAAAGAGTAAACTAGCGAGGTACTAAGGCAAGAGACCGAGGAACTTACTGAAGATATCACTGAAGCTTTATTCCTCGGGGGCGGAAATGTTGAGACGAGACCGAGGAAGAAATCCCGGACTCTCTCTACAAAGCTCGGCTGTCACCCGAGAAACTCACCCGACTCTCTCTCTACTCTACTCAACTCTAAGATAATAGTGGACTACATCTTGAGCCTTCTCTTCTCTCCAATGGATGGTGTATCTTGAGTGGGGGTGAAGGGCGCCTTTTATAGCCTCCCAAGGGTGGAATCCTGCTTAGGAGTGACGCACACCTCCTGCTTAGCATCCACGCGAAAGAGGAAGTGTGGAAGCCACGGTTGTAGGCCGGCCGGCCTGGTGTAGGCCGGCCGGCCTGGCCCTGGTGCCAAGTGGCACCGACTTTTGCAGGGACGGCCTGGATGATGTCCTGAAGTCGGTAGTTGTTGCGTTCACCTCAAGCGTGACAGTTAGGGGCCGGCCGGCCTGGCCCTGGCCCCTCTCAGCCCTCTGTTGCACCGACTCACTCATCAACGGTTGCATGTTGTCCCTTGAGGCGGTTTTGGTTGCGTTGAGCTGAGGTTGTCCGAGAATCCAAGGTAGGTGGACCCTCCAATCCATGGCTAGGCCTTTCGAGTCCTCGGATCAAACCGACATCAAACTCACGGCTCATGATCATCCTTGGTGTGTTAGATAGCTTGTGGATCAAAACCGTGGCCAGAAGAGGCAGGAGGGGGCCGGTCGGCCTGGGCTAGGCCGGCCGGCCTGGCCCTGTGCCAGTTTGGCCTCTTGTTTTTCCTGTTTGTTCCTTCGCTCACAAATTGCACAAAACTTGTGGAACTCATTAGTATAAATGATATTAGCATGATTATCACTATATGAGCATGAAATCCGGAGAAATGTTGGCGGTAAAAGTCATAGATATCGACCGCCAACAGTGCTGATAGCTTAAATACATCATAACTCAAAACCTAGTGTGTATATTTGTGCCATCTTTCTACAGGAGTGTAAACATTTCATCAGCTACAACATACCCAATTATTAGCTCAAACAAAGGCAGTAGATTTCAAACTATGCACAAATTTAAGTTTGAACCGATTTGAACCTTGCTTGAAATCTAAGCAGAAAACACCTATACATGCTTTCTATAAATGGTAAAGCTCAACACCAGGAGTGCTACGAAATTGAGTTCACTGATTAGATCTAAAAACTTAAACTCGAGATCTAACGGCAGCGACGTCATATCACGGCCGTGTGCCCGAGAAACTTGACACTGTTGAGCCAGATTTCACATTTAGAGTGCTTGGCATAAAGCTGATGCTCCCTAAGTGTTTGCAGAACAATGCGTAGATGCTCAGCATGTTCTTCCTCATTTTTGGAGTAGATTAGAATGTCGTCGATGAAGACCACGACAAACTTATCAAGATATGGCATAAAGACTGAATTCATGAGATACATGAAATAAGCGGGTGCATTTGTGAGTCCAAAAGACATGACTAAGTACTCATATAGACCATATCTGGTGGAGAAGGTAGTTTTGGGAATATCGCAAGGGCAGATCTTGATTTGATGGTACCCCAAACGAAGATCAATTTTTGAGAAGATTTTCGCACCAGCTAACTGATCGAAGAGAATATCAATGCGGGGTAAGGGGTATTTGTTCTTGATGGTCACCGCATTGAGAGGTCAGTAGTCCACGCATAACCTCAAGCTCTTGTCCTTCTTTATGGCAAAGAGGGCAGAACATCCCCAAGGTGAGGTGCTAGGTCGGATAAAGCCTTTCTCAAGCAATTCATGCAACTTCCTTTTTAATTATGCTAGCTCTGTGGGTGACATCCTATACGGTCACTTGGATATAGGGGCGGTGCCAGGTTGAAGCTCAATAACGAACTCAATGTCTCGGTCCGGTGGCATGCTAGGTAGGTCCTCTGGAAAAACATCAGGGAATTCACAAACCACTGGGATATCCTCAACTCTAAGCTCAGCTAGAGAGAATATATGGGAACTTGTGTAGACCTTGTGCGGTAGGTAGAGATCGGTGTGGCCCAAGAGCGGTGAGTGTATCTCTACTATCCTTTCTGAAATGTCAAGTATGACTCGGTGTTTAGTCATCCAATCCATCCCCAGAATGATATCCATCCCTTCCAAGTTTACATTTATCAGGTGAGTCTTAAAATTTTTACTGCCCAACATTATTGGTACTTGCCGTGCGATTTGATTTGTGGATATCTTCCCACCTGGACTTGTGATCAAGTAGCGTGTGACGCTGCAGGAAAGGTTCAAACCACACTTCTGACTAAACTTGGCACTTATAAAGCTATGTGTTGCACCCAAATCAAAAAGTATAACTGCAGGTTGATTGTGGACAGAAAAAGTACCCGTCATTACTGGTGCTTCCTCGGGAAGATCCGTGAGTGTGGTGAAGTTGATCCTCCCCTGACAGACTTGCACCGTCTGCCTTCTTCCTTTGCCCTAGTTCTGCACTCATCCTTGGTTCCGTTGCTTGTTCTGGGGGCATTCCTTGTAATAGTGACCAGTCTGCCCGTATTTGAAACAAGCACTCCCAGTTTCTCGGACGGGCTGGTACCTGATAGTTATTGCGGGGAGCAGCAGGCGGGAGTGGAGCGGGGAAACGATTCGGTGCCTGCTGTGGTGGCCTGATAACCCAACGTCCTTGCTGCCCGGGCCTCTAGGGGTTGGGAGTAGGACTACTTTGTACAATCTTGTACCTCGGGTTCTGGGAACTGCCCTGAGTCATGGGCGCCTTTCTTTTCTTCTCAGCCTGAACGACAGCCATAGCATCCTCCTGAGTGATGGCCATGTTAACAAGCTCATTGTAGGTGACGATCCTGTGGTGTTCAGGCGCTTTCTGAGTCTGGCACTAAGACCTCTGCGAAAATGTCCCATCTTCTTCCCATCCGTGTCAGCATGAGAACCAGCATACTGGCATAGGCTGTTGAAGCTGTGGGCATACTGGGTCACAGACCTGTTGCCTTGGGTGAGAGCCAGGAACTCATTAAGCTTTCTCTCAATCAAACCCTCAGGGATATGGTGAGCTCTGAAGGCGGTCTTGAAATCAGTCCATGTTATCACAGTGTTTTCCGGAAGGGTGGCCAGGTGATTTTCCCACCAGATGAGGCGGGTCCTCGAAGTAACTGGGCAGCAAACCCAGTCTTGCTCTCCTCGGAGCATAGTAGAGCAAGTACCGAGAACTTCGATTCCACAGCACGAATCCAAGCGTCAGCATTCAATGGTTCAGTTGCTTCATGGAAGGTCGGCGGCTGAGTACTCAGAAAGTGCTCATAGCATGCAACTTGGGGTTGAGCATCCTGGTGTCCCCTTTGGTTTTGCTGCATTAGCTGGCGCTGCACATTGAGCACTTCCCGCATCATTTCGGTTTGGGTGACGAAAAACGCCTCCATAGGATTCTGCGGGGGATTCGGCAGCGGTGGCTGGTTGGCTTGGGTACCACTACCTTGCCCAGTGGCAAAGTTGGTACGGCAGGGTCGAGTCAACCATCTGCAAAATCATTTACTCATCGGCCACATGATCTTGAAACTCGTGTACAAGGTAAACAAGGCAATCATGTGCGAAAATAGTAAACGTTCATCGCAGAATTTGCTGATCAGCAAGGCTCTCAGAGAAGAAAATTCATATCTCCCAGGTTACACGCCCAACAATTATGAATTTTTGCCAACAGCTAGATACTTTAGCGAGCTACAACTTTCGTATAAAGCTCCAGGTCAGATTCGCACTCTAGCTAGGGCGAAAAATTCGAAGTTCACGTCTCTGTTATTGCGGTTTTCAGAACGGTCGAGGCTCACCAAAACGTACATAACTCTCCCAATTCTCAACCAAAAGGGCTGAAATTTTGCGAGCATCAACCACAGGAAATTCCTGACAACTTTGGTATTCATCATTTAGCCCAGAAATGAAAAATGCATGCATTAAAAATTCAAATCACATTCAGCTGCAGAGTTTAGCTGTTACAACCATATCGAATCGACAAACTCTAGGGTCAACTCCTGCCCTAAGCTACATCATGGTCAAGCTGCACAAAAGACATACTCAACTCGAAGCTCATCAATATGAAATTCCATATAACTTTGGTATTCAACATTTAGCCCAGAAATAAAAAATGCATGCATTAAAAATTCAGACCAGATCCAGCTGCAGAGTTTAGTTGTTACAACCATATCGAAATGACTAACATTAGGGTTAACTCCTACCCTAAGTTACATCATGGTCAAGCTTCACAAAAGACATACTCAACTCAAAGCTATCCTATCCATCACTGTCCAAAAGTAGGCTACACTGAGGAGTAACACTGTCAATCATCTAGAAGTCATCGAGGTTGTTGACCGAAGTCTCACTCTCGACGGGTGAACCGGGGGTCGTGGGTAGAGGCGGCAAGTCACTAAGGGTATCCGTGCCGGACATACCCTGAACCTCCTCGGGGTCTATCTCTATCTCCATGGGCTCCTCCTCCTCCTCATCTACCATCTCCACGTCCTGCTTTAGAGGAACCTGCTGCTGAAGTATCCCTATGTGCTGGTGGGTGTCCTCAATGTCAAGGTGGAGGTCGTGAACCTCGTCATCTAGCTCTCCAACACGGTCAAGGAGCCCAACCGCTCGTTGTGAAGTGAGTCTATCTCCCCCTGCATCGTCTCGATCTGGCCTAGGTGGGTAGCACGCTCCTCCTGCATCTCGGCTATCTGTGCCAAGTGAGTCTCTCGCTCCTGCTGAAGGGTGGTGTCCTGTCCAAGCAAGTCTCCAATCTGAGCCTGGAAGTTGGCCATAGCCAAGTCTGTGTCGGCAGCCTGCAAGGTGGGAGTGGTGTAGTTGTACTGGAGCTATCGGAAAGACCGGTAAGAAGCCATGCCGAACTCAACCGAGTCAGCCAGTCCTCCCTGAAGCAGTGCGCGAAGCCTGGAAAATGCGGTCACATACCGTGCTAGTCCCTCAGCAGTCGGAACAGGACCAGCCCAGTCCACAACCGCCTCCACGTTAGCTCGACGGTCCAGCCAAGCCGGGTCGTCGGGCTGCGTGGTAGGAGGCAAGCCAAGTGGGGAAGTCATCACCTCCACGGGGCGGGAGTCGCAAAAGACGTTCAGCACCCGCAAGGCAGCGGACTCCACGGTGTCGGTCAACTGGTGGCCTATCACCTCGGCGTCGAACAACGGCCACTTGGGGTGGTGAGGGTGAGGTGGCACGTAGTCCCTGGTGATGCAACAAAGCACACCGTCTACAAGGAACTCGCGGCACAAGTAGAAGGGTGGTGAGGCGAAGCCGGCGGTGCTCAGAGCGTCCCACAAGATAGAGGGAAAACCCTCCCAAGCGAGGCACTCGGAGTGGAGAAAACCGTCCGTGCCAAACACAAAGTAAGCCGCATCTGCCATCTGTAGAAGAATAAACAGAGAACCGGGTAAGAGCTGTGCGGAAGGAAAAAGAAGACTAGGACAACGGTGGAAAAGCGAGCGTAACTCCAAAACTACCCAACAAAAGCTCCTAAATTTTACCAGGTTGTTCTTAAGGTTATTAACCACAAGTTTGGTATTCAGAGGTTTGTTTGGTTTTGAGTTTAAGGTGGGTGAAACTTTCAAATTTCAACTTGCTGTCTGCCAGATTTTTCCTGCAAACAGGCAGCTCTTGTTTTGATCATAACTCAAGTTTTACTTTTCCAAAAATTCTGAAAGTTTTACAGCAGCTTAGCTAGAAAATTATGAACAGCTTTTATTTAAGGTGCCCAGCCAACGGAGATATTATAATGACCCGAACAATTCGGACCAGCAGAGGAACACAGTTTTGACAGATTTTTAAGATCTGTGAGACTTACGATTTTTATTTCCTTTTTGCCTCAAGTTGTCTTAACAATTTTTAAAGTGGTTAACATGATGCAAAAGAACTAAAATCGTCCTCACAATTACCAAGAAGCATTGGTGTACGTAGTTAGTTGCCGGTGGCGAGGCACAATATACGTCTCTCCCTATAATAGCTAGTCGTCACTCAGACCAACGGAACGCAACCGAACGGAGTCAGTGTACCTGCAAGAAAACCATGAACCTTCCATGCCAGCACATCACGGAAGCGTCCCCATTAATTACCGTTCATTTATAAAAACGGCATCCATGCGTTCAACACTGTATGGATAGTGCATCTAGTCTAGGCCGTACGCTCATTTTGAATAGAGCACACAACCCTTCGCATAACTCGTGATGCGGCATCATGCACACGTCTCGAACGTGGCGAACAACCAGGATGATAGGCTCATTGGAATTAGAACCATACCATCAGGACCTTGCGCACATTTCAAAACATGTGGGTGACTCATACACAACCGTAATGATAGGTTCCTTTGAATGGATATCCTATCATCCTTCGTGCACGCGGGGCACGGAAACCAGCGCACGTATAAAACACGTGGATAAGGGTGTGCTGGGCAAGTTAGTCAAATATAACATAATTTGCAAGCCACCTGAAACAACCCGAAATTCCCTCTAGGGCTCCACGGTCTAGTTAATCCTTAGCGATCCAACGAGTTTTCGCAAAGCACTTGTTGGTCAAGTTTTATTCTAAAAACAAGTGTATTGGGACCCTGTGAATCTCTGGTTCACGACTTTTCGCTCTGATACCAGCTGCGGCAGAACCGCCCAAATTAATCCATCTTAAGTGCGATAACCTTCCATTGCCATCACGCAATTAAATCTGATTAAGTTTTCAGTCCGTCGGGTCAAGCCCGATGCAACCACGAACAGTTACCTCGATTGAAACGAGTCGTGCCTTTACTCCCTCGAAGGAGAGTCCCAGAGATTACAACAATCCACAATTAATTTAAAGGTCCCACTTGAGGTACTTTATTACAAACCAGTCCAATGCATAAAGTAACAATTGTCTCAGAGTTATGAAAAGCAGCAGAAATAAACTATTTATTCGAAAGTGGTAGTAACATCACGTGGAGCCATCGTGACATCACTCAGAAGCATTCTCGTCCCAAACAACGGTCCAACCGGGAGGAAGGGTGGTTGGCCAGGTAAGACCTACAACCATCTCCTCGAGAGCACTACCTGAAAACAATTCAACAAGCAAGGCTGAGTATACTAATACTCAGCAAGGCTTAACCGTTGGGTGACGGCTACATCACCAACTTATAGACATGCAAGGCTTTTGGCTGGTGGGTTTACTTTGCCAAAGAGCAACTAAGAGTCAGGTCCTTGCTTTCAAAATTTTAGCATCAAGTTCTAGTTCAAGTTAACCATTTAGGTAAGCAGCCTATACTAACCAAGCAAGTGGAGCAAGCAATTAAGCATACATCAACTTTCTTTTCATTGTCATGTTTCACTTCTTACTCAATGTGGCACAGAGGTTAAGTAGTCTCATTAACTGCGAGAAACAGACAGTTCGAACCAATTTTTAACCTTGCAAGGTGGATACTAAACACACGGAAAAGCATCAACCCCGAGGGTTGACACTAACCAGGCCGTTCCCATGTCTTCCGGGTTTGTTAATCCGAGCCGACTCCCCTTGGACACAAGCCTTAGCCAGTCATACTTCGCGGCCGTAGCTGGCTGGCCTCGGTCTTGAGCCACGTGTCAGCGACAGGGGGATAAATCCCAGGGAAAGTGAGAGAAGGCCACGCCCCCTTCCGAACAGGTACTAAACTTACCGGCCCCATGCCCAAACAAGCGCTTAGCGCTTTCAAACACTTAACCAGCAGTACCGTACCTGTCGGCCTTAACCAAATTTAGCATACAGGGACGGGGCATCTACATGACCAAAATCCCCGCCCGTCATCCTTATGATTCCAACATAAGTAAAGCAGTTGATTCCTATATCTCGCGAGTGACAGGAAATCACTCGACTTTTACCGGATCCTTATAGCATGGCAACTATCGACCTATCATACTAGTATTGCAAGGCATAGGTACCTAGGATCATGCAACTAGGGTTCCATTCAACTCCTGAAACGTAAATGCCCAAGCATAAACTTAACAAAACATAGTTGCATAGATTTCAAGACATGGGACATGCTCTGGGGCTTGCCTTCGGGCACATTGTTAGCTTGGGATTCCTCTGCAGCTGCGTTCGGGTCTTGCTCGACCTGGACGGCGTTCACCTCACCTTTCGCTTGGCCTTCCCCTCCTGCCGGGACGAGTTCGTAGTCGCCGTCGGCGAGGACTTGTTCTACACGAATGCACATGCAAATAAGAATATGATCTTGTATCGAGTCATCACGATTGCACAATGATAGACCTGGGTGTATTGAGTGACACATTCACCTGGACAATTTTGGTCTGACCTTTCCTTTCTTTACTTAAGTTTGTGATTACTCATTAAAGTACTTGGGGTGGGTGGTGGTGATTGTGTACACATCTATTAAGTTCTTAACTTTGTTTTCTTCACAAAACAGTAAGGGTGTGTGTGGTGATTTGTTCATTTTATTCCATTAGCTTAAAGAGGTGATTTATTTCGATTTAGCCCTTTTAAGCAATGAACTTCAACAAATTATGCTGGCAGTTTGGTTCATGATTTTAATGTGAGAAAATTATAGTATGCTCTCGGTGTGTTGTTTGATTTACTGACCAAAAATCAAACCAAGATCATGCATACAATTACCACAATAAATCAAACAAGATCATCATACTATTATAAAGAATAAATCCTAACAAATCACACTAACAGCAGTTGGTCCTTAGATTCCCACCAGAGCCTACACTAGTCTAAGCAAGTTCACATGCCAAAGCATATCTTAAAAGGATCACTAGACCTTGCTGTTTGAATTAACCAAAATTAAACTGCTATTAACTAAAAGAGCAAGCTAAACAGATTAAACTGAGCCCAACTATTTACCACAGATACTACATAAGGTACACAAGCTTCTGCAAAAAAAGTTGGGATTTAATTACTGAACAGATTAATTAATAAAGTTCATAGATCTAGATGTGTGCTGACAGCTTAAATAAATCATAACTAAAAATCTAGTGTGTAACTTTGTGCCAACTTTTTACAGGAGCCTACCCATCTCATTAGCTACAACATATCTAAAAACCAGCACAAACAAAGCTGTAGAATTCAAACTATGCACAAATTTAAGCTTGAACAGATTTGAACTTAGTTTGAAATCTACATAAGAAACACCTATACATGCTTTCTATAAATGGTATATCTAAGCACAGGGAGTTCAAAAAAATTTAGTTTGTATTTTTCTGAATTTTCTGTGATTTTTAATCGATTTTTGAAGTTTCTGGATTTGAACCATAGATTTGAAGAATCTACTTTCGATTTAACCCCTGGAGCTTTCTAAAACTAACAGATAGGTCCCTGAAACTTGCACTAAGGCCCCTGGAAAGAACTAAGCTTTTGCAATGTGGTCCTAGGGGCGGCCGGCAGCAAATTCGGCCGGATTCCGGCGAGGGAACGCGGCGAAGCTGCGCTAGAGCATGCTAGGAAGGCTTAGAAGCTCACCACGCCTCGATTTGGTAGAGGAAACGCGGGCGGAGGAGGACCGAAGGCAGCCGGCGGTGAAGCAGGGGGCGACGGCGCTCGGTCAGCCTCAACACCGGCAATGTGGCGGCGGAGCGGCTCGGCTGGGACCTGGGGAAACTCGAGTGGGTGTGGGGGTATGCGGTGCTAGGGGAGCAAGTGGGCGAGACGAGCGGGACGGCGGGGTTCGGGGAGGCGTGCTCGAGGGGGCTTGAGTGCCTTTTATTGGTGAGGGGGTGGGGTGCCGGTTGCATCGAGGCTAAGCCTCAAGAGGGGGGCAGCACAGCAGCGGCGCAGCAGTGGTCGGCAGGCAGCGGCGCGGCAATGGCCGGCAGGCCTTGGCGTGCGGCGGCCGGTCGAGAGCTACCGTGCGAGGTAAGGCGGTCGCGCGGCGAGGGAGCACGGCACGCTCGTGCAGTTACATCGGCGTGGGGCGCTGGCGTGGCACAACGCGTGCGGCAGACTCCGGCGGCGACGTGGCGAGCGGAGCTCGGCGCGGCGTGGTCTGATCGGGAGACCGGCGGGGACAGGAGGGGGGAAACGCGTGGGCAGCGGCGGCGTCATATCACGGCCGTGGTCAGCGCGCAGACCGGCGGAGCAACGGCAGCAGCGGTGCGCCGCGTGGCGAGCAGAGGAAACGGCGCCGCGCGCGGTCAGGGGAAATAAGGCGGGGAGAGGCGCGGCCGGTCGGGACGGCTCCCCAGCACGGCATTGATGGCCGGCAGCCTCGACGTCCGCGTCAGAAGGATCGCGACGTGTGGCGGCAGCCGCGGTCGGCCTGGAACGCGCGGGCGCGAGCGCACTCCTGAGCCCTGTCATTTCGTCGAGCAGATAGCGCACGCATGTTCAAACGGCCCATTCTCCAAAATTTTGAACTAAAGTTCAAAATCTCCAAATACAAAAGTTGTGTCCCAAGGTGCAGGCTACAACTTTTGTAAAGGTCGACCATACAAAAAGTCTACAGATCAATGGGTTAAATGAGGAGAAAACAGCGTGAACTCGAGTGTCGGCCAGCTGTGAACTTTTGAGTTTGACTGACTTTGACTGAGATTTAAGGTGCCTTCCACTCAAAATCTGGAAATGAGCCAATTGACAAAAATGTGTCCCACTAAAAACTGAACGACTTTTGTATTGGTCGATTTTTAAGTTAAGTGAAATTTTGAATTCAAGCCATGCCAACCAGGAAAGGTCCAGAGTTCACTGAGATGCAAAGGGTTTTGGGTGGACTTTTCTTAAGTGATAATCTAGGTGGGGCCAAGGTGCACTTAATTAAGCTAAGACACAAGGTTTAGCAGGTGATTAAGCTAATTAAACACTTAGATTGTCACAAACACGTGGGCAAGATGTGCTGGGCGAGTTAGTCAATTATACCATAGATAGCAAGCCACCTGAAACAACTCGAAATTCCCTCTAGGGCTTCACGGTCTAGTTAATCCTCAGCGGTTTCCAACGAGTTTTCACAAAGCACTAGTTGGTCAAGTTTTGTTCCAAAACAGGTGTAATGGGACCGTGTGAACCTCTGGTGCACAACTTTTCGCTCTGATACCAGCTGTGGCAGAACCGCTCAAATTAATCTGGCTTAAGTACGCTAACCTTCCATTGGTCATCACGCAATTAAAACAGATTAAGATGTCAGTCTGTCGGGTCGAGCCCGATGCAACCACGAAGTTACCTCGATCGAAACGAGTCATGGAAATACCCTCTCGAAGGAGAGTCCCAGAGATTACAACAATCCACAATTGTTTAAAGGTCCCACTTGAGGTACTTTATTACAAACCAGTTCAACGCGTAAAGTAATAGTTGTCTTAGAGTTTGAAAAACAGCAGAAACAAACTATTTATTCGAAACGGTAGTAACATCACGTGAAGCCACCGTGATGTCACTCAGAAGCATCCTCGTCCCAAACAACGGTCCAACCAGGAGGAAGGGTGATTGGCCAAAGATTACAACAATCCACAATTATTTAAAGGTCCCACTTGAGGTACTTTATTACAAACCAGTTCAATGCATAAAGTAACAGTTGTCTTAGAGTTTGAAAAACAACAGAAACAAACTATTTATTCAAAACGGTAGTCACATCACGTGAAGCCGTCGTGACGTCACTCAGAAGCATCCTCGTCCCAAACAACGGTCCAACCATGAGGAAGGGTGATTGGCCAGGTAAGACCTGCAACCATCTCCTCGACAGCACTACCTGAAAACAATTCAACAAGCAAGGCTGAGTATACTAATACTCAGCAAGACTTACCCGTCAGGTGAGAACTACATCACCAACTCCTAGACATGCAAGGCTTTTGGTTGGTGGGTTTGTTTTGCCAAAGAGCGACTAAGAGTGGGTCCTTCCTTTCAAAATTTTAGCATCAAGTTCTAGTTCGAGTTTACCATTCTAGGTAAGCAACCTATACGAATCAATCAAGTTGAGCAAGCAATTAAGCAAGCATCAAGTTTATAATCGTCATGTTTCACTTTCTTACTCAATACGGCAGCGGGGTTAAGTAGTCTCATTAGCTGCGAGAAACAGACAGTTCGAACCGATTTTATAACCTGCAAGGTGGATACTAAACACACAGAAAAGCATCAACCACAAAGGTCGAAGATAACCAGGACATTCCCATCGATCCGTCGGATTGTGTCCGGAGCCAAACTTCCCTTGGATACAAGCCTATCCGGAAATCACAGGCAGCGTCGGCCGGACTCGGTCTTGCACCACATGTTGCAAGCATGGGGATAAGTCCCTAGAAGAAGCAGGAAAAAGTCCACGCACCGCTTCACGTAGGTACTAAACTTACCGGTCCCATGTCCCAAACAAGTGCTTAGTGCTTTCAAAACACTTAACCATCGGTACCGTTACCATTCGACCTGAACCAATTTTAACATACACGGACGGGGCATCTACATGACAAAAATCCCCGCCGATCGTCCTTATGATTCCAACATAAGTAAAACAGGTGGTTCCTATATCTCGCGAGTGACAGGAAATCACTCGGCTTTTACCGGGTCCCTATAGCACGACAGCTATCGACCTATCATACTAGTATTGCAAAGCATAGGTACCTAGGATAATGCAACTAAGGTTTCAATTCAACTCATGAATGTAAATTCACAAGAAACACTTAACAAACATAGTTGCAAGATTTTGAAACATAGGACATGCTCAGGGGCTTGCCTTCGGGCACGATGTTAGCCTGGGGTTCCTCGGCAGCTGCATTCGGGTCTTGCTCGACCTGGACGGCGTTCACTTCACCTTCCGCTTGGCCTTCACCTCCAGCGGGAACGAGTTCGTAGTCGCCGTCAGCGATAACTTGTTCTACACAAATGCACATGCATAAGAGATGATATTGTATCGAGCATTGTGTTAAACACGACAAGCCCGGGATGTATTAGTGATCACATTCACCTAGACATGTTTTGTCTAACCTTTTATTTCTTTAATTAAGTTTGTATTTACTCATTAAAGTACTTGAGGTTTATTGGTGGTGATTGTATACACATCTAACTTAAAGAGGCGATTTATTTCTATTTATCCTTTTAAGCAATGAAACTTTAACAATTTATTCTGGCAGTTTGGTTCATGGTTTCAATGTGAGAAAATTACAGTATGCTCTTGGTGGTTTACTTGATTTACTGACCAAAAACCAGGTCAAGAACATGTATACAACTACTATGATAAATCAAACAAGAACAGCACACTAACATCAAGAATAAATCCTAGTAAATCACACTGTCAAAAATCAAAAGATCTTGCTATTTGAATTTACTAGGTTTAAACTATTATGATTTACAAGAGTAAGCTAGCCAGGTTAAACTAAGCTCGCACATTTATCACAGATATAACATGATATGCACAAGCCACTGCAGAAAGTTCAGATTTAATTACTGCGCATATTAATTAATAAAATTCCTAGATCTAGATGTGTGCTGACAGCTTAAATACATCATAACTCAAACCCTAGTGTGCAGCTTTCAAACAAAGCAGTAGATTTCAAACAATGCACAAATATTAGCTCAAACAAAGCAATAGATTTCAAACTATGCACAAATTTAAGTTTGAACCGATTTGAACCTAGTTTGAAATCTAAGCCAAAAACACCTATACATGATTTCTATAAATGGTAAAGCTCAACACCAGGATTGCTACAAAATTGAGTTTGCATTTTTCCAATTTTTCTGTGATTTCTAACAGAATTTAGAATTTCAATGATTAGATCTAAAAACTTAAACTCGCCTATTACGGATAGGTCCATGGATTCTTGCTGAAACCACCTTGAAAAGAACTCGAGCCTTGCAATGTAGTCCCTGGGCGGACCAGCGGTGCTCCGGCCTAAATTCCGTCTAGGTGAGCGCCGGACTTGGTCGGGGAAGGGCACGGGGAGGCTTAGCGGCTCACCTACGACCGATTTTGCACAGGTTTCGGGGCTGGAGATGGTCGGAGTAGTGCACGCCTGCGGTGGAGCAGATCGCCGAGCGCTTCTGCTCGAGCTCCGGCGTGGTTGGTGAAAGGACCAACACTAGGCCTAGAGTGGGGGTGAATAGGGCCTGTTAAAAGTTCCTGCAAATTCTCAGATAAATATCAGGGGTCGGATGATCCGACGCTGTCTCGGATCTTCTGGGGAGTCCAGGAGATCCGACACAGTGCAGGATCTTCCGACCAAGAGAATGAAACTAGTACGTGATTCAAATTTGACTTAGCTTTTGATGATTCCCTTTGAATACAAAGTTGCTAAATGAAGTAACTAACCCTCTGAATATGATCTACACAATAGGATATCAACTGACAAGTAGATCGAGTCAAATCAAGCACAAGAACAATAAGAACAACAATAAGAAATAGAGACACAAGATTTATCCCGAAGTTCACTCCACAAAGGATCTGCGTCTCCGTTGAGAAGCTCAGAAAGAGCCGGGCTCTCACTAGCCCCTAGTCTCTCTCAACCAACCACAAAGGAGGATTGAGTTACTTACCATTGCTCTCACAAAGAGAGGGGTGATACAAATGTTCCGGTGCTCAAACCACAAAGGAATGGGAGCTATCGGCGACGCCTAACCGTCTAGGAGCAAAGCTCCAAGAGTAACAAATGTGAATCAATCAACCAAGCTTGCTTGAGGAACTTCTTGAGATGAACAAGAGATGAACACACAAAGAACTCTTGCAACACCCTCCAAATCTTTCTCTCACTCACACCCTAGATGAATCCTTGCTAGAATCAAGCACTTGGGAGGAGTAGAGAGGAGTAATGAATGCTTTTGGAGGCTTGTTGGTCGGAGAGGCTAGAGAGAGTAAATGTTGGAGGTGAAGGGGTATATATAGGTCACTCCAAAAATATGACCATTGGAGCCCAGATCCATTTATCGGATCTTACGACACTGTGTCGGATCTTCCGAGAAGGCAAAGAAGACTATACGGGATTTGAACTTTAACACTCAGAAAACAGTGGTCTAGGACATCCGTCGGATCTTCTTGACCCCCCTCGGATCTTCTTGACCCCGTCGGAAGTCCTAAGGAGAACTTCTGACAGAACTCTCTAAATTTCTTGGATTTGGCTCAGGTGGATCGGATCATCCTGCAGAGGGTCGGATCTTCTTGACCCCCCTCGGATCTTCTTGACCCCCTCGGAAGTCCTAAGGAGAACTTCCAACAGAACTCATGAAAATCGCCTAGGGAGCTCGAATCTTCCGACATAGAGTCGGATCTTCCGACAAAGAATGTTTTAGTGAGAAAACCCAAGTGTTTGTGTAGGAAGTGTGTGACCCACATGAAGTTTTTTTCATTTCAAGATATGTTCCTTGACAAGCCTAGATGTTTAGAACACGTCCCCCTTGATAGTACGGTGTTTCCTATACTCAAATTCAAACCGAAAAATAATTTAAATCTATCAATAAGCTCATCCACCATACTTAATCGAATTGGGGACCTTCCTTTAACCATTTAGCTTCTCTTTTGTTCTGATTCATCTCCTTGCCAGGGGATTCCATCTTCTTCAAGAGGAGGTCCATTTTAGCGGCCAGCATATCAACAGAGTCAATTTGATGTACTCCCTTGCGGGGAGCTTGTCTTTCTCCTATCCAGCTCTGATGAGTGGATATTTTCTCGATGAGCGCCTTCGCTGCGTCTACATCCAACGAGAGGAAAGCTCCTCCCGCGGCTGCATCCAACATCTCTTGCGATCGTCGGCTCAGGCTGTGGAAGAAGTTCTGGGTAATCAGCCAATCTTCCACACCCTGGTGGGGGCAGGCTGCAATATACTCTTGCAGTCGCTCCCAAGCTTCGGGAATTGTTTCTCCGTCTAGAAGCTGAAAGCTAGTGATTTTTCCTCGGAGGGCATTGGTTTTGCCCACCGGAAAGTACTTGGCCAGAAATGCGTCTGCGTAAGTCTGCCAGCGTCCATCGAATGATGCCTTGTTAGCATAGAACCACTCCTTTGCTTTCCCAAGCAAGGAGAATGGGAAGAGTTGAAGGCGGATGTTGTTGATTGGTGTGCCATTGGGGTTGATAGTACTGCACACCTCCAAGAAATTCCGTAGGTGAGCGTTCGCATCCTCAATCGCCTTTCCGCAGAAAGGGCTGGCCTGAACCATGTTTACCAGGCCAGTTCTCAGCTCAAATGCACCTTCCTGTGCGTTCGACAGTCCCGGGAAGTTGCTGCTTGACGGGGCTGAGAACTCACGGAGCGTCTTCTTAGCTTGAGCCATAATCTCTTGGGACTCTGGGGCTGAAGAAAACGACTAATCTGATTCGGACTCGGAGTCGGATGACGACTCGAGTATATTGCTTGAGCTGAGTGAAATCTGAGGGGGTACGATTCTCTTTCGCACTACTCTTCCAACGCGTTCTGGATTTGGATCAAAGTTTGATGGTAGGTTGAAACCAGTCATGCACTACCCTGCAAAATACATCAAAAATAGACGAATGTTGCAGTGGTGAGGTCACTAAGGTTAGTGGTTTGGTAAATCTGTAAAGATAATCAAATGATTCAACAATAACTTTAGCCAATTGCTTCCCCGGCAACGGCGCCAGAAATGCTTGTTGGCACTCCTTAGCGTCACGTTTTTAGCAACGCTCAAGAGCGCGTAGATATATGTCGTTGTATGCAAAATTAATTCTGCAAGCGCACAGAATATATCTCGTTGTAGCACTTCACCGTGGGAATTACCCCAGGGTATCGTATTTATATTTCCGCAGGGAAGCAGATGGTTAAAGTGTATTGAAGAATGAAATGATATATCTTGCCAGAAATATCAAGCCACAAACCCAGTGGCACAAACTCTAAGTTTGGGTGGATAATGGTCAAGTTAATGACCGGATATAAGGTCTGAAAGACCAGTGACACACGGAGCACCTATTTCTAAAGAAAAGGAAAGACGTTGGGAGAAATCGGACCTAGACTCTTTCTAACTCAGAGCAAAAGGCACTCTAGCCTTAGCCTAGACCCTAGCTTAGATACCGGGAACAGAGCTCGCTTCGACGGCTAGAACGGGAGAACCTCAGAACAGGGTGAGAGAGGGGGTTCTCCGGGCTCAGCACTACTGTTATGAATACACCCGAACGTGGTGGACTACGAAGGACGGACAGGGCTGTCACCACCTGCCGCCTACCACTGCTGTACCGTGGGGTGCAACACACTTACTAGTTACTCAACAAGCTAGACACCACGTCTGCACTCGATGATTAAGATTTCTTGAGGCCTCTCAAGAGAAATCCACGTCTTCCCTAAGGCGTCTTACGGCCCGGTCAAGGCGAGCAAACCCGCGAGATAAAACCCGGTAGAGCTAAACTAAACTCTACACTAAAACTAAAGGGGATAGGACTTTGCTCTAAAGAGAGCAAGATCTTTACTCTTAAAGAAGAGCAAGAGAGAAATATAAAAGATAACTTAAGCTCTGAAATAAGAAAGTAATTGTATAAATAAACTCTTCAAAAGAAGGAAAGGATACAAGAGCTTTACCAGAACTCCGAAGACTCCGAAGATCCGAGCTAAGCTCGACTCGACTCTACTCCCAACTCTAATCCTAATCTAAGAAATGAAAAAGATACTAGAGCTCCCTTCAAGTAAAGACTTGAGATATGTGGTGTGTGTGTTCCCAAGGTGAATGAGCTTCCTTTTATGGCCTCCAGGGGGTGGATGTCAGCGTCATCAGCACGCCAAGGCTCTGCTTAGGCTTCACACGAAGGAGGAGACGTGGCGGCCACAGAGGGAGGCCGGCCGGCCTGGGCTAGGCCGGCCGGCCTGGCCCTGGTGCCACTTGGCACCGTCCTCTGTAGGAACGGTCCTGATGCTCTCCCAAGGTCGGTAACGGTTGCGTTTTGTTGAAGCTTGTCCGAGAATCCTAGGATGTGGGCCCTTCAATCCATGTGCTTTCACCTCTAGGCCTTTCGGGTCCTTGGATCAAACCGACGTTGTTTGCACGGTGCTTGATCATCCTGGGCACTTGGCATGGCTTGTGGATCAATGACGTGGACAGACCTGGCCAGGGGAGGCCGGCCGGCCTGGCTCTGTGCCAGGTTTGGCCCTTGTTTCTCCTGGTTCATCCTGCAAGCACAACTCATCCAAAACTTGTGGAATTTGTCAGTAAAAATACTTTTATGTATGGAATATAGTATGATCATCCTCATTTTACCGAAATGTTGACGGTCACTACGAGGTTATAATGGCCGTCAACAACAGGGCTTTTACCATCTGCCGCCTACCACTACAGTTCCGTGGGGTGCAACACAACCTGAGGTGACTAGCCAGCACAGGCACCACGCCTAAGCTTTCAGCCACTGACTTCCACCCAACGCGAAGGGCTATAGAGGAAACCCCAAACAAGAGTTGCTGTCACTCACGCAGAATCAGGTACCCGCAGATCATAGATAGACAAGATAAATTGCTGACAGTAAAGAGTAAACTAGCGAGGTACTAAGGCAAGAGACCGAGGAACTTACTGAAGATATCTCTGAAGCTTTATTCCTTGGGGGCGGAACAATGTTGTGGGAAGGCCGAGATGACTCCCGAACTCCCTCTACACGCTTGGCTATCACCCAAGCACTCACCCACTACTCTCTCTACTCTACTCTAAGATAATAGTGGACTACATCTTGAGCCTTCTCTTCTCTCCAATAGATGGTGTGTGTGTGTGTGGAGGTGAAGGGCACCTTTTATAGCCCTCCAAGGGTGAAATCCTGCTTAGGAGTGACGCCAACTACTTGCTTAACTTCCACACGAAAGAGGAAGCGTAGAGGCCACGGTGGGAGGCCGGCCGGCCTAGGCCTGGCCCTGGCACAAAGTGGCACCGACTTTTGCAGGGACGGCTTGGATGATGTCCTGAAGTCGGTAACGGTTGCGTTCGGTTGAAGCTGTCCAAGAATCCTAGGTTGTGGGCCCTTCAATCCATGTTTATCCCATGCTAGGCCTTCCGGGTCCTTTGATCAAACCGACATCAAATGCACGGCTCATGATCATCCTTGATACATTAGTAAACTTGTGGATCAATGTCATGGACAGAAGAGGAAAAAGTGGGCCGGCCGGCCTGGCCCTGAGCCCAAATGGCCTCCCGTTTTCCCTGTTTGCTCCTTCACTCACAAATTGTACAAAACTTGTGGATCTCATTAGTATAAATGATATTAGCATGATTATCACTATATGAGCATGAAATCCGGAGAAATGTTGGCGGTAAAAGTCATGGATATCGACCGCCAACAGCCGCGACACCCGCCAAGTGGCAGAGTGTCGTTCATCGCCGCCGTACCTTGCTCCCCCGCCTCCGACCACCACCATGGCTAGCAAGGGATGGAGACTTAGGCTCGAAGCAAGCCCCTACTGCCCTCGCCTATAAAAGGCTCCTCCTGAGACCGCCATGGCTGCCGCCCCTCTGCTCTTCCGTTCGGCCACTAGGCCGCCGGCGATCCACCCCGTCCGCCCCTTCAGGAAGGCAGCCAAGCACGAGAGCGTGCTCCACCATTGCCCCTTCACCTGCAAGAGCCCTCAGCCAAGCCTCTCCGCTGCCAACTGAAAGTGCATCTAGGATCCTAAAGGATTTTGGTGGTGATGACAATCACAATTTGGATATAATGCTTGTGAATGAGATGTATGCAGGGATTAAACAAAAGAGAAGCTAAGTGTAGGATCTTTTTAGCCTTACACTTTATCCCCATAATCATCTACCACATGGAGTTTTCTCCTAGTTATCCGGTGGTTCCATTTCGCGAGTGTTTGGAATTGCCACCATCCTTCCACCCTGTTATCTGATGGCTTCGTGATCCGCCCCAATCTCGTTGCCATCGTTTGTTCACACTCTTTGCAATAGATGAGGAGAACTGCTCTCCTAACATTCCGGGATGAACTAAGACAGAACTCTTCCTGTTTTTCTCCGACGGGGGAAGCAAAGTTTTGGTACAATCGGAGTGCAAGAGGAGTTGGAGGAGATTGGATCAAAGGGAAGGTTGAAGTTTGTCTGTTTGTCTATCCCATCCCCAAAGCTCAGAGCTCTGTTGACGATTTATCAACAAGGTGATGAGTTACTTGGAGCAACCTGGGAGAAGTTTGGTATGGTGCTCATACAATGATTCGTTGGTAGATTGAGACATAGTGCTCATCCTGAGGATCAGTTTTTCTGATTCTCCCACCGACTTCCCCATGAACCAAACAGCAAATCCTCATTCTTTCATTATATCCACCGCCTCCAACCATACGATGTGAGCGAACAAAAGCCCCCAGACCAAGAGAATACCCTTAAGGATCTGCCACATTAGGTGCGCACGCTCAAGGTCTGAGTAATTCATTCTGGAAGTCACGACCACATACCAAGGGTCTCTCTGCGGTTATGAGCAAGGAATGACGGAGGAAGCAAAAGTTAGTCGACCCTAGCTTTAATGCCCTCCACCTATTGAGGGGACTGACACACAAGAAGTTGTCCATGATCTTTCGTAAGCACCTGAAAGGGATTAACGGCCAGATGTTGGAAAGCAAAGGAATTATTCAAGTTGTGCCTGAGGGGCGCAGCAGAGTGATCCTAGATTTCCATATCTTCGATATCCTCGAAGGTGACATAATCTTCTTGTTGGATCAGCCAATAGAGCATCTTGTCAACTTAATCACGATCGAGCTATAGCTCAGAGTTCACAAAGAAAACATCCTGATCGACCTTACACGATCAGTGGGTTCAGCCTTGCACGATCATTATCGCAAAGGGCTAGATAGACCCCATGAAGAATCAGTGAGCATATTTTTCAGATGCTCACCAAATCCCAGGGGCAGAACCAGCCAGTCAAGCTCGACATGGTGGAGAACCACAGCCTCCTCCACTAGAGCTCGTGATTGCTGCCACTTGGATTGAGACATGTTTCTCTTCCCCTTGGAATAGAGATATTTACCTCTTCACGACAATCGCAGCACGCCAGTCATCATCAGTGATAAACTGACAGAGAAAGAGGCTCGGTAGGCTGCAACAGTCTTAGAGAAGTATCGGTCCATTTTTAGGTATTCTCTACAGACTAGACGGGGTTCAACCCTAACACCCATCGTATCGCTTGAACCGGACAAACAGCCTTTTGGCTGAATGATGTGATGAGGGAGGTAGGCACACCTGCATGTGGGTATTATTTACCCCATGTAAGCATCCACTTCAAGTGGTGAAGCACTAGCTAATTTTCATCTACCTCCACCTGTCCTTATTGTTTGGTCTATGCAATGCACCAACAGAGGTGTATGATATCAGCCTTCTCTTCCATTATCGAGGACATCCTCTGTCCTTGTCGAGAACATCATGGAGGAATTCCTTGATGATTTCTCAATCCATGGACAACCTTTGGTTTATGCCTCGCGGATATGGATAGAGTTCATGAGAATCCCAAAGGCTCCACCTTATCCCAATTGGGAGAAGCGTCAACTGGGAAGGCCCCCATCATACAACCTCCTGATTGGATTTTTTCCTATCAAGATCGTGTGCAACGCTAGCATCCATACGATTAGGATAGAGCTAGATCAATGCACGAAAGCATCATTATCAGAAGCATTGACCAGAGTGCGACAAACAACAGAGAAGGAACTGTCTGTAGCGGTATTCACCCATGACAAGTTCAGATCCTACTTGGTCGAAGTCAAAGTGATAGCACACGGACCATGCTACACCAAGATATCACCTGACCAAGAAGGATGACAAGCCACAACTCATCCGTTGGATTTTTGCTCCTTCAAGAATTCACAAATCAAGAAACAAAAGGAAGAGAGCAAGGAGATGAGTGGCATATCATCTCCAAGGATATAAGAATAATCATATGAGATGATACTCTCTCAAGGGTCATTTTACAGATATGGATTTACACCCTTAGAGAGAAGAAATTCATTCACCCTACCAAATTCCACCTAAGGGATTTCTATCGTACTGGTTTACTCCACTGCTACAACCACCATGTGATGAGACCCGCAAGACTCCAAGTCCTTCGACGGCGTGTCTTGCGCTCGCCATCGAGGACACTCGCTGCGTGTCTCTGTTTCTCTCATAGAGATTGAACTCCTCATATAGGATGACTACGGAATTTTATTTTCCGTACAAACCTTGTTCTAAGGTTAGACAGACTGATCACCTGGCTAACCAAAGCACAACACGCTAAGAGTCTTTGCGGAGCCATGATGCTATACTCATTGAGTCAACTTCAGTTAACTCGACTGACGAGCATCTTGGTGATCATGGACTAAACGTCCATATTGGTTGAAGCACTTCATATTGTGGTAAGGATATGGAGACTCACACTCCATCCTTAGAGGTGCATCAGCGGGTTGGAGAGAAATCATCGGGTTGCCAGTGCAGACCATCCCTAGACAAGTCAAGCGAAAATCATGAATATGGAGGAGGGATGGAAGGGCAATCTCCCGAGACACTTTGTGCACACGAAACATCATTCCCATTAGGTGATAAAAAAGGTGAAACATAGAACCCCCAATCAGCCAGAGTCAAACTGATGAAATCAAATGGCTGAATTGGAGGATGGAGAGGGAAGGTTTTCCTTTACACTTCTCCTCGAGGACAATGACAGGGATGTTTTCAGTTTAAACTATTCCTCGAGCCCGACATATCATTTGAATAAGTTGGCATAAAAGAGAACTCGTACCATGGTTCAACGTGGGGCTGCACGGTTCACGTCTTGGGCTGTTGAGAGCCTAAATGGTCATTTTCAAAGTATTTCCTGCAACTTTTCAGGTTCCATCTCGGAGATATGAATTTTTCAAAAAGATGGTTAAATCATTTCCTGATGGTACTCTTGAGTCACTCAAGGTGTTTAATCCTCACTTTTGGTCGGATTGACCAACTTTTCTCTACACTAATTCTGAAGTGAAGTTGTAGGTAGGGTAAGAGTGGCATACCTTGGTTACTTCTGTTGTCGAGTCGAAGAGTGGTTCGCGAGCGATGACACTCGTCAAATTCCGGTCTTTGGAATTCATGGGTTCAAGTGGAGAGGGAGAAGGTGTGATCCTCAAAGGTCTTGGGACTCCTTATTTTCTCTCTCTCATATTTTTGAGATGTTTCTCTCTTCTTCTTTCTTCTCTCTTTTTTTTCGAATGGAGCATTGTCTCCAACTTCCCTTTTTTTTAATACATCTCTTCTGTTACTTTGGTAACAGAGACGAATTCAACTTTGTATGGAGTAATTGAGGACCTTTTGGGTGAGCTTTGTGATGAGGTGAGTGTATGTCATCGACGGTGGACGTCAATCCCGGAGCAGGACTTTGACTAGTCGGACATTTTGAGGCTGAGGTGGATGGGAAGACCGGTAAATGACAAGTGCCTTTTGCAAGCGGACTTCACCATTCGACAAGACTCAAAGCAACTCAAGACAGCATATGGTAGTTCATAAGATGTATAACTGTTTAGGCTCTGGACAGGACATTTAATCCATCGGGGAAGATTCACCAAGTAATATTTTATAAAAACTTTCGAGAGGTTCTTTACTAAGCATGCAGTTATACCTCGAAACAAACCATATCAAAACTCACAATAACTTAAACAATGAACAAGTGCTCTTCCTCCCACAGTTTTATCATGATGGATCCTTAAATGCCAACGAACTCAAATACTCAAAGAGTAAAGGACTAAGCACGAGGCACTTAGAGGGCATAAACAGAGCAACTTTTCAACATTCCATAGGTTCTCAACCATAATTCCATACATAAAGACACCTTTAGAAGCTTCTATTATGTTTTTGTTTTTTAAATATATTTATTATTATTATTATTTTATTTTATTTTATCATAGCAAGGCAAGGCAAGACGCTTTCGAACATACCTGAGACTCCCCCAAGCTTCGCTGAACCTCACTAGTAGTACTCGTTGGCGCCGTAGTGCATGTAGTCGAAGAAGCCGTGCATGTCGGTCTGGAGGGATGCTGGTCACCCCCCAGTTCTGCTGGGTGAGGTCGGTGTTGTGTGCGACTTCATCTCTGAGCTGCTGCTGTTGCAGAGTCACCGTCTCCAACCTGGTACTAAGATCAGCGATCCCCCGGGAGACCGGGTTCTCGTAGTCATACCTGGCGGAGGCGGATGGTCCGACCGGCAGGCCGTATCCTGCCGTTCCTTGATGGTAGTCGAACGCCTCCTCGAAGCTCATATGGGCAGTGGGGTTCTCGGTCTGCTGCTGGTAGTGGTACTCGGGCTGCTGTTGGTAGTGGTACTCGGGCTGCTGCTACTGGTGGTACTCGGGCTGAGGTGCGGTAGAAGTTCCGGATTCACTGTCGTGCCTGGTTCACCTACCACATGTTACAGGGCCTGCAACACTGTGGCGAGCGGGTTCCCTCCTTCTGAGCTGCTGTTGGCACTCCTTAGCATCACGTTTTTAGCAAAGCTCAAGAGCGCGAAGATATATGTCGTTGTATGCAAAATGGATTCTGCAAGCGCACAGAATATATCTCGTTGTAGCACTTCACCTCGGGAGTTATCCCAGGGTATCGTATTTATATTTCCGTAGGGAAGCAGATGGTTAAAGTGTATTGAAGAATGATATGATAAATCTTGCCAGAAATATCAAGCCAAAAACCCATGGGTACAAACTCTAGGTTTGAGGGATAATGGTCAAATGAATGACCGGATAGAAGGTCTGAAAGACCAGCGACACACAGAAGCTCCTAAGTCTATAGAAAAGGAAAGATGTTGGGAGAGACCGGACTTAGATACTTCCTAACTCAGAGCAAAAGACACTCTAGCCTTAGCCTAGACTCTAGCTTAGATATCGGGGACAGAGCTCGCTTCGACGACTAGAACGGGAGAACCTCAGAACGGGGTGAGAGAGGGGGTTCTCCGGGCTCAGCACTATTGTTATGAATACACCCGAACGTGGTGGACTACGAAGGACGGACAGGGCTATCACCACCTGCCGCCTACCACAGCAGTTCCGTGGGGTGCAACACACTTCCTGGTTAATTAACAAGCCAGACACCACGTCTGCACTCGAAGATTAAGATTTCTCTTGACGCATGTCAAGAGAAATCCCCGTCTTCCCTAAGGCGTCTTACGGCCCGGTCAAGGCGAGCAAACCCGCGAGATAAAAACCCGGTAGAGCTAAAACTAAACTCTGCACTAAAACTAAAGGGAGACAAAACTTAACTCTGAAAAGAGCTAAGAGCTTTACTCCCAGAAAGATCAAGAAATAAATATGAAAGATAACTTAAGCTCTGAATAAGATAGTATTGTTATGATAAACTCTTCAAAAAGAAGAAAAGATGCAAGAGCTTTATCAGAACTCCGAAGACTCCGAAGATCCAGGCGAAGCTCGACTCGACTCTACTCCCAACTCTAATCCTAATCTAAGAAATGGAAAAGATACAAGAGCTCCCTTCAAGTAAAGACTTGAGAAGTGTGGTGTGTGTCTTGGATGGAAGAGAGCACAACCTTTTAAAGCCTCCCAAGGTCAGTAGCACTCGTAACCGTCACGCCACCAGCCTGCTTAACCTCTACGCGAAAGATGGTCGCATGAAGAGGCAGCAGTAGGCCGGCCAGCCTGGTGTAGGCCGATTGGCCTACACCTGGTGCCCCTGGCAACCGCCTTGGTCGTGGACGCTCCAGATTGCTTCCTGAGGTTGGTAACGGTTGCGTTCAGTTGAGGTTGTCCAAGAATCCGATGTTGTGGACCCTCTAATCCATGTGTCTTGCACTCTAGGCCTTTCGGGTCCTTGGATCAAACCAACGTTGATTGCACAGTGCTTGATCATCCGGGGTATTTGCTTGAGCTTGTGGATCAATGACCTGGCCAGACCTGGCCAAGGGAGGCCGGCCGGCCTAGGCTAGGCCGGCCGGCCTGGCCTTGTGCCAGGTTTGGCCCCTGTTTCACCTGTTTTATCCTGCAACCATAACTCATCCAAAACTTATGAATTTGTTAGTATAAGCACATTTATGCATGGAACATGGTATGGTCATCCTCATTTCACCGAATTGTGGACGGTCAAAACTAGGTTGTAATGGCCGTCAACACGCCCCCAAGCTTAGACTCTTGCTCGTCCTTGAGCAAGGCTAAACTCTAGGTTCGGCGGGTCAGGAGTTGCTTCAATGTTTATACTCTCTAAGTACCCTGTGCTTAAGCCAAAACTCAACAAATCATTTGAATAAGTTGGCATAAAAGAGAACTCATACCATGGTTCACCGTGGGGCTGCACTGGTTCACGTCTTGGGCTGTTGAGAGCCTGAACGGTCATCTCTGAAGTATTTCCTGCAACTTTTCAGGTTCCATCTTGGAGATATGAATTTTTCAAAAGATGGTTCATTCATTCCCCGATGGTGCTCTCGAGTCACTCAAGGTGTTTAATCCTCACTCATGGTCGGGATTGACCAATTTTTCCCTACACTAAGGCTGAAGTGGAGTTGTAGGTAGGGTAAGAGTGGCATACCTTGGTTACTCCTGTTGTCGAGTCGAAGAGTGGTTCGCGAGCGATGACACTCGTCAAATTCCGGTCTTTGGAATTCATGGGTTTTAGGTGGAGAGGGAGAAGGTGTGATGCTCAAAGGTCTTGGGACTCCTTGTTTTCTCTCTCTCATATTTTTGAGATGTTTCTCTCTTCTTCTTTCTTCTCTCTTTTTTTTTCAAATGGAGCATTGTCTCGAACTCTCTCTTTTTTTTCGAATACATCTCTTCTCTTACTTTTGTAACAGAAAGGAATTCCATTTTGTATGGAGTGATTGAGGACCTTTGGGGTGAGCTTTGTGGTGAGGTGAGTATATGTCATCGACGGTGGACGTCAATCCCAGACGGGACTTTGACTAGTCGGACATTTTGAGGCTGAGGTGGATGCGAAGACCGGTAAATGACAAGTGCCTTCTGCAAGCGGACTTCACCATTCGACAAGACTCAAAGCAACTTAAGATAGCATATGGTAGTTCATGAGATGTATAACTGTCTAGGCTCTGGATAGGACATTTAAACCATCGGGGAAGATTCACCAAGTAATATTTTATAAAATCTTCCGAGAGGTTCCTTACTAGGCATGCAGTTATACTTCGAAACAAACCATATCAAAACTCACAATGACTTAAACAATGAACAAGTGCTCTCCTTCCACAGATAAACATGGTGGATCCTTAAATGCCAATGAACTCAAATACTCGAAAAGTAAGGGATTAAGCATGAGGCACTTAAAGTGTATAAACAGAGCAACTATTCATCATCCCAAGGTTATCAACCATATTCCATACATAAGGAGCTTTTTATTCAACATTGTTTTTGTTTGTTTGTTTTTAATTATTATTATTATATCATAGAAAGGCAAGGCAAGGCAAGGCAAGGCGCTTTCGAACATACTTGAGACTCCCCCAAGCTTCGCTGAAGCTCACTGGTAGTACTGGTTGGGGTCATAGTGCATGTAGTCGAAGAAGCCGTGCATGTCGGTCTGGAGGGATGTGGTCATCCCCCAATTCTGCTGCGTCAGGTCGGTGTTGTGTGCAACTTCATCTCTGAGCTGCTGCTATTGCAGAGTCATCGTCTCCAACATGGTACTAAGATCAGCGATCCCCCGGGAGACCGGGTTCTCGTAGTCATACCTGGCGGAGGCGGATGGTCCGACCTGCGGGCCGTATCCTGCCGTTCCTTGATGGTAGTCGAACGCTTCCTCGAAGCTCATGTGGGCAGTGGGGTTCTCCGTCAGCTGCTGCTGGTAGTGGTACTCGGGGTGTAGTGCGGTAGAAGTTCCGGCTTCATTGTCGTGCCTGGTGCGCCTGCCACGTGTCACAGGGCCTGCAACACTGTGGCGATCGGGTTCCTTCCTTCTAAGCAGCATGGTTAGACTTTTCACTGATCTCAGTGACAAAGCCGGGCATGGAAGCTCGACTTCATCGACGAAACTAGGATAGCACATGAAAAGAGTATGGCCAGGGCCCTCGCGCATCAAGTCACCCTGGATAAAATGGTCTAAAACAATGCAAGCCTGATACTCTTGTGTAGCGGGAAGGAAAGTGACTTGAGCGCCCTGCAAAGCACCAACGTGGGTGGCAATGCGGGTGACTAGTGAGGTTATGTCAATTGTGGCTCGGCCAGTGACTAACCTCTGCCAGTCGTCAAGCATACTCATGACAGGCGAGAAACGAATTTTGTTGACCATGGCATAAAGGCACTCTAAATCAGACAAAAGGCAAAGACGCAAATCAGCTTGGGGTGAACCACCATAGCAATCCACTTCGCCAGAAAATGAAGAGTGGGGTTCTGGATGGCAGTGATGCTATTTTTCCCTGAGGATGCTCGCCTGTGATGCTATCCCACCATGCGACACGGTTGTACCGGTGGTTAGTCACCAACAGATTGGCATCAATGATGCATCACTTGTTGAAACCAAGAGCCTAACTGAGTTGCTTCGGGGTCAAGGTAAAATCCTCGTTGAAAAACTAAAAGCAAATATTTGTCTCGTTGGGAAGAACTTCGATTTTCAAACTCATCAAAAACTCCATAGTCAAGAAGTGTGAACCTATTTCCGAGACGGGGTAGAAGTTTTGCCATCCGGCGTTGTTGAAAGCCCGTTCCATGTCTCCTCCGAGACCGGTCTTTATCAGTAGCATGGGATCAAAGCACTTGGCATGCGTGTAGTAGCGGTCCTGGAGCTTAGCCAGCACCATCCTCTCTTCTTCGGACCGAGCCACAATGTGCTCGACCCGAGTCATGATTCGGATGTGGAGTCTGTTCCGAGGCACTTCCTCCTCCTGGGACTCTGTGTCTTGTCGAGTTGAGTTGACAGACATAGTGTCCTGGGAAGCAGATGATCCCTGAGAGCAGCAGGAGCTTGATGAGCTGAGCTTGGTCACGACTCCACATGTCATCTGACGTGCCTTTGTCCACATGATTCCTGCAAAAGGTTAGTCTCACAATACCCGAAGGAAATCAGGGGTTAGACAGTCAGGAGTTAGGCGTTCTTGTGGGAGATTAATCACCACAACTCGGTTAGTTGTTCTTATGGGGTAAGAACCTCCACAAATGTTCTCGTTCAACCGGCAGGGGTTTGTTCTCGCAAGAATTCAGAAATGGATTTTAGCATAATTTTCTTGTGGTTTAAACTCTAACCTTACTTATAGATTTTCGAAATTCGGAGCGAGGGAGAAGGGAAGTGCTCAGGATGCATGCATACCTGTGCTTGGGGTGAGTTCCTCCTGAGCTGGGCGTTGGCTTTTATATAGGCGTAGCAGGGGGAGGCCGGCCAGCCTGAGGCAGGCCGTTCGGCCTGCACATGGCGCTGGTCGTGCCCATCCCGTGCGTCGGTGGTCACCTTCCTATGCATCGTGATAGAGCTGAAGTGCCCGATCTTTCGGTGAGTGGAGGATAATTTTGATTTGGTGGAAGTCGACCCTCACGATCCGACTACGACGAGCGAACCCGAAGCGCCAATGCAATCGCTGAACCAACTCCCTGCGGTTACCGACCCTGTTGCAATCAAGATCAGAACTTCCTGTACGCAATCAAAGAACGAACAAGAAAAAGAAGGCGAGCAATCTTAATATCACTCGAAGGTGGGGTTCTGAATCACACGAGGACAGCACGTGTTTGTGCGTGTTCGGTGTAGCTAAAGCTAGATGTAAAACAAAACCCAAGTGTTCTTGGCGGCAGCTAGAGGGTATATGATAGGGGGAGGACGTCCACAGAGGTGCTGGGGTCGTGCTCCAACCCTAGGACGCGTCCCTAATGGACCCAACTTGATACACGGCCCGTGGGCCAAAATAAGGTGTCGCGGCACCTGGACAGAAAAACCTTCGGTCAATGATTTGACGATTGCGGCCGCCTCGGGAAAGATATGGACATGAGTCCGGATCCATATGAAAGTAGACTTCATAAGCTTTCCATCAAGTACTTGAACGCCCCAAACGGAGTCCGGATGAAGTCGTGGCGGCCGTTGAAAGTCAGGACTTTCCTGCAGTCCGAATCCAGCGTTTCCAAAACGTGTTGGATTCAATCTCTTTATTTCCTTAGACCAAAAGTGACGTGATAGCCTGGTGTAAAACGTGGGAATACTTTGACTTGGTCCCCAATCGACCTCTTTGGTCCTCCATGCCTTCCATGTGTGTTTAACACTCTTCATGTATTTCATGTCCTCATCATCCTCCCCTTCTTGACGAAAAGCCGTCCTCGGCGTCAATTGTACTTGAAACCGATCCTGCATAACACAAAGGAGAACGGGGTTTCGAAAACCAAGGAAAGCAAAAATATTAAGAGAAGGGATGTCACTATGTATCCGATTGGCGAAAGGATCATCTCGCATAGAACTTTTAGCAAGCATGTAAGCTTCTTGATCGGGCGACACACGATGTTTTTCAACACGATCCTGCACAAGATTAGTACCAACAAAAGACCAAGCAGGCATCGAGAGCAACCAGCAAGGCTCCCCTTCTTTATAGTAAACTTGTTTCATGAAAATAGAACTTGAGGAATGTAAATTAGGATGTGTAGTATGGCTGTCCTCTAATTGATCATAATCTGTCACAACAAAAGGAGTACTCATATCGCAACCAATGTAGACTCTTTGTATCATATACTGTCCTTTGTTGTCATATTTGCCAATAACATGATAAGTGTGTTTAGCAAACCAAGGCAAATCAGCATTGTGAAAAAGTCTCTCTTGCAAACAATCTAGATTACACAAATCATCAAATTCAATGTAACCCAAAGTATGTAAAGAAGACAACAATCTTAGTTCATCATTTGCGCTAGCAATATGCATAACATGTTTATTTTCAGTACAAATGGTTGGTTCCAAAACATATAGAACTGAAGCATGATCAACCAATTCATCTTTATCACAAGGAACAACAAGCTCATCATCATGTGACAAAGATTCGTCAAGAGATGGTTCCACTAACAATTGCTCTATAATAGCATGAGGTGTGGAAAAATTCAGCACAGGAGAAGTGGTCTCACCATCCGTGAGTGGAACACCTGTGATCATGGGCGCTGTAGGTGTGACCGTCCTCTCGCACGGTGTAGTGCTAGGCGTGGATGGCGTAGGGAGAGCAAGATCTATACTGGATGCCGGGCTTCGTCCTGCAAAAGAGTTAGTATATGTCGTCGAGCGGCGTCCCTGCACTTCACGTTCAGCTTTGCAAGCATATTCAAGCAATGTGGGCATATCAACACAATCTTTATAATCAAGTATGTCCTGAATTTCGCGGTTCAAACCACCGCGAAAACGTGCCATAGCAGCGTCATCCGTCTCAAACAAACCACAACGAATCATACCTTTTTGTAGCTCCTGGTAATAGTCCTCAACAGATTGTTGACCTTGCTGAAATTGCTGCATTTGTTTAAGCAAATCTCGGGCATAATATGAAGGTACAAAGCGATGTCGCATAGCAGTTTTTAATTGAGCCCAAGTGGTTGGAATAGCCGTGGGATGTTTTAGCTTATATTCACGCCACCACATTAAAGCAAAAAGAGTAAATTCACTAATAGCAGCGTTAACTTGTGCACTAGCAGGAATATCATGGCATGAAAATTTTTGTTCTACCTCTAACTCCCAATCAAGATATGCAGCAGGATCATATTTGCCATTATAAGATGGAATTTTAAATTGAATCGTAGCAAATGAGTCAATGTGTGGATGACATACCACACGGCGGGCACAATCGTGGCGATCTCCATCGTCTAGCTCCATGTCACTGTTATAGTCCTTGTGCAACGCCGTGACCGACGTGGACCACGCATCGAATCGTGCCACGATGCCGTTGACGTCTCCTGACATGATTAGCGCAAACACAAAAACAAATCCTACGGCAACAAAGGTGTGGATGGAATGCTCACAAAGATGCTGCGATCAAGTTCTTATCCATTCTTACCAAGCAACAGGGGTGACCTGCAAGCAACAAGTAGCACCTGCGAAAGATTGGAGCAGCGATTGCCTGGAGAAACAAAGTCGGCTCGTCGTAGGAATATGTGTAGTTCTGGGTAGGCTGCACTCAAATCAAGGATTAGCACAATCAATCAATAATGCAAAGTTGAATTATAGTGCTAAACACGTAACTATGCTGCTGGAAACAAGTGCAACGCGCTATGGAGCTAGCAAAGGGAACAAGGAAGTGGGTATGCAGAAACGGGAAATCTCCCAGAGCCCAGTACGCTGTGTAAACGGCGTTTTTTTGCTTCGAAACCGACTTCACCTGGCTTTGCCAGGTGACCTATATAGGAGAATTTCGTAAGCTTTTCGGGAAAAAAAAGAACGCTGAAAACGGAGATCCGAGCGAAAAGTTATGGCCGTTGTCGTGAAGGTGTTCGAAACTGCACAAAACTTCCAAACGTAAACCGAGCAAGATTAGGCAACTTTGCTGTTTCCTTTTTTTATTCTTTCCTTTTTCTTTCTTTTCCTTTTTTGTTTCTTTCCTTTTTTGTTTCTTTTTTTTCCAAACGTTGAACACGCGGCCGAGAGGACTCGGTGTGGGAGGCGCGGCCGAGGCAGGGAGGGTTTCGGTTTGGGGGGGGGGGCTACGATGTGAGGCGGCGAGGTGGGGCGGCAGCGGTGATGGAAAAGCGGCGGAAGCACAAAGTGACCAGCAACAATTGAACGCGAAGCACACAAATTCAACAACGCAAATTATTGAAAGAAAGTGCAAGGCGAAGAAAGGTGTTGGGACAATGATCTAACCTGAATTTTTTTTTGGTTTTTGTGGACTGTAGGTAAAGGAACAACACTCGGTAAAACTCACCGATCAACCTGGACTTTTGATACCACTTGATAGAGCTGAAGTGCCCGATCTTTCGGTGAGTGGAGGATAATTTTGATTTGGTGGAAGTCGACCCTCACGATCCGACTACGACGAGCGAACCCGAAGCGCCAATGCAATCGCTGAACCAACTCCCTGTGGTTACCGACCCTGTTGCAATCAAGATCAGAACTTCCTGTACGCAATCAAAGAACGAACAAGAAAAAGAAGGCGAGCAATCTTAATATCACTCGAAGGTGGGGTTCTGAATCACACGAGGACAGCACGTGTTTGTGCGTGTTCGGTGTAGCTAAAGCTAGATGTAAAACAAAACCCAAGTGTTCTTGGCGGCAGCTAGAGGGTATATGATAGGGGGAGGACGTCCACAGAGGTGCTGGGGTCGTGCTCCAACCCTAGGACGCGTCCCTAATGGACCCAACTTGATACACGGCCCGTGGGCCAAAATAAGGTGTCGCGGCACCTGGACAGAAAAACCTTCGGTCAATGATTTGACGATTGCGGCCGCCTCGGGAAAGATATGGACATGAGTCCGGATCCATATGAAAGTAGACTTCATAAGCTTTCCATCAAGTACTTGAACGCCCCAAACGGAGTCCGGATGAAGTCGTGGCGGCCGTTGAAAGTCAGGACTTTCCTGCAGTCCGAATCCAGCGTTTCCAAAACGTGTTGGATTCAATCTCTTTATTTCCTTAGACCAAAAGTGACGTGATAGCCTGGTGTAAAACGTGGGAATACTTTGACTTGGTCCCCAATCGACCTCTTTGGTCCTCCATGCCTTCCATGTGTGTTTAACACTCTTCATGTATTTCATGTCCTCATCACATCGTGCTCCGGTAGGTGAGGATGGGACAGCGACGGTCAAGGGAGGCCAGCCGGCCTGCATGGGGCCGTTCGGCCGGGTGTGCTGCCCATTTTCCTCCATCCTTTTGTGTCATGCCCATTCACATGTGCTTGTTCCTTGCTGCTTTGATCTGGCCATAGAAAATGACAAGTGGGGCCGGCCGTCCTAGGTGGGGCCGGCCTGAATTTTGGCCGAAATTTTTTTTATATGCTAAGTGATGTGTAAATAAAATATGAATGCAAGTTTCAAAAATTAAACATGCTGATTTGAAAGAAAGATTTAGAAAAGGAAACCTATTCTATATGCAATGCATGGATACGTACCATATACCTTATGGCAAGGGCTCGAGTTTTACGTCCTGAGTGGAACTCTCCGATTCTTCGTTCGGGGCTGATTTCACCCGCCATTACTTTCGGGTTGGACGGGGCTTGGTTTCAACTTCCTTGTCACGCTTTGCTTGTTCTTCCAGTGCATTGGCTCTTGATATCCTTCGCCGCGCATGATAGCGGTCATGTCTTTTCTTTTCTTTGGCGGCGAGGGCTTCCACCATCTTCATGAGTGTTTCTATGGTTGGCATCCTAGGATTTCTAGGTGTGATTTCTCTGACCATATTGACTTGTTCAGGGGTCTCCTTAGGACGGAAGGAGAAATTCTCGGTTTCTCCATTGATCCTGAGTTGAATAGTCCCTTTTCCCACATCGATGTTCACATTCGCGGTACTCAAAATGGTCTCCCAAGAATGAGAGAATTCTTGGCTTCAGCTTCCATGTCGAGGACGATGAAATCCACAGGGACGAAGAAATCCCTGATCTTGACTGGCACATTTTCCGCGACTCCGTGTGGGTAGCGGATCAATTGATCCGCTAGCTGCAAACACATGGGTGTAGAGACAAGCGAAATATGCTTAAGGTCGTCAAAAACTACCTTTGGCATTACGCTGATGCTCGCCCCCAAGTCACATAGGGCATTGTCGAAATCATAGCCTCCAATTGAGCATGAGATTGTGGGGCAACCAGGATCTTTCTTCTTCTTGAGGCGGGGACCGAGTATGGCAGAGCTGCATTCCTCAGTCAGCTGCACTGTCTCCCTTGTGGGTAGAGTCCTCTTGTTGCTAACTATGTCTTTGATATACTTGGCATACGTCGGGACCTGCAAAGCATCAAGAAGTGGCATATTGATGTATACCTTCTTGATTACCTCGACGAACTTGTCGAATTGTTCGTCGGCCACGGGTCTTCTCCTCCATTCTGGGAATGGGAGGAAAGTGGGATCTCGGCTGTCGCTTGAGGCTTGTGGTGCCTTGTTCCCCTCCTTCGAGACAGGGATGGATTCCTGAAGGACCGAAACGGTGACCAGAGAGGGGGGGGGGGAGTGAATGGGAGCCGATAAAAATTCTTTCCAACCAATCCTGCTATTCTCCCAAAACAACTCCGACGCCTCCGAAGGCGATCTTGCTAGTTGGCACTCCTTAGCCTAACTAAAATCTGCAAGCGCACGGAGTCCGATGTAGCCTTTCACCAGGGGAGTAAGAACCTGGATATCGAATCCAAGGAACGGTGGACGCGACTAGCCTAGAACTTTTCTAACCGGATCCACCAAGGAGAAAAAGGATAAATGGGTAGAGAGCTTGACTTTAGTTAGCTACTCGTTACCCCAGACAAACTATCGATACCTAACCTGATCTGCTTCGACGGCTACAACAGGAAGAACTCAGAACGGGGTGAGAGAGGGGTTCTTCCGGGCTCAGCACTACTGTTATGAGTACACCCGAACGTGGTGGAATACAAAGGACGGACAGGGCTGTCACCACCTGCCGCCTACCACTGCAGTTCCGTGGGGTGCAACACAACCTGAGATGACTAGCCAGCACAGGGACGAAGAAATCCCTGATCTTGACGGACAGGGCTGTCACCACCTAAGCTTTCAGTCACTGACCTCCACCCAACGCGAAGGGCTATGGAGGAAACCCCAAACAAGAGTCGCTGTCACTCGCGCAGACTTAGGTACCCGCAGATCAAAGATAAATATGATAACTTGCTGAAAGTAAGTTGTAAACTAGCGAAGTACTAAAGACAAGGGACCGAGGACTTACTGAAGATAACTCCTGAATATATTCCTCGGGGGCGGAAATGTCGAGACGAGACCGAGAGAGAAATCCCGGACTCTCTCTACAAAGCTCGGCTGTCACCCGAGCAACTCACCCACTCTCTCCCTACTCTACTCTAAAGATGAGAACTCAAACTCACTAAGCTACTCTTCTCTCCTTTGGATGAATTGATGGATGCTCTCTCAAGGTGAAGAAGGGTCCCTTTTATAGCTTCCAGGGGCGGTTGCAGGCGTCAAGTGTAAGCTAATGCTCTGCTTAACTGCCACGCGAAGGGGGACAGGTGGCAGCCTCTGGGGGAGGCCGGCCGGCCTAGGCCAGGCCGATCGGCCTGGCCTTGCTGCCCCGTGGCACCGCCTTCTTCAGGGACGCTCTGGATTGCACCCTAAGGTCGGTAACGGTTGCGTTGGATTGAAGCTGTCCGAGAATCCCATGTTGGTGGGCCCTTCAATCCATGCAAATGTAGCTTAGGCCTTTCGGTTCTTTGGATCAAACCGACGTTGATCGCACGTCTCATGATCATCTGACTTGTGTTTGTGATCATCTGGATCAAGGACGTGGCAAATGGCCACAGAAGGGGGCCGGCCGGCCTGGCATAGGCCGGCCGGCCTGGCTTTGTGTCAATTCTGGCTCATCTTTTGCTTGCTTGCTCCTGCACTCACAATTTATACAAAACTTGTGGAACTCATTAGAAATAATCAATTTTACTTTGTTATGAGCAAGATGAGCCTGAAATGTGACGGAATGTTGGTGGTGAAACCGTATCGTAACGACCACCAACACGCCCCCCTACCTGAACTTTGCTAGTCCCTTAGCAAAGAGTGAATTAAACAACCGGGACTTTCGCAAGGTCAGGGTCATGAGTTCAAGGTATACACAAGTCATATTTCTGAGTTTTCTTTCATACCTTGGATTCTGGTGGCTAACACCCTCATCTTCATCAATTGAGTCTTAGAACAACTCATTGATTGGTCGAGCACTTCTTCCTCTTGGCATTTGGAGTTTTTGATAATTTTATAATGAAAACGAGGCATTCCCTTGTTATTTCTCAACAACTCTCAATCACTCATAGTGTTTAGATCCTCACCTGGGCTTTGAATCAAGCCTCTCTATTTTATATGGTGGAGTTGTGGAGATGTTGCTCACTCTTCTTTATTTATTTTGCAAGATCGAAGAACTTGTCTAATCATTCCTACTACTCATACATCTTGGCCAAGTGCATGTGTACTTTGATGGTTGAGTCCTTGTTCAAGCATCTTTCATCTTTCCCCTTTCTCTTTCTCTTTTTCTCTTTTTTTTTCTTCTGAAGATAAGGAGTGTATCATTCCTTTCTTCATCATTTTTTTTTCAGGGGGATGAGGAGCTTTCGACAATTTGGACTTTATTTATGCTCGTGTACGTGTATGGCCATGATGAACGAGAAAGAACGAACGTGAAGGCAAGTAATTCGAGCAAGCTCAAAATTTAGAAGGTAGCTATGTAGAAGTTTCAACTTGAACTTGGTATATGGCTCTGGATAGGACATGGCAAGTTGATGATAACAAGGGTTGCCTTAAGTTTTATTTTCAAAAACAATCTCCAAAACCTTGAATCGGATGGCTCAACTTCTCAAATCATTATATCATAAGAATCAATTAACAAGAATCAGGCAATCCTAATGAAAGTTCCAAGGCAATGAAATACATTCTCATGAAATATCACAAGTGTATCCAAGGTGTCATGCATAGGGGTTCACTTTCATGAATTTTGATCAAGTTTAAACATTATTTAGCCAGGAATTTTATTTGGATCAAAACCACGAAGGGGGCAAATGTAGGGGTTACAAACCGTGTCCTGGAGTCGAGTCGACGACGTTGGCCACGGGCCCAGGCCGATCGGCCCAGTAGAGGCCGGCCGGCCTGGCCTTGCAGCCAAACGTCCCGATTCAGGTTCCCCGTTCATGTGATTCGCGAGATTACACAGTGGGCACGGGATCTCCTCGAACGGCTTCAGCAGGGGGGCCGGCCGGCCTGGCATTGTGCCAGGTCTGGTCGTGCCTTGGCCAGTGACCAGTACAGCTCCTGTACATCGTTTTTCTGCGTGCTTCACTGAAAAATTAGTCCGAGGGTTTGGTTGGCACACAAGTGTGCACCAACCATTCATTTTATTTTTTTCTTTTATATATGAGCTTCTTCTTTTAAAATAAATCAATTTATTTCATTCAAACATAGGGAAAACAAATGTGGGGTGCTGCATACAAGGAAAAATGAATGAAGAAATCAAAAAGGAAATCTAAACTAGCACCCAAAATCTATACCTATACTAATCACAGACTCTCTAGAAAATCCCATGTTAATCGGAGAAAAAGAAAAATTTTCAGCCTGTTGATCTATGGTAAGACTAAATCATAACCTTTGAGACCGAAACATGCATCCACCTCCCTTATGTCACGGTTCAAAACAAGAACCCGTCCATCTCAGAAAAAAAAAGGAATATAAGCCCACGACATTTCACAAATATGGATGCAGTCGTATTCTACCGTGCATCTTCAAAGGGAAAAAAGGAAGAGAGTCCCACGACATCATATTCCAGCCCATCTCTACATCTCGACCAGATGCCTTCCTTTCCTTCTCCATTGCAGGAACAAAAACAACGTCAAACCTTAAACATCATGGCTCTGCTTCCTTCCCTTTCTCTCTACTGTTCCTATATTTCTCTTGCGATAATCCAAATTGATCGATTGCAGATTGATTTGTTCACTCAATGCCTAAGGGTTATTCCATTACAGATTGGAAGACGAAACGAACGGCTGGCAGAGGAAGGAGCGGAGCATCTATGCGAGAATGAATTCGCCTGAGAGTTATTCCATTACGGATCGGAAGAAAAACGAACGCCCGGCACTGGAAGGAGAGGAGCATCTAGATTGAATTTGTTTGCTCAGCTGGATAAAAGCACACAACAAAACGATTTCGGTAAGAACACATATGGTTCTTGATTTTTGTTATCACCAATTGCTTAGATTTTGATTTTGTAAAATTTGTTTGTTTGAACTAACGAATAGAGGGATGTCCCTAGGAACATATACGGTTCTTGATTATTATATTTACCTACGGCTGTAGATTTTTGGATTTTTCAAATTAGATTTGGTCGTTTTAGTAAGTTCTTACCTCATTGTGAGATTGAATTTTCATAGACAAAAGAACAAAGGAAATTTGGCATTGCACAGCAGCACATATTCCTTGATTTTGGTCATCACCAGAAGCTTTAAATAATTTGATAATTTCATTGCATATGAAACAAAATTTTCTAATCACTTGTAAACACAGAGTTGTTTTTTTTGGTATCATAATTTTGAAGATCTGTCAATTTAATATTTTTTGCAGAAATTGAAAGCATAAGAAGCAATGTGGTGTGATATGCTTCGTGAGGTTGGCCGTGAACTCTAATATAGATGGCGGGAAACACTGCCAACAAATGCCGCAGCCAATTAGTTACTAACATGACATGTCCATATTTTAGTCAAGTAATAATTTAGGACACAACTAATAAAAGTTTACAAAAACAATCAATAAGTAAAAAAATATAATTGGACACGAACTCTACTATTTTTTCCTAATACAGTACGGAAGCATCTGGGCTCCAAATTATATACATGAGACCCCATGGCAACATTATATTAGAGATCTGTTGTTTATTGTCTGTTTTGCAATTGGGAACCCTAAATGAAGAGAATTGACCTGGAATACTACAATCTGATAATAAGACCAGATATCAGGTACGTTCATGTCCTAATATGTATTTTTCTAACAAGACATCATGTTCTCATATGAGAATGTCACGTGACTTTTACATTGCAAAAAATATGACTTGATGAGAAACAGCTGGACTATCACTTATAAATAAATCCCATGGCTGAGATCAGTTGGAGAGTTGCTCTGAATCTCCGAAATAGCTATTGACTGGACTCAATTGAGGCAATTGCCGTGTTCTTGCTATTTCAATCTCATGAGAAGAAATATCACGTATCTTCGTGTTCTCACATCTTTTTTTCAAAAAAAAAGGAATTCATGTACTCATATACGAGCATCATATGATCTTTATATAACCAAAAAAATGCAAGTACGAGCTGGAAAAGAGAAAAGGATGGCAAGAAGAGAGAAGAGTCAGTTTGAATCAAGATGAACAAATGTATTCTCTACAAACCATATAGTTGGACATGCATTTTACTACACTTGCATTATATGGCTGACAATGCAGAGCACATGACAGAAATATATTTGTGAATCAAACAAAACAAAGATGCACACAGAATGTTAGAAAAAGGAGAAGATTGCCAACTGTGTCAACAAGCAGAAGATGTGCTACACTGCAGTCTACCATTGAATCTGATGGAACGAGGGAAGCAACCAAGGAAGCTAGAAGAAAAAGGAAAGAAATAAGGGACATAAAGGAGAACAACAAGGGCTTAAGAATGGATCAAAACAATTCCAAAGAATCAAGCTCAGTTAGTAATGCAACTAAAATTTCAGATTTGGGAAGACCAAAGTGTATTTGTCAAGACTTCAATGCTATAATGTGGCACAACGAAAGGAGAAAAAATACTAGCAACATATCAAATCAAAAGTTTGGATTATGTTGCAAAGAAGGGAAGGTCAAACTATCACCACTGAAACAGCCTCCACAATATTTACAACATTTACTGAGATACAATACGAGATTTACTAAACTAGCCCGGGCAAATGCACGGGTTGACGACTAGTTCTAAACTAATTCTAAACCTAACTAATCCTCCTTCGGGCGGTAGAGGTGTTCATTGTCGGTTGCCTTCGCGAGGCGCTTGACCTTGGAGGCCATCGCCTTGCGAAGGATCTCTATCTTATCATCGGCCTCCATTTGCCCGATCACCGCCTCCGCCACGCGCCATCCATATTGTTGACCCTCAGCTGCAGCGCGGCGAGTTTCCTCCTCAGCACCTCTACGTCCTCCTCCTCCTCCTCGTCGGACCACTCCATCAGTCCGGGAGGTCCTTGGATCGGAGGGGGCGTCATGAAACGCTTCCTCCCCTCGTCGGGCTTCTTAGGGGCTAAGAAAAGCCCCTTCCTAATGCCTGGCCCTTCCCGGCGTGGAGGGCTAGGACTCCCCGGGGTGTACTGCGGTGAGTACCCCGGTGAGGTGGAGATGAAGAGCGGCACGATCTCCATCTTGAGCGGCGAGGAGACGGGTCGCTTCCCGATGGCCTTCTTCGGGGACAAAAGTCCCGTGGTTGGCCTTCGGGGCGTCTTGGGCTGCGAACTCCCCTGACCCTCCTCCTGAGGATCACGGAGGGAGGCCCTGCCCAAAGGCGAGCCAGAGAGGCGGCGAGGGGAGGCCGGCCGGCCTGCCCCAGGCCGATCGGCCTGGGTGTGTGGCCGCCGGGCCTCCGGCTGCCCTGCGACGACGTCGATGAACGCCGCCCTCTCAATGATTTGGACGCTGCTGGAGTTGGAGGATCCCGGTGTCCCTTTCAAGGACTCGGACGGGGAACGGCTGCCGTGAGAGGCCGAGTTGGAGTCGTGGTGGCTGGATTGCGAGGCCATGGCTGAGATCTCTCAAAGGAAGGAACGTTTCTGGAGAAGAAGGCTCGAGTGTTCTGAGGGAGAAGAAGAGCGGGGGCCTTTCGTTTTAAAACGACGCTCCTCCCTTCGAAACCCCACAGATTCTCGGAAATTATAGCACCGAGACTTATTCAAACGAGGAGTGTCTCGAGTCGTGCCGGTGCTGGGCCGGTCGGCCTGGGTGGGGCCGGCCGGCCTGGCTGGGCCGGTCGGCCTGGGTGAGGCCGGCCGGCCTGGCCTTGTCCCGAGAGCCCATGAAATTTTTCGTGTATGCTTTCTTTGCTCTTCTACCAGAAAATACTTGTGGTTTGGTTAGAAAAAGTTTAAGAAAAGGAAAAGAAAAATAGAAAAGGGAAATCTATCCTAGATAAGGGTCATTTTTAGGTCCTGCCCGGACCTGGACTAGTTATCTCGGTTAGCTCGTAGACGTCCATCTCTCTGAGCTCCGGCATTTCGGATTCGAGAAATATTTTCAATCTTTGGCCATTGGCCTTGAAAGTATTTTCGTCATTATCCTGGAGGGTTATCGCGCCATGATCGGCGGCATCTAAGACTCTAAAAGGACCTTCCCACTTACTTCTAAGCTTACCATGACCAAACAAGCGAATGCGGGAGTTAAAGAGTAATACCTGATCTCCCGCTTTGAAATGCTTGATCTTGATGCGCTTGTCATGCCATCTTTTTGTTCTTTCTTTATATAGCTTGGCGTTGTGGTAGGCCTTTTCCCTCCATTCATCCAGCTCGGCCAATTGCATTCTTCTTTTGAGTCCGGCCGTCTGGAGATCCATGTTCCACCTCTTGATCGCCCAATGGGACTTGAATTCTAGCTCAACCGGTAAGTGGCATGTCTTGCCATATACCAGCTGGTAGGGAGTCATCCCTATCGGTGTTTTGAACACTGTTCTATATGCCCAAAGTGCTTCCGGTAATTTTCGCTTCCACCCTGTCCCCATTGCATTGACCGTCTTTTGCAGAATGTTCTTGATTTGTTTGTTTGATGTTTCTGCTTGCCCGCTGGTCTGGGGGTGATAGGGTGTAGCCACTTGGTGGTCTACTCCTAAGTCGCTTAGGCACTTCCGGAACGTCTTGTCGATGAAGTGTGATCCTCCATCACTGATCACGACTCGAGGTACTCCAAAACGGGGAAAGATGATCTCTTCGAACATCTTCCTTGAATGTTTCGAGTCGGCTGCCGTGCACGGAAGTGCCTCCACCCATTTGGAAACATAATCGACTGCCACCAGGATATACTCACACTGCTCGGATGTAGGGAAAGGACCCATAAAGTCTATTCCCCACACGTCGAAAATCTCCAACTGAAGGTTATTTTGCAGTGGCATAGCATCACGGGCGTTGATATTCCCGTGTCTCTGACACCTGGCACATCTCCGTACGAATTCCTTAGCGTCTCCATACATGGTTGGCTAGAAGAATCCACTCTGCCAGACCTTTGCATGGGTTCAGAAAATTCCGTAATGTCCTCCGTACGGTGATGAATGGCAACGATCAAGGATCTTATGTGTTTCCTCATGAGGGATGCATCGTCGGAGCAACCCGTCAGCACAAACTTTGAACAATAGGGGTCATCCCGAAGGTGAAATCTGCTGAGGTAGATTAGCTTCTTTTTGTCTTCTCCTGGAGGCACATATCCAGTCACCATGAAGTTTACCAAGTTTGCGTACCATGGACTGGATGTGGTGACCTTGAGGAGAGTATCATCTCTGAGATAGTCATTGATCGGAAGATCCGACCCTTGAACCTGCATTCTTGAGAGATGATCTGCCACACAATTATCTGTCCCCTTCTTGTCTCGTATTTCTAGATCAAACTCTTGAAGGAGCAGAATCCAACGGATGAGTCGTGGCTTGGCATCTTTCTTGGTCAAGAGGTACTTTAGTGCAGCATGGTCTGTGTATACTATCACCTTGGCACCAACCAAGTAAGATCTGAACTTGTCCATGGCAAACACCACTGCCAGGAGTTCCTTCTCCGTTGTCGCGTAATTTAACTGAGCTCCGGTCAATGTCTTGCTTGCATAAGATATAGCGTAATGCTGTTTATCCTTGCATTGACCGAGCACTGCCCCGACTGCATAGTCGCTAGCGTCGCACATGATCTCGAATGGAAGATTCCAATCGGGCGGTCGTATGATGGGAGCTGAGATAAGTGCCTTCTTGAGGGTGTAGAAGGCGAGAAGGCAATCTTCGTTGAAGTTGAAGGGTGCTTCTTTAGCCAGGAGGCTTGTAAGAGGTCTGGCTACCCGGGAGAAATCTTTGATGAATATTCGGTAAAAGCCAGCATGACCCAGAAAACTTTGCACACCCTTGACATTCGTCGGGGGTGGTAGTTGTTCAATAACTTCTATTTTTGCCTTGTCAACTTCTATTCCTCTTTCTGACACCATGTGTCCCAGCACAATTCCTTCTCTAACCATGAAGTGGCACTTTTCCCAATTTAAGATAAGGTGATGCTCTTCGCACCTCTTGAGAACTCTTTCCAAGTGCTCAAGACAGTTGTCTAAGGTTTTACCATATACGGTAAAGTCATCCATGAATACTTCCATGATCTGTTCGATCAGGTCAGAGAATATTGCCGTCATACACCGCTGAAATGAAGCAGGTGCGTTGCATAGGCCGAAAGACATCCGCCGGTAGGCGAATGTTCCGTAGGGGCAGGTGAAGGTAGTCTTGCTCTGATCATCGGGATGAATGGGAATTTGATGATAACCAGAGTATCCATCAAGGAAGCAGAAAAATGAGTGGTTTGCCAACCGCTCAAGCATTTCGTCGATGAAGGGGAGAGGAAAGTGATCTTTACGGGTAGCTTTGTTAAGCTTCCTGTAATCGATACACATCCTCCATCCAGTAACGGTCCTCTGAGGGATAAGTTCATTCTTCTCGTTCTGGATAACTGTCATTCCACCCTTCTTCGGCACAACTTGAACTGGGCTGACCCATTCACTGTCTTGCATGGGGTAGATTATACCCGCGTGCAGAAGCTTCAACACTTCTTTCTTGACTACCTCCCTCATCGCATCATTCAGCCGTCGCTGATGTTCTCTAGACGGCGTATGGTCCGGCTCCATAGGTATGCGATGGGTGCATAAGCTGGGTTGATCCCCTTCAAGTCCTGTAGAGAATACCCGAAGACAGACCGGTACTTCTCTAGGACTGTGATAAGCTGCCGAGTCTCATTCTCTGTCAGTTTGTCACTGATGACGACTGGCGAGCGTCGGTCATTGTGGAGGAAAGTGTATCTAAGTCCAGGAGGCAGCGGCTTCAACTCAGGAGGGGGTGTTGTGGCTTTTCTTCCTCGTTGAGTTTTATAAAACCGTCCGTTTCTGCCTCTTGGATGAAATGGTTAGCCTCTTCAGCCTGTGAGGACTGAGCTTGCTCTTCTTGAGCGGAGCTAACTGCTTTCTCCACTGGGTCTGTCTCGGATCGGGCCTCTGCGATAGTGTTCACTGACCGCACAAGGCTGACCGGGATGATCTCTTTACCAACCTTGAACTGTATCGTGGCTCGATCATGGTTCGGGTTGGCAAGGTGCTCTATTGGCTGTCCGATCAGGAAGAAGTTGTCACCTCTAGGGATATCGAAAATGTGGAAGTCTAGGAAAATCCTGTTGCGTCCCATGTGTACGGGAACAACACAGATGATTCCTCTACATTCCATCATTTGGCCGTCGATCCACTTGAGGTGCTTACGGGAGAAGGACCGGGGTTCGTCTGGTTGCACTTGTGATGCGAGTGCACTTGATATGATATTACTCCCGACCTTCGGGTCGTAGGCAACTTCCTGAGAGTCAGTTCCCTCAATAGCGCAATGGAGTACTCTGAAGTTGCGGGTAATTCGGATGATGTCTTCGCAACTTTCAATTTCCTCCGTCCATTCCTTGCTCATGATCGCAGATAAACCCTCGATCTGCGGTACGGCTTCTGGAATGAACGCCTTAGACCTTGAACTTGCGCACACTTGTTCCATGGGCATACGTGATGTATTGCCGATCTCCAAGTACTCTTCTTCTGTAAAGAGCTCGGGAATGAAGTGCGGCAGATCGTCAAGAATAGTTTCATGGTCTGAGGACTTGGGGTGTTCGAGCACTTCCTCTATGATCGGAGGAGGCGGATCGAATGTGAGGGCGAGTAGTGGCTGCTTGTCTGTGGGGTTTGTTGGTGGTGTTGGTGGGTCGTCGAAGACGCCAGTGTACTCGGTAGAGTTGAGAACCTTTTCCAAGATTTCTCGTACCTCATCCACTGTCTTGTATAGCACTGACCCTACGGAGGTGATGTTCAAGAACTGTGCACTCTCTGGCTTCAATGCACCAACAAAATGCTGCATAAGCATTTCCTCTGGAATGTTATGCGGTGGCCCTGAGTTGGCCAGTTTTATAAACCGCTCCCACGTGGCTCCAAGTGACTCATTGCCTTGCTGATATATCATCAACTCAACTCTGAGTTTCAAGATCTTGGAGACAGGGTAAAAGAACAGACAAAACTCGTCCTTCAACTTGATCCAATCTCCGCTAAATCCCCTTGCAGTCTGGTCGTACCAAGATTTTGCATTTCCCATCAGAGAAAATGGGAAAAGTTTCCATCGTATAGTGTCTTGGTTTACGCCGAGTATAATCAGAAGAGAGCAATTCTCCTCGAAAACCTGCAAGTGAGCATAGGGACTTTCGTCCTTCGTTCCACCGAAAGACTGTGCACGAACCATGGCAACGAGACTGGGACGGATCTCGAAGCCATGAGGTGGTATGGGGTGGCAAGATGAAGGCGGTTCCAAATACTCGCTAGATGGAACCGTCGGGTAACTAGGAGAAAACTCCATGTGGTAGATGGTTATGGGGGTAAAAGTGTACGGCTAAAAAGATCCTACACTAGTGTTGCTACCGTTCCCCGGCAACGGCACCAGAAAAGCTTGTTGGCACTCCTTAGCCTAACTAAAATCCGCAAGCGCACGGAGTCCGATGTAGCCTTTCACCAGGGGAGTAAGAACCTTGATATCGAATCCAAGGAACGGTAGACGCGACTAGCCTAGAACTTTTCTAACCGGATCCACCAAGGAGAAAAAGGATAAATGGGTAGAGAGCTTGACTTTAGTTAGCTACTCGTTACCCCAGACAAACTATCGATACCTAACCTGATCTGCTTCGACGGCTAGAATGGGAGGAACTCAGAACGGGGTGAGAGAGGGGTTCTTCCGGGCTCAGCACTACTGTTATGAGTACACCCGAACGTGGTGGAATACAAAGGACAGACAGGGCTGTCACCACCTACCGCCTACCACTGCAGTTCCGTGGGGTGCAACACAACCTGAGATGACTAGCCAGCACAGGCACCACGCCTAAGCTTTCAGTCACTGACCTCCACCCAACGCGAAGGGCTATAGAGGAAACCCCAAACAAGAGTCGCTGTCACTCGCGCAGACTCAGGTACCCGCAGATCAAAGATAAATATGATAACTTGCTGAAAGTAAGTTGTAAACTAGCGAAGTACTAAAGACAAGGGACCGAGGACTTACTGAAGATAACTCCTGAATATATTCCTCGGGGGCGGAAATGTCGAGACGAGACCGAGAGAGAAATCCCGGACTCTCTCTACAAAGCTCGGCTGTCACCCGAGCAACTGACCCACTCTCTCCCTACTCTACTCTAAAGATGAGAACTCAAACTCACTAAGCTACTCTTCTCTCCTTTGGATGAATTGATGGATGCTCTCTCAAGGTGAAGAAGGGTCCCTTTTATAGCTTCCAGGGGCGGTTGCAGGCGTCAAGTGTAGCTTGGATTGAAGTTGTCCGAGAATGCCATGTTGGTGGGCCGTTCAATCCATGCAAATGTAGCTTAGGCCTTTCGGTTCTTTGGATCAAACCGACGTTGATCGCACGTCTCATGATCATCTGACTTGTGTTTGTGATCATCTGGATCAAGGACGTGGCAAATGGCCACAGAAGGGGGCCGGCCTGCTTGGCATAGGCCGGCCGGCCTGGCTTTGTGTCAATTCTGGCTCATCTTTTGCTTGCTTGCTCCTGCACTCACAATTTATACAAAACTTGTGGAACTCATTAGAAATAATCAATTTTACTTTGTTATGAGCAAGATGAGCCTGAAATGTGATGGAATGTTGGTGGTGAAACCGTATCGTAACGACCACCAACACTTGCCAAGATCACGTAGCCACTGTCAAGCTACTGACCCTAGGAACAAGAAAGACGCAGCGGAACTCAAATCGATCGAAACGAACACAAACCGAACCAAAACGAGACTCGATTCAACACACCCAGGGGGGCGGTTAAACCGGGCCAGGGGGCGGTTAAACCGCCCTGGCCTGGGAACCTAGGGAAAAAGTCAAATCAAAAGTGGATCTCCCAAACCGCTTGAGCTCTTGAAGCGAGATTTTGGTCAGATGATTTAGACCTCCAGTGGAGTGTTTTCCCAAAAGATCTTGGCCTCTAACTCGCTAGAACTCCCGGAATCTCAAATCTAAGGAAGAACACCATGACCTTGAGTTCATCCCGAAAACTTCAAATCCAAAGCGATTCCTGGCGTTTGGGGGCAAGAGATCACCAGCAAAAGAGGCACAAGGCACTCATACGTGAATCCCCCAAAGAAATCCGAGAGAAAACGCCCTAGGAAGTGAAGAACGAAAATAGAAAAAGAAAAGGGAGCTCGTGGATTCAAATCATGGCACAAAGATGAGTAGCACAAACTCAATCACCAAACCATGAATTCACCTATACAAACTAGGAATGATTCGAAATATTTCTAGGTGGAGGGGATGAAGGGGAAACTAGTTCAAAGGAGAAAACCAAAGAGAACTAAAGAGATAACTAGAAGAGATGGCAGCCACCATGCCCTAGGGGCCTATTAGTAGTCCAAGTGGTGGTGCTCTGGAGACTAAACTACCCCTAAGTGATACATACCCCTCAGGGGCAAATTTGACATTTGGTTTCAGATACTTTCTGGCTGGGACACCTTCCACCGCAAGCTAGCTTCCCTCCGACGCAAGCCTTGCAGTCATGCCGCGTGTTCTCCGGATCGAAGCTCCTCGACGCCGTTTTTGGGCCGGCCCAGGGGGGGCGGTTAAACCGCCCCTGGTAGCCACACTTGGCCCAGCAGCCCAAACTCGCCTCGTCGAGTCCTCGGCCTTGGTTTTGAGGCCCAAACCAAGGGAAACCGTCCACCGATGATTTTGTGGCCAAATCACCAAACCCCGCGTACAAGCTTCGGTCGTTAGCCGCCACCTTGCATCGGCTTCATGTTCGCGTACGAGCTTCAGTTGTGAGCCGCTACCTCGTATCGGAACCACGTCCCCTTGCTCGTTCTTGCCAGCATGTGAACCGCACTTGATCCATCCGGCCACCGGGTCCCTCGAACCAAGCCTACTTGTCTCTCCGCTCCTCGGAGGCCGCCATGGCTAAGACCTTTCGCGCATGTTCTTCACCTGCACCAATGCAACCAAGCCGCATTCTACACCTGCAATACTTGAGCCAAGGGAAACGTCAATCCACACCACATTGTCAATCACTCACCACACCAGGAAGCGACCATCCACCGGTCCTCGGACACACCGGGTCCTCAATCTCCCCCTTGATGAGTGCATTGACAACACACACATAGTAACCATTTAGAGTAAAAGAAAATATAAAAGAAATCGAAAACAAGACTCAAGCAACTGACTAAAAGCAAGAACAAGCCGAGAACAAAGTCACTTTGCAAGAGAAGGCTCCAGAAACGCCGACCCTTCAAGAAGAACCGAAAGGGCTCAACACCATCGGCAAAAGAGCAAAAGCACAAATCACAAATCTCCAATTCACTTTTCGGAACACGCAAAGCACTGCCCCTGCAAAGATGCAACTCCCCCTGAACAAGTGAACTTGTGCATGTGAAAAACACTCGAAATTGCTCGAAATCCCACAAAACATGTGCTCACTGCACAGGGGCGGTTAAACCACCCAGAGGGGGCGGTTAAACCGCCCCTGACAGATGACCAAACCCAAAAATGCAGTTTTTGCACAAACGAATTCATAACGATGTCGTTCCAACTCGAAAACTTTCCAAATATGCCCAGCAATTTTTTCCAATACTCAAACCCTCAGAAACTTCACAAATTTGCAAAAACTTCCTTTTGGCAAAGCTCTCATCAAGTGTCACACAAATCCAACAAAAGCTCAAAAACTTTCACACACGTTCAGCAACTTCTCCCCCTTGCAAAATGCTCCAGAAATTCTCCCCCTTGTTGACAATGCACAAATCAAGGAAAAATGTACAAAATGCAACTACAAGCTTCTCAAATATACAATGAGCAATACAAAATGCTACAAGTTAGAGAGGAGGCAAACAAGATAGTTCATCATGTGACACGGGCATTGCCATCAAGAAGGTAAAGACATATATCCAATTGACAAAGCCATGAGCAATTTGTGTAGTTTAATAAAAAATGTCACCACATGAGCAAAGTCCTAACCATGGATTGTTCAAGCAAAAATAAACCTCATCTCACCAAAAACATGAAAGGACAAGCATTCTTGACAAAAGAACATCATAAACGCCCAAGTTCTACCTCATGTCATGTCAAAGCACGGAGCCATGTGTTCACTTCTCATGGGAGACTTCTCCGGCAAACAACATGCAACCGCTTAGCACCCATGTGTGCAAGTGTGTGCAATGGTGAAAGCATAGAGACATGAGCATAATTTTCTGCAAATATATCTTTTTCTCATCTTTCTTCTTTCATGCATAGACATCTCATTTTTCAAATTTTTCAAATTAAGCATGGTACATGAAATGTCTTTGCGACAAAAGAAGCTTATGCTCCTCCACAAGATAAAGCATGGGCTAAACATTTACAATGACAAAGGTCTTTGACCCAATTGAAAAGAATATCACATCCTAGCATGATCTTAAGCAAGATATAGCCATTTTGGCTCAAACAAGACATGCAAAGGCATTTACTCATGGGTGCAAGAGTTTAAGTTCAGTTTGTCATTTTAATTTAAAAAGGAGACTATCTCAATAGAATATATATCAAAACCATCAAGAGCATAGCCATCCATACAATCAATCCCTAGCCAGCCTGCCTAGACTCTAAAATGTAGCAAGTTGTAGCAATCACTGCATATAGGAGAAGCTCATCCTAAGATATGATACAAATGCAGCATGATATATTACAAGATGCAAAGATGAAAAACTAGACATCAAGATACAAAAATAGAAAAATGTACATCAAGATACAAAGATGGTACAATAGTATACATATGCTACAAGAGAAGCCTCCAAAACTCAGCTCAGAAAAACGCACACACACCAAGTTCCCCTCGCAAGCGGGTGAAGGTAGCTTGGTCAAGTGGTTTGGTGAAAATGTCTGCAAGCTGGTTTTGGGTAGAAACATGGGCAAGCTCAATATCTCCTTTCTCCACATGATCTCTCAGAAAGTGGTACCTCACTTCTATGTGTTTGGTTTTGGAATGAAGCACGGGATTTTTGGCTACGCTGATGGCACTGGTGCTATCACAAAGAAGTGGAACATGGGACATGTCTAAGCCAAAGTCTCTCAAGGTGTAGGCGATCCAAAGCAACTGAGAACAACAGCTAGCAGCAGCAACATACTCGGCCTCTGTGGTGGATTGGGCTACACTAGACTGCTTGCGAGAAGACCAAGACACAAGAGACGAACCAAGAAACTGACACTGACCAGAAGTAGACTTGCGATCAACACGACACCCAGCAAAATCCGCATCAGAAAAACCATGAAGTGCAAGTGTGAAATTAGCAGAGTACCAAAGACCCAGCTCAGGAGTAAACTTGAGATACCTGCAAATCCGCTTGACGGCCTGACGATGTGAAGTCCTCGGTGAAGCCTGAAAACGAGCGCACAGACACACACTGAACTGTATGTCCGGCCTTGTCGCCGTCAAGTAGAGAAGGGAGCCGATCATGCTCCGGTACTCCTTCTGGTCCACTGGTTCTCCGTCCTCATCCGCATCCAAAGCTGTAGTCGTACTCATCGGCGTAGTCATCGGCTTGGAGTCGCTCATGTCGAATTTCTTGAGAATGTCCTTGGTGTACTTGCTTTGGTGCACGAACGTCCCATCCTTGGTTTGCTTGATCTGCAGCTCGAGAAAGAACTGCAACTCTCCCATCATCGACATCTCAAATTCCCTGCTCATATCGTCTGCAAACTTAGCAACAAGATCGTGAGAAGAGCCACCAAAAATGATATCATCCACGTAAATCTGAACGATTAAAAGATCATTGCCATTTCTCAACAAGAAGAGCGTCTTATCAACCTTTCCCATCACAAACCCCTTGCTAAGCAAGAACCCCCTCAACCTGCCATACCACGCTCTGGGTTCTTGCTTTAGGCCATATAAAGCTCGGTGGAGTTTGTACACTCGGTGTGGGTATCTCTCACTCTCAAAACCCGGGGGCTGCCTCACATACACTTCTTCCTCGATCACCCCATTCAAGAAGGCACTCTTCACGTCCATTTGGTACAATTTGAACCCTTTAGCAACTGCAAATGCTAGAAGGATCCGAATTGCCTCCAAACGGGCAACAAGAGCAAATGTCTCCTCACAATCTATCCCCTCCTGCTGCGAAAACCCCTGAGCAAACAACCTCGCTTTGTTTCTCACAATCTCACCACCCTCATCCCTCTTGTTTTTGAAAACCCACTTGGTTCCTATAGGATGGCAATTTGGAGGTGGTTCTACTAACTTCCACACCTGGTTTCTCTCAAAGTTTTCAAGCTCTTCATGCATGGCATTGACCCAATCAGAATCAGATAAAGCGTGTCCAACATTTTTGGGCTCAAAAGACGCGACAAAAGCAGAATGAGCATAATGTGAGATATTATGTGACCTCGACCGTGTAGTACGTTCATCCAAGTTCCCGATGATCTTCGAAGGTGGATGATCTCTTTGTACCAGCCGGGGAGCTTCTCGCCTCGAGATTGCCTCCCCCTCAACATCAGCTTCCACTTGAACTCGATCATGTGCGTGACTCGACGAAGGTGTAGCAGTGGGGCCGTCGTCGAACGTCGTAGTAGTAGTGGAAGTAGAAGGTACACGATCTCCACACGGTGCATGAATCTCCTCATCATCTTCCTCATCAAGCTGTTCTTCCTCAAAGATGGACTGTCCCAACTCATCATCACCTGCACACTCAAAGACAGAAGAGCTACATGGAATGGTATCGTCCAAGGTGACTTCGCAAGTCTCCATGATTTGGTTAGTCTCAAGATTGAGCACACGATAAGCTCGAGAATGATTAGCATAACCAAGAAAAATTCCATCCATCGAGCGAGACTCAAACTTGTCCAAATTTCCTTTCTTCAGAATGAAACACTTGCAACCAAAAACCCGAAAGTGACTCACACGGGGCGAACGACCATGGAAAAGCTCATAGCAAGTTTTCTTCTTGAAAGCACAAAGGAAAATCCAATTCGAAACATAACAAGCTGTATTCACCGCTTCGCCCAATACTTCCTAGGAGTCCTATGCTCATCTAGCATCGTCCTAGCCATCTCACAAAGTGTTCGATTCTTCCTTTCAACAACTCCATTTTGGCAAGCAACATATGGCGAAGAGTATTGATGTTCGAGACCAAGATCACGACAAAAGGCATCAAAACGAGTGTTCTTAAATTCCGTACCATTGTCACTGCGTATAGCTCTCATGGCACCACCATTACTCTCGTTTTTCAACCTCAAAATCAGATCTCGAACAAAATCAAATGTCTCATCCTTCAACGCCAAAAGAACACGCAAGCATACCGAGAAAAGTCATCCACAACCACAAGAACATACCACTTCCCACCAACTGAGCGAACGCGAGCGGGACCAACCAAGTCCATATGCAAAAGCTCCCCTGGACGCTCAGTCATAACATCTGTCAAAGGTGGATGGGAAGCAGCAACCATTTTACCATGCCTGCAAGGTGCACAAACCAAATCTTTCTCGAACTTGATCTTGGGCAATCCTTGGATAAGGTCAAGAGCACTCAAGCGTGTGAGTAAATCAAAGCTCACATTGATAGAGCTGGAGTGCCCGATCTTTCAGTGAGTGGAGGATAATTTTGATTTGGTGGAAGTCGACCCTCACGATCCGACTACGACGAGCGAACCCGAAGCGCCAATGCAATCGCTGAACCAACTCCCTGTGGTTACTGACCCTGTTGCAATCAAGATCAGAACTTCCTGTACGCAATCAAAGAACGAACAAGAAAAAGAAGGCGAGCAATCTTAATATCACTCGAAGGTGGAGTTCTGAATCACACGAGGACAGCACGTATTTGTGCGTGTTCGGTGTAGCTAAAGCTGGATGTAAAACAAAACTCGAGGATGCTAATGACGGCTATAGGGTTTAATAGCACGGCCACAAGGGAGTTGGGGTCGTGCTACAACCCTAGGACGCGTCCCTAATGGACCCAACTCGATACACGGCCCATTGGGCCAAAATAAGGTGGCGCAGCACCTTGGACAGAAAACAGTCCGACTCAAAATGACGATTGCGGCCGCCTCGGTGAAGATATGAAGGTGAGTCCAGATCCATCTGAAAGTAGACTTGATAAGCTTTCCATCAAGTACTTGATCGTCCAGAACGGAGTCCGGATGAAGTCGTGGCGGCCGTCACAAGTTGACATTCATGCGCAGTCCGAATCCAGCCACATATCCTTCATTCTTTAGCACCATGACGTAGTTCAACTCTCTTGCACGAGCCAGAGTGATCGGTCCTGAAGGTGGTGCTTGGGGTGAAGGTGCTGCTGGTGTAGATGTACCGGTGATGTCCTCATCATCCTCCCCTTCTTGAACTGAAGTCGTCCTCGACGGCAACTCCTCATCCTCGCCCGCATATGGTTTCAAATCTGCAACATTAAAACTAGTGGAAACACCAAACTCCGCAGGCAGGTCAAGGACATAAGCATTATCATTAATCTTGGTTAGCACTTTAAAAGGACCAGCAGCACGAGGCATTAATTTAGAACGACGCAAAGTAGGAAAACGATCCTTCCTCAAATGCAACCAAACCATATCACCGGGTTCAAAAGTAACATGTTTTCTTCCTTTACTACCAGCAACTTGATACTTAGCATTAGTAGCAGCAATGGTTTGTTGTGTTTGTTTATGTAGGTTAATCATATGGTCAACATATTCAACGGCATCAATATGTGGGGCGTCCACAGCATCAAGCGAAAATAAATCAATAGGCGCCCGAGGAATATAACCATAAACAATCTGAAAAGGGCACATCTTTGTAGAAGAATGTGTTGCATGATTATAAGAAAACTCAACATGAGGTAAACAATCTTCCCAACGGTTCAGATTTTTATCCAAAACAGCCCTAAGCATGGTTGACAAAGTTCTATTGACCACTTCAGTTTGTCCATCAGTTTGCGGGTGACAAGTTGTGCTAAACAACAATTTAGTGCCTAATTTGTTCCAAAGAGATCTCCAAAAGTGACTTAGAAACTTAGCATCACGGTCAGACACAATTGTTTTAGGAACACCATGTAAACGAATAATCTCCCTAAAGAACAATTCAGCAACATGACTAGCATCATAAGTTTTATGACAAGGAATGAAATGAGCCATTTTAGAGAATCTATCAACAACCACAAAAATGCTATCCCTCCCCTTCTTAGTTCTAGGCAATCTCAAAACAAAGTCTATAGAAATATCAAGCCAAGGTAAAGTAGGGACAGGCAAAGGCATATACAAACCATGGTTGTTCAAACGTGACTTAGCCTTTTGACATGTAGTGCATCGTGCAACCAAGCGCTCAACATCAGGACGCATCCGAGGCCAAAAGAAGTGGGCGGCCAGCACCTCAAGCGTTTTGTAAACGCCAAAATGTCCCATTAGTCCGCCTCCATGAGCTTCCTGTAACAACAAAAGACGAACCGAGCTAGCTGGAATACACAGCTTGTTAGCGCGAAACAGGAACCCATCCTGCATGTGAAATTTCCCCCATGGTTTACCAGTCATACAATGTTTATAAGCATCTTTAAAATCATTATCATTGACATATTGATCCTTCATAGTGTGTAAACCAAAAATTTTAAAATCCAATTGTGACAGCATATTATATCGGCGAGACAAAGCATCAGCAATCACATTGTCCTTCCCGTTCTTGTGTTTAATGATGTAAGGAAAAGACTCAATGAATTCTACCCAATTAGCATGACGACGGTTCAGATTAGTTTGGGTACGAATATGTTTTAAAGCCTCATGATCAGAATGGATTATAAACTCACGATGCCAGAGATAGTGCTGCCACGTTTGCAAAGTACGCACTAAAGCATAAAGTTCTTTATCATAAGTAGAATATTTCAAACTAGCACCGCTTAATTTTTCACTGAAATAAGCAACCGGTTTTCCTTCTTGTAACAGAACAGCACCTAACCCAATACCACTGGCATCACATTCGAGCTCAAATATTTTACCAAAATCAGGCAATTGCAAAAGAGGAGCATGTGTTAATTTATCTTTCAATGTAGTGAAGGCGAGCTCCTGGGAATCAGTCCAAGTAAAAGGCACACCTTTCTTTGTAAGCTCATGTAGAGGTGCTGCAATAGAGCTAAAATCTCGTACGAATCGACGGTAGAAACTTGCAAGCCCAAGAAAACTCCGAATCTGGGTAACCGTCGTCGGTGTAGGCCATTCCCGAATTGCATCAATCTTGCTGCTATCCACCTCAATACCCTGTGGAGTAACAACATAACCAAGAAACGAAACACGTTGTATGCAGAAGATGCATTTTTCCATGTTAGCAAACAAGTGAGCTGCACGCAACGCATTAAAAACAGCACGCAAATGTTCTAAATGCTCTTCCATAGACTTGCTGTAAATCAAGATATCATCAAAATAGACAACAACAAACAAACCTATGAAAGGCCTGAGGACTTCATTCATCAAACGCATAAAAGTGCTGGGAGCATTAGTCAAACCAAACGGCATAACCAACCATTCATATAAACCAAATCCACGAACTTGTCCTGCTTCTTGAGCAGTTTGAAAAACGGCAATCCACGAACGCCGAGTCGTGATATAAAACGACCGAGCGCTGCCATGCATCCAGTAAGCTTCTGCACATCCTTTTGACAGGTTGGTGGTAGCATCTTGGTGATGGCCATGATCTTCTCGCGATTTGCCTCGATCCCGCGGTTGCTGACCATGAAGCCGAGTAGTTTACCTGAGGGTACTCCGAAGACACACTTTTCCGGGTTGAGCTTCCACCGGAATACGCGTAGGCGTTCGAAGACCTTTGTCAGATTCCCTATCATGTCCTCAGGGTTCATGATCTTGACCACGATGTCGTCGATGTAAGCTTCTACTATGTCCGGGATCAATTGATCCAGACATGCTTGAATTGTCCTTTGATAGGTTGCACCTGCGTTCTTCAGACCGAAGGCCATTGTGTTGTAACAAAAGGCACCGAACGGCGTGATGAACGCGGTCTTTATCTGGTCTTCCAGTTTCAGGCCAATCTGGTGATATCCTGAGTAGCAATCGAGAAAGCAGAGCAGGGCGGAACCTGCCGTGGAGTCAACGACTTGATCGATGCGGGGGGGAACGAAGGGGTCTTTAGGGCAAGCTTTGTTGAGATCTGTATAATCAACGCACATTCTCCAATCATTATTATTCTTTTTTCTTACAAGAACTGGATTAGCTAACCAGTCGGGGTGGAACACCTCCTGAATGAATCCGGCTGCTAACAGCTTTGTAATTTCTGCCCTAATTGCCTCCTTGCGGTCCTGCGCGAATCGACGAAGCCTTTGCTTGATCGGTTTGGCAGTCGGATTGACCTTCAAGGAGTGCTCGGCAAGTTCCCTTGGGACACCTGGCATATCGGATGGTTTCCACGCGAATATGTCGGCGTTTTCCCTTAGGAATTTGACGAGCACTTCTTCCTATTTGGGGTCCAACTCTGCCCCGATGATGGCTGTCTTCTTTGGGTCGTCCAGGTCCAGAGAGATCCTCTTCAGCTCCGTCTCCTTGCTTGGCGCGATGGCTTCTCTCGCTGGCTTCTTGGTGGGGATCTCTAGGGCATCCTTGTCCACCTCCTGTGATGCAGCCAGTACTTGTTCCATGCGCTTGGACATGTCCAGGGCGGCTGCCGCGTTGAGAGTTTCCTGCTCGCACGTGTATGCGACTCGGACGTCTCCCAAGACGGTGATTACGCCTTTCGGTCCTGGCATCTTGACCTGCAAGTAGACGTAGTGAGGAATCGCCATGAACTTGGCGAGTGCCGGCCTCCCAAGGATGGCGTGGTATGCAGTTTCAAAGTTCGCCACCGTGAACTGCATGTGCTCGGTCCGGTAATTATTCCGGTCTCCGAAGGTGACGGGCAGCGTGATGTGCCCGAGTGGTTCTGCCCCCTCTCCCGGTATCAAGCCGTAGAACGCGGATTGGGGGGGACTCAGGTCGAGAGTAGTCAGGCCGAGCTCCTTCAATGTGTTAGCAAAGAGGATGTTCAGACCACTGCCACCGTCGACTAGTACCTTGGTGAGCCGAACGTTGCGGATTGTCGGAGCTACCACCAAGGCGTGGGACCCGGGCTTCGGTATGAAGTTTGGATGATCCTCCCGGGTGAATGTGATCGGAACTTCCGACCACTTGAGGTACTCAGGTACCGGTGGCTCCCTCGCGTGCATGACCTGGCGATGGGTGAGCTTCTGCTGACGCTTCGACTCGAACTCTGGTCCGCCGTAAATCATGCGGACCACTCGGTCGGCTTCCTGAAAGTCATTATCAGGCTCGTCGTTTCGCCTGTCGTCTCGCGGGGAACCATCGTTCCTCTTTCTGTATGGGGGGCCTCTGTTGCCCCCGGTGAAGGCTCGCTTGAGCCCGTAGCACTCTCGCGCCGAGTGCTTGTGTTTGTGGTATGGGCATTGCTCATCGAGCATGCGCTGGAAGTCCTCTGGAGTTACCCGGCCTCTGGACCGGTCCAGGGCGGCGACCATGTCTCCTTCGCTCTTCTTCTTGCGAGGTTGGCTGTCATTGCGTCGATGGTCGTCGTGTCGTTCTTCGTCGTCGCGGCGGTCGCGTTTGCGAGTCGTCTTGTTCTCTTCTTCCCAGCGACTTCTGATCTCGCTGAGCTGTTCTTTTTCCGCGATCTCGGCGTCCGCCCACGTGCTAGCGACCCGGAACATGTCATTGACAGTCGCGGGTGGCTTCCGAGTCCACTTATGGATCAGTCTTCCATCGGAGATGCCGCGCTGGAAAGCTGACATCACCTCCTGATCCGTGACATCCGTGATGGAGTTGCGCTTTTCTGAGAACCTGCGGACGAAGTCGTGCAGAGTCTCGTTCTTGCGCTGCCTGATCTGACCGAGGAGCCGCTTGCTCCCGGGCCGTTCCCAGGTACCGAGATAGTTACCGATGAAGAGTTCGGTAAGCTGCTCCCAGTTGTCAATGGCGTCCTGCGGGAGTCCTGCCAGCCAATTGCGGCAGTCCTTGGTGAGCATGATGGGAAGATAGTTCGCCATCACGTCCTCGTCGCCGCCGGCTGCTTGTACGGCGGTGTAGTAGATCTGAAGCCATTGAGATGGGTCAGATTTCCCGTCGTACTTGTCGATGTCCGACAGCTTGAAGCCTCTGGGCCACGTCACGCTTCTCAAGCGCTCGGTGAACGACTGGAATCCGCCGATCCGACCTCTAGGGCGGGAATCGCTCGGACCCGATCCGTCAACCGCTCTTGGGGGTGTGCTGTCCCTCCTGCGATCCCGGTCCCTGGGTGGGGAACGGGTCCTCCGATAGTTCCGAGTCCTAGGTGGAGTTCGGTCCTGTCGGTAGGTTCTGCTGCGCGGTGGAGTTCGATCTCTTGGCGGAGTCGGCCGCCTGGGTGGCGGAAGCACTCGTCGTCGACCGCCATTATTGCCGCGCCTTGGGCTACCAGAGAGGTCAGAGTAGTCTGACTCTGTCGAGTGGCCGCTTCTGTTGGGGTTACGACGGGGATTTCCATGATCCCGATCGTACTCTTGGCGCCGTCGGAGTTCTTCGCGATGGCGCTCTTCAGTGCTATTGGTGATGATGTCCCTTGCATCTCGATCTCTGTTGATCGTGGTGCGGAGATCTTCATCATGACCCGATCCGCCGCCGGCCCGGTGTCGAGATGAACCGGGTTCAGGAGCGTCGGTGGTCGTCCTGCCTTGCATCTGGTGAACCTGGACGGAGGCGGCCTGCACGAGAGCCCTTACCTTTTCCAGGCCCGGAGTGTTAGGCGGTAGCCGATTGATTTCCTCGTTGATAGTAACGAGGTTCTGGACCGGTGTCTCGTAGACCTCGTGTCCGTTGAACTCGAACGTGCCGTCGCGCATCAAGTTCCGGGCGCTCCTCCGCTCGTGTTGATCCCGTTGGCGACGATGATCTTCAGAGCGAGGCTCCTGGAGTCGAGCAGTACCAGATCCTGACGCGGCGGCTCCATGTGGTCGTGCGGCTCTGCGAGTCGCCCGACTGGCATTGCGTCCTCGACGCTGGTTCCTGGCCTCGGTCGTCTCCTCAGCAGGAGTGACCTCATCCTCTGAGACAGGATTAGTTGGCGTTGCTGGCGCCACCATGTAACAATATGATCCGACTCCTTCTTGCGCGAGGTAGTCTTCCTCGGACTCGGAGAAGTCGGATGTGGGCGTGTAACGCTCCAAACTACTCGGAGTCAATTCTCCGAGTGATCCTAGTAGTTCCGGCTCTGTAGAGGCATCGGACACCGTGTATCCTTCCGGCAGATCGTCTAAGATTGATGGTCCCAGTAGATCTAGCCCGTAGGAGTCGCTCCCAGAGAAGTAATCATCCGACTGGACGATGTCCTTCATCTTTTGCTTCCGAGCAAGCGCGCAAAAGCCAGGGGTCCGAACAGCAATGACCTCAGGGCTCTGGACGCGTGTGGGTTGAGCGTTTACGCTCTGCGATGATTCGGCGACGCGATTCTCAGGAATCGGATCGGAACCGAGTGATTGTAGATCTGTTCCCGACTGGTTTGGCCTCGCGTTCTGCGAAGGACTCAGCGGGGTAGATCCGGCACGATCAGAGGCGATCGGACCGGGTTGGGCCGTGATGGCCGAAGTCGGCGCCAGAGAGGAGACCTCCGTGGCGACCGTAGCTCCTGCCGCCTGGGTATCCAAGGCGGTGGTGGTGATGACGTCCCCGAACTGGATCTCGACTTCGTCGACGTCCGGGAGGTTGCAGCTGTCCAAGATCTTGACGCGATCCATCGAGCTTACCAGATTGATCTCGGCGATATCCCCTACCTGGCGCGCCACTGTCGGTGATATTATCTCCGGCAGTCTTCCACGGGGTAGCCCACGGAAGTGATTTGTAATGTAGGGAAGATCGCAAAGATCGGAAGCAGGATGGTTAGGATGGACAGACACAAGGGTTTATACAGGTTCGGGCCGTCGACTCGACGTAATACCCTACGTCCTGTTTTGGGGTGTTGTATTGCGTGTTGAGTTGTTGTCTGATGTGGTGTAGTTGTTCAGCTGTTTTGGAGGGGGTCCCTGCCCGCCTTATATATCGGGGGGCAGGGTTACAAGTCGGTTTGTATCCGATCCTATCTCTAAGAATCCTTTCCTTCTTTACAATAATTCCTATTCCAACTAGGACTTCTCCTTCCAGATCCTTCCTCCGTGCGCCGACTTGTCCCGCACGTCTTCAGGTCCAGAACGATGAGGTGGGCCGCCCCCTTTTGGTGGGCTGCCAGGCTTGCTCGTGAGGTACCCAGGTACTATATTCCCCACACCAAATTTAGTTTTAAAAGCCGTTTTCCATTCATCGCCCAATTTCATTCGAATCTGATGGTAACCACTACGCAAATCAATCTTAGTAAAAATAATGGCACCACTAAGCTCATCTAGCATATCATCAAGGCGTGGTATAGGATATCGATAACGAATAGTGATGTTATTAATAGCACGACAATCTACACACATACGCCACGATCCATCCTTCTTTGGAACAAGTAACACTGGAACGGAGCAAGGACTAAGAGACTCACGAATGTACCCTTTGTCAAGCAACGCCTGGACCTGGCGCTGAATCTCTTTCGTCTCGTCGGGATTTGTGCGGTATGGGGCGCGATTCGGAAGCTGTGCGCCGGGAATGAAGTCGATCTGGTGCTCAATTCCACGAAGTGGAGGTAGTCCCGATGGTAAATCTTTGGGAAAAACATCAGCGTACTCCTGCAAAATGTTAGCAACCGCAGGGGGAATATCCAAAGATGGTAGATCATCAAGTGAAACGAGCACACTAGAACATACAAGTGCATAACAAGGTAGCTCATCAACACAAAGATCAACAAAATCAGCACGTGTAGCAAATAAAACAGGCGCATTCAACTTGATTTCAGAAGGTGATGGTACAAGTTGTTTAGCATTTTTAGCGGCTCGAGCAAGGTCATCTTTAACAATTTGTTCAGGTGTCATGGGATGTATAATTATTTTCTGACCTTTAAACATGAGAGAATAATGATTCGAACGACCATGATGCAAGCTATCAGTATCATATTGCTAAGGTCTACCAAGTAACAAAGAACATGCCTCCATAGGAATAACATCACAATCAACAAAATCAGAATAGGCACCTATGGAGAACGGAACACGTACCGACTGTTTTACTTTAATCTTTCCACCATCATTAAGCCACTGAATATGATAGGGATGCGGATGCTTATGGGTGGGTAAGGACAACTTCTCTACCAGCGCTGTACTCGCCAAGTTGTTGCAGCTACCACTGTCAATGATGATGCGAATCGACCGCTCCTGCACAACACCCTTTGTATGGAAAAGAGTGTGTCGCTGATTTTTCTCTGGCGGGGCGACCTGTGTACTAAGAACACGCTGCACAACAAGACTTTCATACCTATCTGCGTCACTAGGAGTAGCATGGACCGCCTCATTATCTGCATGGTTAGTGGCAATCATAGTATGGTGAGGTTCATTGGAATCACTAGCAGAAGAGTACTCACCATCGTCACGTATGATCAAAGCACGGGTGTTGGGACAGTCCCGAATCATGTGCCCAAAGCCTTGGCAACGAAAACACCGAACATCTCGTGTACGTCCCGAGGAAGAAGCTGCACCTGGTGTAGGTTTCGTCGAAGGTGCTGCAAGTTTCGTCGTCTTCTTACGCGGCGTAGTGCTAGGTGTAGAAGGTGCTGGAGTGGAAAGTGTAGAGCTGGACGACGGGCTTCTTCCTGCAAAAGGGTTAGTATATGTCTTCGAACGGCGTCCCTGCACTTCACGTTCAGCTTTGCAAGCATATTCAAATAACGTGGTCATATCATTATACTCCTTATAATCAAGTATATCCTGAATTTCCCTGTTCAATCCACCACGAAATCGTGCCATGGCAGCATCATCCTGTTCAAATAAACCACAACGAATCATACCCTTTTGTAACTCTTGGTAATACTCCTCAACGGATCGTTGGCCTTGCTGGAATCGCTGCATGGTGTTAAGCAAATCTCGGGCATAATAAGAAGGAACAAAACGATGTCGCATGGCGGCTTTTAATTGAGCCCAAGTAGATGGAACAGCAGTGGGATGTTTGAGTTTATATTCATGCCACCAAATTAAAGCAAACTCAGTAAATTCACTAATAGCAGCCTTAACTTGAGACGTAGCAGGGATATCATGACATGAAAATTTTTGTTCTACCTCTAACTCCCAATCAAGATATGCAGCAGGATCATACTTGCCATTAAAAGTAGGAATCTTAAATTTAATCTTCGCAAATGAATCATTAACCGGATTACGTACCACACGGCGGGCACGAGGTTGACGGTCTCCATCCTCATATTCCGTGTCACCACCATAGCCCTTCTGCAAGTCCGTGAGCGTCGCGTTCATCGTCGTGAGCGTCGTGTTCATCGCATCAAGCCGGGCCGTCAAGGCGTCAAATGTACACTTGGCGGCTGTCTGAGCAAGGTCCTGCTGGTCGAGACGCTCATTGGATGAAGAGAGCACGGAATCAACCTTCTCGTGCAGTGTCTTTATGTCGTCTTTAAGTCCATCAAGGTCTGCTCGCATGCCTTGCAGCTTGGAGTCCATCTTGTCGTCGTCTCCTGACATGGTTAGCGCAAACACAAGAAAAACAGATCCTACGACAACAAAGGTGTGGGTGGAAAGCTCACAAAGATGCTGCGATCAAGTTCTTATCCGTTCTTACCAAGCAACAGGGGCAATCGCAGACAACAAGTGGCACCTGTGAAAGATTGGAGCAGCGATTGCCTGGAGAAACAAAAGTCTGCTCGTCGTAGGAATATGTGTAGTTCTGGGTAGGCTGCACTCAAGTCAAGGATTAGCACAATCAAACAATAAATGCAAAGCTAATAATAGTGCTAAACACGTAACAAAGCTGCTGGTAACAAGTGCCACCCGCGATGGATCAAGGGAAGGCAACAAGGAAGTGGGCTGCAAAAACGGAAAATCTCTCGGGCCGCGTTACGCTGTGTAAACGGCGTTTTTTGGCCTCGAAACTGGCTTCACCTGGCGCTACGCGGGGTGCCCTGTATAGGAAATTTCGTAAGCTTTCCGGAAAAAAAAAGAACGCTGAAATCGGAGATCCGAGCGAAAAGTTATGGCCGTTACAAAACGGGTGTTCGTAACGACACAAAACTGCCAAACGAAAAACCGAACTTTCCAAAAACGAACTGCTCTTTCCTTTTTTTTTAATTCTTTCCTTTGTCTTTCTTCTCAGAACTTTCCTTTTTTTCCTTTTTTTTCTTTTCTTTCTTTTTTTTCTTTCCTTTTTTTCTCTTTCCTCAAACAGAAACACGAAACCGAGTAGGGTTCGGTTGGATCGGCGGCGCGTGGAGTGCGGCTTGGGGAAGGAAAACGAAACCGAGTAGGGTTCGGTTGGAGGGGGTAACGGCGCTGGTGATGATGATTGCGGCGGCGGTGGTGCTGGTGGCGAGGTAGGCACAGAGGCGGTGGCGGCGGCGGCGGCGGCGGTGGAGATGGAAAGCGGCGGAAGCACAAAGTGACCAGCAACAAATTAACGCGAAGCACACAAATTCAACAACGCAAATTATTGAAAGAAAGTGGAAGGCGAAGAAAGGTTTTGGGACAATGGTCTAACCTGATTTTTTTTGGGGTTTTTGTGGACTGTAGGTAATGGAACAATCACTCGATAAAAACTCACCGATCAACCTGGAAAGCTGATACCACTTGATAGAGCTGGAGTGCCCGATCTTTCGGTGAGTGGAGGATAATTTTGATTTGGTGGAAGTCGACCCTCACGATCCGACTACGACGAGCGAACCCGAAGCGCCAATGCAATCGCTGAACCAACTCCCTGTGGTTACTGACCCTGTTGCAATCAAGATCAGAACTTCCTGTACGCAATCAAAGAACGAACAAGAAAAAGAAGGCGAGCAATCTTAATATCACTCGAAGGTGGAGTTCTGAATCACACGAGGACAGCACGTATTTGTGCGTGTTCGGTGTAGCTAAAGCTAGATGTAAAACAAAACTCGAGGATGCTAATGATGGCTATAGGGTTTAATAGCACGGCCACAAGGGAGTTGGGGTCGTGCTACAACCCTAGGACGCGTCCCTAATGGACCCAACTCGATACACGGCCCATTGGGCCAAAATAAGGTGGCGCAGCACCTTGGACAGAAAATAGTCCGACTCAAAATGACGATTGCGGCCGCCTCGGTGAAGATATGAAGGTGAGTCCGGATCCATCTGAAAGTAGACTTGATAAGCTTTCCATCAAGTACTTGATCGCCCAAAACGGAGTCCGGATGAAGTCGTGGCGGCCGTCACAAGTTGACGTTCGTGCGCAGTCCGAATCCAGCCACATATCCTTCATTCTTTAGCACCATGACGTAGTTCAACTCTCTTGCACGAGCCCGAGTGATCGGCCCTGAAGGTGGTGCTTGGGTTGAAGGTGCTGCTGGTGTAGATGTACCGGTGATGTCCTCATCACACATGACCCAATCTCCTATGCCACTTCCAAAGCTCAGAAGAAGTACCAGCGATCAAACACCGTGAAGGACCAAAAGATCGAGAAAAATCAGCAGGAAAAATCTATCCCTCGGGAATGATCATACACACAAGGTCACCTCGAGAATCAAGAATTCGAGAATCACCACTCTTAAACCGAACCTCATAACCCTCATCAAGAAGCTGAGAAACTGAAAGCAAATTAAAACCAAGATTCTTGACAAGAGCAACCCGCTTCAACATAAAATTATCGCTCACCTCAATAGCACCCTCGGACAACACTCGACCTATACCCTTATCCCCGAAAGTGATGTACTGCCTGGACACCACCGGGGTGAGACTGAAGAACCACTTCCTATTACCTGTCATATGTCTCGAACAGCCGGAATCCATCAACCAAAAGTTCTGCAAGCCTCCCACCTGCACAATCAAAAGCGAGAACGAGAATGAGCGAATGACTCGACACTGGGGTTAGCACAAAAAGAGTCAAACCAGTGTCGGGCCATCTGCTCAAAAGAGGGGTTAGCAAAATCAACTCTACCACGTGAAACCCTCTCGTCTCTCACCATCGGACCTCTAGCACCACGCGGGGGAAAACGTGGCCTAGACTCTCTCCTCGCCTCAAAGCTATGGTCGAACCTCCCTGAACCAAACTGACCACGAACCGGAGGCCGCCTAGCAAACTCATGACTAGCTGGAACACCACGACTGCCAAACGAAGGAACTGTGCGCACAAAGGCCTCTCCTCTAGGCAAGGGTGAACGAGACACAGGCACACTACGGGAAGAGTAGTACCTGTCCCTGTTCCCCATCTCCTTCTCTCATCTCACCTCCCTCTTCTTCCTCCAGCAAAAGTCCTCAAGGTGTCCATCCCTTCCACAATGTTCACAATGGAAGCGGACTGGTTTTGGCTTTGGGGTTTCTCTCGGCTGTGGCCCTCTCTCGGCTGGTAAACCCCACTCCTCACAAAGGTCACTCTCCTCTGAAAGTTGTTTGTCTTTGGTAGAAACTTGGGAGGATCTGGCGTGGTGTCAAGCTTGTTTAGCATGTGGTTGGGTTTGGGTGTGAAGGTGTTCTTGAGAATGGCTTTTGGTGGGTTTGTGGGAATGTTTGTGGTGGAGTTTTCAGGTTCTCTCTCTTTCTCACCACTACTCTCACCAACTTTCTCAGAACCGAGACCACGACCATCAGCTCTCTTAAAATCAGCAATCAACATCTTAAGCTGAGGCTCGCGACCCGACAACCAACCCAAACACTGTCGCAACTCATCATTCTCATCTTGCAAGCGATCAACACATTGTTCTAGCTCAACATTCTTCAAGGCGACAACATCACAAGCAGAACAAGAATTTGCAATAGGAGATTTCAATTGAGCTTCAAGCGAACTAATCATGGTACGAGATTCAAGCAACTGAGCATGCAAAGCAGGACAAGAAGTATGAGCACCTAGCAAAGATGACCTAGACTTCAACTCAGCAAGCTCAACCCTAGCACCTTCTAGTTCATCTAAGCATGTCATGTGTTTCTCCTTAAGAACAACCAGATCAGCAAGATGCACATCACAGAACGAGAATTCAATTTGCATCAGACACAAGAGGAGCAACTTTCAACACAACAATCTCCGACTCAAGCTTAGCTGCTCTCTCCCTAGACTCGCAAAGCAAAGACTCAAACTCCATCGCCTTCTTTCCAGTCTCAGAAAGTAAGGCCTCAAGCTCAGCTACTCTCTCCTTCGACTCTCCTAGCAAAGACCTAAACTCTCTCTTCTCCTTGTTGGTCTTCCTAAGCACATCATCACGGTTATCGACCAACTCCTCTAGTCTAGCAATTTCCTTACGTAAAGAGGTGGGATCGGTCAATACCTCATCCTCGGAGTCGGAGTTGGAGTCGTCCTTGCTCTTCACGGAGTCGTGCGCCATGGTGCAGTAGTCGACGGCGGCGAAGGAGATGCTGTTGAAGTTGCGGATCAAGTTCTTCTTCTCCTTGCGGTGGCCGCGGTCTTCATCTTCGCTGCTTCAGCTTGACGACGTGTTGGTGGAGCTTGTGTCGATGTCGCTCGCATCTGCCACCATCGCTCGAGATCGGTTCTTCTTGTGTCCACCGTGCTTGTTCTTCAACCTTCTCTCTTCCTTGTTCATGTGCTTGGAGCGGTACTCGTCCTTGGGACGGTGCTTGTGGTCATCTTGCGGGCGGTGCTTGCGGTTGTAGTCGTTCTTGATCTCCTCGGGGCACTCGGCGATGAAGTGGCCCAGCTTCCCGCATCTGTAGCATGTACTCCCGGCACGCCTCGAACCCTTCCGGTTCTGGTACATCCGCTCGAACCTCCTCGTGAGCAACGCGAGATCCTCCTCGCTCAGCACCTTATATTCTTCATCTGGAAGAGACACAAGAGAAGACAAAGAAAAGTGTCTGGGAGTGTTAGCATGTCCATAACCAGAGCCACCGACTAGAGCCAGACTATGGGGATCAGTCAGACTCTTAGCCTTGGCAAGCAGCTGTCTGTCAACCTCAGAAGACTTCAACTTCGAGAAAAGCTCATCAACAGACAAAGTTTCATAGTTAGCTGACTCCATGATCGCCTCAACCTTGGCACCCCACACGGATCTATCAAGTGCTTGCAATAGCTTGATAGCTCTGTCATGATCCGAGTATGGGAGTACGGTAATGTTGGCTTTCATGTTGTTGACTATGGAAGTGAAACGCTGAAACAAAGCATCAACAGACTCTCCAGGCAAGTGAGCAAAATTCTCATACTCTCTGTGATACATCGAGAAAAGCCTAGCCTTCACATGGCTATAACCACCGTGGGCTACCTTGAGCTTCTGCCATATCTGGCTAGATAGGTCCTCGCCCAAAACTCGCTCAAACTCCTCGGCAGACAAAGCACGGAACAAGTAGTCAACAGCTCTAGCGTTTGCCTCAAACTTATCTTTTGCATCCTAGGCATCTAAGTTGGTGGGATTGACATAGTTTTCATCTTTGGTCACATCCCACAACAACTTTCCTTTGCCTCGCAAGAAAGCGCCCATACGCGCAACCCAGTTCGGATAATTTTTCCCATCGAAGTGCGGAGGCCCGGAACCCCGATCTTTGTATGCCATCTTTGGATCTTAGACTGGTTAGAGTCGCAAAGACCCGTAACCGGCTCTGATACCAATTGAAGGACCGAAACGGCGACCAGAGAGGGGGGAGTGAATGGGAGCCAATAAAAATTCTTTCCAACCAATCCGGCTATTCTCCCAAAACAACTCCGACGCCTCCGAAGGCGATCTTGCCAAGATCACGTAGCCACTGTCAAGCTACGGACCCTAGGAACAAGAAAGATGCAGCAGAACTCAAATCGATCGAAATAAACACAATCCGAACCAAAACGAGACTTGATTCAACACACCCAGGGGGGGCGGTTAAACCGGGTCGGGGGGGCGGTTAAACCGCCCTGGCCTGGGAACCTCAGGAAAAAGGTCAAATCGAAAGTGGATCTCCCAAACCGCTTGAGCACTTGAGGCGAGATTTTGGTCAGATGATTTAGACCTCCAGTGGAGTGTTTTCCCAAAAGATCTCGGCCTCTAACTCGCTAGAACTCCCGGAATCTCAAATCTAAGGAAGAACACCATGACCTCGAGTTCATCCCGAAAACTTCAAATCCAAAGCGATTCCCGGCATTTGGGGGCAAGAGATCACCAGCAAAAGAGGCACAAGGCACTCATACGTGAATCCCCCAAAGAAATCCGAGAGAAAACGCCCTAGGAAGTGAAGAACGAAAATCCCCCAAAAATAGCTCCGAAAATACCTCAGAAAATAGAAAAGAAAAGGGAGCTCATGGATTCAAATCATGGCACAAAGATGAGCAGCACAAACTCAATCACCAAACCATGAATTCACCTATACAAACTAGGAATGATTCGAAATAGTTCTAGGTGGAGGGGATGAATGGGAAACTAGTTCAAAGGAGAAAACCAAAGAGAACTAAAGAGATAACTAGAAGAGATGGCAGCCACCATGCCCTAGGGGCCTATTAGTAGTCCAAGTGGTGGTGCTCTGAAGACTAAACTACCCCTAAGTGATACATACCCCTCAGGGCAAATTTGATATTTGGTTTCAGATATTTTCCGGCTGGGACACCTTCCACCGCAAGCTAGCTTCCCTCCGACGCAAGCCTTGCAGTCGAGGAGCTTCGATCCGGAGGACACGCGGCGTGATCGCAAGGCTTGCGTCGGAGGGAAGCTAGCTTGCGGTGGAAGGTGTCCCAGCCGGAAAAATCTTCGCGGAAAATGTCATATTCGCCCCTGAGGGGTATGTATCGCTTAGGGGTAGTTTAGTCTTTCGAGCACCACCATTTGGACTATATTATAGACACCCTAGGGGTGGTGGCTGTTATCTCTTCTAGTTTTCTCTTTGGTTTTCCTTTGAACTAGTTTTCCCCTCATTCCCTTCACCTAGAACTACTTCTAATCTTTCCTAGTTTTGTATAGGTGAATTCATGGTTATGTGATGGAGTTTGTGCTGCTCATCTTTGTGCCAAGATTTGATTTCCCGAGCTCCTTTTCGTTTTTCCATTTTCGGAGGTATTTTCGGAGCCATTTTTGGGGGATTTTCATTCTTCACTTTCTAGCCCGTTTTCTCTCGGATTTCTTTGGGGGAATCACGTATGAGTACCTTGTGCCTCTTTTGCTGGTGATCCCTTGCCTCCAAACGCCGGGAATCGGATTGGATATGAAGTTTTCGGGATGAACTCGTGGAGGGTGTGTTCTTCGCTAGATTTGAAATCCCCGGAGTTCTAGGGAGTTAGAGGCCGAGATTTTTGGGACATAGCCTCTCCTTGAGGTGTATATCATCTACCCAAAGTTTCGTCTCAAAACTCCAAGCCGTTTGGGAGATCCGTTCTCGAGTTGACCTTCTTCCCGTGCTGTCTGGCAAGACCGGTGCGACCGCCCTCGGATACCGGTGTGACCGCCCCTGGCAAGCAAGGGCGGTGCAACCGCCCCTGGAGAGAGGTGCAACCGCCCCTGGCTGAGAGTTGGTGATTCGTGTGGTTTTCGTTCGATTCGTGTTGGATTTGTTCGATTCGTGTTCCGCTGTGTTGATCTTGTTCCTAGGGTCAGTAGCCTCACAGTAGCTACGTGATCTTGGCAAGATCGGTTGGTAGGCTTTGGAGTTGGTTTGGGAGTAGCCGGATTCGTGAGAGAAATTTTTATCGGCTCCCATTCACTCCCCCCCTCTCTGGTCGCCTAATCGGTCCTTCAGCCTCTAACCGTGCCGATGCGCCTCGGGCCTTCCTGATTAGGGGTTTTCTGTTGGGTAAGGGGAAAGGGGGAGATAAATAGGGAGCAGAGATGGGTGATTTGTACCTAAGTGCACTCTCATTTTATTTCAGTTAATGCATTCTTGTAGTTATCTCTCGTTGTATATATTTTTGAGTATGTAATATTGTTTTGCGCATTTATTTTGTGTACCTAAGCTCACAAGGCACCAAACATACATTTCAAGCCAAAGAAACGACCAAGGACTCAAAAAAGTGTGAAAGAGATTAGTTTGAAACGAAACCGTGAATATATCTGGTACGCCGTATATTAATCGAACAAGAAAAACATATGTTCAGGCGATTTCACAAAACAGCATTACACATTCGTCCGCTCAAAGCACTTTAACCCGAGCGAATGAAAGGGTGCTTGTGCGCGAAGTTGGTGAAGGATGACCACCGGATGATAGGACGTTCGAGCGGTCCCGTCGATAGTGGCGTCACCGGATGAATATGTGCAGCCCACATGTCCACAACAAGTGCCGAGATGAATGAACTTTTATCCAGTGCTATGTTGTCTGGGATCCCTGTATAAACATGTGGGTTGTGTAGCGCTGTGTCCTTCACGCATAGATCACACAGGATGAACATGTCTTCATCCGGTCATCTCTTTTTCTTGCGCACCGGATGAAGCTGTGGTAGATTGTTCCTGCGCGCGTCACACCAGATGTAGCGCAATTCATCCGCAGAAGTCTGTTGTACCAGGACAGTTTAAAATGGTGCCAAAGTAAAGTCACACGCCACAACTGTTGTTATCACCGAATGAATAACAATTCATTCGGTGCTATGTTCTCTGTTTTCACCGTATAAACATGTGGGCTGTAGTGCTGCAGCCTTCCTCTTAGATCACACAGGATGGACAGGGATTCATCCGCTCCTTGCATTTGCTCTAGGACCGGATGATACTGTGGTCGATTGACTATGCGCGCAGATGAAGAGCTATTCATACGTAGCATTCTGTTGTATCAGGACCGTTTAAAAAGGTGCAAAAGGAACGTGACACACAACAACTGCCATTAGCACCGAATGAACGACCATTCGTCTTGTGGACTTTACTCGGGCAGCGCCGTATAAAGCTGTGCTTTTGTAAACGTTGCACAAATCTGTGAGCGTATAAATTTTTTGTTTCAAATTCCAATTTTGAATACTAGTCGTCAACCCTGTGCATCCACACGGGCTGGTATTAACTTCAATCCGAAATGAAGCTGAACATACTAAAATAGTTTGAATTTAGCACACCAGGATATATCACCCCTGATAATACAGCTGTTCATAATTTCGTTTTTTTATCTTGCAAACACACGATTTATTTGTCCTCTATATTTTCTGAAAACTGTAGAGAAGGTTTATTTTTCCTTCATGTTTTCCATGTGATTTTAATACAAATGTTTTTCATAGGCTTCAATTGTTTGTATGCTTCCACTGGATATATCCCTTGCTCATTTGAACATTGCAGGCAACTTTGTACATGCGTAGATGTAGAAGAGATAGTAACAGGTAGAGCTCTGCTTCCATATCTGGATGGCAAAGCAATGCACTGAAACTTCAAGCAGCAGAATTCCTTTTGCAGTGCAACACACCAACTACCGCTCCAAGATGTTTAGTAATGCCAAGGAAAAACCATGTAGTCTCTATTGTAGTTACTAATTAACATTATCATGCGCTCCCTATTGCAACAGGCAAATTTAAATAAAAATATGATTTAAGGTTCATGTGGTTCGATGTGTTGGTGCATCTTGCAATCAATACAGGACAACTTAGAAAACCTTAATTCATGAAACATTAATATTAGGAAAAAGTCCAAATTACTCCCCTCAAGTATAAGCAAAGTTCGGATAACCCCTCAAAGTATGTTTTGGTTCAGTTTACCCCATAAACTATGACATTTGGTTCAACTTGCCCCTTAATACAATTTGTCTTTTTTTTGTTTCTTTATGTCCTAGTGGAAATTTGAGTTCAAATTTTGCAAGTTAATAATAGACATCATAACACATGTAACAAAAATGCATCATGAATTTTTTATCACTATTTCCATACGGTAGGATATTTCATAATAAATTAATCAATGAGATACAAAATTATGTGAAAAATAATGACAAAAAATTTATAATATATTATAATATATTTTTCTATTATACATTATGATGTCAACTACCACCCTATAAAATTTGAACTCAAGATTTCACCTATGTATGGAGAAACAAAAAAGACAAATTGTATTATGGAGTAATTTGAACCAAATGCTATAGTTTAGGGGGTAAACTAAACCAAAACATACTTTATGGGGTTATCTGGACTTTCCTTATACTTGAGGGGAGTAATTTGGACTTTTTTCTTAATATTATAATCTAGAATGCAGAAACAGACTACGGGTATATCGAACAAAATTATGTAAGGTTTGCAGAATGTCTATGTATGAGGAAACTAAAGGTACTTGTAAGTTTAAAGACGATAGTACCTTGTAAGGCCAGAGAAAACAATTAGAATTACAAATCTATGCTTTACATTAATTAATGAACAAAGTTAATGACTATATTTCATCACTTAACCAAAGAAAATACTTATATGTTGGTTTATGTATTTCTCGACTTTACTTAGGTATCAAAAGATTTTAATATGCATAGTAAATTCCATGGATTATTTAGAGAGCTGGAAATCATGTTAAATCTTTTAATTTCAAATGTAAATAAAAACTGAGTTGAAGCACCATCCTTAGGTCTTGTTGTTTACAGCCCAGCTTGTAGAATTCAACTTATTTTAGCTTTATAATTAGAACACCCTAAATTATAAAGCCATATGCAGTCCTCAAGTCTGTCCTAGACCAGTTTATTTTAAACTTTTTTTCTACCACTCCTGCAACATGGATTATATAAGTTGGGGTTCAACAAACATGCCCTTTTTGTATATCAACATATTCTTTAGACTATGATTTTGAATTTTCCTAGCTCAATATACCCTTGTATTTTATCCGTACATTGAGCAAACATAGCCCACCAGAGAAACGTTTTTTTTTATCATACTAATCATTCTGTTGCTACAGAGCAATGTTCTTATGTACTTAATAGCTAATTACCTAGACAATCAATGCTTTATGTTCGAGAAATTATGGAGACCATCAGTTAGCAGTTTTTTTTTTTGGCACAGCTTCTGTAACAATAGATTGAATATCCTGAAATAACATTATAATGAGATTTTTTTCTAGACCGACATTATTATTACGACGATTAACCTTAGACGATGAAACATCAAGGAAGATAAATCATGGGCAGCACATTAGAGATCCATGTCAGGTCAATTAAATAGTGGTAGAAAATGCACATGTACATTGGACCACATCAGACTGAATAATTGGGTAACCTGCATTTTTACTGAAATCTGCCATTATTTCAGAATTTTATGCATGTTGCCATCCATATTCCATAGAAAGTTTTCCATATTAGATCAAACAAAGGGCAAGGGGAATATTAGGAAAAGAAGCTAATGACCAGGCATATCGGCAACATCATCTCTACCAACTAATCATTGTAATAGCGGTGAATCTGTGTTTTTTCCATCCCTCTTTCCCACCAGTTTCTCGATAGTTTCTTCGACTCACCAACAGACTGTGTTAAGGCTTCTTCCACGTTTTTTATTTGATTTAAACATTTGGGTTCTTGCAGAATGCAAAGAAAGCTACTATATATGAGTCAGAATGAAGCTATTCAGATTTCATATCCAATGCATGCATGTTAGGGATATGCAAAAGGATTTTGAATTTAAACAACTGTACTAATGGAATGTCAAGGATTTGTAGTACAACTAATAGTCTGTAGAATTCATTTGTGTAGTCTGATGATGAATAGCAGTATGTAAGAAACACATGATGCAAACTCTTATATGTGTGATCTAAAAAAAGCACATGGAAACTCTTATATGTGTGGTCTAAAAGCTCGTATATATAATCCCATCTCTGGATTTTTACCATATGGGACACGTGTGAAGGTAATTAACATAAACTAACCTACATGCAGAATAGCTCAACTCATCTTTTGTAACAAGTAGAAGAACATCACCGTATCCCACTATCACAGATTCATCATGTGTTCAACCAAGCTGCATAATCCATGGATCCGATTGATAGAAAATGATTTAATAAACTGTACTATCTGTAGCTTAGAAGCAGTAATCAAATGCAATCAATAATTTTTTTCATTACTCAATTTAAAATCAGTAACGGGATGAATTTTTAATTACTCAATTAAAATCATCAATTGGATGGCAAATTGAGGCTAACCTTATTTCCCTGGCCATTATAATTCTTGCCGTTCAGCTTCTAAATAGATCGCAGAGCCGAACCTATACACAACTCTGATAATATTGCCAAAAGAAACGACAGCTGAAGTTAAGGAAAACAAAAGGAGCGATGCTAGAAAAATCAACTGAATACCTACAGACCTCGCCTTGCTAAGTTGCAAAACGTATACCTACAGACCTCACCTTGCTAATTTGCAAAATGGGTAGATATGTGGCCGGCGGATAAAAAGGCCGTGGTGGTTTTGGATGATGCATGGGAGCAACACAAGTGGATCTTCAGCGGCAGTTACATGCCCTCGTCACCAGATAAACCCAGCGACGGCAACGATGCCCATTCACTGGAAGTCTGGAACAACGTCCTGATGGGCCGGGTCTGAGGTATGAGCGTCGCAGCCTCGCAGGAGGAGGCGTGGAGCACGCCGTCGATGCAACTTCGACCGCCGCAATACGATAGAAGGCGAAGGAGAGATGCACGGTAGGAAGAAGATTCCCATACGTATATTCACATATAGTCCGTATCGTTCAAGGAGTCTTAACAGGTAACGGTTGATCTAACCATCAAAACTTGATCGTATGGTTAACTATTTTTGTTTTTCTCCGATTAACGTGGGAATTTCTAGAGAGTCTGTGATTAGTATAGGTATAGATAAGTTAATATAGTAATGCGAAGAAGTTCCCGTTCATACATTCTGAGGCAATCGATTGTTTACAATACACATGCATACAAAAATCAATTTATTTCAGTAGTAGGTAATATTTTAATATCTAGCCGTTGACAATTCTTGGTTCTCCATCATTGCGTGCCCAAGGCATTTCGCCCTTTTTTATGCTTGCTTCTACATGTTGTATCTTATGTGGTAGATCTTGGAAGACGTTCATTCCTTCGAACTGATTGTCCTCAACACCATCAACTCCAATAATATTTTGTTTACTGGGATCACAATGTGCTTCTGTTTTTTAGAAGGGTCGATTACATAAAAAACCTGTGCAACATGTGAAGCAAGTATCCAAGGGTCATCTTTGTAGCCAATATTCTGGAGGTCAACAATTGTTAGTCCAAAGTTGTCCACCTCAACACCTCTTGGGTGCTTGACACATCTACACCGAAATACGGGGAACCGTATATTATCACCATAGTCTAGTTCCCATATATCATCTATGATGCCATAATATGTGATGGTTTGGCCACTATTTCCGTCTTGGGCTTGTGTTCGAACACCACTATTTTGAGACACACTTTTGTTGTCTTTTTTGGCAGTATAAAATATGTAGCCATTAATATCATAACCTTGCCATGATGTCACCTGAGCGTATGGTCCTGATGCCAATCTTTTTATTGTTCTTTCTTCTATGGTTTCCCCATCTGGTATTTTCTGTTCCATCAACCATTCGACGAATCGACGCTTGTGCTCCTTCATGATCCAATCGGGTGAGCGGCCATTACTTTCTGCTCTGACAATATACAGGTGTCTTTGGATGAATGGTTCCATTAGTGTGAGGCATTGCATGACACTGTAATGTGCTAGTTTTATATCATTCATGTCCTTGTCGATGAATGTTTTCCTCCCCGCTGTGCCGATACCATCCAATCTTCCCTGATGAAGTGATTGTGGTAAACCAATTCCCAAGTTATCTTTCAGATAAGCCAGGCAACACTCGATGACTTCTTCTGTACTATAACCCCCTATCATGCTTCCTTCAGGGTTTGCACGATTAAGTACATATCAGTTCAGGATTGACAAGAAACGCTCGTATGCCCACATTTCGTGTAAGTATAGTGGACCCAGTGTCCTTATCTGATCTACTATGTGAATCATGAGGTGTTCTGTGATGTCAAAAAAGTGTGGAGGAAAGCACATCTCAAGCTGCACCATGGTCTCCCTCATAAAATCCTGCAGTTCGTCCAATTCATCTTTGGCAATCACCTTCTGAGAAACTCTGTCGAAGAAGTAACACAACCGAGTGATCACCATCTTTACGTATACTGGCTTGATTGCCCTGATTGCAATTGCAAGGAACACAGTTAGCATAACATGGCAATCGTGACAATTGTATCCAGTAAACGATAGTTCTTTGACCGACACTAGTTTCTTGATGTTAGATGAGTAACGACTCGGCACTCTGATACCCCGTAAAGACTCACATACTCCCCTCATCTCGGCCAATGTTAAGTTGTAGCTAGCCGAGGGAAGTTCATATCTTCCATTCCCCACATCTATAGGGTGAAGATCATCTCTAATGTTCATAGCTACCAAGTCCTGGCGTGCCTTCAAGTTATCCCTTGTATCCAGTAAGAGCCCAATAATGTTTCCGAACACGTTCTTCTTCATGTGCATACCATATATGGCATGGTGGACCTCTAGGTCCTCCCAATACGGTAAGTACTTGAAGAAAATTGACTGCTTCTTAAACGGCACGCCAACCATGGGAGCCTTATCTCTATTTTTCATCTTTCCATCTTTTGTCATCTTCCCATATTCAACCTCGATGTCCTTGACCATCTGAAAGACCGTGTGTCCGTCTGGTTTTGCAGGAGCAGGACCTATCACAGCATCGCCTCCAAAAAATTGATGGAACTTATTACCTCGGTACTTGTGTCCTTCCTCTAAGAAGCGTCGGTACCTAAGGTAAACTCCCTTTCTAGTCCCATCAAGGTATTGCCAAGCGGTTTCGTCGTCCAAGCATACTGTGCATGCCGTCTTTCCTTTGACCTGCCCTGAAAGCACAAACAATGCCTGGTAATCGTTGATGGTAACGAAGATCATGGCTCTTAGGGTGAATTCTTGCTTTGTAAAACCATCCATTATCTCACCATTGTTCCATAAATTTTCCATCTCTTCCAACAGAGGTTGAAGAAAAACATCAATATCTATGCCTGGATGCTTTGGGCCGTCTATTAGTATGCATAGGAAAAGAACTTTCGCTTCTGGCACAACCATGTTGGTAGGTTGAACATGCTCATAACGACTGGCCATGTGCTGTGTGTGCTCTTCCTTTCACCAAATAGATTCATTCCATCTGTACTCAAAGCAAACCGAACATTTCTTGGATCCTTTGCAAAATCCTTATGCTTGTCGTCGAATTTCTACCATTGGCTTGCATCGGCTGGATGGCGAATGTTTCCATCTCCCTTGATGTGCTTTTCAGAATCCCACCAGCACATCAGTTCGGCGTCCTTTGGGTGTGAGAACAGACGCCTCAAGCAATCAGCCACAGGGAGGTACCAAACAACCATGGCGGGAATCTTTCTCTGCTTCCCGTCATCAACACCTACACAAGTGTCAGGTTCCTCATTGCAAGCAACACCCTTCCTCTTTCTTTTATTTTTATCAATTTGAACATTCTCCTTGTCCCCACAATAGCTAGCATTGTTTTTGTACCGTTTTGCATCACATACCGGGCATTTGTCCAAATTTTTGAATGCTTCCCCGCGGTACAAGATACAATGATTTGGACAAGCATGAATTCTTTCCACACCCATTTGCTCGGTAAGTGTTCTCCGGTACGTTATTAGGCTTTGGAAGCAACCATGCTAAGATACGCAGGAGTTCATTGAAACTAACGTCGGACCAACCATATTTAGCCTTTAGAATCAACAACTCGAGTATGAAGCGAAGCAAGGTCCAATGCCTAGGACAACCCTTTGCACACTCGTACACAGTTTCCTGAGCTGCCTTTTTCAATGCCTCAACATTTTGTGTGCCTTTCGCACTGCCAACTAATAGTTCCGCTTTGGTATGATGCAACAAGTGACCCAAGAAATCGCTGTCCTCTAATTCATCACAACTACTGCCATCACCAGCTTCATCCCCAACAATGTCCTCTACACCATCATCCCCACCAATGTCCTCACCTCCACTGACTCCATCACCACCACTTCCAAAGTCAAGACCATCATCCATTTCGTCATCCTCTAAACCATAATCTTCATCATAACCCTGGAAATAGTTGTTCATGGCTTCAACGTCTAGGCTAATGTCTTGTAACAGGTCCACAACGTCAGTATCCTTCTCACCATGGTATGTCCATAATGTGTAATCCTTCACGAAACCATTCACTATCACATGTGATCGGATTGAAACCAAGTCGTTGAAAACACGATGGTTCTGACAGATTTTGCACGGGCAACGTATATCGTTTGTCCTCTCATCCCTTGCATTATTCTCTGCGACTCTAAGAAACTTGTCAAGCTCTACACGAAAAGAAGTACCGTGCCTCGATATATTGTACATCCATGACCGATCCATCTTCTAATCCTTAAAAAATAATTAAACATGTAGATCCATCAAAAATAAAAATTAGACACATCCATCACAAAAAATATTAAACATCAGATGATGTTAAAGTTGAAAATGCAAGAAACAAATGCACGCTTGTTGTTAAAAACACAAATATCTCCTCCATGGCTTTAGCAATTTCCTCATACATGAATGAGGCTTCAAAGTCAAAATTGAAGCAAATAAATCGAAGAATCATCTTCCCCTACTTTACTAACCTTGTTACATACTCAAGGTTGAGCCAAATTGGGGTCCAAATTGGCCATGTACTACCATGAAGATCTAGATCTAGGTAGAGGTAACACAAACCCTAATTGAGTCTAATCAATGCAATAAGCTCAAAAATAGTCATAGGATAAGTATCAACTCACCTCCTAATGAGGGGATTGTTCCCCACCTTTTTTTGGAAAATTTGGGCAGCACCTCCCTCTCTTTTAGGGTTTTGAGTGCACCTGGTCGGGTTGGGGAAGAAAGGCTCGGTTTTGTACAGCAGAGGAGTTTTAGGGGCGGGTCATAGGGCGACCCGCCCCTGCTATTGTATTTTCAGGGGCGGGGCATGCGGTGACCCGCACCTGGAAAGTCTACCATCTTTAGGGGCGGGTGATCCGACGGTCCGCCCTTGCTAATGTCCATTTTCAGGGGCGGACGATGCGGTCACCCGCCCTTGAAAATGATAGCTGTTTCCAGGGGCGGTTGACCCCATGCCCCGCCCCTGGAAACCGTTCTCTAGGGGCGGCCCTTAGCTACAGTACCGTGCGCTCTTTTGTAGGGGCGCGTCGCCTTTCAGTCCGCCCCTAAAAAAACACCTGGCTCCTACAAATGTTTTCTGTAGTAGTGGGTTGCAATCTCTTTGTCGCGACGGCGGCGGCAGCGGCGGGTGCAATCCCTTCAGCATGGTTTGATATGGGATCGGAGTGGTGCGTGGGAGGAGGGCGAGAAAGCTGCGGGCTCGGAGTGAATGGCGCTTCGGTCAGAGGGCGGAGAGGATCTCACGCACGTGCCGGACGGCTTCAGGCACAAATCGCAAGAGAGGAAGGTATGCGCTATCCTGGGAGATCGTGGGAGGCACGTAGATAGCATGGAACGGTTTTTTATCGGAGGCCAGGAGGGTGGAAGCGGGGAGCGGAAGGGGTAAATGTCACACGAGGGGGCAGTCTTCCTTTTAACCCTTTTAGCTGTAGAGATTCCACTCTTTTTGACCTGTAAGGTTGTAACCCTGCCCACCGGTATAAAAGGCTGGGCAGGGACCCTTCTCAAAACAATCCAACATCAATTGGAAATTCAACAAGTCTTATTGATCAATACACAAGATCGATAGGGGGACCTTATACTCATATCCACACTACGTAATACAAGAACAACAACATGACGTAGGGTATTACGCCTAGTTGGCGGCCCAAACCTTTATAAATCTCGTGTCACATAACCATCGAGTTCTTTATTCTACGAACACTCCACCAAAACTCTACTACCTTGAAATACCCCTCGGTGGTACTGCCAGTAAAACACTAACACACTTAACAAGTAATACTGCTGACACAATGAAATGAACTAAGATGAAAACACAGTGCAAAACAACTTTAGAAAGAAACCAAAGATTAATGATTCTACTAATAATAAAACCAGGTTACATTTATATGTAAAAAGCTATGCTGCAACAACCACGGCATGATCCATTATAGAAAGTCCTATGTTCATGTCCTATCATCTTCGTCTTCTTGAGATTCAACAACTTGCATTGGTGCTGGTTCCTCAAACCAATAACAACAAGCAACAAAATAGATGAAACCTGCCATACCGAGTACCGCAAGCAGAAAATAATAGTAGTCATAATGTCCTTGGTTCAGGTTATCAGGAAGCCAACCTATTCTTCCACCCCTAGCCGTGATCACCCTGACAAGCTTGACAATCACCGTACCTACAATGTTTGCGACACCTGTTGCTAGGGGAAGGAGGGCCATTGCTAAGCTACTCATTGTCTTTGGTAGCACTGCATAGTAGAATTCCATCTGTCCTATGTTTCCAAATGCACTAGTGAGACCAGCGAAAACACACTGAGGTGCTAGCCACAATGCTGACATATTTACAATCCCATCAGCGTTGTTTTCCAGACCCTGTCTTATCGCTTGCTTCCTCCGAACAGCCTCTACTGCTGATGCCGAAAGAGCAGATGCAACAGAAAAGACCACACCAATGCCCATTTTCTGCTTATGAGTGAGCACATGCTCTCTTCCTGTGATCTTTTGGAGGGCTAGTAGCATGAGTTTGTCGAAACATCCTGACCACAATGTGAAAGTAATTACTTCAAAGATTGGGATCGAACCAGCGGGCATTCTGAACTTTGTGGTGCCAACACGACGATCCATGGTTTCTGCCTGTAGCACCCTAAAGGTAGCCTGTTGGATCAACAAACTGGTAATCATGGCGGAGCACATAGGGATGACACTTAATGCACGCTTGAGATCCTCGACTTGCTCAACTGTACATACATTCCACGAATTGGAGTTGAGCACTTCGGTGTTAGCACCATCTGCTTGTGCCCTCAGTACACATGCTTTGTTCAGGAACCTACATGTATTGAATTAATGATCAATTCAAGGGCAATAGGTGCAGATTTACAAATCAAATAGGTATTTATCAATTATCCATACCTCATTTTGCTTGATGGAACAACTACCTCCAATCCTCCAGTGTTGTGGTATTGCAGACCATTACCTGCTTCAGGAAGTTGAATATGTCGATTCCTTGTAGCGACGAAAACCACTTGCACCAAGCTAAGCCATGTGCTTTTCTGTGGTTTCATTTTGATGTAAAGGGGAGATGTTACAATGTTTACAAATGTAGCCAATGCCATTATAGCTAGAGAAATGGCAAAACCAATCTTCCAACCTAGCTTGTCTTGCAAGTATACAATGAGGGTTATAGAAATAATTGCTGAGCCACCCATTGATACATAATACCAGCTAAATAGAACTTTGAGTGCACGGTCCTTTCGAATACCACTCCAGTGAGCAAACTGGTCAACACCAAAAGGAAGGCTGCAAGGGCGAACACCACTTGCTCCAATTGACAAGAAAACAAAGGAAGTTAACAATATAAAAATTTGTAATGTTGTCGGTGACTGACAACTCTGGCTGTTCTGGTCTTTATTTCCACAATCTTTTGCAGTCAATGTTGGTACCATTGTTGTCAACCACAGAAGAACAGTTCCCTAGATTGGAAATCAACACGGAATTAAGTAATGTGTTAGACCTCTAACAACCTACGAATTTAAAAGGGTTTATAGATACATTAGATAGGTAAGTAGCTAGATCTTACAATTGTGCATGCGAAGAGTGTGAGTGAAATTGTGAGGAAGCGTCCCAATAGCGCATCAGACAGAATAGCTCCAAAGATAGGTAAAAATTTGTGGCTGCTTGGTAGGCAAATACAATTACCGCACTTGCTGCTGCTCCCATATGGTACACTTTGGTCAAGTATATAATAATATTTGCTGTCACAGCTGTGTTTACAATCCTTTCACATCCTTCAGTAACTGAAAATAAGGAAAACATACATTTCAACAATACATTAAAATCATTATACAAAAAAAAAACTGAGTGCATTCTATAAGAATAACACTGACTTAACATTTTTGATAGAAATAACATGAGAAATTGACACTTAACGGGTGCGTGCTTGGAATAAAAAATTTAGGAATCAGAACAGAAGATGAGTGTCAACAGGTTATCAATGTTTCATACTGAAATTTCGGTCAAAAACTGTTTCATACTGAAATCATTGGAATATAAGGAGCATAAAGATCTAGGTTTTGTAATCCATCAGAGTGAAAGAGACATTACAGATGATGAATGGGATAGTTTGAAGACCGCCCTTCTTGGACAGATGAACTTGTTCTTCCTTATGATCGAACTCCATCCTTCACAACAATGAGCTCTGTGGTGATTGAGAATGTTCAGAAAAGGTGTTATATAAAGCAGTGCTAGATAAATAAATATTTTAAATTTAGAGCCATGTGACCGGTCAATAGAATCCAGAAGATAGCAAAACAATCTTGAAGATAGCAATAGATACCAGAAGATAGCAAAATATCACTAAAGATAATCTTGCAAATATAAGGGTGATATGCAAGATGCCGTTTGTACATGCTCTAAATAAATGATTTCTTCATCAGCAACATCTAAAGGAAAAGTTGGCTACATAAAGATATGCATGACAAGATCTTTGAAGATCAAGTATCCAAAAATTTAAATAGAACATGTATACTATACTAAAAATGTGTGAGTTTATAGATTTCTTATTTTACCCATTTGGTTTTTTAGTCACGAAAATGATACACATTGCTATGAACACACAGCTCTATGTCATGAGAGAATATGAAATACTATGAATAATGAATTAATATACATTAAGCCTCGTGATCTGTTTACACAAAGCAGATGGTGACTTGGATCTTAGGCAATCCTAGATATAGGGATGCAAACTAGCCATATCCTATCCTTAACATAACAATCAAATAATTCCAGATCCTTGGCATGTACTCCAGCAATCTGGAATTAAAAGCAATATGCTGGTGCAAAGTCAATGTATGCAAGCAGAAGAGGGATTTTTTTTCTGGATCTTCAGAATTTCATTGTCAAATATTTCGCTAGGAAACTTTCTTAAAAAGGTATTGCCATCATAATGCATATTGAAGTACTTATTAGTATCTTTTTATAGTGTCTTGTAATCAAGCAATATTTGTGGTGATTGTTTATTTGTTTAGGCAGTCATGGTTTGGACTTAACAACAATTGTACATGCCCAACCCATTTTTTTTTTTTACTTTTCTGCGCAAACACTTGGCTGATGTGGGCTGATTTAATAGTACTGTGAGAGAGCTGAATCTGCTGGTTGGGCTAATAAACTGAGCGAACACAAGTGAGTGAAACATTTCGTGATTGAGACATGGATATGTAAGGTTAATGTCTAGCATAAAGTAGTGCAAAATTAAGTTTCAATTCCATGTCAACAAGGATTTGATGCAAATATTGTATTATATCAAGGATCACTAGTAGACACATCACCAAAAACATGTAGTGTTACAAATCCAGTGATACAAATTATAGTCTTAGCTACAACCGATCATCTCTCTAGTGGAATCTAAGATACTATGCTAATCATGCATCAATATGGAAATAAAAGCATCACTTAGTAACAGAATATATCCACATGCAAGCACGTGATGTTATACAAGGCAATCATTGGATACAAGATAACATTTACTTATTAAAGAAACATATACATGGTATTGTTTAAAAGGCAATGCATGTGCCATATATATTTAGGTGCCAACTTAGTAATGAAACCAAAAATAAGAATATAAAATGAATGGTTTAGCATGACTTACTCCAATTTCCATTATATAATTTATATTTTGCAAAAATATTACTTTAATGGATGCATATGTTTAGTTTGTAGAAAAAACGAGGAGAGAAGGGGCAATGGGAGAAAAAAGCTACACTGGCGGGCTCTCCTCATGGGCCGACCAGTGGGTGGGACCCTGACCCTGATCCATTGCCACCAGCCTCCGCTGATGACAAAGGTGGTAATGAAATCACCAAAAAACAGTCATCTTCTTCCACACGGCTTAAGAAATGGATCAAGGAGTTGTGCAAGAAGAAACGTGATAAATGAATGTAAAATTGTTTCGTTTCAATGTAGCTTGCATTCCTTCACAAGTTCTTGTGCTACCATCTACAAGATTTTATGATATGAATCTTCTCGTGGCTGCATCTTTGGGGCGAGGGATGCTTTGAAAATATTACAAGATGACAAGTGGATGTACCATGGGCAGGCCCGATCCTGAGATTTTGGTGGCCCGATCGATAGTATAAAAGGAGAGACCCTACCAATCATAATAATACAAATAGTAGTAGAACGTCAAGCAATTTATCCATACTACTTAAAAATTTCTTCTAGTATTCAAATTGAGGCGTGGTGAACTTCGGTGAGGCACCAAACACACTTCGAGGAATCTATCTATATCTATACTAATCATAGACTCTCTGAAAAATCTCACGTTAATCGGAGAAAAAGAAAAATATTTAGCCATTGATCGATGGTGGGACTAAATCTCACGGTTAAAAAAGAGCCCTTGCATCTCAAAAGAACAAAAATGAGAGAGCCCACGACATTTCACGGAGTCAAAATTCTTCCTATTTGTACCTTCTCAAGGTATATTCTACCCTACTAGCAAACATGCCCGTTGCAACAAAAAATATCCTCGTAAGTCTTACCTATCAGGTGATGACTTATGATCCACATCAGTTATTTTTCAAAATAACCTTTGGATTCATTCACAAAGAAGGCTTATTGATTTTAGTTAGACAAAAAAGCCTTGGCAAAAATAAAAGCCAATATTGCAAGGGTACTCAAGATTCTAGGTAGCATTATTTTTCCTTGATGGATATTGGATGAAACAAAACATTGAAATATGGCGTATTCTCAGTCTCACAATACACTTTTGAATATGACATGCTGATAGCTCGATCGTTCTTGCGGCGGCAAGGCAATATAGAACGAGATCTTTGAGAGCGCCACCAGACCAAAGATTAAACCGGAACGACGAACCATAAACCTACGAGTCTGCTACAAAACACACGAAGGATTCTTAACGTGCTTTACTATTTTACTAGCAGAATGGCACGTTGCGACACGCGTTTTAGAAAAAAAATACTAATTTAGTTGTGTAATTTACATGGACTCTTTAGATTAATCTGGAGCGTTCGATCATCATAAAATCCGATGATGTAGGCACAAAGGTAAGATATAGTCAATATGAACTCTTTAGATTAATTTAGAACGTTGGATCATCATAAAATCCGACGGTGTGGGATATAGATGACGACGGACGAAACGAAAGACGACGGACGAAACGAAAATTTCGTCGTGCTTTATAGTATAGATTATATATATATATGATATATATATACTATTATTAGGTAAAGATATACTATAATATTTGTAGTCTAATTTTTATTCATTTAATAAAAAATAATTAGTGCGACCAATGTTTCACGATTGAAGCTTATCCCACCTCGTAGGAACTGTCCCACGTAAGTTTGGAGTCACTGGTTCCAATCCCGTTCAACACATCTTTTTCCTTGCCAGTTGTTTTTAATTGGGCTGCCCCAAGCCTTACTATAAGTAAAAGCAGTGCGATATCTCATCCATCAACAAATCCTATCTCAGTTGGTTGGTAGCCTCATTGCAAAGCCTGTACACCCCAGTTCGAACCCTTACATACCCCAATTTTTTTCTTGCCTCGCGGGATTAGTTGGAAATTAGGGGTGGGACCCACCCGTTAGTGACTAATGATGGACCAAACCCAAAAATTTGGGCAGAAACACTATTTACTTTAGAAATAGGTAAAGATTGAAACTATGATAAATAAACATCGTCCTTCTTTGTACGAAAAAATCTCATGTGAATACCCTTGACCTTCACCCGACGGACTCCTCTGATTTTTTTCTTGCCCCGCGGGATTAGTTGGAAATTAGGGGTGGGACCCACCTGTTAGTGACTAATGACGGATCAAACCAAAAAATTTGGACAGAAACATTATTTACTTTAGAAATAGGTAAAGATTGAAAATATGATAAATAAACATCGTCCTGCTTTGCACGAAAAAATCTCATGTGAATACTGATGGGAACTAGGGTGCCCGATCTTCCGTCAGGGAAAGGATAACTCGTTTTGGGCGGAGCCCGACACACCGATCCGACTTCAAGTCAGCAAACTCGAACCCTGTAATCTTAGCACCACGACTCCTCTGGTTATCAACCGTAGTCACAATCCGGTTGACCTCGCCAAGAAGGCTAATCCCTGCCTGCGAAACGAAGAACACAAGCAAGAACTCGAAAGAACGCATCACTCAATAATGGTGACAACTGCAGATGAATGATTAAGCACACGAGTTGGGGTTTCACAAACCGATGAACGGCGACACTGTCTCCAACAGAATAATCAAAGCAAAACCCGAGTCTAAGCGGCGGCGGCTGCTGAGTTTATTAGCCTAGGGACATCCTAGGGTTGGGGACGCACCAGGTGGGGCGTCCTCAACTTGGGCCAAAGGCCCGACACGATACAAAGCCTGAAAAGGCCCAAAACAGGTGACACAGCACCTTGTCGTGGTCACACAGCGTGATCCACGAACCTTCTAGATCTAGGACCGGAACCAAAACGACGGCGTCGTCGTCCCCTTTCCAACGCATGCTTATACGCCTCGTTTCGATGTCGTATGAAGGAGATATCGCTGAAACCGTGCAGGGGTATCGGCTGAATCCGAACTCCACGTGGCGGCTGAGTTGGAGACGAGTTGTAACTTGGGGAAGACTGTAGCAGTACGTGTTCAGCGTGGCGATGTCCTCATCATCCCCTCCTTCTTGAACTGAAGTCATCCTCGACACCATTCCATCATCATCAAGCTCCTGCAAAGGTTAGTGACAATAGTATGCGACGCACAAGACAAAGGATCTTTGGAAACAGAAAAGATATCTCGACAAAGCATAGTATAACAAGGGGCATCAGGATTATCACATAACGCAGCAGTAGCAGATGTAGTAGCAATAAAAGCACCTCCTTTTAACTTAATCCCTTTATGTGTATTATCATTAGAGGCATTGCTAGCACTTTCTTTCTTAGTATTTTCAGCAATCTCTGTAAAATGGTTCTTAATTTCAGCAGGAGATAAAGGAAGTAACGTAATTTTCTTATTCTTATGCATGAAAGAGTATGTATTAGTTCTACCATGATGTGAAGCATCATTATCAAATTTCCATGGTCGGCCGAACAAAAGAGATGATGCATTCATAGGTACAACATCAAAATCAGCATAGTCATGATAAGAACCAACAGAAAAATGTATACGTGCTGATTTAGTTACCTTAGCCTTACCACTACTGTTGAACCATTCAAGATTGTAAGGATCTGAAATAGAACGAGTGGGCAAGCCAAGCTTCTCAACCAAATTTGAACTCACCAAATTATTGCAACTTCCGCTATCAATGATGGTGAGAACACGGCAATTCTGAACAATGAGATACATATGAAATAAATTTTTGCGCTGAATCTTCTCTTCTTCCTCTTGTTCTTCTGTAGAGCTCAACGCACGCTGCACCATGAGACTAGGAAAATCAGCCGATGCAGCCAAGGAATTAATGGCCTCACCCTTTTCTTACTCCGAATCATCTTCAACATCACTAGCACTTACATATCCACCGTCAAGCGTAGCGATGAAAGCACGAGTACTTGGGCAGTCCTTAACAACATGTCCCATACCCTTGCAGCGGTGGCACACAATGTTTGCAGATTTATTTGAAGAGCTCTATGTCGGAGTAGATGGTGTCTTGTTCTGCACATGAGACACATTTCTTACCTCAGAAACGGACGAAGGGGCTGGTGGTGATGATCGTGTACTCGCTGCTGGTGTGGAAGGAGAGACACCCGGAGATCTAGCTGCTGGTGGTGTAAAAGTTGCGGTAGGTGCTCTTACTTCGACCCTGCAATTCTTTTTCTGCAAGCATAGCAAGCTGGAACAACTGGTTGGTGGTAGTAATGGTTTATAGTCAACAATATCCTGAATTTCACGTCTTAAACCACCATAAAAACGACACACTTTATCCTTAGGATCCTCTACTACCCCACAACGAATCATGCCCTTTTGAAGCTCTGTATAATATTTCTGAACCGATAAATCACCCTGCTCTAAACGTTGTAATTTCAAACGTAAATCACGCTTATAAGAGGCAGGAACAAAGCGATCACGCATAGCTATCTTAAGCTCATCCCATGAATCAGGTTGCATGTTTAAAGTACCACACTCTTTGTCGGTGTTCTACCGTCGATCCTACCGAGGGGTATCCCGAGGTAGTAGAGTTTCAGGTGGGTTTCACCGAGATCAGGAACGCAAAGGCTAAGAGACTCAGGATTTAGACAGGTTCGGGCAGCTTAGAAGGCGTAATACCCTATGTCTTGTGTGGTGATTGGTATTGATTGTCTGCCGCTATGTCGGGAGACTTGGGATTGTGTGTTTTGGAGAGGGTCCCTGCCCAGCCTTATATACACGGCGGGCAGGGTTACAAGGTCGGTTTTGGATAGAATCCTAACCAATTACTACTCGGAGAGTACTCTACAAGGCAATCCGAGTAGTTTACAAGTCATACGACTGGTTTCCAAAACTAGAAGAGTCCTTGCAGTACTCTACTCGTGTTCTTCACGCCTGGTACGACTCTGACTGAAGACAATCCATGCGCCCTGTGGGCCCATGGTCGTACCTCCAACAAGCCCCCAAGCGCTTCATCGTCGAGTATCTTCAACCAAGTGCTTGCCAAGCCAATCGAGTGCTTTTTCGAGTTCTTCGAGTGCTTGATCAGTCTTGGACAGGTCTTGGTTGTCACGAGGCCATGAGGTGCTTAAGCCCCGTTTATTCTGATTAAATCAGTAGTCTTTAAAATATTATATGGTGTGCGATAAAAATCGCACTCCATATGGAGTAGCCCCCGAGCCTTGAGTTGAATCGAAGAATCAGGTTGAGGGTCCACAGAATCTTGAATCTTCATCTTGTTCTTGAAATGTGCAATTTTGGAAAAATTGGACTTGATATCAAGTAGTCCCCCGAGCCTTGGGTTGAATCAAAGAATCAAGCCGAGGGTCTTGATTTAAGTCTTCAGTCTTCAGAAAAAATAAAATCAGCAGTCGATGTATATCGCCTATCAGCCCCTGAGCCTTGAAACGATTCAGAATGATCAATTCAAGGGTCCAGCGAGCTTTAGGGTTCTTCAAATCATCTTGGAGATCATCATCCAAGTGGTAATTTGCACCCAGAAATAGTGGTCACATCGAATCTTCTTGGAGATCTTCTTCCGAGTGGTTTTCTTGTACCCAGCCCCTGAGCATAGGACCCAGCGGAGATGCATCGAGTAGTATGTAGTCGAAATAACCACCATCAATAGAGTAGCAAAACAGAGGAGGTCGTGGTTGACTTGTCACGCCGCGATCTTTCCCAGAAACAGGAGTCAGGTGCCAATGTAGTCGTGACCTCATCACTGGTACTTGGCGACTCAAATATGCTGGAGAAAGACAACTAGGTAAGCCTGATGGCTAACCGAGTTGTAATTTTAGCGTCAGCCCCCGAGCCTGGAAGCTGGCGAAGATATGATAGCACGCTGTGCGGCCTAGAAAGTTGTCATCACAACAAAGTACTCGGCACTTGGCCAATTTTGTTAGAATAAAATAAAAATAATTGAAATAAGTAACTTAGCTTGTTTGTTGCCGTTTGTCGATGAAGCAGACTTAGTCATAGTTGATTCCGACTAGTTTGAGTTCATCACGAACATATTGCTGATGCGGCAGTACCGCGACACAAGCTGAAGTTGAACTTTGACTTGATAACTTGCAACGGGTTGAGGCGACCACCATATTGATGAATTCCATTGATCATGATGCGCCCGAAGAGTCATCCAAACCACTCTTGCAGTGTATTCAGGAAGCCCCCGGCAAGTTGTACTCATTTTGCGAGTTATACTTCAAAGCACTTGATAACTGGCACTTGAAGATCACTACTCATGCTGTGGAGTAGACTCTGGAGTACTTTCAAATAAGTGCTTAGAGATATGAAATCACTACTCTTTTTTTTGTGGAGTAGACTCTGGAGTACTTTCAAATAAGTACTCAGAGATTTGAAATCACTACTCTTCTTGCTGAGTAGACTCTGTAGTACTTTCAAATAAGTACCCAAAGATTTGAAATTACTACTCTTCTTGCCGAGTAGACTCTGTAGTACTTTCAAATAAGTACTCAAAGATTTGAAATTACCACTCGTGGGTAGTTGCTTTATAAGGCCTAGCTGGCCTCTACAGGTGTTCAGCCTGGTCTTAGTTAAATCTAAGTACTCAGGGATCCTGGAAAGTAGTCATGTAATCTACTCTTCGGATTTTGACCGATGTATACTTTGTTGAATCAACAAGTATCAAAGGGAACTCCGGAAGTATTAGGAGCTAAGGTAGTCTTATAAGACACCAAAGCATGAATGAAGCCGAGGGATTGCTGATCAATTGCTGAGAATACTGCACTTTATTGATGAAATTTTCAAAGTATTGTACAGACTCTTGATGTACTCAGACAAAGATCCTAAGCATAAAACTTGTGTAGATGCTCGATGTTCCATGAATCTTTCTCTTCGACTCCTTCACTGTTCTTCAATCGATACGACCCGGGTCCAGTCACCTTGTGTATGATGAAAGGTCCTTCCCAGCGGGACATAAGCTTGTGCATACCCGTGGTCTTCTGTATCCTTCGCAGTACTAAGTCGCCGACGTTGAACGAGCGCTCTTGGACGTTTCTGTCATGATAGCGCCGGACTCCCTGGAGATATCGAGTGGATCTTAACAAAGCTCCACAACGTTCCTCCTCGATCAAGTTGAGCTCCAGTCGTCTTGTGTCATCAGCAACTCCTTCGTCGTATTGCTCGATTATTGAGGATTTGTAGATCAGGTCTACTGGCAGGATAGCCTCAGATCCATACACCAGAAAATATGGCGAGTGGCCGGTTGGCTTGCAAGGCTGAGTTCGAAGGCCCCAGACTACTTGTGGCAACTCATAGATCCACTTGCCGCCATATTTCTTGTCGTGCTCGTACAGTCGCTTCTTCAGGCCATCAAGGATCAAACCATTGGCTCTCTCGACTTGTCCATTGGCCTTGGAGTGAGCTACTGATGCGTGAATTACTTCAATGCCGTTCCTCTCACAGTGGTCCTTGAACTCGTGGCTGTTGAAATTGGAACCCAAATCTGTGATGATACGATGAGGACAGCCATACCTGACCATCAGATCACTGATGAACCCCTTAGCCTTAGCCGTAGAAATGTCCATGACTGGCTTGACTTCTATCCACTTGGTAAACTTGTCGATCGCAACTAGCACATGTGTGAAGTTGCCTGGAGCAGTCGTAAGCTTACCAATCATGTCGAGTCCCTAGCATGCGAACGGCCAAGAGGGAGGAATAGCAATAAGCTTGTGAGCAGGCACGTGTTGCTGCCTGGCGAAGAATTGGCACCCGGGGCACTTGCGAACGATCTCTTCCGCGTCTTGCAGAGCCGTGGGCCAATAATAATCTGCTCTGAATGCCTTGCCCACCATTGTTCTTGATCCTGCGTGATTCCCGCACGCGCCTTCATGAATCTCTGCCAAGATACCCTTGCATATTGCTCTCGGGACACACTTCATGGCAATATCAGTGTAGAGTCCTTGCCTGTAGAGTTGATCGCCGATGAGTAGATAGTTCTTTGATCTCCGGACGACTTGTTCAGCTTCAGTCTTATTCAAAGGCAGGGTCTTGTTCTTGATGTACTCGATGAACGGGACACGCCAGTCTTCTTCAATCATCAACACCTCTCTATTTGGTCCATGTCCATCATGTGACGGTGTGGACTTCTCGAAGTCGATGGTTCTTTTGTGGAGCTCCTGGACGAAGACTCCTGCTGGAACTTCTGCACGAGTGGATCCGAGCTTGGAGAGTACGTCAGCAGCGACGTTATCATCACGGACCACCCAATGGTACTCAAGCCCAGAGAATTTGTTCTCTAGCTTGCGCACAGCTTCGCAGTAAGCATCCATGTTTTCCTTCTGGCGATCCCAATCCTTGTTGCAGTGGTTGATGACGACAGAGGAGTCGCCGTACACCATCAGCCTCTTGATTCCCAGAGAAATTGCGAGTCGTAAGCCATGTAGCAAGGCCTCGTACTCAGCTTCATTGTTGGACACCTTCCAGAAGATTTGTAGAACGTATTTAAGTTGATCACCCTTGGGCGAGATAAAAAGTACTCCCGCGCCGGCGCCTTCAAGCTTCAGGGAGCCATCGAAGTACATGATCCAGTGCTCTGGTCTGCCGACGGGGATGTCCACTTGATTCTCGCGCCACTCTGCCATGAAGTCTGCCAGCACCTGGGACTTGATGGCCTTCTTGGATTTGAACTCAATGCTGAGGGCGCCAAGCTCGACGGCCCACTTTGGAATTCGCCCGGTTGCGTCCGGGTTATGTAGAATATCGCCTAAGCCAAACTCTGTCACCACCGTGATGGTGTACGTGTCAAAGTAGTGGTGCAGCTTCCTGGATGTGATGAGTATAGCGTAGAGTAGTTTTTGCACTGCTGGGTATCGAGCCTTGGACTCCGTGAGTACTTCACTGACGAAGTAGACCGGCCTCTGCACAGGATATGCAATATTGTCCTCGGCGCGCTCGACCACCAAGACAGTGCTCACCACATGAGTCGTTGCTGCGATGTAGAGCAGCAATTCCTTGTCGTCGTCTTGTGGAGCAGTCAGGATTGGCGGTTTTTGAAGATGCCGCTGGAGATCTGCCAATGCTGCTGCCGCTTCTTCGTTCCACTGGAACTTGTCGCCTTTCTTGAGTAGCTTGAAGAAGGGGAGGCCCCTCTCTCCAAGTCGTGATATGAATCGATGTAGCGCCGCCATGCACCCAGTAAGCTTCTGGATGTCTTTGATCGTCTTTGGAGCTTCCATCGCTGTGATAGCATTGATATTCTCGGGGTTGGCCTCGATGCCGCGGTGGCTGATGATGAACCCGAGTAGTTTCCCAGAGGGTACTCCAAAGACACACTTGGTTGGATTAAGCTTCCATTGCCACTTCCGCAGAGATGCGAAAGTCTCCTCTAGATCAGCGATGAGGTCTTCTGGATTTCTGGTCTTCACGACCACGTCATCGACATAGGCTTCCACATTGCGATGAAGTTGCTTCTCGAGGCAGAGTTGGATCGCGCGCTGATAAGTCGCACCAGCGTTTTTCAGCCCAAATGACATCGTGGTGTAAGCATAAGCACCATAAGGGGTGATGAACGCCGTCTTGATTTGATCCTCCTCTTTTGGAGATATCTGATGATAACCCGAGTAGCAATCAAGAAAGCAAAGTAAGGCACAGCCAGCCGTGGAATCAATAACCTGGTCGATGTGCGGCAGTCCGAAGGGATCCTTGGGGCAATGCTTGTTGAGATCAGTGTAGTCGACGCACATGCGCCACTCGTTGTTGTTCTTCTTTCTCACCAAGACTGGATTTGCTAACCAGTCGGGGTGGAAGACTTCCTTGATGAATCCTGCGGCGAGTAGTTTTGCCAGCTCCTTCTTGATCGCCTCTCGCTTGTCGGTTGCGAATCGTCGCAACCGTTGCCTCTTGGGTGTAGCTTTGGGATCAACGTTAAGGCTGTGCTCGATCAGGTTCCTTGGCACTCCTGGCATATCTGCAGGTTTCCACGCGAAGATGTCGCGGTTGGCTTGCAGGAACCTGACGAGCTCGCCTTCCTATTTTGGGGTTAGGCCGGCCCCGATCTTCGTGGTCTTCGACTGGTCTCCTTCCGGCAGTGGTGCGTCCTTGGTCGCCACGTCTTCAGGGATGGCCGCCTTGAGTGGTCCGGGCACCTTGCTTGGGACCTCATACTCTGTCTGCTTCAGCTTTTGAGCCGCTGCGAATATCTGGGCCATGGCATTGGGTACCTGAGTGGTAGCTGCAAACTCCACAGCCTCTCTGTCGCAGTTGTATGACCGTCGCAAGTCGCCGCGGATGGAGATGACGCCTTTGGGTCCTGGCATCTTGAGGATGAGGTAGACAGTGCGGGATAGCCATGAACTTGGCCAACGCAGGACGTCCTAGGATCGCTTGATACGAAGTCTCGAAGTCCGCCACCTCGAACTTGATGTATTCCGTCCTGTAGTTCTCCCTGCGTGCCAAATGTGACTGGTAATGTGACTTACCGAGGGGAAGACTGGCATTACCATGGACAATGCCATAGAACGGGGAGTCGGTGGGAGTCAACATTTTTTCAATGTCGAGTCCCATCCTCTTCAGGGTGCCAGAGAATAGCACGTTCAGCCCCGCCGTCGATCAGCACCTTGGTGAGTTGTGATCCTGCCACCGTGGGGTCCAGGACGAGTGGCAATTTCCCTGGTTCGTCATAGCTGTTCCATTGGTCTGCCCTGGAGAAGGTGATTGGGACCTCCAAGTACTTTAGGTATCTGGGGACGGCTGGCTCAATTGCCATTATGTGCCGCAGAGCGAGCTTATGCTTCCTCCGAGTGGGGAATCCATAGTCGCCCCCCATGATGACCATGAGTACGTTCTTGGGCTTCTGGAACTTGTTCGCCTGGTCCTCCTCGTCTTCGTCATCTTCGTCTTCAGCCCTGTCCTTGTTCTTCGCTTCGGGATCGAGTGGTTCCCTTGCCGTCTTCTTCTTGGCCTTGGTCTCTCGATCCTTCTCGGCGTATATGCGTTGGAGATCGTAGCACTGGCCCATGGTGTGCTTGTGCTTCGGGTGCATTGGGCACGGCCTGTCCATGATCTTCTCAACGTCGCTCTTGCCGGGGTAGTTCTTCTGGCTTCGCATGCCAGTCTCCAGAGCCGCGACTGTGTCGTCTAGCTTGCGCTTGTTGTTCTGGGAGCCCTGCTGACCTTTGTCGTTGTGCCTCTCCCTACCCTGGGGAGGGCCATACTTCCGAGGTCGCGGTCTTCTTGCTCAGACCACGTCTCGACTTGATCACGCAGGGCGTCCAGAGTCCTTGGTCGATGCAGGCCAAATTGCCTGTCAAAGAACCTGTTGGTGATGCCGTTCTGGAACAAGTCGATGCAGTCGCGATCAGAGACGTCCACCACCAGAGTCTTGATTTCCATGAAGCGGTGCATGTAGTCGCGCGCGCTTTCTCCTTTGTGCTGCTTGCACATGGCGAGGTCGTGTCGAGTCTTGGGGCGACTGTATGTGGCTTGGAAGTTCGACACGAAGATCTTCTTCAGGCATTCCCAGGAGTCGATGGAGCGTCGTGGCAGGTTTTCAAACCATGTGAGTGGCGCGGGCTTGAGTGCCATTGGGAAGTATCTGCACTTGATGGCGCTGTTGCCACCCGCGCACTCAATTGCTGTAGAGTAGATACGCAACCACGACTCGGGGGAGGTCTTGCCGTTGTACTTCTCGAAGCCGACTGGTTTGAATGGTTGCGAGTAAACCGCCATCCGAATGTCCCTGGAGAACATTGGGTACTCATCATCCTCTTCCTTGTACTCCTGGGCCTCATCACGCCTCTTGGATTCAAGGATGGAGCGCGCGTCGCGGTTGGCGTTGATGGTTTGCCGGAGGTCGACAGTGTGTGCCAGCCCGTGGGATGATGTAGCAGGGTCGTTTCGGTGAGTGCGTCCGCCTCGTTGACGATCGTCCTCTGGTCGGTGTGGGGGTGCGCCTTCTACGCGGTTGGCTTCTCCCAGTCGGATGGGGTTTGGGGGACGATTCCTGTCGCGGGGTTGTTGGCGTCCACTGCTCTCGACTTCTTCGCTGCGCGATGGTGCGCCGGCGATGGCCTTGTCGAGAGTGCGGATCATGTCGTTGATCCTTTCGAGTGCAGCTGCCGTCTCTGGGGTTCTTGGCAGGCTGCAGACGTGGTAGGCAATCTCCATGGCGTTAGCCATAGGAAAGTCGTAGCGTGCCACTGGCGCGAACTCTTGAGCGAGGTTGCGACCAGCCATGACGCGATTGCGAGCGTTTAGGCTGCGCTGAGCCCTCCTGTTGTTCCAGATTTCTCTGTCCGCGGCTGCTTGAGTGGATTCACCCGCGGGTGCGTCTTCATTTGCAGAGATATCTCCTTCTAGCTCGAACGCGTAGCGCGGGTCGTTGTCGATGTCACCAGTTGCTGCTGCGCCAGCCATGAAGACTTGTCGATTGGGTTCGACAGAGTCGCTGGAGCTTGGGGTGATGAGCTCTGTAGAGCTTTCCTCTTCTGGCAGCAGTGGTGTGCCGTGCTGGAACGGCAGGTCGTCAGTAGCGTCAGACCCAAAGAGTACAAAGATCTGGCGGGACTCGTAGACGTCCCGTGGGATCCTGTCTCTTTGGTAGACTGATCTTCCTTCAGGCATGGCGTAGATCACGAGGTCGTGTTCGCCATCGTCTTGTAGTGACTCCTCGTCCGAGTGGCATTCGGGGACCGCTTGGCTCAGAGAGTTGGCGTGTCCTGCCATGACTCGGACTGGGACGTCCCGCCTCGAGTCCATGACGGACTCGAACTGGCTCCGTAACGCCTCACAGTATGCGTGGGTCGAATTACGGAGTCCAAACGGGAATTGGGGTGGGAGGGCAGTCTTCTTTTCCGTAGTCATGATCGACTCGGACTCTTGCCCGCGGATGTGGTCCGCGAGCGTGATCTCGCCGAGTTGTTCAGCCAAATCTTCCACCATGGGCGCTTGCTCCTGCTTCAACTCGACAGGCGTCTCGTGGTAGCTGTAGAAACCACCCGAGCCGTCGGCGACGTAGACCCACGAGCCAAAGCGGAACGTTGTGCCCTCCTGAGGTGCTTTAGCTTGAATGTAGGTCACCATTGCATTCTCCACAGGATCTTCGAGGAAAACCCCTACCTGGCGCGCCAGATGTCGGTGTTCTACCGTCGATCCTACCGAGGGGTATCCCGAGGAAGTAGAGTTTCAGGTGGGTTTCACCGAGATCAGGAACGCAAAGGCTAAGAGACTCAGGATTTAGACAGGTTCGGGCCGCTTAGAAGGCGTAATACCCTATGTCCTGTGTGGTGATTGGTATTGATTGTCTGCCTCTTTGTTGGGAGACTTGGGATTGTGTGTTTTGGAGAGGGTCCCTGCCCAGCCTTATATACACGGCGGGCAGGGTTACAAGGTCGGTTGTGGATAGAATCCAAACCAATTACTACTCGGAGAGTACTCTACAAGGCAATCCGAGTAGTTTACAAGTCATACGACTGGTTTCCAAAACGAGAAGAGTCCTTGCAGTACTCTACTCGTGTTCTTCACGCCTGGTACGACTCTGACTGAAGACAATCCATGCGCCCTGTGGGCCCATGGTCGTACCTCCAACACTCTTGCCACCAGATAATAGCAAAATCTTTAAATTCACTAGTGGCTTGTCTAACTTTATGTTGATCAAGAACAAGATGGGAAGCAAATTTTGATCTACTGTCATCTCCCAATCAAGGTATTCGTCAGCATCATATCTCCCATAAAAAGATGGTATGGTAAACTTAACTTTAGCATAAGGATCATCATGAGCACGAGTGCGGTTACCTCCCATACCTTTTTTGTTGCGTGCTAGAACGTGACGGGCACGGTTGTCGCTTGTCATCCTGGCGTCTATCTTACCATCAGGACCATAGACAATGTCCTCAGGGTGATCAGTATCATCATCGAATCTCTCCTCGTTAGCACCCTGGACCTCAAGTTGTTGCACCCTTGTGGTCAAAGTGGAGACTCGTCTGTTCACGTCCTCAAGTGTATGATTGCCGCTTTGGACCTCCTTTGTGAGCTTGCTATTCTCCTTCATGAAGAACTCCTTCAGGTGGTTGATGTTCTCCTGAAACTCACTTTTCAAAACAGGCACGTCGTCTGACATGGTTAGTCAATAAGAAAGACCCTACGAGCTAGTTGGTTTGTCTGGTGGAATCACACCCTCACACACGTCTTACCAAGTTCTTACCAGGTTCTTACCAATGCAAGCAATGGATGGTACAACCGGTGGATGGCTCGTGATACCTGTGAGGAAGTGGCTCCAAGATTGCAAGGTCCTTCGCTGTACTGACTGAAGAGTGTATGTGGAGCTGTAGGAGAGGCACAATATATATGTATGTGGAACAAAATCGAATGCAGATTAGCCAAGTTCAATAAGTATCCAAAGTACAAGTAGCAATTGCTGGATAAGACGTGTCCTAGACGTAGCACAACAAGTTGGAACAAAAGATGATGGATAAAGCTCACAGAACAGGCAAACAACACTCTATGCACTTGTTTTTAATCTTTTCAGCCTTTTTCCTATCTGAACAGGGGGTGACTAGTAGAAATCACAACTTTTCTTTTTTTTTGAACTATTTTTTTATATTTTTCTTTGAACACTTATCACCAAAGATGGAAGCACAAAAATTGAGAGCTCAAACTGAGATCAGATGTGGTCTACAGAAAATCAAACACGTTTGCCGAAAAGCGTACAAGACAGTAAACCAATTTTTTAATTATGCTCCCGATTTTTTTGATTTTTTTGACAATTCACACCGACCGTAGGTGGTGTGGGTCGGCCCGTAATGGAGTCATGAAGCTGCTGTAAAAATTTGAGCCAAAACGGAGCACCGAGCGAAAAGTTATGCCCGTTTTACTGAAGGTACCTCAAGTTATGGTTTTGAAGAGGCACAAATCGGCAGATAGCACGGCGGCGGCTAGGGCAAGACTTCCTTGATATATGCAGCGATAGGATGCGCAAGATGAACACAAGAGGGGCTGCGATGCAAGGCGAAGAACACAAGGCGGCTCGCAACCTATCTAGGGCTTGCACGGCGAGAGTTCACGCAAGGCGGCTAGCGAGGGCAAGTCGAGTAGTGTGATGGCACGACTTGTGATCTGGTAATGGTGGATGGGATAGCAGCGGAAACAAAACACGGCAACAGGCGATTGAACTACGATGATGAACACAACCTAAACCAGCAACAAGACTTGACCACGGACACAAACTCAACAAAGAAAATCTGGAAACGAAATTGCAAAGGCTAACGAAGGGTTGTAGGACGATGGATCAAAACTAAACTAGGGTAAGCCTAACGGTAATACCTGAGTCTCTGATTACCACTTGATGGGAACTAGGGTGCCCGATCTTCCGTCAGGGAAAGGATAACTCGTTTTGGGCGGAGCCCGACACACCGATCCGGCTTCAAGTCAGCAAACTCGAACCCTGCAATCTTAGCACCACGACTCCTCTGGTTATCAACCGTAGTCACAATCCGGTTGACCTCGCCAAGAAGGCTAATCCCTGCCTGCGAAACGAAGAACACAAGCAAGAACTCGAAAGAACGCAGCACTCAATAATGGTGACAACTGCAGATGAATGATTAAGCACACGAGTTGGTGTTTCACAAACCGATGAACGGCGACACTGTCTCCAACAGAATAATCTAAGCAAAACCCGAGTCTAAGCGACGGCAGCTGCTGAGTTTATTAGCCTTGGGACGTCCTAGGGTTGGGGACGCACCAGGTGGGGCGTCCTCAACTTGGGCCAAAGGCCCGACTCGATACAAAGCCTGAAAAGGCCCAAAACAGGTGACGCAGCACCTTATCGTGGTCACACAGTGTGATCTACGAACCTTCTAGAGCTAGGACCGGAACCAAAACGACGGCGTCGTCGTCCCCTTTCCAACGCATGCTTATACGCCTCGTTTCGATGTCGTATGAGGGAGATATCGCCGAAACCGTGCAGGGGTATCGGCTGAATCCGAACTCCACGTGGCGGCTGAGTTGGAGACGAGTTGTAACTTGGGGAAGACTGTAGCATGTACGTGTTCAGCGTGGCGATGTCCTCATCATCCCCTCCTTCTTGAACTGAAGTCGTCCTCGACGCCATTCCATCATCATCAAGCTCCTGCAAAAGGTTAGTGACAATAGTATGCGATGCACAAGACAAAGGATCTTTGGAAACAGAAAAGATATCTCGACAAAGCATAGTATAACAAGGGGCATCAGGATTATCACATAACGCAGCAGTAGCAGATGTAGTAGCAATAAAAGCACCTCCTTTTAACTTAATCCCTTTATGTGTATTATCATTAGAGGCATTGCTAGCACTTTCTTTCTTAGTATTTTCAGCAATCTCTGTAAAATGGTTCTTAATTTCAGCAGGAGATAAAGGAAGTAACGTAATTTTCTTATTCTTATGCATGAAAGAGTATGTATTAGTTCTACCATGATGTGAAGCATCATTATCAAATTCCCATGGTCGGCCGAACAAAAGAGATGATGCATTAATAGGTACAACATCAAAATCAGCATAGTCATGATAAGAACCAGCAGAAAAATGTATACGTGCTGATTTAGTTACCTTAGCCTTACCACTACTATTGAACCATTCAAGATTGTAAGGATCTGAAATAGAACGAGTGGGCAAGCCAAGCTTCTCAACCAAATTTGAACTCACCAAATTATTGCAACTCCCGCTATCAATGATGGTGAGAACACGGCAATTTTGAACAATGAGATACATGTGAAATAAATTTTTGCGCTGAATCTTCTCTTCTTCCTCTTGTTCCTCTCTAGAGCTCAACGCACGCTGCACCATGAGACTAGGAAAACCAGCCGATGCAGCCAAGGAATTAATGGCCTCACCCTTTTCTTCCTCCGAATCATCTTCAACATCACTAGCACTTACATATCCACCGTCAAGCGTAGCGATGAAAGCACGAGTACTTGGGCAGTCCTTGACAACGTGTCCCATACCCTTGCAGCGGTGGCACACAATGTTTGCAGATTTACTTGAAGAGCTCTTTGTCGGAGTAGATGGTGTCTTGTTCTGCACATGAGACACATTGCTTACCTCAGAAACGGACGAAGGGGCTGGTGGTGATGATCGTGTACTCGCTGGTGGTGTGGAAGGAGAGACACCCGGCGATCTAGCTGCTGGTGGTGTAAAAGTTTTTGGCATGTAGCTGCTGTAGGTGCTCTTACTTCGACCCTGCAATTCTTTTTCTGCAAGCATAGCAAGCTGGAACAACTGGTTGGTGGCAGTAAATGGTTTATAGTCTACAATATCCTGAATTTCACGTCTCAAACCACCATAAAAATGACACACTTCATCCTTAGGATCCTCTACTACCCCACAACGAATCATGCCCTTTTGAAGCTCTGTATAATATTCCTGAACCGATAAATCACCCTGCTCTAAACGTTGTAATTTCAAACGTAAATCACGCTTATAAGAGGCAGGAACAAAGCGATCATGCATAGCTATCTTAAGCTCATCCCACGAATCAGGTTGCATGTTTAAAGTACCACACTCTTGCCACCAGATAATAGCAAAATCTTTAAATTCACTAGTGGCTTGTCTAACTTTATGTTGATCAAGAACAAGATGGGAAGCAAATTTTTGATCTACTGTCATCTCCCAATCAAGGTATTCGTCAGCATCATATCTCCCATAAAAAGATGGTATGGTAAACTTAACTTTAGCATAAGGATCATCATGAGCACGAGTGCGGTTACCTCCCATACCTTTTTTGTTGCGTGCTAGAACGCGACGGGCACGGTTGTCGCTTGTCATCCTGGCGTCTATCTTACCATCAGGACCATTGAAAGTGCATCTAGGCACTTAATCTAGTTTTGGTAATTAATGACAATGTAAATTTGGATATAATGCTTTGCATGAGTTGTGCAGGAATAAAATCAAAAGAAAGAAAGAAAAGGTGAAAGGAAGGTCCCCAATTCTTATTCGTATGGTGACGAAGTATATCGGACAATTTAAATTTATTTTATAATTTGAATTTGAGTATAGGATCACCGTACTATCAAGGGGGACGTGCTTGACGAGTTTAGGTTGTTAAAGTGCTTATACTTGAGATGACATATACACACGAGAGACACAATCACACTAAAACCCTCCATTCACATGTTTTCTGTGCGTCGGAACTTAGGCCGGAAGATCCGACCCAAAGTTCCGGGTGGCTCTATCTGGAATTAATTTTCCGCCGGAAGATCCGACCCTTACACCGGATCTTTCAACACTTAGACAGATTTTGTGTCTTCTCTTCAAGCGCCGGAACTTAGGCCGGAAGATCCGACCCAAAGTTCCGGGCAGCTCTGTCTGAAATTAATTTTCCGTCGGAAGATCCGACCCTTGCTTTGGAACTTCCAACACTTAGCCAAATTTCATGTTTCCGCGTCTCTCCCTCAGGCGTCGGAACTTCCACCGGAAGATCCGACCCAAAGTTCCGGGCGGCTCTGTCTCTAATATTTTTCCATCGGATGATCCGGACCTTGTGTCGGAACTTACATCGGAACTTCCACCGGATCATCTGGCCCTTGTGTCGGAACTTTCATGACTTAGCCATATTTCAGTGCTTCAGCCTTATGAAATTCAAATCTCGGAAGATCCGGCCCTACGCCGGAAGATCTGGTAACCCTTCGCAGAACACATAACGGCTAGTTTTGGGGGGTTGGGTATTTATACCCCCTCATCCCCTCATTCAATGCTGCTGCCTCCAACGACCAAACACACTCCAAGAGCATTCATTGCACTCCTCTACTCCACCCAAAAGCTTGATTCTTGCCTTGATTCACCTAGGGTTTGAGTGAGAGGAAAAGATTGAGTGTGAGAGCTTTGAGCACTTGTGAGCTTTGATTCGTTCATCTCAAGAAGCACTTGAAGCAAGCTTGATTCGTCATCCTCGTTTGTTACTCTTGGAGCTTTGCTCCTAGACGGTTAGGCGTCGCCGGTAGCTCCCATTCCTTTGTGGTTTGAGCACCGGAAAGTTTGTATTTCCACTCTCTTTGTGAGAGCAATAGCAAGTGACTCGATCTTCCTTTGTGGTTGATTGAGGGAGGCAAGGGGTTAGTGACAACCCGGTTCTTTGTGAACCCTCAACGAGGACGTAGCTCCTTTGTGGAGTGAACCTCGGGAACAAATCTCGTGTCTCTTTGTTCTTGCTGTTGTTTTTGTTGTTCATCACCTTATTTGTGCCCGATCCATGTGCTAGGTGTTGTTCGACCTTAGAGATCATACTTAGGTGCTCAGTTACTTCATTTAGCAGCTTTGTATTCAAATAGAATCTTGAATAGCTTGTTAGTTTTTGAATCTCGAAGTTAGTCTCCTCTCTACGTCAGAAGATCCTACACAGTGTCGAAACTTCCGGGAGCCAGAAGATCCGAGACTGCGTCGGATCATCCGACCATCTGACAATTTTGTGAAGAATTTTTCAGGATTTTTAACAGGCCCTATTCACCCCCCCTCTAGGCCTAGTGTTGGTCCTTTCAATTGGTATCAGAGCAAGTTCTCTTGATTAAGGTTTAATCACCTAAGAGAAAACACTATGGCTCCTTCCGGGGATGGTTCCGGTGTCGGCGGTTCAAACAAGGAAGACACTCATGAAGTGATCGTGTCAAGTGACGATGATTTTGATGTGAGTGATGTTGAAGAGACCTTGGATGAGGTCAAGAAGAACAAGAAGAGAAAAGAGAAGCTTAAGAAGAAGTTTGATGAAAAAGTTGAAAGAAGAGCTCTCAAGATTGTGAAAGAGAAGATGAAAGAAAAGGAAGTTCTTGCAAGCTTTCACAATGTTCCTCACAAGTATGATGATACTTCCTCATCCTCATCCAAGAAAGATCCGGATGCAATTTCATTCTTATCGGTTCAATTGGGCAAGTTTCCGCACATTGATGGAAATGATTACTCTCGATGGAAGGATGACATGAAGATGTACTTGTATGGTCTTCATCCACATCTTTGGACCGTGACATGTGTGGGCATCGACAAGAAAGCCAAGCCACCCCTCACAAGAGAACAAGAACATGACAACTATCGCAATGCTCAAGCCGTCATCATTCTTAGAAGTTGCTTGAGCACATATGAGTACAACAAGGTTAGGGGAATTGAAGTGGCCAAAGAAATTTGGGATGAGCTTAGAAGGTCACATGAAGGTGATGAGATTATCAAGGAAGGAAAGATGGATGCACTTCAAGGAGAACTCAAGGCTTTCACAATGAAAGATGATGAAGACTTGGAAGCCATGTACAATCGGTTGAAGCTTCTTGTTTCCGCAATTAGACTTCTTGGTAGTGATGATTGGGATGAGCACAAGGTCACAAAGAAGATGCTTAGAGCATATGCCCCAAGAGACCCACACCTTGCTACCATGATTAGAGACAAGAGGAAGTTCAAGCTCATGACTCCCATTGACCTATACAACAAGTTGCAATACCATGAGTCACATAGAGTGGAGAAAGTCAAGGCCAAGCCTAGTGAGCCTCAAGAAGTCAAGGCCATTGCTTTCAAGGCCGAGCCTAGCAAGAAGAGTGAAATCAAGGACAAACCCTCAAAGCCTTCCAAGTCTCGCAAGAAGGAAGACTCTAGTGATGAAGCAACCACCGATGAAGAAACCGCTATGATGGTGAGAGAATACAAGAACTTCATCAAGAGAAAAGGTGTTAAGAAGCCGGTCTCACAACGAAGATGCTATGAATGTGGTGAGAGAGGGCATTACATTGCGGATTGCCCTCACAAGAAGGAAGGCAAGGAAGACAAGAGGTCAAAGGACAAGTCCTATGACAAGAAGTACAAGGAGAAGAGCAATGACTACAAGAAGAAGAATGGACATGCTCATGTTGGTGAAGGTTGGGATTCTAGTGATGACTCCGACAAGAAAGGTGTGACAACTCTTGCCATTCATGATTCTTCACCAACACCAAGACTCTTCAAGAACCTTGATAGTGATGATGATGATGAAGCTCCCATGTGTCTCATGGCACAAGGGACTAAGGTACTAATCGATCCCACTCCTCCATCATCTACTCCCTCAACATCTAGTGACATAGAAAACCTAGATGAGGAAGAAGCTAAACATGATAAAAACTTAGTAAATGCTTTTGGCAAGAAAGGTGCTAAGCTTATTAAAAAGCTTATGGAGAAATTGGATAAGAGAGAAGCTACTCTTGATAGGCAAGAAGACTTGCTCATCCTTGAAAAGGAGAGAAACCTTGCTCTTGAGAAAGCTCCAGATGAGGAGAAGGTTAAGTTGGAGAAATTGGCCGTTGACTTGTCATTGGCTAAGGACTCAAATGAGAGGATGTCTAAGGAAATGACCAAGGCAAATGACTCTCTAGCTAATCTAAAGAATGTTCATAGTGAGCTTCAACAAAGGCATTCAAGCCTTGAGGTCAAGTACAAAGACCGTGAAGCTAAATATGACATTCTTCGGAAAAGCATCAAGACCGACTCCAAAGTCACTCTTGACTCCGATGCCTCCACTAGCAAAGGTTGCTCAAGACGTTATAAAATAGATGTGGATTCTTGTGTTGCTAACCTTGCCAAGCTAGAGAAGGAGATCAAGGCAAAAGACACTCAACTCAAAGAGTTGAACAAGGTCATTGGCAAGGGCAAAGGAAAGGCTCAAGAGAAGAGTGTATTTGAGTCCCATCCGGCTTATTGTGACATCTCCGATGTCTAATCACCTCATTAAGGCTTGATGGACAATTAAACTTGTGGTTATGACCAAGGTCAACACATGAAATAATGGTTTTAAATTCCATGCACCGAACCTTTAGAGCTTGAGTTAATTTAAATTCAAAATTTCACTTAATAACTTGAAAATCTGTCAATATGAAAGTTGTCCCAAAGTTTATAAGGAACAACTTTGTCAATTGGTGGTTTTCAAAATTTTGAGTGGAAGATGCTCTAAATCATGGTCAAACAGCAAGTCAACCTGAATTTCAGCCTACACTTGGAATTTTTTTCAGCCTACACTTGGAATTTTTCTAAGTCTGGAATGCTGAAGTTTTTCCCAAAAGTTGAAGCTTGCCATTTGAAATTTCGTGTATAACATTTTCTGAACTTTGTCCTAAGTTGAATATTTGATGTGTGGAATTGCCCTTGGTTATGTTCTCCATCAAGTATTCACACTCTAAGCATTTCAGATTTGCTTGGGAAGAGGGTTAAGTCGAATGGAATCATGTGCAACTCGGTGAACTTGCACCTTTCCCGGATGGCATGGTTCGAATTCGAATTTTTACTTAAGAACTCAAAAATGCACCAATACAAAAGTGGTTCACATTTTCATGGGACATAACTTTGAAAACTTGATCTCGATGAGATTCTGAGTGATTCAAGCCTTAAAACTTAGTCAAAGTCAGATCACCCTGCTGAGTTCACCGCGTTCATGGCAGAAGTTCACCGGAAGTTCATGCAGTTTTCTCCTCAATTTTCCTGTTGATCTATAGAATTTTTCTATGGTCAACCTTTACGAAAGTTGTAGAGGGTACTATGGGACACGATTTTCGTATTTGGATATTTTGAAGTTCAGTTCAAGTTTTTGGAGAAATTCGAGGTCAAACAGACGCCTCGCAGCTGTTCGATGAAATGCCGTTCCAGGTTGGCACTCGGGAGCGCCGCGCATCCACTCCGGCAGCACCCGCCACGCGGCGCCTCGCTCCTGGGCGCCGTCAGGCCATGGCCTCCACGCGCCTCGACGTCCGCGCCACCGTCCTCGTCGCCCAATCGCCGCGGCTGTCCACCTCAGTTCTCTCCCGCGCGTCCAGGCCGCGCTGGCCAACCGCGGCGCTGCTCCACCACTCCATCGCGCCTGCCACTCCCTGCACCCAGCAGAACAGGTGACAGCACGGTCCGCCAGCCGAGCCGCGTCAGCGCCGCTCCGCCGGCCAACCATGACGCCCCGCGACCTGCCCGCGCTACCCGCCCACGCCTGCCCGCGCTGACCGCCCTGAGGCTTCGTCTCGAAGCCTTGGACCCCTCCTCCGTCTATAAAAGAGACCCGACCCCGAGTCCGCCAGCGCCCATCTCTGTTCTTTGTTCCGCCGCCAGGCTGCCGGCGTCCAACCTCTCCCGGCCTTCCTCATCGCCGTCCGAGACTCCCAACGTCCTCCCCTCGCGCTGCTCCACCTCCCCGAGCTCCCAGCCCGCTTCCAGCACCGCCCCCGTCGCCGGCATTGGGGCAGCAAAGGCCGCCTCCGCCCTGCTCCACGGCGCGCCTCCCCCGGTCCACCTCCGGCCCCGATTTCTTCACAAAACCGACGGGTGGTGAGCTCCTCTCCGTCCCCAAGCCATCTCCCCTTCGAATCGTGCCCTCCCCTAGCCGGAATCGAGCTCCCTAGATCTTGGCTCGCCCAAGGACCCCACGTTTAGAATAAGATCAAGTCTAGGGTGCCTGCTGCAAGTTGCAGGGGTCTATTCGTAAGTCTGCAGAAACTTCCAGGGGGTTATCCGAAAATCTACGAAGTAATGTTTAGATCCAAATCTGTGAACTTGTAAAATCTGTAACAAATCACAGAAAAATCATAAAAATTCAAACTCAATTTTGTTGCACTTCTGGTGGTGAGATCTATCTTTTCTAGAAAGCATGCATATGTGTTTTGTGCTTAGTTTGTGAGCTAGATTCAAATCTGTGTTTGAATAGTTTTGTGTGCAGTTTAAAATCTGCATCTTTGTTTGAGTTGATCTTTTAGTATGTTGTCTCTGGTAACGTGCATGAGCTCCTGTAAAAAGATGGAACCCAGATCTGCTATAAAACGTGAGTTATGATTTAATTTGTATATCTGTACAGCAAGTGATCTATGATTTATTTAAATTAATCTGTTCAGGAAATAAACCTCAACTTATTGCTGAAGCTTGCCAACTTAATTATGTGCTAGTGGTAAATAGTAGAGCTTAGTTTGACCTTGCTAGCAGGCTTTTATATATTTAAGATCATGCTCGGCCGAAATTGATAACTGTTTATACAACTAATTTTCTTGGAAGATCCTTTGACCTTTTTAAGCTAATATTTGGCATGGTATATTGTATTAGCTAGATGTAGCTCTGGTAATTTTGTTAGGATTAATTTTTGTTAGTGTGATTTTCTAAGGATTAATCTTGATCTTAGTGTGCTAAGCTTGTTTGATTTTTCATGGTAGATGTATAAATGTTTTTAAGTTGGGTTTTGGTCAGTAAGTCCATGTGGACATAAACATCACACTATAATTTTCTAACATGAAAATCATACACCAAACTGCCAGAATAAATTGTTGAATTTTGGTGTGTAAACGACTAAATAAAAGAAGGAATCACATGTTAAATTAATGAAATAATTTAATCACATGTCACCACCACACACCTTGCTGTTTAATGCTAACAACAAACTTGGGAGCATGATGTGTACACAATCACCATCACAAACCCATGTTTCTTTTATGAGTAAATACAAACTTAATTAAAGAAAGGAAAGGTCAGACAAATTTTGTCCAGGTGAATGTGCCATTCATTACACCCCGGGTTTATCGTGTGAAACACGATGCTCGATATAACATCATTCTCTTATGCATTGCATTTCGTATAGGAACGACTTCCGCCGACGGAAAGTTCAAGTTGATCCCGACGCAAGGAGAAGTACCGCTCGAGAGGAAGCCGAACATCGTCACGAACAAGTCAAGACCCGAACCAAGTTCGGAAGAGTCAATACTAACCTAGCTCAGGATTAAGGCAAGCCCCGGAGCATGTCCCATGTTTCGAATACATGCAACTATGTTTGTTAAGATTTACTTGTGCGTTTACGTTCAGGAGTTGAATTGAAACCTTAGTTGCATGATCCTAGGTACCTATGCTATGCAATACAAGTATGATAGGTCGATAGTGGCTATGCTATAAGGACCCGGTAAAAGTCGAGTGATTTCCTGTCACTCGCGAGATATAGGAATCAACTTCTTTACTTATGTTGGAATCATAAGGATGACGGGCGGGGATTTTTGTCATGTAGATGCCCTGTCCGTGTAAGCAAAATTTGGTTAAGGCCGAATGGTGTGGTACCGACGGTTAAGTGTTTGAAAGCACTAAGCACTTGTTTGGGCATGGGACCGGTAAGTTTAGTACCTGTTCGGAACGGGGAGTGGCCTCGCCCTGCTTCCCCTGGGATTCACCTCCCCATGCGGTACACATGTGGCTCAAGACCGAATCCGGCCGGCGTGGCCGCGAAGTATCAACCGGATAGGCTTGTGTCCAAGGGAAGTAGGCTCGGATTAACGAACCGGGATGACGTGGGAACGGCCTGGTTAGCGTCGACCTTGGTGGTTGGTGCTTTTCCGTGTGTTTAGTTTCCACCTTGCAAGGTTAAAATCGGTTCGAACTGTCTGTTTCTCGCAGCTAATGAGACTACTTAACCCCGCTGCCGCATTGAGTAAGAAAGTGGAACATGACGTTGATGATAAACTTGATGCTTTCTTAATTTCTTGCTCAACATGCTTGATTAGAATAAGGTGCTTACCTAGAATGGTTAACTCGAACTAGAACTTGATGCTAAAAGATTGAAAGCAAGGACCCACTCTTAGTCGCTCTTTGGCAAAACAAACCCACCAGCCAAAAGCCTTGCATGTCTAGGAGTCGGTGACGTAGTTCTCACCCGACGGGTAAGTCTTGCTGAGTATTAGTATACTCAGCCTTGCTTTGTTGACTGTTTTCAGGTAGTACTCTTGAGGAGATGGTTGCCGGTCTTACCTGGCCGACCACCCTTCCTCCGGGTTGGACCGTTGTCTGGGACGAGGATGCTTCTGAGTGATGTCACGACGGCTTCACGTGATGTCATTACCTTTCCGAATAATAGTTCTTTCCGCTGCTTTTAAACTCTGAATTATCTCTACTTTATGCATGAACTGAATTTGTAATAAAGTACCGAAGTGGGACCTGTTTAAATTATCTGTGGATTGTTGTAATCTCTGGTACTCTCCTTCGAGGGAGTAAATGCACGACTTGTTTCGATCTCGGTAACTGTGCGTGGTTGCATCGGGCTTGACCCGACAGACTGTCACTTTAGTTCGGCTAAGTGGCTAATCGCGTCTAATGCGATGTTTAGCACGCTAAGCCGGATTAATCTGAGCGGTTCTGCCACAGCTGGTATCAGAGCGAAAAGTTGTGCACCAGAGGTTCGCACGGTCCCAATACACTTGTTTTGCAATAAAACTTGACCCACTAGTGCTTTGTGAAAAACTCGTTGGATCGCTAAGGATTAACTAGATCGTGAAGCCCTAGAGGGAATTTCGAGTTGTTTTAGGTGTCTTGCTATGTATGGTATATTTGACTAACTTGCCCAGCACATCTTGCCCACGTGTTTTATACGTGCGCTGGTTTCCGTGCCCCGCGTGCACGAAGGGTGATAGGATTTCCATTCCAAGGAACCTATCATTACGGTTGTGTATGAGTCGCCACATGTTTTATATGTGTGCTAGGTCTTAATGGTATGGTTCTAATTCCAATGAGCCTATCATCCTGGTTGTTCGCCATGTTCGAGACATGTGTATGATGCCGCATCGCGAGTTATGCGAAGGGTTGTGCGCTCTATTCAAATTGAGCATACGGCCTAGACTAGATGCGCTGTCCATGCAGTGTTGAACGCATGGATACCGTTTCTATAAGAAGAACGGTAATGAATGGGGACGCTTCCGTGACGTGCTGGCACGGAAGGTTCATTGTTTTCTTGCAGGTACACTAATGTCGTTCCGCTATGTTTCGTCTAGTTTGAGAGACGACTAGCTATTATAGGGAGAGACGTACATTATGCCTTGCCACCGGCAACTAACCACGTACGGCAAGACTTCTTGGTATTGGTGAGAACGATTTAGCTCTTTTGCATCATGTAAGCAACCAAAAAAAAAAAAATCGTTAAGTAAACTTTGGAGCAAGGAAAGATGTGAAAATGAGCTTTTCTAATGCACTTCAAATCTGTCAGAACTGCACAGTCTTGCTGGTCCGAATTTTTCGGGTCAGTAAAACCTCTCAACTGAAGTTCCACCCTACAAGAAAGTTATTCATAATTTCATAACCAATCTGCTCTAAAAATTTCAAGATTTTTGGTTGAGCAAAACTTAAGTTATGTTTAAAACAAGAGCTGGCTGTTCACTGAAAATTCTGGCAGACAGCAAGTTGGAAATCGAGCGTTTCACCCACCTTAAACTCAAAACCAACCCTACCTCTGAATACCAAATTTGTGGTTAATAACCATAAGAACAACCTGGTAAAATTTGGGGGTTTTTAGTTGGTAGTTTGAGAGTTTCTCCTGTTTTTCCACCGCTGTCCCGATCTGTCCTTATTCTTCCGCGCAGTTTTTCACCAAACTCTTTTGTTGTTTTCTTCAGACGGCCGCACCCATGCCTGTTTACGTGGATGCTGATGGTTGGACCCACTCAGAGTGCCTCCAAGAAGATGGGTTTCCTTCTCTTTTGTGGGACACGCTGCAGCACTTTGGGTACAAGAAGCGTCCGGAACATATTGGACGAGAGTATATGGCAGAAGGAGGCATACAACGTTGTGAGATGAAAGTAAAAGTTCCAGCATCTCCACCCGTACCTAGTTGGGGCCCATGGAAAGTTGTTGCTGAGGGTACCCATTTGATTGACACCTGGCAGAAGGCTGCTCATCGTGCTCTTACTACTTTTTGTGAGAAGCACTCCACCTCAGTGGCCCTCAGCCCAGCAAAAGTGTTCCTCCTCATCGATCAAACGACTGGGTCATGGGAAGAGCTTTCGTCTCTTTTCTTGGATTCAACAAAGGTTTATCACGAACCGGATGTAGCCGCCGCGATTCGCTACTCCGCCGGCCTGCTTCCGATTTATCGAAGTGTCTGTGGTGAAAATTCCATTTACAGGCATCAAGTTAGAGACCTGGAAGCAACCAAGCACTTCTTAAATGAAGCCCACACTCTGATCGAAGCACTCAAGAGAAAGAAGCAAGAACATAAGGGGAAAATTCGAGAGCTTCGCAATGAACTACGGATCAAGAACGAAACAATTGCCCATAAGAACCATATGCTACAAAATGCCCAGCTACACATGTGGGACCTGGAAAATCAGTTGGAAGAAATGGCTGCCCAACAACATGTTCCAGCTGCCCCGGAACCCGAAGGTGAAGATGACCCTGAGGAGATACAGGGAGAATCTGGGATTGAATCAGGACCCGAGTAGTCATGGGCCGAGCACTAGTCTCGATGAGAGAAGCTTTCAAAATAAAGACCCGTCGTTACATCCCCTTGGTGATGGTTAATGATGTAATAGGCTAGTTAGGGTTAAGTTGAATAAATCCTTGGAGTGTCTTGGACAGAGATGTTATAACTTAGGGATGGAGTTCGACCCTAAAGTCTGTCATTATGCATGGTTGTAACAGCTAAACTATGCGGCTGCGTCCAATTTGAATTTTTAATGCATGCATCTTTTATTTCTGGGCTCAATGTTGAATACCAAAGTTGTAAGGAATTTCATAATGGTGATGCTCGCAAAATTTCAGCTCCATTGGTTAAGAATTGAAAGAGTTATGTACGATTTAGTGAGCCTCGACCATTCTGATAACAGCAGAGACAGAGACGCGAATTTTGAATTTTTCGCCCTAGCTAGAGTCCGAATCTTACTCGGAGTTATAAACGAAAGTTGTAACTCGATAAATTTCCTAGCTGTTGGCAAAAATTCACAAGGTTTGGACATGTGAACTAGGAGTTACCAATTTTCTTGTACAACAACATTGCTGCAGAGAAAAACTTCCTGCAATTGATTCTTATTGCCTTCACGCCTGAATTCCTTGTTTACCTTGTAAACGAGTAAGAATCGTGCGGCAATCAAGTGAATTATATTGCAAGAATGGGAGCAGCACACCGATCCAAATTTGGTTCCGAGCAATAACCATGAAAGAGGTTGGATTCTGAGGATCATATAGTTGGAATGAGTGGAAGAATGTTACGACAAGGGATACCTCACTTGATCAAGTCCTTCTAGCGAAGTTGATTTGTTTCTGGGCGTTAACTTAAGAGATATGAGACGTGAAGTGCTCCCCCAAAGCCTTTGGAATGGTTTACCATAGATGTTGTATTACACCATGCGCTCTCAAGCTAGCTCGGTAACCATTAGCGGTTTTCATGACGAGTTTCTGCTCGTCGGATGACCCCTTACCCAACATCCGTAAGCAACGTAAAAATTTTGTCGCGTACCTCTAGGTACATCTACACTCTTCGATCAGCTAGATGTACCCACTCTTTTGCTATGGCTAGTGAATTCTTCCTTGTCATTATGCCCCTTTGATTCATGACATATCCAGCCATGCCTTGATAAATCCTGGTACTACCTTCAATGTGACGTCTTTTCCACATTGATGGATCCCTTGATTGCAACTTACAAACCTTGTCTCACCCTCGATGTCCCACAAGTATCGGTTAGACATACCTGAGCATTGTTGCAACATTCATCATTTGCATTCCATGGTTCAATATGCATGAGCACCTCATCGCATTGTGTGACGGCACCTCATGTTCTGTTGCATGCTGACACCGTGTGCAACCTGACTTGTCGCTGACTTCTATCACCCCATCTCTTTGATATTCGGGTTGTTGTTTCAACTTTTCTCTCGTGAAGAGGTATTCCCTAACCTGTGGTGCTGTGGCGGAACCTAAGGTTTTTGTGTGTGCGACGGCCACATAAATTCCTACTAGGAGCGCACTGGTATCTCGGTAAAGGGAGGCAGCTTCACCAGAACCTCTATGCCGCAACCCGAATATGTGCCCCCATCTTAGTGACCTCTTCTGACCAATGACACATTTAGTTTGTAACATAAGGCATGTTAACGTGCATCCGAGCATGTGCATATGCACCATCAATTCATAAGCATGTGCGCCAGCTCATATGCATGTGCATCATGCTAACCGCATCTCATCATGGACATACGTCATATGCACCATCACTTGTGCATCATACCATATGCATCATTGAGACGGCATCATAATGCATCATGCCATATGCAACATGCATGAATCGTACACGAGCATCTTGCATCATGGTAGCTATAACCACACTCCTTCTTGGTGCATTACCGCTTTTCAGCTGACTTGCGCACCTTGAATCCCAACAAGCCTCCTTGCTCTCTTGTCGTGCAAGTGTTCACCTACGAAATCCTTGCAACGAACAATGGACCATGTTTTCCCTTATCAACATCTTGTAACTCATTCATGGGGTAAACCTTGAGCTTTGACGATCCGAAAGATCTTACTTAGACCTATACTCCCCGATGATCTTCACCTTGTACATTCAAGATTGCCTGGTGACCTCCCGTGAGCTTTTCTCACCCGCTTTGTTCCCTCCTCAAATGCGAACTTCCATTTGAGAACGTTCCGACACCTTGTCCTATCAATCTACATTTACGTTGTCCCACCTCTCTTTCTTTATCAGTGAGATATGTGACTTGGTATGATCTCGCTGCGAATCCCACCGACTCATAGGGTTGCCCAACATCCTTTTGTCTATGGGAGCTTTGACAGTTACACTGAGTTTAGTCTAAGCAGATCACTCAAGCAAGAACGATTCACTCCGTGGCAGAATTAGGGAGATAAAGGCTCTCCACCATTAGTCAAACACGAGAGATTAGCTTCAGTGCCTCCTTCAGGACAGTGACGATGCTGGATCAGTTAAGGACCTTTTAGTAGAACGAAAGAACTTAGTGCACCCGCTTTGAACCCTTGATGAGAAACTCTAGCTTGAGTTTTGTTTGTCGCAGTCCACGGTACCATGTCTCGATAGGATCCAACCCGTACGGTGTAGTCGTTCTGGCTCAGTCACGAGACTAGAGCATCAAGATCACCAAGCGCCAACTCTCGAAGAAGGACGAGAGTCACCAATGTTTCAACAAGATCGAGAAAGGGTAGTATGATCTGAACTTTTCATAGGGTACCCAAGGACCTGAATCTTCGAAGTTAAGTAATAGACCACGCACGCCGCCATGGGTCCCCTACTTGTCCGGTGGTAGCAAGGTGTACCCGGATTGAAGCTAAATTTCTGGTGGGTTGATGGATGAAGAGAGAAGACCACCAAGTATGTCTCCGAGTATGACACATATCCGGAGATGAAGGAGAATCTTATAACCGCCACCTGTGCCTCCTGGAAATGGAAAGATAAGGATATAATCTTTGCTTGGATTACCACTTGCTCCTCGAAGCAGGATTCCGTACAAGTTTTGACCGACGAACTCACAAGGACTGCCCACTTCTTCTCGCCTTAGAAGACGTGCGCTACTGAGAGTTATAATGAAGTTTGTCTCGACCGAGTAGTTAGCTTGAGCCTAGGAGTAAAAGAGAGTTATCTAAGGATGATCCGCCGGCCAGAATTCGAATCTGCTCATTAGTCAATTGATCAACAAAGCTATTTGAGGAGAAGCATGTGTGTCCGAATCTCGGGGCGAGATTCTTTTAAGGGGGGTAGGTTGTGACATCTCCGATGTCTAATCACCTCATTAAGGCTTGATGGACAATTAAACTTGTGGTTATGACCAAGGTCAACACATGAAATAATGGTTTTAAATTCCATGCACCGAACCTTTAGAGCTTGAGTTAATTTAAATTCAAAATTTCACTTAATAACTTGAAAATCTGTCAATATGAAAGTTGTCCCAAAGTTTATAAGGAACAACTTTGTCAATTGGTGGTTTTCAAAATTTTGAGTGGAAGATGCTCTAAATCATGGTCAAACAGCAAGTCAACCTGAATTTCAGCCTACACTTGGAATTTTTCTAAGTCTGGAATGCTGAAGTTTTTCCCAGAAGTTGAAGCTTGCCATTTGAAATTTCGTGTATAACATTTTCTGAACTTTGTCCTAAGTTGAATATTTGATGTGTGGAATTGCCCTTGGTTATGTTCTCCATCAAGTATTCACACTCTAAGCATTTCAGATTTGCTTGGGAAGAGGGTTAAGTCGAATGGAATCATGTGCAACTCGGTGAACTTGCACCTTTCCCGGATGGCATGGTTCGAATTCGAATTTTTACTTAAGAACTCAAAAATGCACCAATACAAAAGTGGTTCACATTTTCATGGGACATAACTTTGAAAACTTGATCTCGATGAGATTCTGAGTGATTCAAGCCTTAAAACTTAGTCAAAGTCAGATCACCCTGCTGAGTTCACCGCGTTCATGGCAGAAGTTCACCGGAAGTTCATGCAGTTTTCTCCTCAATTTTCCTGTTGATCTATAGACTTTTTCTATGGTCAACCTTTACGAAAGTTGTAGAGGGTACTATGGGACACGATTTTCGTATTTGGATATTTTGATGTTCAGTTCAAGTTTTTGGAGAAATTCGAGGTCAAACTGACGCCTCGCAGCTGTTCGATGAAATGCCGTTCCAGGCTGGCACTCGGGAGCGCCGCGCATCCACTCCGGCAGCACCCGCCACGCGGCGCCTCGCTCCTGGGCGCCGTCAGGCCATGGCCTCCACGCGCCTCGACGTCCGTGCCACCGTCCTCGTCGCCCAATCGCCGCGGCTGTCCACCTCGGTTCTCTCCCGCGCGTCCAGGCCGCGCTGGCCAACCGCGGTGCTGCTCCACCACTCCATCGCGCCTGCCACTCCCTGCACCCAGCAGAACAGGTGACAGCACGGTCCGCCAGCCGAGCCGCGTCAGCGCCGCTCCGCCGGCCAACCATGACGCCCCGCGACCTGCCCGCGCTACCCGCCCACGCCTGCCCGCGCTGACCGCCCTGAGGCTTCGCCTCGAAGCCTTGGACCCCTCCTCCGCCTATAAAAGAGACCCGACCCCGAGTCCACCAGCGCCCCTCTCTGTTCTTTGTTCCGCCGCCAGGCTGCCGGCGTCCAACCTCTCCCGGCCTTCCTCATCGCCGTCCGAGACTCCCAACGTCCTCCCCTCGCGCTGCTCCACCTCCCCGAGCTCCCAGCCCGCTTCCAGCACCGCCCCCGTCGCCGGCATTGGGGCAGCAAAGGCCGCCTCCGCCCTGCTCCACGGCGCGCCTCCCCCGGTCCACCTCCGGCCCCGATTTCTTCACAAAACCGACGGGTGGTGAGCTCCTCTCCGTCCCCAAGCCATCTCCCCTTCGAATCATGCCCTCCCCTAGCCGGAATCGAGCTCCCTAGATCTTGGCTCGCCCAAGGACCCCACGTTTAGAATAAGATCAAGTCTAGGGTGCCTGGTGCAAGCTCCAGGGGTCTATTCGTAAGTCTGCAGAAACTTCCAGGGGGTTATCCGAAAATCTACGAAGTAATGTTTAGATCCAAATCTGTGAACTTGTAAAATCCGTAACAAATCACAGAAAAATCATAAAAATGCAAACTCAATTTTGTTGCACTTCTGGTGGTGAGATCTATCTTTTCTAGAAAGCATGCATATGTGTTTTGTGCTTAGTTTGTGAGCTAGATTCAAATCTGTGTTTGAATACTTTTGTGTGCAGTTTAAAATCTACATCTTTGTTTGAGTTGATCTTTCAGTATGTTGTCTCGGGTAACATGCATGAGCTCCTGTAAAAAGATGGAACCCAGATCTGCTACAAAACGTGAGTTATGATTTAATTTGTATATCTGTACAGCAAGTGATCTATGATTTATTTAAATTAATCTGTTCAGGAAATAAACCTCAACTTTTTGCTGAAGCTTGCCAACTTAATTATGTGCTAGTGGTAAATAGTAGAGCTTAGTTTGACCTTGCTAGCATGCTTTTATATATTTAAGATCATGCTCGGCCGAAATTGATAACTGTTTATACAACTAATTTTCTTGGAAGATCCTTTGACCTTTTTAAGCTAATGTTTGGCATGGTATATTTTATTAGCTAGGTGTAGCTCTGGTAATTTTGTTAGGATTAATTTCTGTTAGTGTATTATTTTCTAAGGATTAATCTTGATCTTAGTGTGCTAAGATTGTTTGATTTTTCATGGTAGATGTATAAATGTTTTTAAGTTGGTTTTTGGTCAGTAAATCCATGTGGACATAAACATCACACTATAATTTTCTCACATGAAAATCGTACACCAAACTGCCAGAATAAATTGTTGAAGTTTGGTGTGTAAACGACTAAATAAAAGAAGGAATCACATGTTAAATTAATGAAATAATTTAATCACATGTCACCACCACACACCTTGCTGTTTAATGCTAACAACAAACTTGGGAGCATGATGTGTACACAATCACCATCACAAACCCATGTTTCTTTTATGAGTAAATACAAACTTAATTAAAGAAAGGAAAGGTCAGACAAATTTTGTCCAGGTGAATGTGCCATTCATTACACCCCGGGTTTATCGTGTGAAACACGATGCTCGATATAACATCATTCTCTTATGCATTGCATTTCGTATAGGAACGACTTCCGCCGACGGAAAGTTCAAGTTGATCCCGACGCAAGGAGAAGTACCGCTCGAGAGGAAGCCGAACATCGTCACGAACAAGTCAAGACCCGAACCAAGTTCGGAAGAGTCAATACTAACCTAGCTCAGGATTAAGGCAAGCCCCGGAGCATGTCCCATGTTTCGAATACATGCAACTATGTTTGTTAAGATTTACTTGTGCATTTACGTTCAGGAGTTGAATTGAAACCTTAGTTGCATGATCCTAGGTACCTATGCTATGCAATACTAGTATGATAGGTCGATAGTGGCTATGCTATAAGGACCCGGTAAAAGTCGAGTGATTTCCTGTCACTCGCGAGATATAGGAATCAACTTCTTTACTTATGTTGGAATCATAAGGATGACGGGCGGGGATTTTTGTCATGTAGATGCCCCGTCCGTGTAAGCAAAATTTGGTTAAGGCCGAATGGTGTGGTACCGACGGTTAAGTGTTTGAAAGCACTAAGCACTTGTTTGGGCATGGGACCGGTAAGTTTAGTACCTGTTCGGAACGGGGAGTGGCCTCGCCCTGCTTCCCCTGGGATTCACCTCCCCATGCGGTACACATGTGGCTCAAGACCGAATCCGGCCGGCGTGGCCGCGAAGTATCAACCGGATAGGCTTGTGTCCAAGGGAAGTAGGCTCGGATTAACGAACCGGGATGACGTGGGAACGGCCTGGTTAGCGTCGACCTTGGTGGTTGGTGCTTTTCCGTGTGTTTAGTTTCCACCTTGCAAGGTTAAAATCGGTTCGAACTGTCTGTTTCTCGCAGCTAATGAGACTACTTAACCCCGCTGCCGCATTGAGTAAGAAAGTGGAACATGACGTTGATGATAAACTTGATGCTTTCTTAATTTCTTGCTCAACATGCTTGATTAGAATAAGGTGCTTACCTAGAATGGTTAACTCGAACTAGAACTTGATGCTAAAAGATTGAAAGCAAGGACCCACTCTTAGTCGCTCTTTGGCAAAACAACCCACCAGCCAAAAGCCTTGCATGTCTAGGAGTCGGTGACGTAGTTCTCACCCGACGGGTAAGTCTTGCTGAGTATTAGTATACTCAGCCTTGCTTTGTTGACTGTTTTCAGGTAGTACTCTTGAGGAGATGGTTGCCGGTCTTACCTGGCCGACCACCCTTCCTCCGGGTTGGACCGTTGTCTGGGACGAGGATGCTTCTGAGTGATGTCACGACGGCTTCACGTGATGTCATTACCTTTCCGAATAATAGTTCTTTCCGCTGCTTTTAAACTCTGAATTATCTCTACTTTATGCATGAACTGAATTTGTAATAAAGTACCGAAGTGGGACCTGTTTAAATTATCTGTGGATTGTTGTAATCTCTGGTACTCTCCTTCGAGGGAGTAAATGCACGACTTGTTTCAATCTCGGTAACTGTGCGTGGTTGCATCGGGCTTGACCCGACAGACTGTCACTTTAGTTCGGCTAAGTGGCTAATCGCGTCTAATGCGATGTTTAGCACGCTAAGCCGGATTAATCTGAGCGGTTCTGCCACACTTATCATGCCGAGAGATATCCTAATATCAAGGATGGACTTGGATACTCTAGAGGAGGAAAAGCAAATGGCACGAAAAGGATCCAAGGAAAAGATGTGCCATTGTTCACTCAAGGTGCCAACCTTTGTGATTTGATGAACTTTGCTCATGGTGTGTCAAGGGAGACCACCCCAATAGCAAAGCCCGTTGTTGTGACCCCTAGCAAGGGTGTGAAGTGCTCAATTTCGGGAAAGACAAGTGAGAAGATCAATGGCCATCTCCCAACTACACTATTGATTATTCGGTCATGTGGGACCACAATGGGAGAATGGTTGTCAAGTATGTTGGTATTCATGCCAAGAAGATGATGAAGAGTGTTTGGGTGCCAAAGTTGCCTAGTTCTAATACCCAAGGACCCAAGCTCGTTTGGGTACCTAAACACAAAGCTTAACTTGTTTTGTAGGCATATTCCTCCAGTGGTTCTTCATGGTTGCTTGATAGTTGTTGTTCAAATCATATGACCGGAGAGAAGAGTATGTTTACCAAGTTAGAAGAATATGACTCACCCATTGAAAGAATTACATTTGGTGATAATAATCATGGTGATGTTGTTGGTCAAGGTGACATTGCTATCTCAAACGATTCATCTCTTTCAAATGTTTATTTAGTTGATTCTTTGGGATACAACTTGTTGTCGGTTTCACAACTTTGTGAGAAAGGCTACAATTGTCTCTTTACTAATGAGGGTGTGAACATTCTTAGAAGGGAGGATTCCTCTATTGCTTTTATGGGTCAACTCAAGGGAAAGCTTTATTTGGTTGATTTCACAACCACTAAAGTGGAACCGAAGACTTGTTTAGTGGCAAAATCTAGCTTGGGTTGGCTTTGGCATCGCCGGCTAGCTCATGTTGGCATGAGGAACTTGGCCAAACTTCAAAAGGATGAACACATTCTAGGATTAACAAATGTTTTGTTTGAGAAAGATAGGTTATGTAGCGCTTGTCAAGCCGGGAAACAAGTTGGTGCTTCTCATCCACCCAAGACTATATTGACTACCTCTAGACCATTGAAGTTGATTCATATGGATTTATTTGGACCAATTGCTTATATTATTATTGGTGGAAACAAATATGGTCTAGTGATTGTGGATGATTACTCAAGATTCACTTGGGTATTTTTCTTGAGGGACAAGAGTGAAGCTCAAGGAATTATTAAGAAATTCATTAGAAGAGCTCAAAATGAATTTGAGTTGAAGGTCAAGCACATGAGAAGCGACAATGGCTCGGAGTTTAGAAATACAAATGTTGAAGAACTACTTGATGAAGAAGGGATCAAGCATAAACTTTCCGCTCCATATACTCCTCAACAAAATGGCATTGCTGAGAGGAAGAATTGGACGTTGATTGAGATGGCAAGAACAATGCTTGATGAATACAAGACTCCGGATATATTTTGGGCCGAGGCGGTTAACACGGCTTGCCATGCCTCTAACCGTCTCTTTCTAAACAAGTACTTGAGCAAAACTCCATATGAAGCACTCACCGGTAACAAACCCAAAGTGCATTACTTTAGAGTTTTTGGATGCAAATGTTATATTCTTAATAAGAAAACCAAGAGCTCTAAATTTGCACCTAAAGTAGATGAAGGTTTCTTACTTGGTTATGGAACTCATGAACACGCCTATCGTGTCTTCAACAAAACCTCCGGTTGTGTTGAGGTCACGGTAGATGTGAAATTTGATGAAACAAACGGCTCTCAAGTAGAGCAAGTTGAGAATGACTTTGTAGAAAATGAAGAGCCTCCAAGCGAATCTATTATGAGAATGGGTATAAGTGAAGTGCGACCTCAAGAAGCTCAAGCCAAGGAACAAGTTCCGGCGAATACAAATATTGATCCATCTTCATCAACGAGAGTTGAAGCACCAAGCTCTCTTAAAGATCAAGATCAAGTTCATGGTGACGATCATGATCATGGCAATGATCAAGGGGGAGTTCAAGGTGATGAAGCTCAAGTTGATGATTCTCATGACCAAGATGATGATGGATTCATTCAACGTCAATCAACATCCTCTCACCCAATAGTACATCAAAGTGTACAACGGGATCATCCCGTTGATAATATCCTTGGGAGCATCCGAAGAGGGGTAACCACTCGTTCACGTTTAGCAAATTTTTGTGCATGTTACTCGTTTGTTTCCTCTTTGGAACCTCTTAAGGTAGAAGATGCTCTTGGTGATGCGGATTGGATTGTGGCCATGCAAGAAGAACTAAACAATTTCACAAGAAATGAAGTTTGGGAGTTAGTTCTAAGGCCCAAGCAAAATGTGATTGGCACCAAGTGGGTTTTCCGGAACAAGCAAGATGAACATGGCATTGTCACAAGAAACAAGGCTAGATTGGTTGCTCAAGGCTATACTCAAATTGAAGGTCTAGATTTTGGTGAAACCTATGCTCCGGTGGCAAGGCTTGAATCCATTCGCATTCTTCTAGCCTATGCCACACATCATGATTTCAAGCTTTATCAAATGGATGTCAAGAGTGCATTCTTGAATGGGCATCTCTCGGAGTTAGTATATGTGGAGCAACCGCCGGGATTTGAAGATCTTGACCACCCCGACTATATGTACAAGCTCGATAAGGCGCTCTATGGGCTCAAGCAAGCTCCTAGAGCACGGTATGAATGTCTTAAGGATTTTCTTCTCAAGAACGGATTTGTAATGGGCAAAGCCGATTCTACTCTCTTTACTCAAAAAGTAGACAAAGATTTGTTTGTATGTCAAATATATGTTGATGATATTATCTTTGGTTCTACTAATGAAAAGTTTTGTGAGGAGTTTAGTAGGATCATGACCAAAAGATTTGAGATGTCTATGATGGGTGAATTAAAGTTCTTTCTCGGATTTCAAATCAAACAATTGAAGAACGGAACTTTCATATGTCAAACCAAATATACAAGTGATATACGATTGTGGCTGATCAATTTGGGGCAAGTTTTCTTATATGTCCATAAGCTAAATCTCTCAAAATCATCGTTCGAATCTCATCTAGAAAGTTTCTATTTTCCTGTCCACCGGATCTTCTGGCCCTTAGCCGGATCATCCGGTCCATATAAGCCAGCCGGATCTTACCCAGCATCTTCCGGTGAAAATCACCTCGCCGAATCATCCGACCCATGGCCGGATCATCCGGTCAGTATCAGTCCGCCGGATCTTACGCGGCATCTTTCGGTAATCCATGCTCCGTCGAAAGATCCGACCCTACGTCGGATCATCCGACAAGTGCCTCGACTATAAATACCGGGACTTAACCGTTCAGCCCGCAGAACTCTTTTCTCCACCGTCGGCGCCCGCTCCTCTCTCTCCACCACTGCGTGCGGCGACTTTGAGTTCCACCCAAGGGATTCGTGATCTTCAAGCACCTTTGGACACCCCAAGCATCGGAGGTTCAATTCCCATCGGATCTTTCGGAGTTTTCACGGGAAATCTCAATGGTATCTCATTCAAACTTCATTCAAACTTCCTTTCGCTCGATCTCTCAATGTATGAGGTTCTAGTGGATTTCCCTTGGTGAATCATCTTGAATACATGCCTAGAACTCATGCCTAGAATCTTATCTCGGTTGGTGGGCTAAAACTTCGATTCCATGAACTCTAGGTTTTCATTCAAACTTTCTTTTGCCCGATCTATCAATGTAGGATGTTCTAGTGGATTTCCTTCGGTGAATCATCTTGAATACATGCCTAGAACTCATGCCTAGAATCTTATCTCAGTTGGTGGGCTAGAACTTCGATTCCATGAACTTTTGTTTCTGCTCGGGGCCTGTCGGACCATCCGACTGTGCATCGGAAGATCCGCCCGTCGGATCATTCGACGCATAGCCGGAAGATCCGACAGGGCTGAGAGCATGACAATTCTTTCTAGTCATTCAACTTTGATTCATCTATTGATCCTCGATTCTTATATCTGTCCAGATGGGTCGTACCAAGGTTTTCGGCAAGAAGCCACCATCTCCCGCACCTTTGAAGAGGCACAATACTCAAGAGTCAGAGACCGAGTCCGACGAGGAGATTAGAGAGGTTGGGAAGAGCAAGAGAGCCTCTGAAGGATCGTCTTCAAGGAGTGTACGCGGCAGGGGTGCCGCTAAGGGAAAGAGCAAGGAGCTCCGTACCTATAGCCGATCCAAATCAAACACTCAACGAAGACAGGAAGGGCCTCTCTACAATGACAACATTGATCTATCCTTTCTCGTTCAGAACATCATCAGTGTTGGGATTCCTAGCCGTGCTCTTGATTATCCACCTTTGGTGAACTTTCGGCTAGCAGGTAATAGCATGAAGCCTTTGAGGTTCAGTGAGCATGAGGACCCCAGATCCTTTCCTCACAAGCAGCTTAAGGGGGATCCTCGCTTTTGGCTTCCGCATCAGGTGGATTGGTATGAGTCAGTGATTCTGCACATTGGTCACATTTGCACACCCATGAAGTGGGTTGACTGGCACTACATGGATGGCATCGCCGGTCCCCTCGAACCGGTGATAAGGGATGTGCACAGGAGATGTGTTGAGATGGATGTGGCAAACATCATGGGGTTTCAGTGTCCGTACAACGAGGAGATAGTGGCTCAATTCTATGCCACTCTTTGGATTGATCAAGCTAGAGATGAGATGCATTGGACGACCAACGGCAAACGTTTCTCAGTGACTTTGTTTGAGTTTTCCGGAATGTTTGGACTAGCGGAGGAGACCGCTTATGCTCATAAAAGGAATGATCGTAGCAAAGTGGATCTTCACCGTAGTTTGGAGCTTGAGGAGACCAAGATGATGTTCATGTATGATGGAGATTATGGAGATGTGCAACTTGGTAAATATCATGGTCTTTCACCCTTTTACAAGTTGCTTAACCAACTCTTCCGAGGCACATTGTATCCTAGAGCCGGAGATGCGGACAACATTTCCAAGAGAGCCAAGATCTTGCTATTCCAAATGGCTCCCGGCAAGCCGAAGTTCAAGGTTTTCAATTTCATTTGGAATGAAATCATCTATTGCTCTCATGATGCCACTAGCGGTTGCCACTATGCACCTTACATCTTTCATATGATCAAGAATGTTAGCGGTGTCAACATCCTAGCCGATCGAGTGCATTCACCGTATCACTCCTCCCCAGGCAAGATCGCACAACTCCTCAAACTCAAGAACAAGCCTTATGTGCCGATTCAAGCCCCATCCTCACCATCTCGTGTAGCTTCTTCTTCACAAGCTCAAGCACAAGCACCACCGGCCCCATCTCCTTCTTTTGCTCCATCCTCTAGCGGCACCGGGAAGAAGGGCAAGCTTGACTCTATTCTCCAAGGAGTCTTTGCTTGCTTCAACATGTGCAAGCAAAACGCTCGAGACATTCGTGACACTCGTCAATTCTTGGATGAAGAAATGATTAAGTTTGAGCGTAGGCAAAAAGAAATCATGACCAAGGACAATCTTCCACATTCTCCCGTTCGTGCGCCTAGGGAGTTTCCTCCACCACCATCTTTCTATAACCCTTGGGAGGGAACTTCTCAATGATATACATTTGGCGCTTCTCAAGTTGAAGAAGAAGAAGAGCAAGATGAGGAAGAGGAAGATGAAGAAGAAGAAGCCGAAGAAGAAGCCGAGGAAGAAGAGGAGGATGAAGACGATGAGGAGGACGATGATGAGGAGGAAGATGGTGATGAAGACAATGAGTAGCTCTCTTTTTGGTCTTTGATGACAAAGGGGGAGTGAATTCGAGCTTTGAGAGACCATCACTACTATCTTTTATCCTTATTCATATTCATGTTTTAGTTAATGGACATGTAAGAACTTATTTGTGTGATTTGTGTTATGTTTGATGTGTGTCAAGCGAGAACTTTTATTTGTAAGACTTAATCGTGGTTGTGATGTTAGTGTGATGTTGAACTTGGTTAATAATTTGGTTGTGATGCTTATGTATGGTGAATTGTTATTTCTCACTTTTGTTGATGTGAATATCTTGTCATATGCATCACGTTGATTTTATCAGACTCATGCACATGTATGCAATGATTAAGGGGGAGTTCTTACATGAATATGAGCATTGGCATTTGAGGCCATTTGAGTTATACATGCTCATGTTTAGGGGGAGCTTTGCCAATTCTATTTAGATGAAAGACATGAATTTTATTTCTATCTTGTGAGCCAAATTTATGTTGTCATCAATTACCAAAAAGGGGGAGATTGAAAGTGCATCTAGGCACTTAATCTAGTTTTGGTAATTAATGACAATGTAAATTTGGATATAATGATTTGCATGAGTTGTGCAGGAATAAAATCAAAAGAAAAGAAAAGAAAAGGTGAAAGGAAGGTCCCCAATTCTTATTCGTATGGTGACGAAGTATATCGGACGATTTAAATTTATTTTATAATTTGAATTTGAGTATAGGATCACCGTACTATCAAGGGGGACGTGCTTGACGAGTTTAGGTTGTTAAAGTGCTTATACTTGAAATGACATATACACACGAGAGACACAATCACACTAAAACCCTCCATTCACATGTTTTCTGTGCGTCGGAACTTAGGCCGGAAGATCCGACACAAAGTTCCGGGCGGCTCTGTCTGGAATTAATTTTCCGCCAGAAGATCCGACCCTTACACCGGATCTTTCAACACTTAGACAGATTTTGTGTCTTCTCTTCAAGCGCCAGAACTTAGGCCGGAAGATCCGACCCAAAGTTCCGGGCAGCTCTGTCTGAAATTAATTTTCCGTCGGAAGATCCAACCCTTGCTTCGGAACTTCCAACACTTAGCAAAATTTCATGTTTCTGCGTCTTTCCCTTAGGCGTCGGAACTTCCACCGGAAGATCCGACCCAAAGTTCCGGGCGGCTCTATCTCTGATATTTTTCCATCGGATGATCCGGACCTTGTGTCGGAACTTACATCGGAACTTCCACCGGATCATCTGGACCTTGTGTCAAAGCTTTCATGACTTAGCCATATTTCAGTGTTTCAGCCTTATGAAATTCAAATCTCGGAAGATCTGGCCCTACGCCGAAAGATCCGGTACCCCTTCACAGAACAAATAACGGCTAGTTTTGGGGGGTTGGGTATTTATACCCCCTCACCTCCTCATTCAATGTTGCTGCCTCCAACGACCAAACACACTCCAAGAGCATTCATTGCACTCCTCTACTCCACCCAAAAGCTTGATTCTTGCCTTGATTCACCTAGGGTTTGAGTGAGAGGAAAAGATTGAGTGTGAGAGCTTTGAGCACTTGTGAGCTTTGATTCGTTCATCTCAAGAAGCACTTGCAGCAAGCTTGATTCGTCATCCTCGTTTGTTACTCTTGGAGCTTTGCTCCTAGACGGTTAGGCGTCGCCGGTAGCTCCCATTCGTTTGTGGTTTGAGCACCGGAAAGTTTGTATTTCCCCTCTCTTTGTGAGAGCAATAGTAAGTGACTCGATCTTCCTTTGTGGTTGATTGAGGGAGGCACGGGGGTTAGTGACAACCCGGTTCTTTGTGAACCCCTCAACGAGGACGTAGCTCCTTTGTGGAGTGAACCTCGGGAACAAATCTCGTGTCTCTTTGTTCTTGCTATTGTTTTTGTTGTTCATCACCTTATTTGTGCCCAATCCATGTGCTAGGTGTTGTTCGACCTTAGAGATCATACTTAGGTGCTCAGTTACTTCATTTAGCAGCTTTGTACTCAAATAGAATCTTGAATAGCTTGTTAGTTTTTGAATCTCGAAGTTAGTCTCCTCTCTGCGTCGGAAGATCCTACACAGTGTCGGAACTTTCGGGAACCAGAAGATCCGAGACTGCGTCGGATCATCCGACCATCTGACAATTTCGTGAAGAATTTTTCAGGATTTTTAACAGGCCCGATTCACCCCCCTCTAGGCCTAGTGTTGGTCCTTTCAACCATAGACAATGTCCTTAGGGTGATCAGTATCATCATCGAATGTCTCCTCGTTAGCACCATCGACCTCAAGTTGTTGCACCCTTGTGGTCAAAGTGGAGACTCGTCTGTTCACGTCCTCAAGTGTATGATTGCCGCTTTGGACCTCCTTTGTGAGCTTGCTAATCTCCTTCATGAAGAACTCCTTCAGGTGGTTGATGTTCTCCTGAGACTCACTTTTCAAAACAGGCACGTCGTGTGACATGGTTAGTCAATAAGAAAGACCCTACGAGCTAGTTGGTTTGTCTGGTGGAATCACACCCTCACACATGTCTTACCAAGTTCTTACCAGGTTCTTACCAATGCAAGCAATGGATGGTACAACCGGTGGATGGCTCGTGATACCTGTGAGGAAGTGGCTCCAAGATTGCAAGGTCCTTCGCTGTACTGACTGAAGAGTGTATGTGGAGCTGTAGGAGAGGCACAATATATATGTATGTGGAACAAAATCAAATGCAGATTAGCCATGTCGGTGCCAATCCTGGGGGAAGCCCTAAGACGACGATAAATCACCAACCAAGCCGCTGGAACTAATTAACCCAGCAAAAGAAAAGCACGGAAGTTTTAATCCGCTGTTAGGCTCGAGGGTGCCCAGCACCCCTCGAGCGAATCGGAACTCCGCCTCGCTCGAGACCCCTCGCTCGAGGCCCGGAGGCCGCCCTCAACGCCTATCTCCGCCTCGCTCGAGGCTTCCCCTCGCTCGTGGGGCTCGCTGACGGCTCACCTACCCCATGGACAAAAGCATTTAATGGCACTGCACGGCCTTGGGCGCGGAAGTCAAGCGACGGATCACTAGCCCATCCCCGGTCATCTCCGCCAACCCCTGACACCGTGCGGTCACCCTTGACGCCGTGCGGTCATTCTCGACACTGTGCAGTGTGATGGACCTGTGCGGTGTCACGAGCCTGTGCGGCGTGACAGGCCTGTGCTGTCACGCTCCCCTGTTCCACCAACTCGAGTACGGGCACCCCTCGAACGGACATGGGGAACCCTCGAATGGGTCCACGGCCTGTTGTACTCGATGATGACGCGTGACGCCAGCCCATAAAATCAGGAGCATAGGGGGCGTGCATCATGAACAGGGGACGCCACGCCATGCGCCAGAGCTCCATACGCCAGGAAGTCGCATAATCCGACAACGCGAGCCAAGACAGGGATCACGCCTGCGACCACACCTCATCGTACGCCGTCACTGTACCGAGTACTGTACTTTCACTGTTTGTAACTGCCCCTCTTTGAACTATAAAAGGAGGAGGCAGCCCCATAGAACAGGGAGAGGACTCTAGCCATCAGACACTCATTCACACACTTACCACTCAGCTCACAAAAGAACACAACTCTCACTCGTTCTAAGGGACCTGGGGGCTCGTCCTCCTCTCCCGCCAAGCTTGTAGCCCCCCTACTACGAGCACCCCCCGGTGCAAGGCAATACAGTGCGCAAGCACACCCTGCTGGACGTACGATCGGAAGATCGGAACTAGGATAAATCTCGTGTCATCGTGTTGCCCTTGCATCGACCATCGAGAGACGGGACACAGCGCACTTTTCTGCAGGTGTTTGGACCCCCGCTGGGTTCCCGCACCGACAGTGGCGCGCCAGGTAGGGGGATCGCGCTGTGATCGACTTCTTGACCCGCCAGTTCTCTCGATGGTGATCCGTACAGAGCGCCTCGTTGACCGCTGCTCCTACGGTTCATCCGACCCGCTCCCGGCCGGATTCACCATCTGGTTCGGGAGCCTAGGGTTTGAGGCAACCGGCAACGGTTATCTCATGCGGCTCCTCCCAAGGGATGCGGCCGCCACTGCCGCGACCGCCGCAATGGACCCACCGTCGCCACCAACGCCCAGGTGCAAGAGGTGCTCAGGGCAACGCTCACGACGGGCACGCATGGAGCGGCGCCGGGCTGCGCGCGCGCGCCGCCTTGACGACGTCGACCTCAGCGAAAGCGCCATCGCCGAGGAGACGAAGGCCACACCAGCACCCGTGCCTCCGACCACACTGCCCGAACAAGGAGAGCGAGGCCGAGCCGTCACGTTTCCCGTATGGGATGCGTGGAGCGGGCATGGCGTACTCGTCATCAATCAGCACGGCGATGGACGCCTACGACGACCTCGCTGGACATCACCTGCTCTCGATCCGGAACCTCATCGCGACCTCGCCGGGCGACTCATACCTCAGCACGAGCGCGGAGGAAGCCTCGCAGGAAGACCCGGAGTGGGACTACCTCGAACTTCGTGACTACGAAGCTTTCGTGGCGTTCCAGGCCGCGGCGGACTACTGCTTCGACTACTCTGATGACTCGAGCACGGGGGATCATGACCCTGCGCAGGAGTGCTTTGTCGTGGCAGTATTCGAGCCGGACACGGAGGACAACAGCCCCGTCACGCCTCGAGACCCCGTGGGAAGCATGGCACCCTGGCAGGCGGCACCTCCCGCGACCGGAGACGCCGCACTGATTCAAGCCCAGCTGATCCAAGTGCGGGAACTCGAGGCCAGCCTCGAGGACGAGAGACGTCAGGTTCGACGGCTGCGCGCAGCCCTCGAAACGGGGCGACCCGGGCCCAGCAACTTCGCGCAGGAGGTGGCGCGCACCGCGCAGGCGCGAATCATGGCCGACGACCACGGGGATGACCCCCTGGCCCTGGCAAGGACCAGCCAGAAGTTGATCACCGCGGCTACGTTGATACGAGCGATGCCGGAGCCATCGACGCCGCAGGGCCGCAACCTGCGCCGCGAGGCGCAGGCCCTGATCGAACAGGCCGCGGTACAACAGGCCGAGAGCTCCGCGTCGCGTATGAGATGCTCTGACAGCACGGGAGTCGTAGGCGGAGCGCAAGACCGGGCGGAGTCAATGCGTACTCCTCTCAAGAGCCGGATGAAGGCTCCTGTGAAGGAACGCATGCTGGACACACGCGCCGGCAAAGATGATGCCCGCCACATCCTCAACAAAAGAAAGCTCGACGCCACCACCGGCCACGGGTACCACACTCGACGTGGAGGCCGCTACGACAGCCGTGAAGACAAGAGCCCATCGCCGGAACCTCCTGGTACTCAGGTGTTCAGCCGCGAGATCCTGGACGGCACCGATACCTCCACAGTTCCGGCAACCGACCACCATCGTCAAGTACTCCGGAGAGACCGACCCTCGAGTCTGGCTCAACGACTATCGCCTGGCATGCACGCTGGGTGGTGCGTCCAGCGATGAAGTCATCATCCGCAACCTGCCCCTCCATCTCGCGGACTCAGCACGAGCATGGCTGGAGCAGCTGCCCCTGAACCAGATCCATGACTGGAACGATCTTGTCGACACCTTCGTGGGCAATTTCAAGGGCACATACGTGCGCCTCGGGAAACCCCTGGGACCTACGGCAATGTTGCCAGAAGCCTGGCGAGTCCCTGCGGGATTACGTTCGCCGCTTTTCCAAGTGCTGCACGGACCTTCCGAACGTCGGAGACTCGGAGGTGCTTCACGCCTTCCTCTTGGGCACGACGAATCGAGGGTTGGTGCGCAAACTCGGGCGAAAGCCCCCCACTACCGTTAGTGGGTTGTTCGACATCGCCACGCGCTACGCCTCCGGCGAAGAGGCAGAGGGCGCCAACTTCATCGACAAGAAGGGGAAGCACGTAGAAGGAGCGCCCTGAAAAAAGGGAAGCAAGCCCAAGGCCACCGCCAAAAAGACGAAGCAGGGGAAGAAAGAGAAGAAGGCGCAGCAAGCGCCGCGAGTACCGGAGCCAGACGACGACTCCGACGAAGCCCTCGCAGCGGACCCCGCCCGCAAGGGCCCTGGAGGTCAGCCTCGAGGCCCGGGGGTCTTCGACGACATGCTCAAGAAACCGTGCCCGTACCACAGGGGCCCGTCACTCACACCCTCGAGCAGTGTGAGACGTTGAAGAAATACTACAACCGCGTGGCCGCGAAGAACGACAACGAGAAGGGAGACCCTGACGGCAAGGACAAGGGCGGATTCCCCCAGGTGGAGAATGTGTTCTTCATCTTCGGGGGGCCCACCACCAACATGACGTCTCGACAGCGCAAGCGCGAGCGTCGAGAGGTCCTGGCGGTGCACCGGGCGGCCCCAAAGTACCTCGACTGGTCGGAGGAGACCAACTCCTTCAGCAGAGAGGATCACCCCGATTTCATTCCGAATCCGGGGCAATATCCGCTCGTCGTCGACCCCGTCATCGGCAACACACGCTTCTCCAAGGTGCTCATGGACGGAGGCAGCAGCCTCAACATCATGTATGCTCCCACCCTGGAGCTCCTGGGGATCGGCAGGGACCAGCTGCGCCCGAGCAAGGCGCCATTTCACGGTGTCGCCCCGGGGAAGCGGGTTCAGCCCCTCGGGCAGATCGACCTGCCGGTCTACTTCGGGACGCCGGACAACTTCCGCAAGGAAGTCCTCACCTTCGAGGTAGTGGGGTTTCGGGGAGCCTATCACGCCATTCTCGGGCGACCGTGCTACGCCAAGTTCATGGCCGTCCCGAACTACACCTACCTCAAGATGAAGATGCCGGGCCCGAAGGGAGTCATCACCGTGGGGCCCTCGTTCGAGCACGCCTACGAGTGCGACGTCGAGTGCGTTGAACACGCTGAGGCACTCGCTGAGGATGAAGCTTGTGTAGCCCATCTGGAAGAAATGGTTCACGAGATCGACAACCCCGCGCCAAAGCACGTTGGCAGCTTCGAGCCAGCCGAGCAGACCAAGGACGTACCTCTCGACCCCAGCAACCCTGACGGCAAGACGTTGAAGGTCAGCTCCACCCTTGATCGCAAATAGGAAGTGGTGCTCGTCGACTTCCTCCGCGCCAACGCCGACATCTTCGCGTGGAGCCCCTCGGATATGCCCGGCATACCGAGGGAGGTCGCCGAGCACTCCCTTGATATCCAGCCCAACTCCAGGCCGGTGTGCCAACGCCTTCGGCGCTTTGACGAACAGAAGCGTCGAGCGATTGGAGAGGAGCTGCGCAAGCTCTTGGAGGCCGGATTCATCAAGGAAGTTTTTCATCCCGTGTGGCTAGCTAACCCTGTATTAGTTATGAAAAAGAATGGGAAATGGCGGATGTGCGTGGACTATACCGGTTTAAATAAAGCATGTCCCAAAGTTCCTTTTCCTTTGCCACGAATCGATCAAATCGTAGATTCCACCGCGGGGTGTGAACTCCTCTGCTTCCTTGATGCGTATTCCGGTTATCACCAAATAAAGATGAAAGAATCCGACCAACTCGCGACTTCTTTCATCACCCCCTTCGGCATATACTGCTACACTACGATGCCTTTTGGGCTTCGAAACGCGGGAGCCACGTATCAGCGATGTATGCTTCGGGTCTTCGGAGACCAAATCGGGCGCACCGTGGAAGCATATGTCGACGACATCGTCGTAAAATCCAAGAAGGCAGACAACTTGGTTGACAATTTGCGAGCCGCTTTCGAGGCTCTCCGGGCCGCCGGTGTAAAGCTCAATCCGGTGAAGTGCGTTTTCGGAGTGCCGCGAGGCATGTTGTTGGGTTTCATAGTCTCCCAGCGAGGCATTGAACCCAACCCCGAGAAGGTTGCTGCTCTCGAACGGATGGGCCCGATCCGAGACTTGAAAGGAGTCCAACGGGTCCTGGGGTGCTTAGCGTCGCTGAGTCGCTTTATATCTCGGCTAGGGGAAAAGGGTTTACCTCTGTACCGGCTCCTGAGAAAGCACGAACGCTTCTCCTGGACCCCAGAGGCACAGGAAGCCCTCGACAAGCTCGTCGCATCGCTCTCAAGTTCACCCATCCTTACGCCACCAAGGGACGGGGAAACGCTCTACCTATACGTAGCTGCGACAACCCAAGTGGTTAGCGCGGTCATCGTAATAGAGAGAGAAGAGGAAGGCCATGCGCTGCCGGTACAACGACCCGTGTACTATATCAGCGAAGTGTTGTCAGAAACCAAGACGCGGTACCCACAGATCCAAAAGCTGTTGTACGCGATTGTGCTGGCTCGAAGGAAGCTGAGGCACTACTTCGAGGCGCACCCGGTGACCGTGGTCTCGTCGTTCCCTTTGGGGGAGATAGTCCGCAACCAGGATGCGTCTGGGAGGATTATCAAATGGTCGATGGAACTGATGGGCGAAACACTCACGTATGCACCTCGCAAAGCCATCAAGTCCCAAGTTCTCGCGGATTTCGTCGCCGAATGGACAGACGTTCAACTACCCCCGCCCCAGATACAGGCAGAGTGTTGGACTATGTACTTCGATGGATCTATGATGAAGACCGGAGCGGGGGCAGGGCTTCTCTTCATCTCACCGCATGGAGAACACATGCGCTATGTGGTGCGGCTGCATTTCCCCGCCTCCAACAACATGTCGGAATACGAAGCCCTCCTCAGTGGGCTCCGTATTGCCCTCGAGTTGGGCATCAAACGCCTCGATGTTAGGGGGGATTCGCAGTTAGTCGTGGACCAGGTGATGAAGAACTCGAACTGCCACGACGAGAAGATGGAAGCATACTGCCACGCAGTGCGACGCCTCGAAGACAAATTCCTCGGCCTCGAGCTCAACCACATCGCGCGCAAGTACAACAAAGAAGCGGACGAGTTGGCGAAGATTGCATCGGGGCGAATCACAGTCCCCCCGAACGTCTTCGCCCGCGACTGCTCGAGACCCTCCATCGAGCCCCAGCGTCCGGATACGACGTCACAAGCACCCTCGAGGGAGGCCCGTATCGAGCCAATGGACGAGGATCCCTCGACGGAAGGCATCGAGGCCCCTCAACCAGGGACGCCTCCACCTGACGAGCAAGAGGCGATGGAAATCGACGGATCCCCGGCCCCACAAGACTGGCGACACCAGTACATAGACTGGATCGACCATGGCACGCTACCCTCGGATCGAACCGAGGCGCGGCGCATCGCCAGACGAGCTAAATCATTCGCCATGATCGACGGCGAGCTGTACAAGCGCAGCCCTTCTGGGGTAATGCTACGCTGCCTCCCCATTCCTGCAGGGCGGCAGTTGATACGAGATATCCACGCAGGAACATGCGGGCATCACGCGGCGGCCCGAACCCTCGTGGGCAACGCCTTCCGACAAGGTTTCTATTGGCCCACGGCGGTTGCCGACGCAATAGAGGTCGTGCGTACCTGTGAAGGGTGCCAGTTCTACGCCCGCAAGACACACCTCCCGGCACACGAGCTACAAACCATCCCAATCACATGGCCCTTCGCCGTGTGGGGATTGAACCTCGTGGGTCCGTTGCCAAAGGCGCCCGGGGGCTTTACTCACCTGTTGGTTGCCATCGACAAGTTCTCGAAGTGGATCGAGGTTCGGCCCATCACAAACATTCGATCTGAGCAAGCGGTCCAGTTTTTCGACGACATAATCCATAGGTTCGGGGTGCCGAACTCAATAATTACAGACAACGGCACCCAATTCACTGGCAAGAAGTTCCTGGAATTCTGCGACCGCAACCACATCCGCGTGGATTGGTCGGCCGTTGCGCACCCCCAAACAAACGGCCAGGTGGAACGGGCCAACGGCATGATATTATAGGGATTAAAGTCGAGGATCTTCAACAAACTGAACAAGTTTGGCCGCAAGTGGATCGGCGAAGTACCCTCGGTCGTTTGGAGCCTTAGAACGACCCCAAGCAGAGCCACGGGTTTCACCCCGTTCTTTCTAGTGCACGGCGCCGAGGCAATCCTGCCCACGGATCTAGAGTACGGGTCCCCGAGGCTCAGGGCGTATCAAGAGGAAGCGAATCAACAAGCTCGACGAGACTCCCTCGACTGCGTGGACGAGGCGCGCGACGTTGCGCTGTTGAACTCGGCAAGATATCAACAGACGCTCCGCCAGTACCAAGCGCGGAAGGTGCGACGCCGAGACTTCAGCAAGGGGGATCTGGTCCTCAGGCTGCGACAAGACACTCGAGGGCGCCACAAGTTCACCCCTCCGTGGGAAGGCCCCTACATCATCGCTGAGGTCCTGAAGCCGGGCACATACAAGCTAGCCAACGAGAGGGCGAAGTCTTCACTAACGCCTGGAACATCCAGCAACTACGTCGTTTCTACCCTTAAGCTCCTCATGCCTACCCATGTATCAGCTCATGCGACTCAATAATAATAATAAAGTTCGTGTACAGTTTAAAACATTGGGATCATCGCTTGTCTCGCGGAGAGAAAGGCGTAACGCCCCTCGAATGGATGAAGGAAGCTCTTTATTGCCATAAAACGCGTGACCGGCGAACGGTCGTGTACAATAAACAAGATACAAAGCCGCTCCTTCGCGGCCGGAAGACGTATGTGGCCATGCCCATTTCTCAACACTGGCGACCCTAGACCGGCTAGGAACGTCGCTAGTTTTCTTCTAACACCAGCATGGCCACATACGCCGAGGCAAACGGGAGTTCTCCACGGCTGGCGCGGCAAAGGTTCAAAGAACCTCGTCGACCTCCAGGTCGTCGCGCGCGCCCCGGTTGGTGAAACGACCTTCACCAACATGGCGAGGGCATGAGCGGTGCAACGCCGGCTGCGACGCCCACCTATCAAGACGTGGCACGCACCCGGAAGCAAGACCACTCTGCCACCGAAGCGCGCCGCCACCGGACGCCGTGGACGGGTGACCAGAGCACCTGCCTCGTTCAACCATCGCCTGAACGCCATCCAGCTCGAGCTGGAAGACGAGGCACCGGTTCCCGACGGGGACAACCGCCGTCCAAACATCAATCAGCCCAAGCTGAAAGATGAGGCAGCGGTTGCCAACAAGGCAGATGCGGCCGGCACCTTTTCTCCTTCATTTGCCTCCCCCTTCGTTAGCATTCTTCTAACACCAAAGCTCCGCCCACCCTCTAACTAAGTCAGGAGGGCGAGCTCCGCCCCACCCTACCATTCCTAACTCTAAGCCCATGGTACTCGTGAAAGGCTCACAACACTTGTGATCCCTACCACCATGGTCAAGCCTATTTATAGCACCCAAGCCTTGACCCGCTCCACAGCGAGCGCCTGACCCTCTGCGCAGAGCCATCCCACGTGCCCTACTCATGGGAGAGACCCCCCCTTTTTTTGCGAGAGGACGGCGCGTGACGGCACGGCGGAAGCGGGCACCCCTCAGAAAGGAAACACACTCGACGCGTGGCGAACTGACATAGACGTGCACTGCGGCGAAGGTCACGAGGCTACCGTGTTCGTCAAAAAGGTGGGGCGGACGACATCAAAGACAGCAGCATGCCATCGCTCAGCGAGCGGCACGCAAGTCGAGGCCACAGCCCTCGCAGCACGCCATCGCTCAGCGAGCGGCACGCAAGTCGAGGCCGCAGCCCTCGCAGCACGCCATCGCTCAGCGAGCGGCACGCAAGTCGAGGCCGCAGCCCTCGCAGCACGCCATCGCTCAGCGAGCGGCATGCAAGTCGAGGCCGCAGCCCTCGCAGCACGCCATCGCTCAGCGAAGCGGCACGCAAGTCGAGGCCGCAGCCCTCGCAGCATGCCACCGCTTAGCGAGCGGCACGCAAGTCGAGGCCGCAGCCCTCGCTGAACGCTCTACACGCTGACAGAGTAACAGGACGTCCGTGACGGGATGAGGCAGCGGAGCCAGACACCCGTCACGTCACCAGCGCCGAGGCAGCGGAGCCAGGCACCCGTCGCATCACCTGCGCCGCCCCGACAAAAAAGCTAAGCTACCCTTCTACCCTACGGTTTCTTCAACGCTCCATCATTTCGGTCACGACTTTTCCATGCACGAGGCAGGGAGATTCTTTCTTCGCCCCGCGCGAAGACAAAAAAACTCCCTCGGGGGCTACCACAGGGCACACTACCCTGGGAAATGAACGCTCCACCTCTCGCTACTCGTTCCCTCTCGCAATTTTCTACAAATTTTTGTCGCTTTGTCGTGTTTCGGTTGTGTGTACGAAGAAGCGACAGAGGTTGGACGTCGACGGCTAAGGCAAGGGGGTAGCGATGTCGTGGGATAGCTTATGCCTCCGGGATACGGCGTCCTCCTACGTCACCCTCGAACCTAAGCTACTCGCAGAGGGGCGGGGCGCAGCCGCTTGAGGTCCAAGAGTGTTGGTGTTGAGGGAAAGCCTACGCCTCCGGGATACGGCGTCCCCCATCGACACCCTTGGGCTCGAGCAGTCCAAGCTCCCCCCGTGCGCAGGAAGATGGTCTAACTCGGTCGAGTTTCTTACGAGGCACACAACCAAAACATGACAACAAACATAACATATTTAAATATAATCAAGCACGATGTCCAAGTTCTCAAACAACCACAAATCTAAAACAAAAAGTTCCTAAACCTATTACAAATCTGCCTGGCAGGCACCATCCACGGCAGAGCTCTTCAAGCGTCGTCCCCGTCGACGGTACCCTCTGGGGAGGTGTCGTCGTCGCCCTCGCCTGAGCCGGGGAGGATCTCGTCAGCAAAGAGCGTGGCGAGTGCGGCGGCCGTCTCCGCCACGTTGGCATCAGCCTGCTCGACCGCAGCCACCGCAGCGTCGTCGTCGAGGCCCTCAGCGACGACGTAGCCCGTCGCCAGCGCGTCGAGCTGGACAAGGTAGTGCGTCGACACCACGCCCAAAGCCTTGCGAAGGCCAAGGAGGAACGCGTTCTTCACCCGCCCCATGACGCGGTCGCCCAGAGACCTCAGGCGGCTGGCCAGCGAACTGCCAGACTGGGCGCCGTCCTCCTCGAACTCCAAACACACCGCGGCGGCGGCCTCTCGAAGCTCCTCGAGCTCTTGCTGCGAGGACGCGTAAGCGACCTCCACCGCCTCCGCCCTGGCCTGCGAGTCCGCCGCGGCCGCTTGCAAGCCTGAAAAAAATTAAAAGGATAAGGAATCTTCAGCAACAGAGCCAGCATGGGTTCTGGAAGAGCGGGAAGGATATGCAGGGGCTCGAAGCTTACCATCTGCCCGCTCCTTCTCCGCGGACCATTGCGCGCGGACCGCGCAAGACTCCTCCCGCAGGGCCGCCAACGAAGCCCCTTGTTCTTGGGCTGTGGACCAGCAGCGCCTCGAGGCCACGCTGTACTCGAGGACTTGGGCCTCAGTCGCAGCGGCCGCCTCGTGTTGCTGACGGAGCGAGGCCTGCGCCGCGGCAAGGGAGGCATCCCTCTCCCGCAGGAGAGCGCTCAGGCGCTCCACCTCGAGGGCCCTCTCATGCAGCCGCAGCACGCAAAGCGTCGCGCTCCTTCTCCGCGCGGCTCAGGGATTCGCCACGCGCGCGGGCATCAACCGACATCTCGTGCATCGCAGCGCGGGCCCGATCCACGTCGGAGCTCAGCTCAGCGTTCCTTTGCATCAGCTCGTGGATGTGGGCGTGCTGGTCGGTGATGTACGAGACCTTGGACGCCGCCAGATCTCGAAGTTGCTGGCAAAAGGGGATAATGCGAAGTTAAGGCGCAAAGCAAGAATCAAAAAGGCCAAGGGCAAAGGACGCAGACTCACCACGTGTAGCTGGAGTCCCCTGGTCCGGTGAAGCTCGAGCGCGGCGGAGAGAGGCGTTCTGGATGTCGGTGCCGATCTGGTGATGCTCCAGCCACAGCTGGTTCTCGTTCTCCGCGATGGAGACGAGCTCAGCCGGGACCCCGGGGCGGTCCAGCCCGAGGGTGCTTCGGATACCCCTGCTCGTGCTGGCACCAGCGCTGGCGGGGACACCGCGACCCTCGACCACCTCCAGGCTCGAAGGCGCGGTTGGGCCTGCGGCCACACCAGAACTGGCCGCTGCAGCGGCCTCCGCCGGCGCGGGAGTTCCTTCTGCGACGGCACCCCACCCTCGAGCAGGGGTGCCGCGCTGGCAGAGAGGAGCGCCTGCACCTCGCACGAGGGCTCAAACCCCAGCGCTGCCTCTTCATCGTCGGCGAGGACGTAGACCACCTCGTTCCCCGCACGCCTTCCCCCCTCATCCGCGCCTGGGCCCGTAGGCTCGCCCGGGTGGCCCTGCTCGGCGATTTCAACGGGGGCCGAGTCCCGCCCCTCCGCGGCCCCTTCGAGGCCGAGCTCCCGCCGCGCTCGTTCGACCCCCCTGGCCATGGCCGCCTCGTAGCTGGCCACGAGCAAGGCCTCAGCCTCGAGCGTCGTGCGCGAGGGTGCGGCCTCGGTGTGGGGTGTCGAGTGAACCCTCGTCTTGAGGGCTTTGATGGGAGCAAGCGTGGGGGCGGCGGGAGTGGATGTCCCGCTAAGCAAGCAAACCAGGGTTGTCAGCGCAAACATCAACCAAGACAAACCATCGAAGGGAGATACGATACTTACCGGTTGATGCCCCTGAGCTTCCGCTTCTGGGAGCGGCGCGAGGGCGGCTGTACCCCGGACGCAAGGGCCAGCTCGCCGGCGACCCCGACCCTCGCCGGCGAGGCGGGCGCTGGGACAGGAGCGCTCGACGCGCCCGTGTCATCCCCTGGCGTCGCGGCCGCAAGCGGGGGCGCGTCAGCGATGCGTGCCACCGTCGCCGGCTCGAAGAAAACCTCGTCGTCAGACGAGTCGTCTTCCTCCGGCTCGGGCGTACTGTCAGGGGTCGGCAGCGGGGAAAGACCCTCCCTCTCCCGCCTCCGGTTCTCCTTCTGGTGCTCTTCCCTCCGCCGCTGCTTCCGGAGGCGCGTCTCTTTCTCCGCGTCCTTGCACGCCTTCTGCCGCTCGGCGTTCAGGCGGTTGGCCTCGCGAACATCGGGGAGAGGGGGAGGCGATCGGTGCCCTCTACGGGTCAGCCCCTGAAGATACGACGCTACTCGCTTAACAAACTCGATACGAGCGTAGGACGGATCGAAAGAAGAAGAAAGATACTCACGAAGGTAAGGTAGCCCTCGTCGGGGCGCATCTTGATGGCCCAGAGGACATCATCCTCAACCGCCATCTTGGTGTTGTCCATGGCGCGCCGCGCCCGCTGGGCCGCCTCCCCGGGTGAGAGCGGCTCCTGCGCCATCCTCGAGCCCTCGAAAGGGGCCTGCGGCGTCAGCTCGTAGATGAGCAGATTCCTCTGCATAAGAGGGGCCACCCGCCGCTGGTGGAAGTTGGCGATGACGGCGGCGGCGTTCAGCCAGGGATTGAAGCGCCGCGGTGAAGATCGCGAGCTTGTCTTGGCGAGTTCGGGGGGATACCCCCCAGCTCCATGCGTGCGGCTTCTCCCCCACGATCTTGTTAGTATAAGGGGGGAGGAGGTTGCCGTCGTTCCGCAGGTAGAACCACCCCTTGTCCCAGTCCGCGTTGTTGGACGTCATGGTGGTGGGGATGTAGAGATCCTTTCTCCCCTCCCGCACCTGGAACATGACGCTGCCGGCACGGACGAGTCTCCGCACCCCAGAAGTCCCAGTGGCGGCGGTGTGGAGTTCGGCACGGAACAGATGAATTCACAAGTCCCAGTGCACCGGAACCCCCAAGTATCCCTTGCACACCGCGACGAACACCGCCGCCTGAGAGATGGCGTTCGGGGCGAAGTTGTGGAGCTCCACCCCGTAGTACACGCACAGAGCACGGATGAAATCCTCGGGAGGAGATCCGAACCCGCGCTCGTGCAGGCGAGCCAGGCTCACGATGTAGCCTTGGGGTGGAGCCGGCACCCTGTGCGAAGATGGTGGCGCCATCCACTTCGGCTGGCTGGCGGAGGAGATCTTGGGGAGCAGGCCTCTCGCAACGAGCGACTCTAGGTAATTCTTGACGGCGGTGGACGGGCTCCATGGGGCAGCTTCCCTCAGAGTGTAACACCCCGCCCTCCAAAGCCGCACCGCCCAGCCCTTCCGAGGGGCGGGCACGCGTACACATAGCACCCTTCTTACATTTTCGTCCTCGCTTCGTGTAAAAGGGTTAACCCGAGGGTGCTATGGCTGGGGGACGAAGGCTTATAAGTTGGCTCCACCCTTGCTCAACTAGCAATGTGGTACTAAACTCGCGCACACCGCGCTAACAGGCCACTACTGGGCCGAAACAATTGGGCCGGGTGTGACATACACCCCCTCACAAAGAATCCGACGTCCTCGTCGGTGCCAACTCACCCTCACGGGCAAACGTCCCAGATCGCCCCCTCTTGGCGCACGCCCGTACGTCCAGTGCCGGCGCCATATGCCATGCCGTGTGTCCCATCCAGGCCCACACGCCCCATGCGCCCTATGCCCGCACACTGACCCGTACGCGCAACCGCGAGGGTCGGCTCTGATACCATTTGTAACACCCCGCCCTCCAAAGCCGCACCGCCCAGCCCTTCCGAGGGGCGGGCACGCGTACACATAGCACCCTTACACTTTCGTCCTCGCTTCGTGTAAAAGGGTTAACCCGAGGGTGCTATGGCTGGGGGACGAAGGCTTATAAGTTGGCTCCACCCTTGCTCAACTAGCAATGTGGTACTAAACTCGCGCACACCGCGCTAACAGGCCACTACTGGGCCGAAACAATTGGGCCGGGTGTGACACAGAGTCACCATGGCGAAGGACGAGAGGTGAAGATGGATTGGATCTGGGCTCACGAGGGCTGGCAAATACGAAGAGACGGAGGGAACAAAGGTCTGGGCTAAGGTAAGGGAAACTGACCCCTCCTCTCCCCGTATTTATCGACAAATTTTACCGGGCCGCGGGTAAGCGCGGCTGCGGGCACGCGTTAACTCCACGCCTAACCCTGTCGCCGACAAGTGGACCCCGCAAGCGTGGTGGGTCAACATAAAGGCACAATTATGACTGTGGCCGCCCGAGGCGTCGCGAAGTCTTGTAGCACGTCTAATCCAACCGCCCCGCCAGCGCCGCACTTGCCTGGAAAGGCGCGCCACTGCGCCCTGACCGCGCCACGTTGGCCACGACTGCCTGACTGGACGCCTCGGTCCCCACCCCGTCAAAACCGCCAACGGAATATTCCCTTGCTCAGCGCCTTCACAGGTAAGGCACATACCGCTCAAGCCCTACTAATCAGGGGGTCGAAGCCTGGCTCTCATCGACAGTTTCGACAGGCTCTCCAGATTAAATAGAGTCAAGGGCGAATGGGGCATGCACGAACACGCTCAACCTCGAACAAAGGCCTCGAGGCCTCGAGGATGCCCTGATCCGCGTTCAAGGCTGAACAAAGGAGGCCAGTTGGAGGATCCCAACGAGGGAGCGCATCGAGCCCTCGATCCTAACGAACGGGATCGAGCCTTGCCTGGCGTGCCTTTGTAAGCTTGTACTATATGAGACGTGTCTCCGGACCACGAGCCGACCCTAAACGAGCGGGGCACGGACGTCCACTTGAACTACCCGCTAACAGCTCACCGACACATCCATGACTCGCGGCCCGCTCATGGGTAGCATGGAACTGTGTCCCCCCTCCTCCCGTGACGGGGCGACGAGGGTCGAAACCTGTGGTCAGAAGCCTCTCGAAATCGGCCGAATCAGGGTCCGATCCATGAGGGACAACCCACGCCAACCCAAAACAGGACAGCCTGGAGCTTAAGGGCAAGAACAAGGTAAGATCCGATCGCAGTGGCCCCTCGAAGCTCACCAGAACCAATAGGAACAAGACCTTGGACGATGCAATTCACTCCTCCAAGGCCTCGGGGGCTACACCCGCGGGTGCGCTAGCGCGCCCCCACGGAAAGTCCTGCGAGAAGATCTCGAAGCACTAAACCTCCAGAAAGAATACTAACCCATGCAGGTCTGACACTCATCACTGCATGGCCTCGGGGGCTACTGTCGGTGCCAATCCTGGGGGAAGCCCTAAGACGACGATAAATCACCAACCAAGCCGCTGGAACTAATTAACCCAGCAAAAGAAAAGCACAGAAGTTTTAATTCGCTGTTAGGCTCGAGGGTGCCCAGCACCCCTCGAGCGAATCGGAACTCCGCCTCGCTCGAGACCCCTCGCTCGAGGCCCGGAGGCCGCCCTCGACGCCTATCTCCGCCTCGCTCGAGGCTTCCCCTCGCTCGTGGGGCCCGCTGACGGCTCACCTACCCCATGGACAAAAGCATTTAATGGCACTGCACGGCCTTGGGCGCGGAAGTCAAGCGACGGATCACTAGCCCATCCCCGGTCATCTCCGCCAACCCCTGACACCGTGCGGTCACCATTGACGCCGTGCGGTCATTCTCGACACTGTGCAGTGTGACAGACCTGTGCGGTGTCACGAGCCTGTGCGGCGTGACAGGCCTGTGCTATCACGCTCCCCTGTTCCATCAACTCCGGTACGGGCACCCCTCGAACGGACATGGGGAACCCTCGAATGGGTCCACGGCCTGTTGTACTCGATGATGACGCGCGACGCCAGCCCATAAAATCAGGAGCACAGGGGGCGTGCGTCATGAACAGGGGACGCCACGCCATGCGCCAGAGCTCCATACGCCAGGAAGTCGCATAATCCGACAACGCGAGCCAAGACAGGGATCACGCCTGCGACCACACCTCATCGTACGCCGTCACTGTACCGAGTACTGTACTTTCACTGTTTGTAACTGCCCCTCTTTGAACTATTAAAGGATGAGGCAGCCCCATAGAACAGGGAGAGGACTCTAGCCATCAGACACTCATTCACACACTCACCACTCAGCTCACAAAAGAACACAACTCTCACTCGTTCTAAGGGACCTGGGGGCTCGTCCTCCTCTCCCGCCAAGCTTGTAGCCCCCTACTACGAGCACCCCTCGGTGCAAGGCAATACAGTGCGCAAGCACACCCTGCTGGACGTACGATCGGAAGATCGGAACCAGGATAAATCTTGTGTCATCGTGTTGCCCTTGCATCGACCATCGAGAGACGGGACACAGCGCACTTTTCTGTAGGTGTTTGGACCCCCGCTGGGTTCCCGCACCGACAAGCCAAGTTCAATAAGTATCCAAAGTACAAGTCACAATTGATGGCTAAGACCTGTCCTAGACGTAGCACAACAAGTTGGAACAAAAGATGATGGATAAAGCTCACAGAACAGGCAAACAGCACTCTATGCACTTGTTTTTAATCTTTTCAGCCTTTTTCCTATCTGAACAGGGGGTGACTAGTAGAAATCACAACTTTTCTTTTTTTTGAACTATTTTTTATATTTTTCTCTGAACACTTATCACCAAAGATGGAAGCACAAAAATTGAGAGCTCAAACTGAGATCAGATGTGGTCTACAGAAAATCAAACACGTTTGCCCAAAAGCGTACAAGACAGTAAACCAATTTTTTAATTATGCTCCCGGTTTTTTTTTGATTTTTTTGACAATTCACACCGACCGTAGGTGGTGTGGGTCGGCCCGTAATGGAGTCACGAAGCTGCTGTAAACATTTGAGCCAAAACGGAGCACCGAGCGAAAAGTTATGCCCGTTTTACTGAAGGTACCTCAAGTTATGGTTTTGAAGAGGCACAAATCGGCAGATAGCACGGCGGCGGCTAGGGCAAGACTTCCCTGGTATATGCAGCGATAGGATACGCAAGATGAACACAAGAGGGGCTGTGATGCAAGGCGAAAAACACAAGGCGACTCGCAACCTATCTAGGGCTTGCACGGCGAGAGTTCACGCAAGGCTGCTAGCGAGGGCAAGTCGAGTAGTGTGATGGCACGACTTGTGATCTGGTAATGGTGGATGGGATAGCGGTGGAAACAAAACACGGCAACGGGCGACTGAACTACGACGATGAACACAACCTAAACCAGCAACACGACTTGACCACGGACACAAACTCAACAAAGCAAATCTGAAAACGAAATTGCAAAGGCTAACGAAGGGTTGTAGGACAGCGGAATTTTTTGTGGCTATTTTCTGGAGTTATAGGACGATGGATCAAAACTAAACTAGGGTAAGCCTAACGGTAATACCTGAGTCTCTGATTACCACTTGATGGGAACTAGGGTGCCCGATCTTCCGTCAGGGAAAGGATAACTCGTTTTGGGCGGAGCCCGACACACCGATCCGGCTTCAAGTCAGCAAACTCGAACCCTGCAATCTTAGCACCACGACTCCTCTGGTTATCAACCGTAGTCACAATCCGGTTGACCTCGCCAAGAAGGCTAATCCCTGCCTGCGAAACGAAGAACACAAGCAAGAACTCGAAAGAACGCAGCACTCAATAATGGTGACAACTGCAGATGAATGATTAAGCACACGAGTTGGGGTTTCACAAACCGATGAACGGCGACACTGTCTCAAACAGAATAATCTAAGAAAAACCCGAGTCTAAGCGGCGGCGGCTGCTGAGTTTATTAGCCTAGGGACGTCCTAGGGTTGGGGACGCACTAGGTGGGGCATCCTCAACTTGGGCCAAAGGCCCGACTCGATACAAAGCCTGAAAAGGCCCAAAACAGGTGACGCAGCACCTTGTCGTGGTCACACAGCGTGATCTACGAACCTTCTAGAGCTAGGACCGGAACCAAAACGACGGCGTCGTCGTCCCCTTTCCAACGCATGCTTATACGCCTCGTTTCGATGTCGTATGAGGGAGATATCGCCGAAACCGTGCAGGGGTATCGGCTGAATCCGAACTCCATGTGGCGGCTGAGTTGGAGACAAGTTGTAACTTGGGGAAGACTGTAGCATGTATGTGTTCAGCGTGGCGATGTCCTCATCAAATACCCTTGACCTTCACTGACGGACTCCTTCCTTTTCTTTCATGGATTAAATTAAAGAGACTAATTAACTGTTTTTCGCCTGCTCTCCACGCCATGGATGGAGAAAAAAATTAAATCCTCCTCTATTTTTTGCCTCTTTTGCCATATATCTATCGCGGGATTAGTTGGAAATTACGGGTGGGACCCACCTGTTAGTGACTAATGATGGACCAAACAAAAAAATTGGGCAGAAACACTATTTACTTTAGAAATAGGTAAAGATTGAAAATAATAAAATCCTCCTCTATTTTTTTGCCTCTTTTGCCATATACCTATCGCGGGATTAGTTGGAAATTAGGGGTGAGACCCACCTGTTAGTGACTAATGACGGACCAAACTAAAAAAAATTGGATAGAAACACTATTTACTAATTTAGAAATAGGTAAAGATTGAAAATATGGTAAATAAACATCGTCAATATCCTTTCTTTGGACGAAAAAAAATCTCATGTCCGTATCCTTGACCTCCACCAGACGGACTCCTTCCTTTTCTTTCATGGATTTAATTAAAGAGACTAATTAATTGTTTTTCCCCTGCTCTCCACGCCATGGATGGAGAAAAAAATTGAATCCTCCTCTATTATTGTGCCTCTTTTGTCATATATCTATCTATATCTCTATCTAATCACGGACTCTCAAACAAAATCCCACGTTAATCTATACTATAAAGGACGACAAAATTTTCGTACCAGGATTACTCTTACCTCTCCAACACCGTCGAATTTTATGATAGACGATAGGACGCTCTAGATTAATCTGAAGAGTCTAAGTTGACTACATTACTCCTACACCGTCAGATTTTATGATGATCGAACGCTCTAGATTATTCTAAAGAGTCCATGTTGACTACATCGCTCCTGTACCGTAAGATTTTATGATGATCGAACGGTCTAGATTAATATAAATAGTTTATGCTGACTACATCACTAATTTAGTGATTTTTTAAAACACGTGCCTGTGGCACGTGCCGTTCTGCTAGTTGGAGAAAAAGAAAAAATATCAGACCATCAATAATAACTATCTATACTGCGGGGATGTTTCCGCGCCTCCGGAGCCTCCTGCCGCTCCAGCCTCTAGCGTGAAGCCGCGTGGCCGTTAGCACGCAGGAACAGGCGCCCTGGAGACTTTAGCATGGTGTAGCGCTACATTGCTACATTATTACTCTCAGTTCTTTTTTTCCCTTTCAAAACCAACCGTGTCAGCTACAGCCTGCCGATTCGCACAGCCGATTTGTTGTACAATATGTTGATTTTTCTACACCATACTTCTCTCGCTATGGTATGTCTGTTTTCCCCATACGAGCGTCATGTCTGGTGATACCTCAGTATTATCTCCAGAAGAAATACATGTATCCATACCGGTAAAAAGAGTGCGTCAAACCAGAGTCGGTGCATCCGCTGTCATGCAATTTTTCGGTCATCGCATGTTACAACTGTGTATTGTTGTCAAATGAAATTGTGGTGCACTTCACGCATTAGAGCCGTTGTTGCCTCCCCACGAAGTTTATAATGTGGCACAAATATTGTGCTCCTCGGCTGCTCGCCCAATCTCTTGCAGGGAGATACCGTCCACTCCGGGCTTACCTACCTCACATGTGAAGCCCACGACCACTGTTTTTTGTGAGACGAGTTCGCTGAACCGTACATGCCAGCATGACACCATCACTGTCTATGATTGCTACTGCATATGTAATTTCCATGCACATTGTCTACTTCATTCAACACGTATGTGTGGTTGTTTCATGCATGTAAGCATTTAGTGTTCTTAATGGTTAAAAATATTAAAAATAGAAAGAATAAAAAATTATCTGCGGTGACAACAAGTAATTACACGTGTAATCTAACAGGCGCGGCGTTAGCGCGCCTTCCTTCCTAGTCTCTCATAGGGCCAAATATTGTCCTCTCCGGTTGCTCAATTCCGTCTGAATATTCCTCACGTATAGAAAGAAAGTTTCCTTACGTATAGGAAAGAAATTAATTTCTCCCTCGTGATAGTCCATGTTCTTGCTGAAACAGGACACTCTGGCATGATAATTAAGCATTAATAACGTCCACCTATCCCGGTTTGTGGTTGTTACAGTGGCAGTGTAAGATTATAAATCCGGGACCAGCTATATATAAATCAACCCACCAATTTGCATCACGCCATCCTCATTCCAACGGCTTTAACGGATCCCAGTTTCCCTGAAAGGCTGACAAACTGTGCTGATTTGATCACATCTTTTTCTGTTGACTTATAGATGGGTAGTATAACAAGAAACAAAGCAATCAGTGACAAATAGATGATTAATTGCAGCAGGCTGCAATTTGGACGATGTAGGTTAACATTTGTTCACAGGATCATAGTTAACTGAGCAACAAACCAGGTGCTGCTCCCATGGTTCACGTATATTTTCCATAGTCTGGTTTGTGCACTTTGCGAAGGCGTACGTGTCCTCCCCTGGTGGTAATTTTTTAGGTAATCTGAACTATCACAGTACACAGTACGACATCGTTCATACCAATTCGACGGTTTGCGTTGAGGTCTTGGTTCATCTTCATCAGAGTTGACAAGGTTTTACTACTAGAGTTATTAGTATCTGAACTCCAGGCCAAGGGACATGAGCGCGTATAAACTGGAGGCAGGTACAAGAAATTCTTTAATAAGAGATAATAATGGGAAACAAGGTGCATGTGCATGCTATAATCCAGCCATTATAACGTCTAATGTTTAGAGTCTATGTTACAAACTAGCACATACGACTGCACGGGTTCACGGCTAGTGCATATGAATTTTGAACTTTGAAGAATAATGGAGGGGGCAATTATGTCCTAGCCATTTCACCTCTGACTTAGCTGCACTCCGGTGTTTGTTGGCGTCGGAGACAAGTCACGCGGAGATTCAATCAGATACGACATCAGTCGTACGGTGGGAACAGTACGAAAATGTGGACATGGCCCTTTTTTCGAATACGTTACCTCACATGCATGGCATATTAAATGTAGTCGAAAAAATAACCTATTATATGGATGGAGTGTACTTCGCGAGACGAATCTAATGAGCCTAGTTAGGTTGTGATTAGACAATAAATTGCTACAGTAAACATGTGCTAATGACGGATTAATTAGACTCATTAGGTTCGTCTTGCGATGAACTGACATAATCTGTAATTAGTTTTGTAATTAGTCTATATTTAATACTTCAAATGTGTGCCCGACATACTGTAAATTTTTTTTCGCGAAACATCTAAACGCGGCAATGAGGAACCAGCATAAATTGTCAACCATGGCGAACGAGATCAATCAGATACGACATTAGACAGGCACGGCCATGGCTTAGGGCATGCAAATCATTGTCCCGCTGCTCGTTGATTCCTTTGTGGCGGCGGGGTGAGGAGTGATGGACGCAGTAGGGATGCGACAGCAGGTGGGAGCAACGGTCATGTCCCGACGAGCAACTGCGGCAGCGGGATTTGGCAGCGGCGGGCTTCGCCCGTATTTAGTTCATGAAAAGTTTTTTTAAAAGATTTCGAGTATTGATTTTACCAATTTCGGAGTAGTAAATGTGGATGAAAAAGGTGGAAAGTTATATGGATAGGTTGGAAATCTCGAGACGAATCTAACGATGGTAATTAGAGGGTAATTAATCCATAATTAGCGGATGGTTACTGTAGCATTACTATTGCAAATTATGGATTAAGTAATCTCATTAGATTCGTCTCGCGATTTACAGCCCATCCATATAACTTTTCACCTTTTTCGTCTACATTTAATACTTCATGCATCTAAGATTCTCCTTTGATGTGATGGGTGAAAAGATTTCGGGTGGGAACTAAACAAGGCTTCGATAGCGGAATGCAGCTGCGACGGTGGTGCTTCGGCGGCCTTATGGAACTGTGGTGATGGGTCAACCTGGGCACGGAAACCCGAGACCCGAGACCCGATCCGAAAAACTCGAGAACCGACCCGAAAATAACCGAACCAAAAATTTCGGTTCCCAATTCGGTTCCTATTTATTAGGAACCGAATTCCCTCGGATAGTTCGGGTCGGTTCTCGGGTACCCGAAATAACCGAGGCATTTAGCCTAACGTACCCGAAATAACTGATGGGACTCTGGTGGGATGGTTCAGCCAGCTCACATACTCTAGCAGTGTTTAGATGGGAGTGTGAAAATTTTTTTGGATGTCACATCAAAAAAAATTTACCATTTAGGAGTAGTAACATTACTAATAAAACATTTTAGGAGACACTGCCAAAACATTTTCCGAGACGTTTACAAAAAATATCCGTCTCTGTTAATGGGAGTGATTAACGGAGGCGGTTACATTCATTTTAGGAGGCGGTAACATTTTACCGTCTTCTAAAATTGATTAACGGAGGCGGTTATTGTAACACAACCGTCTCCGTTAATCGATTACTGTTGCAAATCGTGGATTAAGTAGGCTCGTTAGACTCGTCTCGCGACATACACTCCATCCATGTAATGGATTATTTGTTTCGTCTATATTTAGTACTTCATGCATGTAAGATTCTCTTTGATGTGATGGGTGGAAAAAATTTTGATGGCGCGGCGCAAGCATGTGCAGTTTGGCTTGTGGTGTGAGCCAGCAGGGCGCGCTGTGTCCCCACTAGCAGCACAGGAGCATGCCCTAAATTGACGAGTAGTTAGAGACTATTGGTTCTTTTTATGTTTTGAGTGTCTTTAGGGCCATTGTATGGCCAATTAACCTGAAGCTTTAGCATGATTTAGCTAATTATGATTGTGTTGCTTTGATTTGTAGGCTAAATACCATAAATTTGAAGCTTGTTGTTAGGGTTCACTCAATTTTAGCATGTGTTTGTTCCTCCTACTAAAATTTAGAACATATCACATCGAAACAAAGTACATATTCATAAAGTATTAAATATAAACTAAAAAATAACTAATTACACAGATTGCGAATATTTTACAAGATGAATTTTTAAGCCTAATTAGTCTATGATTTGACAATGTGGTGCGACAATAAACATGTGCTAATGGCAGATTAATTATACTTAATTAATTTGTCTCGTGAAGTATTGATAGGGTCTTTTCTTGGGCCTAAGGCCTTGCGCCTGCACATATCTCCCTTTATTAATTAAAAAAAAAGGCAGGGAGGACCTTCCCCACTGCTTCGTCAAAAAAAGGTGAAGGGAAAGGGGTTGTGCAAGTGCCATATGTCGGACATAGAGGCCTAGGGCCCACACAGACGCAGGAGATACTCCAAAGGAGGATATGGCAACAAGTAGAGACCGTGGCACAAGGCAACACAAGACTCTACGAAGTATGAAAACTAGTCGACATAAGGAAAGCAGTCGCATAGCGAGGCTTGCTCGGGTTACTACTCTAATTAGACTAGGATTCCACCCTTATAACCCTGCCAACCAGTATATAAGGTTGAGGAGGGACCCCTCTCAAAACAAGTTCAATAACTCATACGAGTTCAACTCAACACATCACAATCCAATAGGATATAGAGAACCTCGACTAGTCTATCTGATCATCGATCAAAAAGACAAGCTTGTACTCATATTCACCCTACGTAATACAAAATCAGCAACAGGACGTAGGGTATTACGCCTAGTTGGCGGCCAGAACCTATATAAATCTCGTGTCACGTAATCGTCGAGTTCCTAAGTCTACTGTCACTCCACCGAAACTCTAGTACCTTGGGATACCCCTCGGTAGGACTGCCGGTAAAACACCGACATCTGGCGCGCCAGGTATGGGGGTCGTCAAGAATCCCGTAGAGAATTCAACGACTTTAAAACAAAAAAGATGGTCCGGGAAGGCGCTGCTCTCAGAACCAAGCTCAAGAAGAAGATCAAGGATAGCAACCCGCTCCAATCAAGAGGGGCGTTACCAAGCATGAAGAAACTCGTCGAGAGTCTCAACGAAATCCAGCTGTCTAATATCGTCAAAGAAAAAGCGCTCGAATCAGGATCACTCTCGAAATCCTCTCAGGGAATTCACTCCGAATCTGACTCAATTTCGACGAGTAGTTTGTGCACCCACCCAACCCGAACCCGAGTCGAAGACCAGCCCGAGTCCTTTTCAACAAAAGGACTAAAATTGGCAAGACAACTCTTGGGCCGACAGATTCTGGTCCTAACATCCGATCTGCCAAATCAGTCCAGCGCACCTCTTGCGTTGGAAGTGGAAGGAGGCACAGAAATAGCTACAACAAGCTCTAGCGCCAGTTTTGACCCCGAACGCGAGCTGTTCATGGCTAATCCAGTCGACGACAATGAATGCTACACCAATGAACTCGAAGAGCCAATATCCGCAGATTCAGAAGAACTGGAAGGAGAATCAGAAGCGCACAAGGCATCTGGGGAAATCAAGAACGGAAAAAGAGCCCAACGACGTCTCGATGCACGAAGCCGACAGCTAAAAACTACAAACAAAGAACCATTCGAAGGAGGCTGATATGTCTCCCCTTTGGCCAACGACATGGAACTCCAATTCCAACTGCGATCCTTACCCAAGACAGCTGCGGTCGAAAAAGCTCTAGAACAAGTTAAATCTATGATCAAACAACTCGACACAGCAGGCACTATCCCTCAAGCAAACAATGTCAATGCTCCTGTCAAAAGTCAGGTGGTCAATAGCAAAGTGAGGACAATCAATGCAAAAAGCAAAAATGCCACACCCAGCCGCGCTGCTAGCCGGCCGACAGGGAGCCGATTTCAAGGAGGAAACAATGGAGCCGCACAAGGACAACCTGACCTTCGTCAGTACCTGGATAGGCAACGTGACATCCGCTCTATCATCAATTCCCAACAACTGGAGAGGGAACAGGATGACGACAACGACGGATACCCAATGCTAACAAGGGACATTAGCATGGCCATCTACCCTCCTAACTTCAAACCAGTCAGATTCGACAAATATGACGGTAAACACTCTCTAGAATCTTGGTTAAGATGTTTCTCGACTGCAATTGAATGTGCAAGAGGCAACAACACGATCAAATGTCGATACTTCCCTCCGGCCTTGGAACCTTCTCCCCTGACGTGGTTCGAGAACCTGCCTCGAAACTCAATCCACTCCTAGGAACCACTCAAACAATATAAGTTGTGGCTCAACCATCTCAAGCTTCGAACAAGACAAGGCCCAAATCAGGAACAACAACATGGCACACCACGCTCAGGATCGTGCCGTATACATGATTGGACTCAAAGACTTCGAAAAAGGCAATCTCTACAAGAGAGAAGCATTTCTCGAGCTCTCAGAAACACTAAACAGTACCCAGGAGCAAGAAAGGAAGAACAGTCAAGTGGTTAAAAACCAAAGGAGGGCCGAGCGACGTGCTACTCTACGAAGCAAAATAGGCAACAGCAGACTCACTCAGCCAAGTAAATATTTCAACTCTCCAGCGGCCAACGCCATGGAACTGCAGTTCAGGCTATCTTTTATGCACCAAACCGCTGAAATCAAAAATCTTCTCGGGTTGACCACCACAATCGTCAAACAACTCGATGATTATGAGGCCCCGAATGAAGTAGAAAGCGACGACTCAGAGGTACGTTTGCAGATCGCCGCAGTAGAACAATATGATCCTCAAAATAACAGGAAGATTTAGCCTCAAGAAATCCAGAGTACTCTCAAGAGGAAACCAGTCGAAGACGCAACAACAATCATCCAACAGCTCAACGAGCTAAAATCAAAATCCGATTCAGCAGCATTCAAGGAAGCGCTTAACAAAAGATGCACTTTGCACCCAAATCAAATGCACTTCACTAAAGAATGCTACATGATGAAAAAGGCACTAGGGATCCCTGTGAAGAATCAAAAGACTACTTCAGTTCAGGACAAACCAGAAGAGTAGCACGACGCTATGGTAATGGTGATCTCTCGACCAGCAAAGGAACACCAAGGCAAGAAAACGATACCAGTTTCTAGGCGTTTCTTCCCAAGAAAGGCAGACACCAACATATCCTTCTCAGAAAAGGATCAATGGGCAACTTTTTCAGAATCAACCCCACCACCACTCGTGGTAAAACCAGAGATTGGTACTCTCAAAACTACTGACGTGCTAATAGACAGAGGGGCCGGGCTTAATCTACTAATAGTCTCATCTCTGCATGACATGGGTTTTGTCTCAAAAAATTGGATGGTACCCGCGACCGCCCCGTTCTTTGGAATCATTCCAGGCATAGAAGCTATGCAAATTGGATCAGTAACGCTTCGAGTAACCTTCAGCGACGGCAACAAATCAAGGACAGAGTACCTAAGCTTCGAAGTAATCGACTTCAGCACTCCATACAATGCAATATTTGGAAGGCCTGCACTAGTCAAATTCCAAGCTATCCCATGTTACAATTACCTCGTCCTCAAAATACCCACCCGGAACGGCGTCCTATCACTTCAAAGAAGTTTAGGACAATGCCGTGCTGTCATAAAGGAGTCATCATAAAGGTCACTCCCTCAATCAAGCAAATCTGGCCGAAAGAATAAGACTACTTCTTTCAAGCAGAAGCACAACCACTCGTACTGAAAAAAGACCCTAAACCTATAAAGGGCGTCATCATATCGAGTAGTTTTTTCTTTTCAAAAAGCAAATCTCCGTACAAGACTAGTCCAGCTATCAAGTAGTTTCCTTACAATAAAAGAAAGGAGGAATATTACTACGCATGTAACCAAGGATTATATACTATAGACTTATAAAAGTATTATCGATCGTGTTGCCGCGTAAAAAGTTTTTTTTGCGACGGTCCTTCGACTACTTTGTCAATAAAAACCACTTTGTCACAGATTTGGAAGGTTTTTTGCTTCCAAGATTTCTTCTCTATGGAAGGTCGAAGCCTTGAGGCACTAGCCAGAGGATTAGATAACCATACAGCAAGGAAAAAATTCACATAATACAAAAGGTGAAACATCCACACTTTATTCAAAGAACTTGGTTACAAAGAGCTATCGAAAATCAACAGCATTTACAAGAACAAGGACATCAAACAGAGCCTAGTCGTCAAGGACAAGCAGGCACCTCGTTAATAAAGAGTAGGAAAATAAGTGCATGAACAAAAGCATAGACTGATTCCACTCTTTACAAAAAATCATCTCAAAAGAGTACTTCATCCTAGTAGACTGTTGGCACTCCTTAGCGTCACGTTTTAGCAACGCTTCAAGAGCGCGAAGATATATGTTGTTGTATGCAAAATGGATTCTGCAAGCGCACAAAATATATATCGTTGTAGCACTTCACCTAGGGAGTTATCCCAGGGTATCGTATTTATATTTCTGCAGGGAAGCAGAATGGTTAAAGTGTATTGAAGAATGAAATGATATATCTTGCCAGAAATATCAAGCCACAAACCTAGGGGCACAAACTCTAGGTTTGGAGATAATGGTCAAGTAAATGACCGGATAGAAGGTCTAAAAGACCAGCGACACACAGGAGCACCTAATTCTAAAGAAAAGGAAAGATCTTGAGAGAGACCGGACCTAGACACTTCCTACCTCAGAGCAAAAGGCACTCTAACCTTAGCCTAGACACTAGCTTAGATACCGGGAATAGAGCTCGCTTCGACGGCTAGAACGGGAGAACCTCAGAACGGAGTGAGAGAGGGGGTTCTCCAGGCTCAGCACTACTGTTGTGAATACACCCGAACGTGGTGGACTCCGAAGGACGGACAGGGCTGTCACCACCTGCCGCCTACCATTGCTGTTCTGTGGGGTGCAAGACACTTCCTAGTTAATCAACAAACCATACACCACGTCTGCACTCGAAGATTAAGATTTCTCTTGAGGCCTGTCAAGAGAAATCCCCGTCTTCCCTAAGGCGTCTTACGGCCCGGTCAAGGCGAGCAAACCCACGAGATAAAACCCGGTAGAGCTAAACTAAACTCTACACTAAGACTAAATGGGGACAAAACTTTACTCTAATGAGAGCAAGATGTTTACTCTAAAAAAGAAGAGCAAGAGATAAATATAAAAGATAAACTTAAGCTCTAAAATAAGAAAGTAATTGTTTTGATAAACTCTTCAAATGAAGGAAAGGATACAAGAGCTTTACGAGAAGTCTGAAGATTCCGAAGATCCGAGCTAAGCTCGACTCGACTCTACTCCCAACTCTAATCCTAATATAAGAAATGTAAAAGATACAAGAGCTCCCTTCAAGTATGAACTTGAGAAGTGTGGTGTGTGTCTTGGATTGAAGAGAAGGTGGCCTTTTATAGCCTCCCAAGGTTGGTAGCCACCGTAACCATCACACCAACGACCTGCTTAACTTCTACGCCGAAGATGGTCGCGTGAGGTTGCAGCAGGGGGCCGACCAACCTGGTGTAGGCCGATCGGCATACACCTGGCTCCCCTGGCCACCTCCTTCGTCGTGGACGCTCCTGAATGCTTCCTGAGGTCGGTAACAGTTGCGTTCAGTTGAGGCTGTCCAAGAATCCGAGGTTGTGGGCCCTTCAGTCCATGTTCATTCCACTCTAGGCCTTTCGGGTCCTTGGATCAAACCGACAAAGATTGCACATCTCTTGATCATCTTGGATACTTAGTTTAGCTTGTGGATCAGTGGCAGTGGCCAGACTTGGCCAGCGGAGGCCAGTCAGCCTGGGCTAGGCCGGCCGGCCTCGCTCTGTGCCAGGTTTGGCCCCTGTTTCACCTGTTTCATCCTGCAATCACAACTCATCCAAAACTTGTGGAACTGGTCAGTAAAAACACTTTTATGTATGGAACATGGTGTGGTCATCCTCATTTTATCGAAATGTTGATGGTCAATACTAGGTTATAATGGCCATCAACATAGACTCCAAGTACTCTTCAAACTTGGCGTCAGTATAGTCGCTAGCTTTACCACCCGGTACACTGTTTAAACTAAGCTTAGGAACCAGAGACTAGACCACAGCCAGGACATTATTAGCTTCAAAAGTACACGTACGACGCAAGTATGAGTCAAAGCAACTTGGAAATTCTGCAAGGTGATCAAGAAGCAGCCGAGGGCGAGAACCTGCGGGAGTTGGTGTTGGGTATGGAACCCGCGGGTACCTACAAGGAACAAAGAAGTCGGAATCCTACTAGGACTCTACTCTGTAATCCTATTAGGACTCCAACATTGTAACCGGCTAGTTCCCCGCCCCTTGGGATATATAAAGGAGGGCAGGGGTGCCTAGATCGGTAGACCAAAACTCTCAATAGAGAGACACACAACGACGACCTCATTGAATACAAACCACCACACAGGACGTAGGGTATTACGCTATCTCGGCGGCCCGAACGTGTCTAAAATCCTGAGTCTCTTAGCCTTTGCGTTGTTGATCTCGGCGAAACCCCACCTGAACTCTACTACCTCGGGGTATCCCTCGGTAAGATCGATGGTAGAACACCGACATCTGGCGCACCAAGTAAGGGTATTCATCGAAGATCCCGTGGTGAACCCAATGGGTCAATCCAGCTCAGATTAGACTGCTCGATTTGAATTTGAATTCAAATTCATCGAGTAGTTCAGATTTGAGCACCCACCTACCCTGATTCCCAAGATCACTCTACTTGGCGAGAAGCAGCGGCTCGGTCTTGCGTGGTCCGTGCACGACTCGGTCTTCACGGGCTGAGCTCCTACCGCTCGGCATGCTGACGGCATCGTCCCGGCGTACTCTCTCTATTCCTGCAATCTGCCGTGAATATCTACTCAGGCGACATGCATCTCCTGCAGCGCCCAGTTCGAAACCAATCGCAACTCGATCATGAACACAAGTCCAAGACGAAATTCAAGATCGAGTTGATTTCCTGTGTTGCACCAGACGATCGACCACTTGAAGAAGCGTTGAAATAATAGCGCAACAAGAAACCTCAAGATCGACGGGGCCGAATCGGATTTCCATGATTACTCGACGTATCAATCAATGGTTGTTAGCTGGCTTCGCAATCGCCGAGAATGAGGCAAGCTCTACTTGGTAACCGTGTGGAGCAATATCCGTGTCTGTGCCAAGTTCAAGCTGGTGCTGTGGCGGACGTTCCAGCCCGTATAAGAATCAAATTGGGAGAACTGTTCTTCGGATGTAGTGCTGCGTCTGGAGGCAAAGAAAATTCAGATATTATGTTGCTGCGCGCGTACAAAAAGGGTGTCAATCACGCACATGAAGGTTAATTGGAGCAATTAAGCCACGCCCATCCAAAGCTGCTGCCAGAAAGGCTCGAGTTTTCCTTCACGTATGCAAGGGGATGCATGCGACACAGCTCCGACGATGTCAACTCAACTTCAGCTCGTGCCACCGCCGTCAACGGCAACAACGACTCAAACTACTCGGCACGATTTTCGTTCACGCCCGCTGATGCACCGGCGATGACTTCGACTACTTCAAGCTTGCGTCGCCGCTGAAATCGACTACTCGCTTCAACCCGAAACTACTCGATGGCTGCCCTCACGTGCTCAAACTAGTCGGAATCAACTCCGACTAGTCTGCTTCATCGACAAGACAACAAACAAGCTAAGTTACTTGTTTCAATTATTTTTATTAAATTCTCTATCTTGTTCTAACAAGTTTGGCCAAGCGCCGACTACTTTGTTCGGGTATGCCTCTCAACGAGATTTACGCAGTTACTCTCGGAGGCTACGCCGACTTCTTCGCGCACAATACGCGCTTTTGCCGTTTTCTTTATAAGTCTGCATCCTCTTTGTCGCGCAGTCGACTCCTTATTTCGCTTATTTCTCTTAATGGTCGTTATTCTTCTCGAGTAGTAAATGCCTTAATCCGTGAAACATTGAGTTTTCAGTCAGAACCTAACCGACTCATAGAAAACATGAGTGACTCATACAGAATTATGAGGTAAGGCAGTACGAGACCAGGTTGATTAAACGTAACAGGTGGACTACTCCGAAGAATACATGGCCTAACAAGAGCTCAGCATGACCAAGAATTGGCGTTTTATTCTCTTACTGAATACAATTTTGGTATATTGAATATTTCACAGTATGTGCTACATAATGTATTAATTATCTTTTTTCAGGTGACAACTCTCTAGGCCGCGCAGCGTGCTCAGGGGCTGACGCTAAAATTACAACTCGGTTCGGCATCAGGCTTACCGAGTTGCTTTTTTCTCCAGCATATTCGAGTCGCCAAGTACCGATGGTGGGGCCACGACTACATTGGCACCTGACTCCTGGGGAGATCACGGCGTGACAAGTCAACCACGACCTCCTCTGTTTGCTGCTCTACTGATGGTGGCTATTTCGACTACTTACCGATGCATCTACGCTGGCTCCCATGCTCGGGGGCTAGGCGTAAATTACTACTCGGATGATGATCTCCAAGATGATTCGATGAACACTAAGCTCGTTGAACCATTGAATTGATTATTCTAAATCATTTCAAGGCTCGGGGGCTGATATGCTAATACAACAACTGCTGATTTTTTCAAGACGAGGAATAAAGATTCAAATCAAGACCCTCGTCTCGATTTCTAAGATTCAAACCAAGGCTCAGGGGCTACTTGATATCAAGTGCAATTTTTTCAAATTGCACATTTCAAGACAAGACGAAGATTCAAGATTCTGTGGACCCTCAGCTTGATTCTTCAACTCAGCCTAAGGCTCGGGGGCTACTCCATATGGAGTGTGACTTTCGCCGCACCCCATATTGAATATTGAAGATTACAAGTTGATCAAGATTTGTGGGGCATGAGCACCTCACAGCCTCGTGTCAACCAAGGACTTTCCAAGAGCGACAAGACAAAGTACTCGAAGAACTAGCAGAAGATCAAGAAGTACTCGAAGCACTCAAGAAAGTACTCGATAGACTTGGCAAGTAGTTGGTTGATAGAAAGAACTCGACAATGATGAAGCGCTCGAGGCTTGATGGGTATGGAACCCCCGGGTACCTACAAGAAAGAAAGAAGTCGGACTCCTACTAGGACTCTACTCTGTAATCCTACTAGGACTCCAACATTGTAACCGGCTAGTTCCCCGCCCCCTGGGATATATAAAGGAGGGCAGGTGTGCCTAGATCGGTAGACCAAAACTCTAAACAGAGAGACACACAATGACGACCTCATTGAATACAAACCACCACACAGGACGTAGGGTATTACACTATCTCGGTGGCCTGAACCTGTCTAAAATCCTGAGTCTCTTAGCCTTTGCATTCCTGATCTCGACGAAACCCCACCCGAACTCTACTACCTCGGGGTATCCCTCGGTAGGATCGACGGTAGAACACCGACAGTTGGAGCAATATAATCTGCAACCACTATAGCAGCCTCATACAAGTCTTCATAGCGCTTAATAAGAGCTTCTTGATCAAGCTTCAGAGCATTATAAGAGCCTTGAAGATTCTTGGACAATCTTTTCAACTGCTAATTCTCATCAGCACCACCTTGCACAACATCATTCCACTTGTTGCGGTCAACTTGAAGCATCACATAGCCATTCTCCTATTCTAAAGAGGGAGAACAAGTCAGCGAACAAAATCAAAGAGAAAAAGACAAAAGCCAGAAGTCAAAGTACTCACTTTGCAGCTTATTCTTCGAAGATCTAATCTCATTGGCGTGCTTGGCTCTGAGAGCTTCAATATCAGAACAATTATCAATGTTATCGATAATCCTGTTAGTACCCTCATTGTGATCCCGGATACTCTTCCAACGAGCATCCTCTGATTTCTTATATCGAGCTTCAAGGCCAACATTAATCCTTTGAAGCTTCGCATCCTTGGACTCAAGAGAAAGTATTATCTCTTTCAAAACCTGAGTCTCATCAGGCAAAGGATCATCAGATGGAAAAGCAACATTCTCTCCTTCCTCGGAATTAGCAACAACAGAAGCAGCAAAGTCGATTCCCTTAGCAGAAGAAGGCGCTGGCCTAGCAGTTGTGTCAGCAACAGGAGGCATATCAAGAGAACTCGACTTCTCAGAAGTTTCAACAATGACTGGAGTACGCAACATACCCGCCCCCGAGCAAACACCTTCCTTCTTCAACAAAGAAGAGCTCGAGGGCAAACCAGTCGAGGACTTCTTCAAATCAGAAAGGCGGATGGAAACTCTACAAAAGAAAGGCAGTAAGGAAAGCCCCCGAAGAAGACCAGTCTAAAGCAAGAGTTTCAAAGGACAAACCTGTTCAAACCGGACATAAGAAGATGAGGAGCGCCAAATACCAGCTTGCGTGGTTTCTTCACAGTGGCACTTTGTCACACCCAGATTTACCCAAAACCTGAATGCGTCCGTATGTGTGCCCAGGACGTCCACAGAACACATACAGCATACAAATATGGATCTCAAAGAACACAATGCTCGAAATAAATAGTTTTACAACCAGAGTTTAACACAAAGACATAGTCTTACACGAATAACACAGCGGAAGTCTATTTATTAAAGTTCTCAACTAAAGACAAATGGCGCCTCAATTCCCACAGGGACGCCGACTGGTTGATCGCAGCTCAGAAGTAAGGAAGATCCTCCGGGAAATCTGCGAATGCCTCCTCATTCACTGCTCCATCTGTTACCCGTCCGGGATTTTGTTGATTGTTGCCAAGTGTAAGTAACTCATCTTTACTTAGCAAGTATAACAGGAGTATATGCAAGGCTGAAAAGACTGACTCGGGTTTACTGCTTTAGCACTTTTAGTTGGTTCGTTTTATCATTCACCTAGTTACTACATGTGCATAGGAACTCCCAGTTGTAACCCCATTATAGATGTAAGTAGCATTAATACCATGAAACATCATCATTAACATCATCTTCTAATCAAAAAGGATCCAGGCCGCTCGTGACCGTGAGCACGGCTATCATGATAGATGTACACTCTGCAGAGGTTTCGCCCTTTCCCCAACCGTTAGCGTAAAAGCTCGAAGGAGCTTTCCACCCAACCACGCACATACCACACTTCCGAGGTGTGAGTGCATAGGGACGCTACAAGGCTTTTCGCTAGACACCCTAACAAACACAGTAGCCGCGTTGGTACAATATGGGCAGCATGACCCTCGGCACCGAGATTGACTTAGGCCCACGGATCAAACACCATAGGGGGTCAATGGCGTCCGGAGCGCGATAGCCATCAAGCGCAACGTGCGGAGCGCCCAGAGCGCAGGTAAGGTGCTCCCAACACGGGACTGTGCCTAACGGGGCATAGCCAACGGATCCCGGAGCGTAAGGGAGACCGTCCCCGGTGGATCGAACCATACTCGCACCCATATTCCCCAACACGCCTAACGGTAACCACTGGTAAGCTAGAGACGTACAAGCTACTTGTCCAAGACCAGAGCCATAATAGTTACGGCGGCGGCGACAGGTTCCTGGGTTGCCGCTTAATGAACCGGACCTTACGGAGAGACACTAGAGCAAAGCACGAAACAAAGCTCTAGCTCCCTGAACCATGTTGCTAAAAAGCAAGTTTTACCATCATGTTGAAGTGAACCATTAAATCAATATTAACAAATAAATAAAGGTGACAGTAGCTGCGCTTAGCAAAGACTACCCATAAATGCATAAACCCGAGGTGTCAAGGAATAGGGTATTAAAACTAGGTTCAACCTTAAGGTAATCAGAATTAGACACATGCAAGTATGAAACAATTAATTTCAAAGGTGTGTGGGAAGCAAGGATTGTCCATGCTATACTTGCCTTCCTCAAAGCCTGGTTGCAGCTGCAAGTCCTGCTCCTCGTAACACCTGGTCGCCCACGAACTCGAACGGCTCAACGGCTGGTCACGCAATCACCACACAAGCATCCACACAAGCCAGTACATGCAAACAAGGTTACTCTATTAGAACAGTACACCAAACAGTAGGAAAAGAGCAAAGCAAGGCTATAAAACTATTCTACGCTTTGCTACGAACACGTGAGCGCGAGAATCACCCAAATCGGAGCTAAAACGTGAAAACTATGCTAAAAACAAGCTACAGGGACTTGCTGGCAAGAAAATAAAACTACCAGGGACCTAACTGCGAGAAAAAGGACTAAACTGAAACAAATCTAAAACAGCGCTGGACTGAAATGTAAAAACAAAGAAACTCAGGGGCTTTTCTGCAAAAGCGGCTGACGGCGGCGGCTCGGCTGACGTCGCTCTGACGTCAGCGCGACGGCGGCTAACGGCGTCGGCGCGTGCGCCGTGGACCGGCCGTGGACTCGGTCCACTGGTCCACGGTGGACCGGGGGCGAAGGGGTACGCCCCGATCTGATCTGGGCCGTCCAGACCAGATCGACGGCGCACGGTGGCCGCCGGCGACGGCGAGCGGCGGCGAGCGGCGGCGCCATGGCCGGGGCGGCCGCAGCTGCTCGGCCGGGCGCTACGGGGCACGGGAGACGGCGCGGAGGGCACGGGGGCGAAGCGGAGCTCACCGCGAGCTCGACGAGGGTGGCGGCGCTTGCTCCCGCAGGTCGAGGCGACGGCGAGCGGCGGCGAAAGCAAGGCGCGGCTAGGGTTTCGCGGCGGCGGCGGTGGAGCTCGAGTTAGGGTTTGGGGTTTGCGGGCACGGGCTTTAAATAGCCCGGGGAGGGCCTAGGCGTGCGCGCCAAGCATGGAAAGGCGCGAGGCGGCGGCGTTCCGGACTCGACTGCGAGTCCGGGTCGGATGCGGCGGCGAGCGGCGAGAGGTTGCGGCTGACAGGCGGGCCCCGCCTGTCAGCGAGCGCGGCGCTGGCGGGCTGCGCTGGTGCGGGCGCTAGCGGCTGCGCGGCCCAGGAGGCGAAGGCGGCGGGCTGCGCTGGTGGGCCGGCGCTAGCGGCTGCGCGGCCCAGGAGGCGAAGGCGGCGCGCGCTTGGCTGGGAAGGGAGCGGCGCGGAGCGGGCCGGCTGGCGAGCTGGGCCGAGGTGGGGTGGAAAGAGGGTTTGGGGAGAAAGATCGAGGGGGTTTTCCAGACTTTGGGAGAAAAGAGGAAAAGAAGAAAAGGGATCAACCCAACCATTCAAACAAAGGAAGAAAAAAATATATGCACCAGCATGAATGCAACAAAGACGTTCCTAAGCCTTATATTTGATTTTAATTTCTCAAAAGTTTTTATTTTCCCTATATTAATTATGGCACTTTAATGAAAAGGCAATTTGATTACTAATTCTCAAAAGGGAAATTTTAGGGTGTTACAAACCTACCCCCCTTAGGATGAATCTCGTCCTCGAGATTCGGATGCGGACTCGAACAACTGCGGATATTCTGCCTTGAGATCCTCCTCTCTTTCCCAAGTTGCCTCATCCTCCGAGTGTCGACTCCACTGAACCTTGCACATCCGTATCACTTTGTTTCTGGTGACCCTCTCGGACTCTTCCAGTATTCTGACCGGGTGCTCGTTGTAGGTGAGGTCCTCCTGCACATTCAACTCTTCCAGAGGGATCTGTTCCTCAGGTACCCGCAAACATTTCTTTAGCTGTGACACATGGAACACATCGTGTACCCCTGCCAGTTGTTCTGGTAGCTCTAACTGATAGGCCACCTCGCCTTTCCTTTCCAAGACCCGGAAGGGTCCTATGTACCGGGGTGCTAGCTTCCCTTTCACATTGAACCTCCGCACTCCCCGCATTGGTGACACCTTGAGATATACAAAGTCGTCGACCTCAAAACTGAGAGCCCGTCGGTGGACATCCGCATAGCTCTTCTGCCGAGACTGTGCCGCTCTCATGTTCTGCCTGATTACCTGCACCTGTCGTTCCTGCCTCTTTCAGAATCTCAGGCCCAAACACCTGACTTTCCCCAGTCTGGTTCCAGAACAACGGCGTTCTACACTTCTTCCCATATAGGGCCTCGAAAGGTGCCATTTTGATGCTCTGCTGATAACTGTTGTTGTATGAGAACTCTGCATACGGTAGACTCTTCTCCCAACTAGTCCCATACTGCAATGCACAAGCCCTCAACATATCTTCCAATATCTGATTTGTCCTCTCTGTCTGCCCATCTGTCTGTGGGTGGTAAGCCGAACTGAACTGCAGCTTCGTGTCCATTGATTCATGTAGCTTATGCCAGAAGTGGGAGGTGAACTGAGTGCCTCGATCCGACACTATCTTTTTCGGAACGCCATGTAAGCACACGATCCTCTCCATATACAGCTCTGCCAGCTGGGCCCCTGTATATTTAGTCTTCACGGGAATAAAGTGCGCCACTTTGGTTAACCGATCCACGATCACCCATATAGAATCGAACCCTCTCTGTGTGGTGGGTAAACCTGTTATAAAATCCATACCGACCTCTTCCCATTTCCATTCGGGTATCTTCAAGGGTTGGAGTAATCCGGCTGGCCTCTGATGCTCAGCCTTCACTCTCTGACATGTATCACACAGTGCTACGTGAGTGGCAACATCTCTCTTCAGTCCGTACCACCAGAACTTCTCCTTAAGGTCTAGGTACATCTTGGTACTCCCCGGGTGTATAGAGTACGCCGAGTCATGGGCCTCCCTTAGGATCATATCCCTGATGTGCTTTAGGTCTGGCACGCATATCCTCTCTCCATACCATACTGTTCCCTGATCATCCACTCGAAACTCGGGTGCTTTTCCCAGCTTGACCTGTTCTGCTATCTCTTTGATTTTCTCATCCTCTAACTGTCCCTTTCGAATCTCTTGCTCCAACGTTGGCTCTACCTCCAGTTCTGTCATGCTGGCCACGAAACCCAAGCGCAACTTCTCAAAGTCCCGAGCCAACTCTTCCGGTAGGTTCCTCTCTGTAGCCTGACTCACATAGGTTCTCCGACTCAAAGCATCTGCCACCAGGTTGGCCTTACCCGGATGATAGTGGATCTCCAGGTCATAATCCTTGATCAGCTCCAACCATCTGCGTTGTAAAAAGAGTCAAACCAGTGTCGGGCCATCTGCTCAAAAGAGGGGTTAGCAAAATCAACTCTACCACGTGAAACCCTCTCGTCTCTCACCATCGGACCTCTAGCACCACGCGGGGGAAAACGTGGCCTAGACTCTCTCCTCGCCTCAAACCTATGGTCGAACCTCCCTGAACCAAACTGACCACGAACCGGAGGCCGCCTAGCAAACTCATGACTAGCTGGAACACCACGACTGCCAAACGAAGGAACTGTGCGCACAAAGGCCTCTCCTCTAGGCAAGGGTGAACGAGACACAGGCACACTACGGGAAGAGTAGTACCTGTCCCTGTTCCCCATCTCCTTCTCTCATCTCACCTCCCTCTTCTTCCTCCAGCAAAAGTCCTCAAGGTGTCCATCCCTTCCACAATGTTCACAATGGAAGCGGACTGGTTTTGGCTTTGGGGTTTCTCTCGGCTGTGGCCCCTCTCTCGGCTGGTAAACCCCACTCCTCACAAAGGTCACTCTCCTCTGAAAGTTGTTTGTCTTTGGTAGAAACTTGGGAGGATCTGGCGTGGTGTCAAGCTTGTTTAGCATGTGGTTGGGTTTGGGTGTGAAGGTGTTCTTGAGAATGGCTTTTGGTGGGTTTGTGGGAATGTTTGTGGTGGAGTTTTCAGGTTCTCTCTCTTTCTCACCACTACTCTCACCAACTTTCTCAGAACCGAGACCACGACCATCAGCTCTCTTAAAATCAGCAATCAACATCTTAAGCTGAGGCTCGCGACCCGACAACCAACCCAAACACTGTCGCAACTCATCATTCTCATCTTGCAAGCGATCAACACATTGTTCTAGCTCAACATTCTTCAAGGCGACAACATCACAAGCAGAACAAGAATTTGCAATAGGAGATTTCAATTGAGCTTCAAGCGAACTAATCATGGTACGGATTCAAGCAACTGAGCATGCAAAGCAGGACAAGAAGTATGAGCACCTAGCAAAGATGACCTAGACTTCAACTCAGCAAGCTCAACCCTAGCACCTTCTAGTTCATCTAAGCATGTCATGTGTTTCTCCTTAAGAACAACCAGATCAGCAAGATGCACATCACAGAATGAGAATTCAATTTCATCAGACACAAGAGGAGCAACTTTCAACACAACAATCTCCGACTCAAGCTTAGCTGCTCTCTCCCTAGACTCGCAAAGCAAAGACTCAAACTCCATCGCCTTCTTTCCAGTCTCAGAAAGTAAGGCCTCAAGCTCAGCTACTCTCTCCTTCGACTCTCCTAGCAAAGACCTAAACTCTCTCTTCTCCTTGTTGGTCTTCCTAAGCACATCATCACGGTTATCGACCAACTCCTCTAGTCTAGCAATTTCCTTACGTAAAGAGGTGGGATCGGTCAATACCTCATCCTCGGAGTCGGAGTTGGAGTCGTCCTTGCTCTTCACGGAGTCGTGCGCCATGGTGCAGTAGTCGACGGCGGCGAAGGAGATGCTGTTGAAGTTGCGGATCAAGTTCTTCTTCTCCTTGCGGTGGCCGCGGTCTTCATCTTCGCTGCTTCAGCTTGACGACGTGTTGGTGGAGCTTGTGTCGATGTCGCTCGCATCTGCCACCATCGCTCGAGATCGGTTCTTCTTGTGTCCACCGTGCTTGTTCTTCAACCTTCTCTCTTCCTTGTTCATGTGCTTGGAGCGGTACTCGTCCTTGGGACGGTGCTTGTGGTCATCTTGCGGGCGGTGCTTGCGGTTGTAGTCGTTCTTGATCTCCTCGGGGCACTCGGCGATGAAGTGGCCCATCTTCCCGCATCTGTAGCATGTACTCCCGGCACGCCTCGAACCCTTCCGGTTCTGGTACATCCGCTCGAACCTCCTCGTGAGCAACGCGAGATCCTCCTCGCTCAGCACCTTATATTCTTCATCTGGAAGAGACACAAGAGAAGACAAAGAAAAGTGTCTGGGAGTGTTAGCATGTCCATAACCAGAGCCACCGACTAGAGCTAGACTATGGGGATCAGTCGGACTCTTAGCCTTGGCAAGCAGCTGTCTGTCAACCTCAGAAGACTTCAACTTCGAGAAAAGCTCATCAACAGACAAAGTTTCATAGTTAGCTGACTCCATGATCGCCTCAACCTTGGCACCCCACACGGATCTATCAAGTGCTTGCAATAGCTTGATAGCTCTGTCATGATCCGAGTATGGGAGTACGGTAATGTTGGCTTTCATGTTGTTGACTATGGAAGTGAAACGCTGAAACAAAGCATCAACAGACTCTCCAGGCAAGTGAGCAAAATTCTCATACTCTCTGTGATACATCGAGAAAAGCCTAGCCTTCACATGGCTATCACCACCGTGGGCTACCTTGAGCTTCTGCCATATCTGGCTAGCTAGGTCCTCGCCCAAAACTCGCTCAAACTCCTCGGCAGACAAAGCACGAACAAGTAGTCAACAGCTCTAGCGTTTGCCTCAAACTTATCTTTTGCATCCTAGGCATCTAAGTTGGTGGGATTGACATAGTTTTCATCTTTGGTCACATCCCACAACAACTTTCCTTTGCCTCGCAAGAAAGCGCCCATACGCGCAACCCAGTTCGGATAATTTTTCCCATCGAAGTGCGGAGGCCCGGAACCCCGATCTTTGTATGCCATCTTTGGATCTTAGACTGGTTAGAGTCGCAAAGACCCGTAACCGGCTCTGATACCAATTGAAGGACCGAAACGGCGACCAGAGAGGGGGGAGTGAATGGGAGCCAATAAAAATTCTTTCCAACCAATCCGGCTATTCTCCCAAAACAACTCCGACGCCTCCGAAGGCGATCTTGCCAAGATCACGTAGCCACTGTCAAGCTACGGACCCTAGGAACAAGAAAGACGCAGCAGAACTCAAATCGATCGAAACAAACACAATCCGAACCAAAACGAGACTTGATTCAACACACCCAGGGGGGGCGGTTAAACCGGGTCGGGGGGGCGGTTAAACCGCCCTGGCCTGGGAACCTCAGGAAAAGGTCAAATCGAAAGTGGATCTCCCAAACTGCTTGAGCACTTGAGGCGAGATTTTGGTCAGATGATTTAGACCTCCAGTGGAGTGTTTTCCCAAAAGATCTCGGCCTCTAACTCGCTAGAACTCCCGGAATCTCAAATCTAAGGAAGAACACCATGACCTCGAGTTCATCCCGAAAACTTCAAATCCAAAGCGATTCCCGGCATTTGGGGGCAAGAGATCACCAGCAAAAGAGGCACAAGGCACTCATACGTGAATCCCCCAAAGAAATCCGAGAGAAAACGCCCTAGGAAGTGAAGAACGAAAATCCCCCAAAAATAGCTCCGAAAATACCTCAGAAAATAGAAAAAGAAAAGGGAGCTCATGGATTCAAATCATGGCACAAAGATGAGCAGCACAAACTCAATCACCAAACCATGAATTCACCTATACAAACTAGGAATGATTCGAAATAGTTCTAGGTGGAGGGGATGAATGGGAAACTAGTTCAAAGGAGAAAACCAAAGAGAACTAAAGAGATAACTAGAAGAGATGGCAGCCACCATGCCCTAGGGGCCTATTAGTAGTCCAAGTGGTGGTGCTCTGAAGACTAAACTACCCCTAAGTGATACATACCCCTCAGGGCAAATTTGATATTTGGTTTCAGATATTTTCCGGCTGGGACACCTTCCACCGCAAGCTAGCTTCCCTCCGACGCAAGCCTTGCAGTCACGCCGCGTGTCCTCCGGATCGAAGCTCCTCGACGCCATTTTTGGGCCGGCCCACGGGGAGGCGGTTAAACCGCCCCTGGCAGCCACACTTGGCCCAGCAGCCCAAACTCGCCTCGTCGAGTCCTCGGCCTTGGTTTTGAGGCCCAAACCAAGGGAAACCGTCCACCGATGATTTTGTGGCCAAATCACCAAACCCCGCGTACAAGCTTCGGTCGTTAGCCGCCACCTTGCACCGGCTTCATGTCCGCGTACGAGCTTCGGTTGTGAGCCGCTACCTCGCATCGGAACCACGTCCCCTTGCTCGTTCTTGCCAGCATGTGAACCGCACTTGATCCATCCGGCCACCGGGTCCCTCGAACCAAGCCTACTTGTCTCTCCGCTCCTCGGAGGCCGCCATGGCTAAGACCTTTCGCGCCTGTTCTTCACCTGCACCAATGCAACCAAGCCGCATTCTACACCTCCAATACTTGAGCCAAGGGAAACGTCAATCCACACCACGTTGTCAATCACTCATCACACCAGGAAGCGACCATCCACCGGTCCTCGGACACACCGGGTCCTCAATTCCTCGTCGTCTTCCTCTTCGGCGGCTGGCTCGGTGAAGGACCGAAACGGCGACCAGAGAGGGGGGGAGTGAATGGGAGCCGATAAAAATTCTTTCCAACCGATCCGGCTATTCTCCCAAAACAACTCCGAAACCTCCGAGAGCAATCTTGCCAAGATCATGTAGCCACTGTCAAGCTACTGACCCTAGGAACAAGAAACAAGCAGCGGAACTGGAACCAATCGAAACGAACACCAAAACGACCCGAAACGCGGCTCGATCTAACACACCCAGAGGGGGGCGGTTAAACCGGCTAGGGGGGCGGTTAAACCGCTCGGGCCTGGGTGGCTCGGGAAAAAGTCAAAACAAAAGTGGATCTCCCAAACCGCTCGAGCTCTTGAGGCGAGATTTTGGTCAGATGATCTAGACCTCCTGTGGAGTGTTTTCCCAAAAGATCTCGGCCTCTAACTCAGTACAACTCCCGGAATCGCAGATCTCGCGAAGAACACCATGACCTCGAGTTCATCCCAAAAATCTCAAATCCAGAGCGATTCTCGGCGTTTGGGGGCAAAGGATCACCAGCAAAAGAGGCACAAGGCACTCATACGTGAATCCCCCAAAGAAATCCGAGGGAAAACGCCTTAGAACAAGAAGAACGAAAATCCCCCAAAAATAGCTCCGAAAATACCCACGAAAATAGAAAAAGGAAAGGGAGCTCAGGAAATCAAATCATGGCACAAAGATGAGCAGCACAAACTCCATCACATAACCATGAATTCACCTATACAAAACTAAGAAAGATTCGAAGTAGTTCTAGGTGGAGGGGATGAAGGGAAAACTAGTTCAAAGTAAAACCTAAAGAGATAACTAGAGAGACATAACAGCCACCAGCCCTGAAGGGGCCTATTAGTAGTCCAAGTGGTGGTGCTCTAAAGACTAAACTACCCCTAAGTGATACATACCCCTCAGGGGCAAATTTGACATTTGATCTTCAGATATTTTCCGGCTCGGGCACCTTCCACTGCAAGCTAGCTTCCCTCCGACGCAAGCCTTGCAGTCACGCCGCGTGTCCTCCGGATCGAAGCTCCTCGACGCCGTTCTTGGGCCAGCCTAGGGGGGGCGGTTAAACCGGCCCTAGGGGGCAGGTTAAACCGCCCCTGTCAGCCCACTCGGCCCAGCTGCCCAAGTTCACCTCGTCGAGTCCTCGGTCCTTGGTTTTGAGGCCCAAACCAAGGGAAACCGTCCACCGATGATTTTGTGGCCAAATCACCAAACCCCGCGCGCAAACTTCGGTTGTTAGCCGCCACCTTGCGCCGGCTTCTCGTCCGCGTACGAGCTTCGGTTGTGAGCCGCTACCTCGCACCGGAACCACGTCCCCTTGCTCGTTCTTGCTAGCATGTGAACCGCACTTGATCCACCGGCCATCGGGTCCCTCGAACCAAGCCTACTTGTCTCTCCGCTCCTCGGAGGCCGCCATGGCTAAGACCTTTCGCGCCTGTTCTTCACCTGCACCAATGCAACCAAGCCGCATTCTACACCTGCAATACTTGAGCCAAGGGAAACGTCAATCCACACCACGTTGTCAATCACTCATCACACCAGGAAGCGACCATCCACCGGTCCTCGGACACACCGGGTCCTCAATCTCCCCCTTGATGAGTGCATTGACAACACACACATAGTAACCAATGATATGAAGAAAATATAAAAGAAATCGAAAACAAGACTCAAGCAAGTGACTAAAAGCAAGAACAAGCTGAAAACAAAGTCACTTCGCAAGAGAAAGCTCCTGAAACGCCGACCCTTCAAGAAGAAGCGAAAGGGCTCAACACCATCGGCAAAAGAGCAAACGCACAAAGCATCAATCACAAATCTCAAAACCTCCAAATCACTTTTCAGGACATTCAAAGCACTCCCCCTGCAAAGATGCAACTCCCCCTGAACAAGTGATCTTATACATGCGAAAAACACTCGAAAATGGCTCAAATCTCCACAACACTTGTGCACTCAGCACAGGGGCGGTTAAACCGCCCCTGGCAGATGACCAATCTTGAAAGTGCCAAAATTGCACAAACAAACTCGCAACGATGTCGTTCCAACTTGAAAACCTTCCACATGTGCCCAGCAAGATATTCCAATGATCAAACTCTCAGAAACTTCACAAATTTTCGAAAACTCTCACTTTGGCAAAACTTTCAAACTCTCACACAAATCCAACAACTTCTAGAGCAAAAGCTTTCTTACAAATTCAGCAAAGTCTCCCCCTTGCAAAATGCTCCAGAAATTCTCCCCCTTGTTGACAATGCACACATCAAGGAAAAATGTACAAAATGCAACTACAAGCTTCTCAAATATACAATGAGCAATACAAAATGCTACAAGTTGGAGAAAAGGCAAACAAGATAGTTCATCATGTCACAGGGGCATTGCCATCAAGAAGGTGAAGACATATATCCAATTGACAAAGCCATGAGCAAGTTGTGTAGTTTTATCAAAAATGTCACCACATGAGCAAAGTCCTAACCATGGATTGTTCAAGCAAAAATGAACTTCATCTTACCAAGAACATGGAAGGACACGCATTCTTGACAAAAGATCATCATAAACGCCCAAGTTCTACCTCATGTCATGTCAAAGCACGGAGCCATGTGTTCACTTCTCATGGGAGACTTCTCCGGCAAACAACATGCAACCGCTTAGCACCCATGTCTGCAAGTGTGTGCAATGGTGAAAGCATAGAGACATGAGCATAATTTTCTGCAAATATTTCTTTTTCTCATCTTTCTTCTTTCATGCATAGACATCTCATTTATCAAGTTTTTCAAGTTAAGCATGGTACATGAAATGTCTTTGCGACAAAAAGAAGCTTATGCTCCTCCACAAGATAAAGCATGGGCTAAACATTTATAATGACAAAGATCTTTGACCCAATTGAAAAGAATATCACATCCTAGCATGATCTTAAGCAAGATATAGCCATTTCGGCTCAAACAAGACATGCAAAGGCATTTACTCATGGGTGAAGAATTTAAGTTCAGTTTGTCATTTTAATTCAAAAAGAAACTATCTCAATAGAATATATATCAAAACCATCAAGAGCATAGCCATCCATACAATCAATCCCTAGCCAGCCTGCCTAAACTCTAAAATGTAGCAAGTTGTACCAATCACTGCATATAGGAGAAGCTCATCCTAAGATATGATACAAAAGATGATATCAAGATACAAAAGCAAGAAAAATGTACATCAAGATACAAAGATGGTACAATAGTATACATATGCTACAAGAGAAGCCTCCAAAACTCAGCTCAGAAAACCGCACACACACCAAGTTCTCCTCGCAAGCGGGTGAAGGTAACTTGGTCAAGTGGCTTAGTGAAAATGTCTGCAAGCTAGGTTTTGGGTAGAAACGTGGGCAAGCTCAATATCTCCTTTCTCCACATGGTCTCTCAGAAAGTGGTACCTCACTTCTATGTGTTTGGTTTTGGAATGAAGCACAAGATTTTTGGCAACGCTTATGGCACTGGTGCTATCACAAAGAGGTGGAACATGGGACATGTCTAAGCCAAAGTCTCTCAAGGTGTATGTGATCCAAAGCAACTGAGAACAGCAGCTAGCAGCAGCAACATACTCGGCTTCAGTGGTGGATTGGGCTACGCTAGACTGCTTGCGAGAAGACCAAGACACAAGAGACGATCCAAGAAACTGACACTGACCAGAAGTAGACTTGCGATCAACACGACATCCAGCAAAATCTGCATCAGAAAAACCATGAAGTGCAAGAGTGGAATCGGCAGAATACCAAAGACCCAGCTCAGGAGTAAACTTGAGATACCTGAAAATCCTCTTGACGGCCTGACGATGTGAAGTCCTCGGTGAAGCCTGAAAACGAGCGCACAGACACACGCTGAACTGTATGTCCGGCCTCGTCGCCGTCAAGTAGAGGAGGGAGCCGATCATGCTCCGGTACTCCTTCTGGTCCACTGGTTCTTCGTCCTCATCCGCATCCAAAGCTGTAGTCGTACTCATCGGCGTAGTCATCGGCTTGGAGTCGCTCATGTCAAATTTCTTGAGAATGTCCTTGGTGTACTTGCTTTGGTGCACGAACGTCCCATCCTTGGTTTGCTTGATCTGCAGCCCGAGAAAGAACTGCAACTCTCCCATCATCGACATCTCAAATTCCCTGCTCATATCGTCTGCAAACTTGGCAACAAGATCATGAGAAGAGCCACCAAAAATGATATCATCCACGTAAATCTGAACGATTAAGAGATCATTGCCATTCCTCAACAAGAAGAGCATCTTATCAACCTTCCCCATCACAAACCCCTTGCTACGCAAGAACCCTCTCAACCTGCCATACCACGCTCTGGGTGCTTGCTTTAGGCCATATAAAGCTCGGTGGAGTTTGTACACTCGGTGTGGGTATCTCTCACTCTCAAAACCCGGGGGCTGCCTCACATACACTTCTTCCTCGATCACTGTTGGTATTTCTTATGACCTACATATAAATCCGCAAGCGTACGGATACCGATGTAGCTTTCACCCGGGAGTATTCCAGGGATCGATTTCCACGGGGAACGAGAAGTGTACTAATCCTTTAATTAATTCGTACGAAAGGGTAATATGGGGGATATGGATGACAACATAAAGAAAAGAAGAGATAAAAAGGCTGAGGGTAGAGAGGGTACTTGTGTAGCAATACTGGATATTTCGATAAATCAAGCAAGTCAGACTTGTTCAAGAGAGTTCACTTCGGGCGCCTGAGACACCACCACTCACAGAAAGGGATGAGAAGGGGAGTGGTCCTACAGACCAGAACTAACGTGGTGGATTACGTCGGCCGGACAGGGCTGTCACCACCTGCCGGCTACCACAACTATTCCGTTGAACTGGGTGCAAACCAAGGTAACGACTAGTCTAGGCACCACGCCTATACTAATAATTACTACTTCACTTGAATTCAGAGCAAAGCACCCACTACTAAGTAGTGAACGAGGAACCAGAGAACAAGCTAGCAAGATTGAATGCTTAATAAATCAGAAGGAAGCCAGAGTTACCAGACGAGACCCGGATGTTACTCGAAGTTGAGCCGCATCCGCCGAGGTACAAAGTGGAAGAGAAGCCGACAGCTCCGGCTTCTCTCCCGGACTCTCACCTCACCTCTCTCCCTATTTTCTAAGTATGGAAGTGGTGGCACTTCTCCTCTATTTTGTTGTCTCTTGAGTGGGGGTGAAGGGCGCCTTTTATAGCCTCCCAAGCATGGAAGCCAGCGTAGATGTTAAGCCACATGCTTGCTTAGCTTCCACGCGAAAGGGGAGGCGTAATGGCCACAAAAGTAGGCCGGCCGGCCTGATCTAGGCCGTTCGGCCTGGGTCTGTCGCCATCTGGCACCGTCTTTCTTGTGGACGCTCCTGATGATGTCCTGATGACGGTTGTGGTGGCGTTCACCTCAAGCTTGACAGTTGGGGGCCGGCCGGCCTAGGGGAGGCCGTTCGGCCTGGCACTGGCCCCTCTCGGCCCTCCGTTGCACCGACTCGCTCACCAACGGTTGCATGTTGTCCTTTGAGGCGGTTTTGGTTGCGTTGATTTTAAGTTGTCCGAGAATCCTAGGTAGGTGGACCTTCCAATCCATGGCCTAGGCCTTTCGGTCTTAACTTCATTTATTCTTGTCAATTCTTGCTTGGGGGTCCATTGGTGACTCCCTAGGGTCCTTGTGCAAAGTTTGGAGCATTTTGGGGACCATTGTAGGCCGGCCGGCCTTGTCCAGGCCGATCGGCCTAAGTCAGGCCGACCGGCCTGGCAGGTTTCGCCGACGATTTTCCCGGAGGCGTAACTTTCTCGTCCGGACTCCGAATTGGGTCATCCAAATATCCATTTCGATCATCTCGACAAGGCCTTCGCAATGGTGCATTCCAATGGTGCCACTTTTATATGTATTTTGCATGTTCTTATCATTGTATCCAGATGTGGCCTCCTGAAATCAACAATTCACCAAAGCTAGTGGAAATAGTTAGAATTTAACCCCTATGTCTAGTTTGGTGTTTGTTTCATGCCAGGGTTGACGGCCAATAATGGCATATAACGGCCGTCAACACACCCCCACACTTAGACCCTTGCTCGTCCTCGAGCGAGGAGTAGGGACTAAGACGAGACATGATATCCAAGGAAATGGAACAAGCATACGAAATATTCCAAGCCATACCTTGTACTTGTGAATTTTGTAGTGTCTATCATGCCATCTTGAGTAGTTGAGGAATGGAACGGTCATGAATCAAATCACTTTAACTCCATGTGTCAAGTAGCTTGGGATTTTTCAATAAGTTTTCAAAAACAAACCTTTGCATTGCTCCTCATTTGATTCTCTCGGATCTCTCAATGTGTATATATCCTCACCAAGGCATTAACTTGCCTTTCTTCATCCTACTTCTAAAGATGGCTATATGTGGAGCTCAAGGTAGGGTATGAAGATGAGGCATACTTGCATCACATGTATTGCAAAGTCAAAGAGTGGATCCAAGAAGAAATCAAATCATACAATCGGATCAAGATGTGCACGTGTATGGGTATGATGGGTGGTGGATGGAATAAACAACTCCTTTGTGTGTGGTCTCTCTCCTTTAAATAAAATCTTTTGAGAACATGGCTATCAGAATTTTTTTCTTTCTTGGACCTTCATGTGTCCAACTTTTTTTTCTTTTTTTCCTTTATTTTCCTTTTTTTTGCGTGGACCTTCATGTGTCCATATATATTTTTTTTCTTCGACAGCCATGTCTCTTTTGTAACAATACTGAGGAGTGAGATTTGCACATACATGATGGAGCATTTATTTTGTGGAATGGATGGATGAATGATACAATGCTAACTTCTAGTGTAGAAGTATAGCAAGGGGGATAAACGTGTACGTGATCTTGATCATGAAAGCATGAAAAGAATTCTCATAAGGGTCGCAACAATTTGACAAAGCTCAATGCAATGACAAGTAGCATATGTGTACATGGTTTTCAAGATAACTCAACATATGGCTTTGGTAGGACTTTGGCATATCAAAGAGGGGCTTTGCAAAGGGTTTTCAAATTTTCAAATAAATTTCCCAAGCACTCAAACATTAAGAGTGAAGATCATATCCTCAAACCATATCTCAAACATCAACTACTTAGATGAACATGGTTCCCTAAAAATATTTATTCACAAGTGGCAAGATGAAGCGAGGAATAAAACATATGCAAGCCAAACATGGGAGCATGGAGGGTAGGCATAGCAGGGCGAATTATTTTATCTTGAGATTGATTTTAATGATAGGGATTGAAATTCAATCAAACTCATGAATTAAGGAGCAAGAGGTGGAGTGCACATACCATCGCCCTTTTTTTTCTTGTCATGTTAGCGCAGTCGATGTTGTGCGACACCTTCGTGGGGAGCCTCGAATGTGTATGTTGATGATGAGCTTGAGAGATCTCCCCCACACTTGTACTCATGCTGGTACTGTTATTCAAAACAAAAAGGTGGAAACAAAAAGAGGGGCTCTACTGGTTCGAAAACCAGGGAGCCTTTATTCAAGTTATTATTATTATTATTTATTTTTTTATTTTTTTGGGCAAGATGCACGAACAAACACCAACTCCAAACCAAAGCAAGCTTGGCATGAAAGGAACTTTACTTGGGATACTCACATACCTCCCCCACACTTGGATTTTGGATTGCTAAGCAACACAAATCAAGTGTGTGGAGTTCAAGCTTCCTTTCATAATGTTCCCTCACCAAGACGTACTAAGGTGTTGTAGTTGATGTAGTTCTCATGCTCTTAGGCTTTACTTGTCCATCGTTCTTCTTGATCTCTACCTGCAATGGTTAGCAACCAAAAATACCCGAAAGACAACTTTATCCTAAAGATATGATCTTGCTTTTTATTCGAAAGGAAATAAATGCTAATCATCCGGGCTATCTCCCGGCAGTGCTTTGTTTATGGTCATAAGCTTGACCTTGGGAACATTCTCTTGCGACTACCATTGGTGATGTCATTCCCGTCTCATCACCAATTGTTGATGTGTCATGAAGCTTTTGGCTGCAAGGTTAGTGCAATAGAGCAACCACGAGATTTGCAATGCTTATGGTAAACATATGCATCTACAACCAACCTTCTAAACATTTTGTAGAAGAGGACCTTGAGGTGGTTGTAGTCCTCGTGTGTGCTCTGGGCACCAGACGTGGTTAACTTTGGAGAGGCAGTGAACGAGCATGGTCTATGTATGACTTCAAGAATGAAACTTCCATGCTCATCCAAGAGATTATTTTCTTGGGACTCCAAAGTTAATGTTTTACAATCTTCCATGGCCTATGGGTTCTCTATCTCAAGAGATTCATTGTGGAAGCTTAATGTTGCTTTTCGATCATGGTCGGAAACAACATAGTAAGGGCCAGTCGGAAGAGGCTCAAACTCGTTCGAGGGTGATGATGATCGTTCATCTTCACAAAGGTGAAGGGTCTCTTCCGACTCGTAATCTTTGAGAGCGGAGACCGCAACCTCAAAGAGAACAGGCTTGGATGATGTGAACGGAGATACATACATCACACTCTCAAATGAGGTTGGCTTGGGAAGAGGCCTTGCCAAAGGATTTTTCAGCCAAGAGGTAGCGGTGTTGAATGCGACTTCCCTAAGCCTTCCATCTAGGCTCCCATGAGATTTTTCAAGTAGATCTTTTAGCGGGCAGCCTAGGAGTAGATCAAGATCGAGTATATCAAAGATGTGAAAGTCTAAGCTTACCTCAATCTTGTCTATCATGAGTGGCATGGCATATGCAACCCCTCGACATTCAAGAATATGTCCGAAGGGACAACTCTCAAGGAGCTTGTCGGATGGTCTTAGCGAGATACTGCCCAATAGAGCATACGCTAGGTGCCATGGCATCACATTAACCTCCATGATGGGATTAAAATGGGCTTCTACAGTTATTCCTCTCACGGAACATGGAAGGATCGTAGAGGGATAACTAATCCAAATTTCTTCGGAGTAGCATCTTGCTCTATGCAACCATTCCTCCTTCATAGCCTCCATGAGATATGATTCGTTAGGAGGATCGGGAGGTAGAGGAGGCACTGTAGGCCTAACGGAAGGTTCTGTCAAAGAATTTTTAGAGTGATGAATTTGGACAAAAAAGGGTGTTGGTTCAGGGAGAGTATCGGAGAGATGTGCTACGATTGGTGTGGATTCTTGTGATGCTTTCACATCTTCCGACACGGATGTCTCTTCTATGGCCTCCTCAGGAATTTCTTCCGGGAATTCATCATAGATCCCAGTGTAAGGGGTGTTCTCTAGAATTTTGTCTAGAATGGCCCTCTCCTCACTGGGTGTCAAATGAGTGAAGGATCCTCCCGAGGACGAATCTAGGAATTTGGCTGATTCAATTTCGAGACCTCTTCTAAAATGTATTAGAAGGATGGGTTCAGGGATCCCTAGATCAGGTCCCCTGGACATAAGATAGGTAAATCAAGCCCAAGCGGCCCCTAGTGACTCTCCTTCCCTTTGTTTGAAGGTAAGGATCTCGATTCGAAGGTCGGCGACCCGAGATTCAGGGAAAAAGGTTAGACAGAATTTTGCTCGTAGTGTCTCCCAACTTCCCTTCACTTTCCCACGATAGCGATCACACCATATCTTCGCTCGACCCGTCAAAGAGAAGGGAAACACCTTCCATTTCAGAGTTTGTTGGGCCATCCCCGTAATCACGAGACATGAGCAAATTTGCTCAAATTCCTGTAAGTGAACATAAGGATTCTCCCCTTCAGCTCTAGAAAATGGATTCTCTCTGATCTTGGCTATGAATTTTGTGTGTATTCCATAGCCAGAGCTTTTTATGGGGTGAGACGATGGTGGTGGCTCCAGATCTTCAGCTTTTGGAGCTGAGAATTGATATAAGGTAGGAGTGAAATTCATAATGGTAGGTGGATGATATGTGGACGAACTAGGTTTGGGATAAGAACAGCTACCGTTCCCCGGCAACGGCGCCAGAAAGCTTGTTGGTATTTCTTATGACCTACAGATAAATCCGCAAGCGTACGGATACCGATGTAGCTTTCACCCGGGAGTATTCCAGGGATCGATTTCCACGGGGAACGAGAAGTGTACTAATCCTTTAATTAATTCGTCCGAAAGGGTAATATGGGGGATATGGATGACAACAAAAAGAAAAGAAGAGATAAAAAGGCTGAGGGTAGAGAGGGTACTTGTGTAGCAATACTGGATATTTCGATAAATCAAGCAAGTCAGACTTGTTCAAGAGAGTTCACTTCGGGCGCCTGAGACACCACCACTCACAGAAAGGGATGAGAAGGGGAGTGGTACCGCCTACCCCTAAGTCCTACAGACCAGAACTAACGTGGTGGATTACGTCGGCCGGACAGGGCTGTCACCACCTGCCGGCTACCACAACTATTCCGTTGAACTGGGTGCAAACCAAGGTAACGACTAGTCTAGGCACCACGCCTATACTAATAATTACTACTTCACTTGAATTCAGAGCAAAGCACCCACTACTAAGTAGTGAACGAGGAACCAGAGAACAAGCTAGCAAGACTGAATGCTTAATAAATCAGAAGGAAGCCAGAGTTACCAGACGAGACCCGGATGTTACTCGAAGTTGAGCCGCATCCGCCGAGGTACAAAGTGGAAGAGAAGCCGACAGCTCCGGCTTCTCTCCCGGACTCTCACCTCACCTCTCTCCCTATTTTCTAAGTATGGAAGTGGTGGCACTTCTCCTCTATTTTGTTGTCTCTTGAGTGGGGGTGAAGGGCGCCTTTTATAGCCTCCCAAGCATGGAAGCCAGCGTAGATGTTAAGCCACATGCTTGCTTAGCTTCCACGCGAAAGGGGAGGCATAACGACCACAAAAGTAGGCCGGCCGGCCTGATCTAGGCCGTTCGTGCCTGGGTCTGTCGCCATCTGGCACCGTCTTTCTTGTGGACGCTCCTGATGATGTCCTGATGACGGTTGTGGTGGCGTTCACCTCAAGCTTGACAGTTGGGGGCCGGCCGGCCTAGGGGAGGCCGTTCGGCCTGGCACTGGCCCCTCTCGGCCCTCCGTTGCACCGACTCGCTCACCAACGGTTGCATGTTGTCCTTTGAGGCGGTTTTGGTTGCGTTGATTTGATGTTGTCCGAGAATCCTAGGTAGGTGGACCTTCCAATCCATGGCCTAGGCCTTTCGGTCTTAACTTCATTTATTCTTGTCAATTCTTGCTTGGGGGTCCATTGGTGACTCCCTAGGGTCCTTGTGCAAAGTTTGGAGCATTTTGGGGACCATTGTAGGCCGGCCGGCCTTGTCCAGGCCGATCGGCCTAAGTCAGGCCGACCGGCCTGGCAGGTTTCGCCGACGATTTTCCCGGAGGCGTAACTTTCTCGTCCGGACTCCGAATTGGGTCATCCAAATATCCATTTCGATCATCTCGACAAGGCCTTCGCAATGGTGCATTCCAATGGTGCCACTTTTATATGTATTTTGCATGTTCTTATCATTGTATCCAGATGTGGCCTCCTGAAATCAACAATTCACCAAAGCTAGTGGAAATAGTTAGAATTTAACCCCTATGTCTAGTTTGGTGTTTGTTTCATGCCAGGGTTGACGGCCAATAATGGCATATAACGGCCGTCAACAATCACCCCATTCAAGAAGGCACTCTTCACATCCATTTGGTAGAATTTGAACCTTTTAGCAACTGCAAATGCTAGAAGGATCCGAATTGCCTCCAAACGGGCAACAAGAGCAAATGTCTCCTCATAATCTATCCCTTCCTGCTGCGAAAACCCCTGAGCAACCAACCTCGCTTTGTTTCTCACAATCTCACCACTCTCATCCCTCTTGTTCTTGTACACCCACTTGGTTCCTATGGGATGGCAATTTGGAGGTGGTTCTACTAACTTCCACACCTGATTTCTCTCAAAGTTTTCAAGCTCTTCATGCATGGCATTGACCCAATCGGAATCAAATAAAGCGTGTCCAACATTTTTGGGCTCGAAAGACGCGACAAAAGCAGAATGAGCATAATGAGAGATGTTCTGTGACCTCGACCGTGTAGTGCGTTCATCCATGTTCCCGATGATCTTCGAAGGTGGATGATCCCTCTGTACCAGCCGGGGAGCTTCTCGCCTCGAGATTGCCTCCCCCTCAACATCAGCTTCCACTTGAACTCGATCTGGAGCGCGACTCGACGAAGGTGTAGCAGAGGGGCGTCGTCGAACGTCGTGGTAGTAGTGGAAGTAGAAGGTACACGATCTCCACACGGTGCCTAAAATTCCTCATCATCTTCATCATCAGGCTGTTCTTCCTCAAAAATGGGCTGTCCCAAATCATCATCACCTGCACACTTAAAGACAGAAGAGCTACATGGAATGGTCTCGTCGAAGGTGACTTCGCAAGTCTCCATGATTTGGTTAGTTTCAAGATTGAGCACACGATATGCTCTAGAATGATTAGCATAACCAATAAAAATTCCATCCATCGAGCGAGACTCAAACTTGTCCAAATTTCCTTTCTTCAAGATGAAACACTTGCAACCAAAAACCCGAAAGTGACTCACACGGGGGGAACGACCATGGAAAAGCTCATAGCAAGTTTTCTTCTTGAAAGCACGAAGGAAAATCCGATTCGAAACATAGCAAGCTGTGTTCACTGCTTCTGCCCAATACTTCCTAGGAGTCCTATGCTCATCTAGCATCGTCCTAGCCATCTCACAAAGTGCTCTATTCTTTCTCTCAACAACACCATTCTGACAAGCAACATATGGCGAAGAGTATTGATGTTCGAGACCAAGATCACTGACAGAAGGCATCAAAACGAGGGTTCTTAAATTCCGTACCATTGTCGCTACGTATAGCTCTCATGGCACCACCATTACTCTCGTTTTTCAACCTCAAAATCAGATCTCGAACAAAATCAAATGTCTCATCCATCGATGCCAGAAAGAACACCCAAGCATACCGAGAAAAGTCATCCACAACCACAAGAACATACCACTTCTCACCAACTGAACGAACTCGAGCGGGGCCAACCAAGTCCATATGCAAAAGCTCCCCTGGACGCTCAGTCATAACATCTATCAAAGGTGGGTGGGAAGCGGCAACCATTTTTCCATGCCTACAAGGTGCACAAACCAAATCTTTCTCGAACTTGAGCTTGGGCAATCCTCGGATAAGGTCAAGAGCACTCAAGCGTGTGAGTAGATCAAAGCTCACATGACCCAATCTCCTATGCCACTTCCAAAGCTCAGAAGAAGTACCAGCGATCAAACACCGTGAAGGACCAAAAGATCGAGAAAAATCAGCACGAAAAATCTGTCCCTCGGGAATGATCATACACACAAGGTCACCTCGAGAATCAAGAATTTTCGAATCACCACGCTTAAAACGAACCTCATAACCCTCATCAAGAAGCTGAGAAACTGAGAGCAAATTGAAACCAAGATTCTTGACAAGAGCAACCCGCTTCAATATGAAAGTGTCGCTCACCTGAATAGCACCCTCTGACAACACTCTACCTCTACCCTTGTCCCCGAAAGTGATGTACTGCCTGGACACCACCGGGGTGAGACTGGAGAACCACTTACCATTACCTGTCATATGTCTCGAGCAGCCAGAATCCATCAACCAAAAGTTCTCCAAGCCTCCCACCTGCACAATCAAAAGCGAGAACGAGAATGAGCGAATGACTCGACACTGGGGTTAGCACAAAACGAGTCAAACCAGTGTCGGGCCATCTGCTCAAAAGAGGGGTTAGCAAAATCAACTCTACCACGTGAAACCCTCTCGTCTCTCACCATCGGACCTCTAGCACCATGCGGGGGAAAACGTGGCCTAGACTCTCTCCTAGCCTCAAAGCTACGGTCGAACCTCCCTGAACCAAACTGACCGCGAAACGGAGGCCGCCTAGCAAACTCACGAACAGCTGAAACACCACTGACTAGCAACCAGTAGGAACTGTGCGCACATAGGCGTCGCCTCTCGGCCAGGGTGAACGAGACACAGGCACACTATGAGAAGAGTAGTACCTGTCCCTGTTCCCCACCTCCTTCTCTCTTCTCACCTCCCTCTTCTTCCTCCAACAAAACTCCTCAAGGTGTCCATCCCTTCCACAATGCTCACAATGGAAGCGGACTGGCTTTGGCTTTGGGGTTTCTCTCGGCTATGCCCTCTCTCTCGGCGGGTAAACCCCACTCCTCACAAAGGTCACTCTCCTCTGAAAGTTCTCTGACTTAGGTGGAAACTTGGGAGGATCTGGAGTGGTGTCAAGCTTGTTTAGCAGGTGGTTTGGTTTGGGTGTGAAGGTGTTCTTGAGAATGGCTTTTGGTGGGTTTGTGGGAATGTTTGCGGTGGAGCTCTCTGGATCTCTCTCTCTCTCACCACTACTCTCACCAACCTTCTCAGAACCAATACCACAACCATCAGCTCTCTTAAAACTAGCAATCAACATCTTGAGCTGAGGCTCGCGACCAGACAACCAACCCAAACACTGTCTCAGCTCATCATTCTCATCTTGCAAGCGATTCACACACTGTTCTAACTCAACATTTTTCAATGCAACAACATCACAAGCAGAACATGAATTCGCAATGGGAGATTTAAGTTGTGCTTCAAGTGAACTAATCATGGTGCGTGACTCAAGCAACTGAGCATGCAAAGCAGGACAAGAAGTACAAGCACCTAGCAAAGATGACCTAGACTTCAACTCAGCAAGCTCAACTCTAGCACCCTCTAGTTCATCCAAGCAAGTCATGTGTTTCTCCTTAAGCACAACAAGATCAGCCATATGCACATCACAAAACGAGCATTCAACCTCATCAGACACAAGAGGAGCATCCTTCAACATGGCAATCTCAGACTCAAGCTTATCTGCTCTCTCCCTAGACTCGCAAAGCAAAGACTCAAACTCCATAGCCTTCTTTCCAGTCTCAGAAAGCAAGGTCTCAAGCTCAGCCACTCTATCCTTGGACTCTCCTAGCAAAGACCTAAACTCCCTCTTCTCTTTGTTGGTCTTCCTAAGCACATCATCACGGTTATCGACCAACTGCTCTAATCTAGCAATCTCCTGACGCAAAGAGGTGGGATCGGTCAATACGTCATCCTCGGAGTCGGAGTCGGAGTCGTCCTTGCTCTTCACGGAGTCGTGCGCCATGGTGCAGTAGTCGACGGCGGCGAAGGAGATGCCGTTGAAGTTGCGGTTCAAGCTCTTCTTCTCCTTGCGGTGGCCGCGGTCCTCATCTTCACTGCTTGAGCTTGACGACGTGTTGGTGGAGCTTGTGTCGATGTCGCTCGCATCAGCCACCATCGCTCGAGATCTGTGCTTCTTGTGTCCACCGTGCTTGTTCTTGGATTTTCTCTCTTCCTTGTTCTTGTGCTTGGCGCGGTACTCGTCCTTGGGACGGTGCTTGTGGTCGTCTCGCGGGCGGTGCTTGCGGTTGTAGTCGTTCTTGATCTCCTCGGGGCACTCGGCGATGAAGTGGCCCATCTTCCCGCATCTGTAGCACGTACTCCCGGCACGCCTCGAACCCTTCCGGTTCTGGTACATCCGCTCGAACCTCCTCGTGAGCAACGCGAGATCCTCCTCGCTCAGCACCACATATTCTTCATCTGGAAGGGACACAAGAGAAGACAAAGCAAAGTGTCTAGGAGTGTTAGCATGTCCATATCCAGAGCCACCGACTAGAGCCAGACTATGGGGATCAGTTGGACTCTTAGCCTTGGCAAGCAACTGTCTGTCCACCTCGGAAGACTTCAACTTCGAGAAAAGCTCATCAACAGACAGAGTCTCATAGTTTGCCGACTCCATGATCGCCTCAACCTTGGCACCCCACACGGATCTATCAAGTGCTTGCAGGAGCTTGATAGCTCGGTCATGATCTGAGTATGGGAGCACGGTAATGTTGGCTTTCATGTTGTTGACAATAGAAGTGAAACGCTGAAACAAAGCATCAACCGACTCTCCAGGCAAATGAGCGAAATTCTCATATTCTCTTCTGTACATCGAGAAAAGCCTAGCCTTGACATGGCTATCACCACCGTGGGCTACCTTGAGCTTCTGCCAGATCTGGCAAGCTAGGTCCTTGCCCAAAACACGCTCAAACTCCTCGGCAGACAAAGCACGGAACAAGTAGTCAACAGCTCGGGCATTCGCCTCAAATCTATCCTTTGCATCCTGGGCATCTAAGTTGGTGGGATTGACATAGTTTTCATCTTTCATCACATCCCACAGCAACTTTCCTTTGCCTCGCAAGAAAGCGCCCATACGCGCGACCCAGTTCGGGTAGTTCTTCCCATCGAAGTGCGGAGGCCCGGAACCCCGATCTTGGTACGCCATCTTTGGATCTTAGACTGGTTAGAGTCGCAAAGACCCGTAACCGGCTCTGATACCAATTGAAGGACCGAAACGGCGACCAGAGAGGGGGGGAGTGAATGTGAGCCGATAAAAATTCTTTCCAACCGATCCGGCTATTCTCCCAAAACAACTCCGAAACCTCCGAGAGCAATCTTGCCAAGATCACGTAGCCACTGTCAAGCTACTGACCCTAGGAACAAGAAACAAGCAGCAGAACTGGAACCAATCGAAACGAACACCAAAACGACCCGAAACGCGGCTCGATCTAACACACCCAGAGGGGGGCGGTTAAACCGACCAGGGGGGCGGTTAAACCGCCCGGGCCTGGGTGGCTCGGGAAAAAGTCAAAACAAAAGTGGATCTCCCAAACCGCTCGAGCTCTTGAGGCGAGATTTTGGTCAGATGATCTAGACCTCCTGTGGAGTGTTTTCCCAAAAGATCTCGGCCTCTAACTCAGTACAACTCCCGGAATCGCAGATCTCGCGAAGAACACCATGACCTCGAGTTCATCCCCAAAATCTCAAATCCAGAGCGATTCTCGGCGTTTGGGGGCAAAGGATCACCAGCAAAAGAGGCACAAGGCACTCATACGTGAATCCCCCAAAGAAATCCGAGAGAAAACGCCTTAGAACAAGAAGAACGAAAATCCCCCAAAAATAGCTCCGAAAATACCCACGAAAATAGAAAAAGGAAAGGGAGCTCAGGAAATCAAATCATGGCACAAATATGAGCAGCACAAACTCCATCACATAACCATGAATTCACCTATACAAAACTAAGAAAGATTCAAAGTAGTTCTAGGTGGAGGGGATGAAGGGAAAACTAGTTCAAAGTAAAACCTAAAGAGATAACTAGAGAGAGATAACAGCCACCAGCCCTGAAGGGGCCTATTAGTAGTCCAAGTGGTGGTGCTCTAAAGACTAAACTACCCCTAAGTGATTGTTGGCACTCCTTAGCCTAACTAAAATCCGCAAGCACACGGAGTCCGATGTAGCCTTTCACCAGGGGAGTAAGAACCTGGATATCGAATCCAAGGAACGGTAGACGCGACTAGCCTAGAACTTTTCTAACCGGATCCACCAAGGAGAAAAAGGATAAATGGGTAGAGAGCTTGACTTTAGTTAGCTACTCGTTACCCCAGACAAACTATCGATACCTGACCTGACCTGCTTCGACGGCTAGAACGGGAAGAACTCAGAATGGGGTGAGAGAGGGGTTCTTTCGGGCTCAGCACTACTTTTATGAGTACACCCGAACGTGGTGGAGTACAAAGGACGGACAGGGCTGTCACCACCTGCCGCCTACCACTGCAGTTCCGTGGGGTGCAACACAACCTGAGATGACTAGCCAGCACAGGCACCACGCCTATGCTTTCAGTCACTGACCTCCACCCAACGCGAAGGGCTATAGAGGAAACCCCAAACAAGAGTCGCTGTCACTCGCGCAGACTCAGGTACCCGCAGATCAAAGATAAATATGATAACTTGCTGAAAGTAAGTTGTAAACTAGCGAAGTACTAAAGACAAGGGACCGAGGACTTACTGAAGATAACTCTTGAATATATTCCTCGGGGGCGGAAATGTTGAGACGAGACCGAGAGAGAAATTCCGGACTCTCTCTACAAAGCTCGGCTGTCACCCGAGCAACTCACCCACTCTCTCCCTACTCTACTCTAAAGATGAGAGCACAAACTCACTAAGCTACTCTTCTCTCCTTTGGATGATTTGATGGATGATCTCTCAAGGTGAAGGAGGGTCCCTTTTATAGCTTCCAGGGGCGGATGCAGGCGTCAAGTGTAAGCTAATACTCTGCTTAACTGCCACGCGAAGGGGGACAGGTGGCGGCCTCTGGGGGAGGCCGGCCGGCCTAGGCCAGGCCGATCGGCCTGGCCTTGCTGCCCCGTGGCACCGCCTTCTTCAGAGACGCTCTGGATTGCACCCTGAGGTCGGTAACGGTTGCGTTGAATTTAAGCTGTCCGAGAATCCCATGTTGGTGGGCCCTTCAATCCATGCAAATGTAGCTTAGGCCTTTCGGTTCTTTGGATCAAACTGACGTTGATTTCACGTCTCAGGATCATCTGACTTGTGTTTGTGATCATCTGGATCAAGGACGTGGCAATTGGCCACAGAAGGGGGCCGGCCGGCCTGGCATAGGCCGGCCGGCCTGGCTTTGTGTCAGTTATGGCTCAGCTTTTGCTTGCTTGCTCCTGCACTCACAAATTATACAAAACTTGTGGAACTCATTAGAGATAATCAATTTTACTTTGTTATGAGCAAGATGAGCCTAAATGTGACGGAATGTTGGTGGTGAAACCGTATCATAATGACCACCAACAGTGATACATACCCCTCAGGGGCAAATTTGACATTTGATCTTCAGATATTTTCCGGCTCGGGCACCTTCCACTGCAAGCTAGCTTCCCTCCGACGCAAGCCTTGCAGTCACGCCGCGTGTCCTCCGGATCGAAGCTCCTCGACGCAGTTCTTGGGCCAGCCCAGGGGGGGTGGTTAAACCGGCCCTGGGGGGCGGTTAAACCGCCCCTGTCAGCCCACTCGGCCCAGCTGCCCAAGTTTTCCTCGTCGAGTCCTCGGTCCTTGGTTTTGAGGCCCAAACCAAAGGAAACCGTCCACCGATGATTTTGTGGCCAAATCACCTAACCCCGCGCGCAAACTTTGGTTGTTAGCCGCCACCTTGCGCCGGCTTCTCGTCCGCGTACGAGCTTCGGTTGTGAGCCGCTACCTCGCACCGGAACGACGTCCCCTTGCTCGTTCTTGCTAGCATGTGAACCACACTTGATCCACCGGCCATCGGGTCCCTCGAACCAAGCCTACTTGTCTCTCCGCTCCTCGGAGGCCGCCATGGCTAAGACCTTTCGCGCCTGTTCTTCACCTGCACCAATGCAACCAAGCCGCATTCTACACCTGCAATACTTGAGCCAAGGGAAACGTCAATCCACACCACGTTGTCAATCACTCATCACACCAGGAAGCGACCATCCACCGGTCCTCGGACACACCGGGTCCTCACTCGGTGTTGCTAGCTTCCTTTTGTTGGGTACCTGCATCTTGGGGGTTGTGTTGATCCCGTGTGGACTTACCAGCCCGCGTGGTTATCGCACTAACATTTTCCTCAAAAGGGACCTCCGGTTGCCCGGGTAACTTCCCCGCATTTGGGTTAGGACAAGATGTGGCCAGCTGAGCTACTTGAGTTTCAATCATTTTGTTGAAGCTCAGCTGGTTCTTAACAACATAATTAAAAGCTTCGATCTAGGAGGCCATCGATTCCATAACTTTATCATTAGCAAGAAATTTCTTTCTAATGCTATTGTTAATTTGTTTTTGGCCATACCAGATGTCCCTTAATGACGGTTGAAAACCATTGTTAGAGCCATTACCTTGCTGTTGGCCGAATGGGAAATTAGGCTTGGAATTCCAACCTTGCTGAGGACGGAAGCCTGAATTGTTATTGTTTCCAATGAAGCAGGCTTCCTCTTGTGTCATCGGGCAGCTGGTGCCCGAGTGTCCTATTTCTCCACATGTTTCACATGTGATTCGGTCTTCCACAACCTGACTCATCTCCTTTCCGGGAGATTCAATCTTCTTCAAGAGAAGGTCCATCTTAGCGGTCAGCATGTCGACAGAGTCAATCTGGTGTACTCCCTTGGTGCGGGGAGCTTGTCTCTCTCCCACCCAACTTTGGTGAGGGGATATTTTCTCAATTAGTGCCTTCGCAGCTTCTACATCCAGCGAGAGGAAAGCTCCTCCCGCAGCTGCATCCAAGTGCTCTTGCGATCGGCGGCTTAGGCTGTGGAAGAAGTTTTGAGTGATCAACCAGTCTTCCAGACCATGGTGGGGCCAGGCTGCAATGTACTCTTGTAGTCGCTCCCAAGCTTCTGGGACTGACTCTCCGTCTAGCTGCTGAAAGCTAGTGATTTTTCCTCGGAGGGCGTTGGTCTTGCCCACCGGAAAATACTTGGTCAGAAATGCGTCGGCGCATGTCTGCCAGTGTCCTTCAAAGGATGCTTTGTTGGCATAGAACCACTCCTTGGCTTTCCCAAGTAAAGAAAAATGGGAAGAGCTGTAGGCAGATGTTGTAGATCGGCGTGCCATTGGGGTTGATAGACACACCTCCAGAAAATTCCGAAGCTGGGCGTTGGCATCCTCATTTGCCTTTCCGCAGAAAGGACTGGCCTGGACCATATTGATTAGGCCAGACCTCAGCTCAAATCCCCCTTCCTGTGCATTCGACAGTCCCAGAAAGTTGCTGCTTGACGGGGCTGAGAACTCACTAAGTGTCTTCTTCGGCTGAGCCATCTCTGGTGATTCTGGGGCCGAAGAATATGACGAACCTGTGTCTGGTTCGGACTCGGAGTTGGATGATGACTCAAGAACGTTGCTTGAGCTGAGTGAAATCTGAGGAGGTACGACTCTTTTGCGCACTACTCTTCCAATGCGTTCTGGGTTTGGATCAAAGTTTGACGGTAGGTTGAAACCAGTCATGCACTACCCTGGAAACACATCAAAAATAGACGAATGTTGCAGTGGTGAGGTCACTAGGGTTTGTGGTTTGGTAAATCTGTAAAGATTATCAAATAATTTAACAATAACTTTAGCCAATTGCTTCCCTGGCAATGGCGCCAGAAATGCTTGTTGGCACTCCTTAGCATCACGTTTTTAGCAACGCTCAAGAGCGCGAAGGTATATGTCGTTGTATGCAAAATAGATTCTGCAAGCGCACATAATATATCTCGTTGTAGCACTTCACCTCGGGAGTTATCCCAGGGTATCGTATTTATATTTCCGTAGGGAAGCAGATGGTTAAAGTGTATTGAAGAATGAAATAATAAATCTTGCCAGAAATATCAAGCCAAAAACCAAGGGTATAAACTTAGGTTTGAGGGATAATGGTCAAATGAATGACCGGGTAGAAGGTCTGAAAGACCAGCGACACATAGAAGCTCCTAAGTCTATAGAAAAGGAAAGATGTTGGGAGAGACTGGACTTAGATACTTCCTAACTCAGAGCAAAAGACACTCTAGCCTTAGCCTAGACTCTAGCTTAGATACCAGGGACAGAGCTCGCTTCGACGGCTAGAACGGGAGACCCTCAGAACGGGGTGAGAGAGAGGGTTCTCCGGGCGCAGCACTACTGTTATGAATACACCCGAACGTGGTGGACTACGAAGGATGGACATGGCTGTCACCACCTGCTGCCTACCACTGCAGTTCTGTGGGGTGCAACACACTGCCTAGTTAATCAACAAGCCAGACACCATGTCTGCACTTGAAGATTAAGATTTCTCTTGAGGCCTGTCAAGAGAAATCCCCGTCTTCCCTAAGGCGTCTTACGGCCCGGTCAAGGCGAGCAAACCCGTGAGATAAAACCCGGTAGAGCTAAAACTAAACTCTACACTAAAACTAAAGGGACACGAAACTTAACTCTGAAAAGAGCTAAGAACTTTACTCTAAGAAAGAGCAAGAAATAAATATGAAAGATAACTTAAGCTCTGAATAAGATAGTATTGTTATGATAAACTCTTCAAAAAGAAGAAAACGATACAAGAGCTTTACCAGAACTCCGAAGACTCCAAAGATCCGAGCGAAGCTCGACTCGACTCTACTCCCAACTCTAATCCTAATCTAAGAAATAGAAAAGATACAAGAGCTCCCTTCAAGTAAAGACTTGAGAAGTGTGGTGTGTGTCTTGGATGGAAGAGAGGGCTGCCTTTTATAGCCTCCCAAGTTCGGTAGCACTCGTAACTGTCACGCCACCGGCCTGCTTAACCTCTACGCGAAAGATGGTTGTGTGAAGAGGCAGCAGTAGGCCGGCCGGCCTGGTGTAGGCCGATCAGCCTACACCTGGCGCCCCTGGCCAGCGCCTTCATTGTGGACGCTCCAGATTGCTTCCTGAGCTCGGTAACGGTTGCGTTCAGTTGAGGTTGTCCAAGAATCCGATGTTGTGGACCCTCTAATCCATGTGTCTTGCACTCTAGGCCTTTCGGGTCCTTGGATCAAACCGGCACTGATTGAACGGTGCTTGATCATCCTGGGTATTTGCTTGAGCTTGTGGATCAGTGACGTGGCCAGACCTGGCCAGGGGAGGCCGGTCGGCCTAGGCTAGGCCAGCCAGCCTGGCCTTGTGCCAGGTTTGGCCCCTGTTTCACCTGTTTTATCCTACAACCATAACTCATCCAAAACTTATGGAATTTGTTAGTATAAACACATTTATGCATGGAACATGGTATGATCATCCTCATTTCACCGAACTATTGACGGTCAAAATTAGGTTGTAATGGCCGTCAACAGCTGCATGGTTAGACTTTTCACCGATCTCAACGAAAAAGTCGGGCATGGAAGCTCGACTTTCGTCGAGGAAACAAGGATAACACATGAAAAGAGTATGGCGAGGGCCCTCGCGCATCAAGTGACCCTGGATAAAATGGTCTATACCAATGCAAGACTGATACTCTTGTGTAGCGGGAAGGAAAGTGACTTGAGCGCCCTGCCAAAGCACCAACGTGGGTGGCAATGCAGGGTGACTAGCAAGGTTATGTCAATTGTGGCTCGGCAAGTGACTAACCTTTGCCAGTCATCAAGCATGCTCATGACAGGCGGGAAACGAATTTTCTTGACCATGGCATAAAGGCACTCTAAATCAGGCAAAAGGCAAAGACGCAAATCAGCTCGTGGGTGAACCACCATAGCGATCCACTTCGCCAGAAAACGAAGAGTGGGGTTTTGGATGGCAGTGATGCTATTTTTCCCCGAGGATGGCTCACCTGTGATGCTATCCCACCATGCGGCACGGTTGTACTGGTGGTTAGTCACCAACAGGTTAGCGTCAATGATGCATCTCTTGTTGAAACGAAGAGCCTCACTGAGTTGCTTCGCGGTCAAGGTAAAATCCTCGTTGAAAAACCGAAAGCAAATTTTTGTCTCCTTGGGAAGAACTTCGATTTTCAAACTCATCAAAAACTACATAGTGAGAAAGTGTGAACCTGTTTCCGGGACAGGGTAGAAGTTTTGCCATCCGGCGTTGTTGAAAGCCTGTTCCATGTCTCCTCCGAGACCGGTCCTGATCAGCAGCATGGGGTCAAAGTACTTGGCATGCATGTAGTCGCGGGCCTGGAGCTTGGCAAGCACCGTTCTCTCTTCTTCGGACCGAGCGACGATGTGCTCGACCCGAGTCATGATTCGGATGCAGAGCCTGTTCTGGGGCACTTCTAGCCTCTCCACCTCCTGAGACTCTATGTCTTGTTGAGGAGAGTCAACGGACATAGTGTCTCGGGAGGCAGACGATCCTAGAGAGTGGCGGGAGCTTGAAGAGCTGAGCTTGGTCACGACTCCACATGCCGTCTGGCGTGCCCTTGTCCGCATGATTCCTGCAAAAGGTTAGTCTCATGTTGGTCCTAGAGCGAGCTCGAGAACCAAGCACGAAAGTAAAACAAACAGCAAGAGAGGTGGAGGGAAATTCACTGTTGTAGCCATTGGCCAAAATCAGAACCCTTACAAAGTGGTATGCCCTCTCCTTTTATAGGGAGGCGGGGGGTCACTTCCTCAGTCACACATACCTTTTCTACCCCTACCTGCTACAATTATACTGGGAATATTCTACTTTATCGGATACAAACGGTATTTTACATGAGGAAGCCAACTTCAACTTGTACTCGTCAACGCATGCCCCGAGTAGCTTCGGAGGCCTTGGCGCCTTGGCTGGGCTCCGCGCAGTGAGCCGCTCGCCGTCCCTCTCGTAAACCTGTCTTCAAATGGCCATGTACCAACATGAGATCGTTAGTGCCCTGAGGCGAATTAGATGCCCCTTGGTTGAACGTTCCGGGCCGAATTATGGCCCGATTCGGTCCGAACGCCCGGTTGAGTCGCTTCTCTAGTCGTCGAGCGCAACGAACCGAATCACGGGCTGATTTGGTTCGTGCGCTTGTTCGAGTTTCATCTCAGGTCGCCGAGTACGATGAACCGAATCACAAGCTGATTCGGTTCGTGCGCCTCTTCGAGTCACGCCTTTGATCGCAAGGTGTTCCGAAACGAGACATGACCCGATTCGACCCGCGTGCCAGTCGGTGAAAAACGAATCACAAATCGACTCGGTCCTCTGAACCGTGGGCTGATTCGAATCTGATCCTTGCACAATGAGCAAGTGGTGGAGTTTGCCTGATGCGCATCACAACAGTCAGCCCCTCGCGGGTGATGGTCAACTCCAACGAGCTGAACCCTCGAAACTTAAAGCGGACCCGCAATCAGAGAAAACGACACCCTCTGCTTGTTGGAGTCGTGAGTGATTCGGTTTTGCTGGCACGGTTAAGGAGGGTGAAGGACCGAAACGGCGACCAGAGAGGGGGGAAGTGAATGGGAGCCGATAAAAAATCTTTCCAACCAATCCGGCTATTCTCCCAAAACAACTCCGAAACCTCCGAGAGCAATCTTGCCAAGATCACGTAGCCACTGTCAAGCTACTGACCCTAGGAATAAGAAACAAGCAGCGGAACTTGAACCAATCGAAACGAACACCAAAACAACCCGAAACGCGGCTCGATCTAACACACCCAGAGGGGGGCGGTTAAACCGGCCAGGGGGGCGGTTAAACCGCCCGGGCCTGGTGGCTCGGGAAAAAGTCAAAACAAAAGTGGATCTCCCAAACCGCTCGAGCTCTTGAGGCGAGATTTTGGTCAGATGATCTAGACCTGCTGTGGAGTGTTTTCCCAAAAGATCTCGGCCTCTAACTCAGTACAACTCCCGGAATCGCAGATCTCGCGAAGAACACCATGACCTCGAGTTCATCCCGAAAATCTCAAATCCAGAGCGATTCTCGGCGTTTGGGGGCAAAGGATCACCAGCAAAAGAGGCACAAGGCACTCATACGTGAATCCTCCAAAGAAATCCGAGAGAAAACGCCCTAGAACAAGGAGAACGAAAATCCCCCAAACATAGCTCCGGAAATACCCACGAAAATAGAAAAAGGAAAGGGAGCTCGGGAAATCAAATCATGGCACAAAGATGAGCAGCACAAACTCCATCACATAACCATGAATTCACCTATACAAAACTAAGAAAGATTCGAAGTAGTTCTAGGTGGAGGGGATGAAGGGAAAACTAGTTCAAAGGAAAACCTAAAGAGATAACTAGAGAGATAGCAGCCACCTAGCCCTGAAGGGGCCTATTAGTAGTCCAAGTGGTGGTGCTCTAAAGACTAAACTACCCCTAAGTGATACATACCCCTCAGGGGCAAATTTGACATTTGATATTCAGATATTTTCCGGCTCGGGCACCTTCCACTGCAAGCTAGCTTCCCTCCGACGCAAGCCTTGCAGTCACGCCGCGTGTCCTCCGGATCGAAGCTCCTCGACGCCGTTCTTGGGCCAGCCCAGGGGGGCAGTTAAACCGGCCCTGGGGGGACGGTTAAACCGCCCCTGTCAGCCCACTCGGCCCAGCTGCCCAAGTTCGCCTCGTCGAGTCCTCGGTCCTTGGTTTTGAGACCCAAACCAAGGGAAACCGTCCACCGATGATTTTGTGGCCAAATCACCAAACCCCGCGCGCAAACTTCGGTTGATAGCCGCCACCTTGCGCCGGCTTCTCGTCCGCGTACGAGCTTCGGTTGTGAGCCGCTACCTCGCACCGGAACCATGTCCCCTTGCTCGTTCTTGCCAGCATGTGAACCGCACTTGATCCACGGCCATCAGGGTCCCTCGAACCAAGCCTACTTGTCTCTCCGCTCCCCGGAGGCCGCCATGGCTAAGACCTTTCGCGCCTGTCCTTCACCTGCACCAATGCAACCAAGCCGCATTCTACACCTGCAATACTAGAGCCAAGGGAAACATCAATCCACACCACGTTGTCAATCACTCATCACACCGGGAAGCGACCATCCACCGGTCCTCGGACACACTGGGTCCTCAGAGGGGTTTTTTTCACCGTGCCTATAAATAGGGGGGGGTGGGGGGTGAAAACGACGTTGGCTCCTTGCTGAGAGAGATTGCACTCGCCTCGCTTGGTGCTTTGAGATTCGTGTGCCTCTTCGTGGTTTTCAGTTGGATTCGCGCGTCGCTTCATGCCTTGCAGTTTGTAAGTTTTGTTTTTTCTCGTAGCTTGTGCTTTCCTTCTTCTTCTTTTTTGTTGTTGTTTTTTACGATTGTTTATTTGCTTCCTGGGTTTGGCAGGTTTAATGGCTCGAACGATGCAGACTGCTCGCCTTATTAGGGAGGAGGACCGCCCTGCTGCTGGGGTTGGTGATGCTGAGGCCAATGTTGTTGTGGATGTGGGTGGAGCTCCTGATTCCGAATCAGCGGCTAAGTTTGTTTCGAATCGTATGGTTCGGAGCGGGAGTGTTGGTGCGGAAGCGGATGAGGAGAAAGAGGTCGTCGATGAGACTACTGGCAGTGTTGATGCCAATCCGGAGGATTTGGTTGGTGATTGGATGCACTTTACCCGCAGATTTGGACAGTCATTTGTCAAGAAGATATAAGGGAGATTATTGAGAGAGGCTACTTCGAAGCTGGTGATTGTCGCGCTCCTGGTGATGAGGAGGTTCTGGAACCGCTGGATGACGAGTGCGTCGTCTTTCGTGAGTTCTTTGTTGCTGGTCTGTGGTTCCCCGTTGATCCGTTGATTCCTCACATTTTTCGGGCCTTCAAGGTTTCGATACATCAGTTGGCTCCCAATAGCTTTTGCTATCTTGCTAAGTTCCTCTGGGCGTGCCGCTCATTCAAGGGCGAGGTCGACTTGGATTGTTTTGTGCGCCATATAGAGCTTCATTTCTCTAAGAGAAAGGTTTTCTTTGCCGACGATGATGAAGCGTACCAGGCTGAGTACGGGTGCTGCACTTTTTGCCCTCGTCGGGCCGCCAAGGGCATGGAGACACCACAGCTGGCATATAGCCAGAAGAACAAATGGTCTAAGAACTGGGACAAGCACTGGATGTATGCCAAGATTCGCGTCCCGACCGGGGGTTACGAATCTGGCTGTGCTATTTATGGCTACCCTCTGGCTTCGAAGATTGTTGGTTTGGATGCTTGCCTCTTGCCACCCTACTCAGAGTCGAAGAAAGCGAAGAGCTCGCCCTACAATGGAGCGTTTTACAGTGCCACTCAGGTTATCTCAGGGCGGGATGCTATTTGCGAGAGCATCACCGCTGGGATTTTTCCTGTTCGAGCTGACTAGCATCCCCGCGGCTTCGAAGAATTCAAGCTTGCGGAATTTGAGAATTGAGTCTTTCCTTGCCCATTGTTCGGGCTGAAGAAACCTGAGGGTGTTAGCGATGAGGCGATTGTCGATGAAGTGGAGTGGCGGGCTACGGTCATGTTGGGGCAGTATACTGCCAAGGAGTATGGTTCTTGCCGTAAGATACTCCGGCACAAGGGGCGGGTGAATCGTGTTTTTGATAAAATGGGTGTGAAGTACGGCCCGATGCCCGCGCCGGCGTCTGTTGTTTCAAGGATGAGGCACGCTGGTAATGTTGGGTCTGAACTGGCCGGTGGTAGGGGGAGGGGTTGTAAGGGGAAAACATCCATAAAGCGCACGGCTGACGCGACCGGCACGGGTGCTCCTGCCACAACGAGGGGCAGGTTGTCGTCAAAAAATGCGCTTCAAAGCCTTGCTTTCGGGAAGGTTGAAAACGTTGTCAAGGAGAAGGTGGGGGATGTGGCTGGTGTTGGCAGGGAGAAGGCGGGGGAGGCGACTGCTGCTGGAGGTTCTTCTGTTGATGCCCCGCTCACTGAAAAAGATTTGCAGAACTTAGCTGCGGCGTCGAGCATGCTGCTTGGCGATTCGGATGACGCGGTCGCTGCTCCGACCATTGGGATGGCGCCCGCGTTTGATTTTGATGATGGAAAGGAACTTACGTTCCTGTCGGGGGGGAGCTGTTATCGCTCTCCTGTTAAGGATATCGACGCGGCCTCCGTCGTCCCTGAGCCGTCAACTGAACTGGTCAGGGTTGCGGGTGGCAGTGGTCTATCTATCGCTGAGAAAGCGAAAGATATCTCCTGCGCAGCGGCCGTTAAAACTGGCGTAGCCGAGGAGAGGAAGGACCGGCCACAGGTTTCGGTTCATGATGTTGATGGAGAGTCCTTGAGTGGTTAGTTTTTGGTGTTTCGTATTTTTTGGTACGTTCGGATTTTCATCCGCGCTCTTATATTTTCTGTTGTTTTGGGGTTCAGCAGGTGGTAGCCCTCCGGCGAGTCGTGACGACCCTGGCAAGTTCATTTTTGATCCTGAAGGTTAGTTCTCTTCTCTACGCAAGTTGCTTCCCCTCTTTTTTTATATGCGCATTGTGCGTCTTTGTTTGATTCGGTGTTATGCTACGGCTAATGTGGTGGTTAGTTTATGCAGCTTTTATTCGCGACTGCGAGGAGAACAGCCCCATCGACCTTGCGAAGCTTGTTGGCGGTGTGGCCGTGAAGCTTGTGATGGGGATGAAAGTTCTACACAAGAAATTGGTTGATGGGGAGGACATTGAAGAGCTTGAGTTTTTGCGCAAGCAATGCTCGAAGCTCTCTGATGAAAAGGCTAGCTTGGAGGAGTGCAACAAGGAATGGAGCTTGACTGTGAAGAACCTGCAGGCTAGCAACGATCAGCAGGAGGTTGCTCTCAATGGACTTCGCGAGTAGGTTGCATCTGATTCAGAAGTTGTCCTGGATTTGCAGAACAGACTAGGTAGTGTGAACTTGGCGCTACAATCAAAGGAGAAGGAGGTTGGCGAGCAGGATGCTACTATTGCTGAGTTGCGGAGATGGCTGGCTGTCGGGGATAAGCAAGTTGAGGAGCATGAGAGCCAGATCTAGTAGGACGGGCTTCATGCCTATAATGGTTGCCGTGCCGCTCTGCAACGCTTTGGCGCTGAGCCCCAGGAGATGCCTCGTGAGATGACACGGGAGGGATTTTTCCATTGGCTCGATACGGAATTCAAGATGCTTCCTGGGATCATGGATCGGATTGGGGACTGTGCCGCTTCCATCAGTACTGATGCCATGCTGCGGCTGCTCTCAGACCAGGGGTGCGAGCACTTGAAGAAGCTTGGGAGCAGAGGGTTTGTTTTTCCTAGCGCTGATGGTCTGCCAGCCACGACGAGCGTTTGCGAAACTGTGAAAAAGATATTTTTAAGTCGATTTTGGGTGGCACATGGTAGGGAGGCTGCTCGGAAGACTGCGCGTGATCAACTAACTCGGGTACGAAAGACATCTCTTGCTCTTCTTGTTATGGTTTCTACGAGTTTTATTGTTTCTTATCTTTTTGTGACTCGGTACTCCTGGTCTTACAGTTCTACCTATCGCAGAGTAAGCAGTCCCTTGCGGGCGCGGGTAGGGCGGAGGCTGGGGCAGGGATTCGGTCAATGCTGCCTCCCCGGCCTGATTCGTCCAGGCAACCTCGTTCCGAAGCCAGGAAGGGTGACACAACTGAAGGCTTGGAGGATGGGGCGCGCAAGGATGAAGCAAAGAATGAGTCCGACCCTCGCGCTAGGGATGCTTCCGGTGGTGATCACAGAGGGGCTGAAAAGGTGTAGGCATAGGGAGATCTGATGCGTAGTCTTTTGACTGTAGCCGTTGTCTGTTGTGTACTGAACATTTTGTTGCAAACTTCCCTGCGCAGGCTTCCGGAGGCGCGGCTGCGCAGGGTGTAACTCCCAGAACCTTGTACCGTGATGGATTGTTTGTAACTGGGGCCGCCTGGGACAAGTTTCAAGTTATGTATCCGGGTCAGGGTTTCGATGATTTTTGGTGCTACTGTTGTTGCTTGTTTTCTCGTCGTGGTTATTTACTTCGCTTGTCTCTAGACCGCTCTGGGGGAAGAGAATGAGTCGGTCCCGAAAGTGGGATTTGGAGCACATTTTGAGGACCCAGTGTGTCCGAGGACCGGTGGATGGTCGCTTCCTGGTGTGATGAGTGATTGACAACGTGGTGTGGATTGACGTTTCCCGTGGCTTAAGTATTGCAGGTGTAGAATGCGGCTTGGTTGCATTGGTGCAGGTGAAGAACAGGCGTGAAAGGTCTTAGCCATGGCGGCATCCGAGGAGCGGAGAGACAAGTAGGCTTGGTTCGAGGGACCCGATGGCCGGTGGATCAAGTGCGGTTCACATGCTGGCAAGAACGAGAAAGGGGACGTGGTTCCGGTGCGAGGTAGCGGCTCACAACCGAAGCTCGTACGCGGACGAGAAGCCGGCGCAAGGTGGCGGCTAACAACCGAAGTTTGCGCGCGGGGTTTGGTGATTTGGCCACAAAATCATCGGTGGACGGTTTTCCTTGGTTTGGGCCTCAAAACCAAGGACCGAGGACTCGACGAGGCGGATTTGGGCAGCTGGGCTGAGGTGACCAGCCAGGGGCGGTTTAACCGCCCCCCAGGGCCGGTTTAACCGCCCCCCCTGGGCTGGCCCAAGAACGGCGTCAAGGAGATTCGATCCGGAGGACACGCGGCGTGACTGCAAGGCTTGCGTCGGAGGGAAGCTAGCTTGCAGTGGAAGGTGCCCGAGCCGGAAAATATCTGAGATCAAAATGTCAAATTTGCCCCTGAGGGGTATGTATCACTTAGGGGTAGTTTAGTCTTTAGGACACCACCACTTGGACTACTAATAGGCCCCTTCAGGGCTGGTGGCTGTCATCTCTCTAGTTATCTCTTTAGGTTTTACTTTGAACTTGTTTTCCCCTTCATCCCCTCCACCTAGAACTACTTCGAATCATTCCTAGTTTGTATAGGTGAATTCATGGTTATGTGATGGAGTTTGTGCTGCTCATCTTTGTGCCATGATTTGATTTCCCGAGCTCCCTTTCCTTTTTCTATTTTCGTGGGTATTTTCGGAGCTATTTTTGGGGGATTTTCGTTCTTCTTGTTCTAGGGCGTTTTCTCTCAGATTTCTTTGGGGGATTCACGTATGAGTGCCTTGTGCCTCTTTTGCTGGTGATCCTTTGCCCCCAAACACCGAGAATCGCTCTGGATTTGAGATTTTTGGGATGAACTCGAGGTCATGGTGTTCTTCGCGAGATCTGCGATTCCGGGAGTTGTACTGAGTTAGAGGCCGAGATCTTTTGGGAAAACACTCCACTGGAGGTCTAGATCATCTGACCAAAATCTCGCCTCAAGAGCTCAAGCGGTTTGGGAGATCCACTTTTGTTTTGACTTTTTCCCGAGCCACCCAGGCCCGGGCGGTTTAACCGCCCCCCTGGCCGGTTTAACCGCCCCCCTCTGGGTGTGTTAGATCGAGCCGCGTTTCGGGTCGTTTTGGTGTTCGTTTCGATTGGTTCGAGTTCCGCTGCTCGTTTCTTGTTCCTAGGGTCAGTAGCTTGACAGTGGCTACGTGATCTTGGCAAGATTGCTCTCGGAGGTTTCGGAGTTGTTTTGGGAGAATAGCCGGATCGATTAGAAAGAATTTTTATTGGCTCCCATTCACTCCCCCCCTCTCTGGTCGCCGTTTCGGTCCTTCAATTGGTATCAGAGCCGGTTACGGGTCTTTGCGACTCTAACCAGTCTAAGATCCAAAGATGGCGTACCAAGATCGGGGTTCCGGGCCTCCGCACTTCGATGGGAAGAACTACCTGAACTGGGTTGCGCGTATGGGCGCTTTCTTGCGAGGCAAAGGAAAGTTGCTGTGGGATGTGACCAAAGATGAGAACTATGTCAATCCCACCAACTTAGATGCCCAGGATGCAAAAGATAGATTTGAGGCGAATGCCCGAGCTGTTGACTACTTGTTCCGTGCTTTGTCTGCCGAGGAGTTTGAGCGTGTTTTGGGCGAGGACCTAGCTTGCCAGATCTGGCAGAAGCTCAAGGTAGCCCACGGTGGTGATAGCCATGTCAAGGCTAGGCTTTTCTCGATGTACAGGAGAGAGTATGAAAATTTTGCTCATTTGCCTGGAGAGTCTGTTGATGCTTTGTTTCAGCGTTTCACTTCGATTGTCAACAACATGAAAGCCAACATTACCGTGCTCCCATACTCGGATCATGACCGAGCTATCAAGCTCCTGCAAGCACTTGATAGATCCGTGTGGGGTGCCAAGGTTGAGGCGATCATGGAGTCGGCAAACTATGAGACTCTTTCTGTTGATGAGCTTTTCTTGAAGTTGAAGTCTTCAGAGGTTGACAGACAGTTGCTTGCCAAGGCTAAGAGTCCGACTGATCCCCATAGTCTGGCTCTAGTCGGTGGCTCTGGATATGGACATGCTAACACTCCTAGACACTTTGCTTTGTCTTCTCTTGTGTCCCTTCCAGATGAAGAGTATGAGGTGCTGAGCGAGGAGGATCTCGCGTTGCTCACGAGGAGGTTCGAGCGGATGTACCAGAACCGCAAGGGTTCGAGGCGTGCCGGGAGTACGTGCTACAGATGCGGGAAGATGGGCCACTTCATCACGGAGTGCCCCGAGGAGATCAAGAACGACTACAACCGCAAGCACCGCCCGCGAGACGACCACAAGCACCGTCCCAAGGACGAGTACCGCTCCAAGCAGAAGAACAAGGACGAGAGAAGATCCAAGAACAAGCACGGTGGACACAAGAAGCACAGATCTCGAGCGATGGTGGCTGATGCGAGCGACATCGACACAAGCTCCACCAACACGTCGTCAAGCTCAAGCAGTGAAGATGAGGACCGCGGCCACCGCAAGGAGAAGAAGAGCTTGAACCGCAACTTCAACGGCATCTCCTTCGCCGCTGTCGACTACTGCACCATGGCGCACGACTCCGTGAAGAGCAAGGACGACTCCGACTCCGACTCAGAGGATGAGGTATTGACAGATCCCACCTCTTTGCGTCAGGAGATTGCTAGGCTAGAGCAGTTGGTCGATAACCGCGATGATGTGCTTAGAAAGACCAACAAGGAAAAGAGGGAGTTTAGGTCTTTGCTAGGAGAGTCCAAGGATAGAGTGGCTGAGCTTGAGACCTTGCTTTCTGAGACTGGAAAGAAGGCCATGGAGTTTGAGTCTTTGCTTTGCGAGTCTAGGGAGAGAGCAGCTAAGCTAGAGTCTGAGATTGCTGTTTTGAAAGATGCTCCTCTTGTGTCTGATGAGGTTGAATGCTCGTTCTGTGATGTGCATATTGCTGATCTTGTTGTGCTTAAGGAGAAACACATGACTTGCTTGGATGAACTAGAGGGTGCTAGGGTTGAGCTTGCTGAGTTGAAGTCTAGGTCATCTTTGCTAGGTGCTTGTACTTCTTGTCCTGCTTTGCATGCTCAGTTGCTTGAATCACGCACCATGATTAGTTCACTTGAAGCACAACTTAAATCTCCTATTGCAAATTCCTATTCTGCTTGTGAGGTTGTTGCATTGAAGAATGTTGAGCTAGAACAGTGTGTGAATCGGTTGCAAGATGAGAATGATGAGCTGAGACAGTGTTTGGGTTGGTTGTCTGGTCGTGAGCCTCAGCTCAAGATGTTGATTGCTAGTTTCAAGAGAGCTGACGGTTGTGGTCTTGGTTCTGAGAAGGTTGGTGAGAGTAGTGGTGAGAGAGAGAGAGATCCAGAGAGCTCCACCGCAAACATTCCCACAAACCCACCAAAAGCCATTCTCAAGAACACCTTCACACCCAAACCAAACCACCTGCTGAACAAGCTTGACACCACTCCAGATCCTCCCAAGTTTCCACCTAAGTCAGAGAACTTTCAGAGGAGAGTGACCTTTGTGAGGAGTGGGGTTTACCAGCCGAGAGAGAGGGCACAGCCGAGAGAAACCCCAAAGCCAAAGCCAGTCCGCTTCCATTGTGAGCATTGTGGAAGGGATGGACACCTTGAGGAGTTCTGTTGGAGGAAGAAGAGGGAGGTGAGAAGAGAGAAGGAGGTGGGGAACAGGGACAGGTACTACTCTTCTCGTAGTGTGCCTGTGTCTCGTTCACCCTGGCCGAGAGGCGACGCCTTTGTGCGCACAGTTCCTGTGGTTGCTAGTCGTGGTGTTTCAGCTGTTCGTGAGTTTGCTAGGCGGCCTCCGTTTCGCAGTCAGTTTGGTTCAGGGAGGTTCGACCGTAGCTTTGAGGCTAGGAGAGAGTCTAGGCCACGTTTTCCCCCGCGTGGTGCTAGAGGTCCGATGGTGAGAGACGAGAGGGTTTCACGCGGTAGAGCTGATTATGCTAACCCCTCTTTTGAGCAGATGGCCCGACACTGATTTGACTCGTTTTGTGCTAACCCCAGTGTCGAGTCATTCGCTCATTCTCGTTCTCGCTTTTGATTGTGCAGGTGGGAGGCTTGGAGAACTTTTGGTTGATGGATTCTGGCTGCTCGAGACATATGACAGGTAATGGTAAGTGGTTCTCCAGTCTCACCCCGGTGGTGTCCAGGCAGTACATCACTTTCGGGGATAAGGGTAGAGGTAGAGTGTTGTCCGAGGGTGCTATTCAGGTGAGCGACACTTTCATGTTGAAGCGGGTTGCTCTTGTCAAGAATCTTGGTTTCAATTTGCTCTCAGTTTCTCAGCTTCTTGATGAGGGTTATGAGGTTCGCTTTAAGCGTGGTGATTCGAAATTCTTGCATTCTCGAGGTGACCTTGTGTGTATGATCATTCCTGAGGAAGATTTTTCGTGCTGATTTTTCTCGATCTTTTGGTCCTCACGTTGTTTGATCGCTGGTACTTCTTCTGAGCTTTGGAAGTGGCATAGGAGATTGGGTCATGTGAGCTTTGATCTACTCACACGCTTGAGTGCTCTTGACCTTATCCGAGGATTGCCCAAGCTCAAGTTCGAGAAGATTTGGTTTGTTGCACCTTGTAGGCATGGAAAATGGTTGCTGCTTCTCACCCACCTTTGACAGATGTTATGACTGAGCGTCCAGGGGAGCTTTGCACATGGACTTTGGGTGGCCCCGCTCGGTTCGTTCAGTTGGTGGGAAGTGGGTATGTTCTTAGTGGTTGTTGATGACTTTTCTCGGTATGCTTGGGTGTTCTTTCTGGCGTCGAAGGATGAGACATTTGATTTTGTTCGAGATCTGATTTTGAGGTTGAAAAACGAGAGTAATGGTGTGCCAATGAGAGTACTATACGTAGCGGACTAATGGTACGGAATATTTAAGAGAACACTCGTTTTGATGCCTTCTGTCGTGATCTTGGTCCGAACACAATATCTTCGCCATATGTTGCTTGTCAGAATGGTGTTGTTGAGAGAAAAGAATAGAACACCTTTGTGAGATGGGCTAGGGACGATGCTAGATGAGCATCGGACTCCTAGGAAGTATTGGGCAGAAGCGGTGAACACAGCTTGTTATGTTTCGAATCGGATTTTCCTTCGTGCTTTCAAGAAGAAAACTTGCTATGAGCTTTTCCATGGTCGTTCTCCCCGTGTGAGTCACTTTCGGGTTTTTGGTTGCAAGTGTTTCATCTTGAAGAAAGGAAATTTGGACAAGTTTGAGTCTCGTTCGATGGATGGATTTTTCTTGGTTATGCTAATCATTCTCGAGCATATCGTGTGCTCAATCTTGAAACTAACCAAATCATGGAGACTTGCGAAGTCACCTTCGACGAGACCATTCCGTGTAGCTCTTCTGTTTTTGAGTGTGCAGGTGATGATGACTTGGGACAGCCCATCTTTGAGGAAGAACAGCCTGATGATGAAGATGATGAGGAATTTCAGGCACCGTGTGGAGATCGTGTACCTTCTACTTCCACTACTACCACGACGTTCGGACGACGGCCCTTCTGCTACACCTTCGTCAAGTCGCGCTCCAGATCGAGTTCAAGTGGAAGCTGATGTTGAGGGGAGGCAATCTCGAGGCGAGAAGCTCCCCGGCTGGTACAGAGGGATCATCCACCTTCGAAGATCATCGGGAACATGGATGAACGCACTACATGGTCGAGGTCACAGAACATCTCTCATTATGCTCATTCTGCTTTTGTCGCGTCTTTTGAGCCCAAAATGTTGGACACACTTTATCTGATTCCGATTGGGTCAATGCCATGCATGAAGAGCTTGAAAACTTTGAGAGAAATCAGGTGTGGGAGTTAGTAGAACCACCTCCAAATTGCCATCCCATAGGAACCAGGTGGGTGTTCAAAAACAAGAGGATGAGAGTGGTGAGATTGTGAGAAACAAAGTGAGGTTGGTTTCTCAGGGGTTTTCGCAGCAGGAGGGGATAGATTATGAGGAGACATTTGCTCCTGTTGCCCGTTTGGAGGCAATTCGGATCCTTCTAGCATTTGCAGTTGCTAAAGGGTTCAAATTGTACCAAATGGATGTGAAGAGTGCCTTCTTGAATGGGGTGATCGAGGAAGAAGTGTATGTGAGGCAGCCCCCGGGTTTTGAGAGTGAGAGATACCCACACCGAGTGTACAAACTCCACCGAGCTTTATATGGCCTAAAGCAAGCACCCAGAGCGTGGTATGGCAGGTTGAGAGGGTTCTTGCTTAGCAAGGGGTTTGTGATGGGAAAGGTTGATAAGACGCTCTTCTTGCTGAGAAATGGCAAAGATCTTTTAATCGTTCAGATTTACGTGGATGATATCATTTTTGGTGGCTCTTCTCATGATCTTGTTGCCAAGTTTGCAGACGATATGAGCAGGGAATTTGAGATGTCGATGATGGGAGAGTTGCAGTTCTTTCTCGGGCTGCAGATCAAGCAAACCAAGGATGGGACATTCGTGCACCAAAGCAAGTACACCAAGGACATCCTCAAGAAATTCGACATGAGCGACTCCAAGCCGATGACTACGCCGATGAGTACGACTACAGCTTTGGATGCGGATGTAGACGGAGAACCAGTGGACCAGAAGGAGTACCGGAGCATGATCGGCTCCCTCCTCTACTTGACGGCGACAAGGCCGGACATGCAGTTCAGCGTGTGTCTGTGCGCTCGTTTTCAGGCTTCACCGAGGACTTCACATCGTCAGGCCGTCAAGAGGATTTTCAGGTATCTCAAGTTTACTCCTAAGCCGGGTCTTTGGTATTCTGCCGATTCCACTCTTGCACTTCATGGTTTTTCTGATGCGGATTTTGCTTGATGTCGTGTTGATCGCAAGTCTACTTCTGGTCAGTGTCAGTTTCTTGGATCGTCTCTTGTGTCTTGGTCTTCTCGCAAGCAGTCTAGTGTAGCCCAATCCACCACAGAGGCCGAGTATGTTGCTGCTGCTAGCTGCTGTTCTCAGTTGCTTTGGATCACATACACCTTGAGAGACTTTGGCTTAGACATGTCCCATGTTCCACTTCTTTGTGATAGCACCAGTGCCATAAGCGTAGCCAAAATTCCGTGCTCCACTCCAAAACCAAACACATAGAAGTGAGGTACCACTTTCTGGGAGATCATGTAGAGAAAGGAGATATTGAGCTTGCCCACGTTTGTACCCAAAACCAGCTTGCAGACATTTTCACTAAGCCACTTGACCAAGTTACCTTCACCCGCTTGCGAGGAGAACTTGGTGTGTGTGCGGTTTTCTGAGCTGAGTTTTGGAGGCTTCTCTTGTAGCATATGTATATTTGTGTACCATCTTTGTATCTTGATGTATATTTTTTTCTTGCTTTTGTAACTTGATTTCATCTTTTGTATCATATCTTAGGATGAGCTTCTCCTATATGCAGTGATTGGTACAACTTGCTACATTTTAGAGTTTAGGCAGGCTGGCTAGGGATTGCTTGCTGGATGGCTATGCTCTTGATGATTTTGATATATATTCTATTGAGATAGTCTCTTTTCGAAATTAAAATGACAAACTGAACTTAATTACTTCACCCATGAGTAAATGCCTTTGCATGTCTTGTTTGAGCCGAAATGGCTATATCTGGCTTAAGATCATGTTAGGGTGTGATATTCTTTTCAATTGGGTCAAGACCGCTGTCATTGTAAATGTTTAGCCCATGCTTTATCTTGTGTAGGAGCATAAGCTTCTTCCTGTCGCAAAGACATTTCATGTACCATGCCTAACTTGACAAATTTGAAAAATGAGATGTCTATGCATGAAAGAAGAAAGGATGAGAAAAAGAAATATTTTCAGAAAATTATGCTCATGTCTCTATGCTTTCACCATTGCACACACTTGCACACATGGGTGCTAAGCGGTTGCATGTTGTTTGCCGGAGAAGTCTCCCATGAGAAGTGAACACATGGCTCCGTGCTTTGACATGACATGAGGTAGAACTTGGGCGTTTATGATGATCTTTTGTCAAGAATGCTTGTCCTTTCATGATTTTGGTGAGATGAAGTTTATTTTTGCTTAAACAATCCATGGTTAGGACTTTGCTCATGCGGTGACATTTTCGATAAAAATCCACAATTTGCTCATGGCTTTGTCAATTGGATATATGTCTTCACCTTCTTGATGGCAATGCCCGTGTGACATGATGAACTAGCTTGTATGCCTCTTCTCTAACTTGTAGCATTTTGTATTGCTCATTGTATATTTGAGAAGCTTGTAGTTGTATTTTGTACATTTTGCCTTGATGTGTGCATTGTCAACAAGGGGGAGAATTTCTGGAGCATTTGGCAAGGGGGAGTCGCTGCTGAATTTAAAAGAAAGCTTTTGCTCTAGAATTTGTCGAAATTGTGTGAGAGGTTGAAAGTTTTGCCCAAATGAGGTTTTCTGAAAATTTGCGAAGTTTCTGAGAGTTGATCATTGGAAAATCTTGCTGGGCATATTTGGAAGGTTTTCAAGTTGGAACGGCATCGTTGCGAGTTGTTTTGTGAAATTTTGGCCTTTTCCACTTTGGTCATCTGCCAGGGGCGGTTTAACCGCCCCCCTGGGCGGTTTAACCGCCCCTGTGCTGAGAGCACAAGGTTTGTAATGGTTTGAGCCATTTTCGAGTGATTTTTGCACGCACAAGTTCACTTGTTCAGGGGGAGTTGCATCTTTGCAGGGGGAGTGCTTTGAGAGTCCTGAAAAGTGAGTTGGAGGATTTGAAGTTTGTGATTTGTGCTTTGTGTTTTTGCTCTTTTGCCGATGGTGTTGAGCCCTTTCGCTTCTTCTTGAAGGGTCGGCGTTTCTGGAGCTTTCTCTTGCAAAGTGACTTTGTTCTCGGCTTGTTCTTGCTTTTAGTCACTTGCTTGAGCCTTGTTTTCGATTTCTTTTATATTTTCTTCATATCAATTGGTTACTATGTGTGCGTTGTCAATGCACTCATCAAGGGGGAGATTGAGGACCCGGTGTGTCCGAGGACCGGTGGATGGTCGCTTCCTGGTGTGATGAGTGATTGACAACGTGGTGTGGATTGACGTTTCCCTTGGCTTAAGTATTGCAGGTGTAGAATGCGGCTTGGTTGCATTGGTGCAGGTGAAGAACAGGCGCGAAAGGTCTTAGCCATGGCAGCCTCCGAGGAGCGGAGAGACAAGTAGGCTTGGTTCGAGGGACCCGATGGCCGGTGGATCAAGTGCGGTTCACATGCTGGCAAGAACGAGCAAGGGGACGTGGTTCCGGTGCGAGGTAGCGGCTCACAACCGAAGCTCGTACGCGGACGAGAAGCCGGCGCAAGGTGGCGGCTAACAACCGAAGTTTGCGCGCGGGGTTTGGTGATTTGGCCACAAAATCATCGGTGGACGGTTTTCCTTGGTTTGGGCCTCAAAACCAAGGACCGAAGGACTCGACGAGGCGGATTTGGGCAGCTGGGCTGAGGGTGACCAGCCAGGGGCGGTTTAACCGCCCCCCAGGGCTGGCCCAAGAACGGCGTCGAGGAGCTTCGATCCGGAGGACACGCGGCGTGACTGCAAGGCTTGCGTCGGAGGGAAGCTAGCTTGCAGTGGAAGGTGCTCGAGCCGGAAAATATCTGAGATCAAAATGTCAAATTTGCCCCTGAGGGGTATGTATCACTTAGGGGTAGTTTAGTCTTTAGGACACCACCACTTGGACTACTAATAGGCCCCTTCAGGGCTGGTGGCTGTCATCTCTCTAGTTATCTCTTTAGGTTTTACTTTGAACTTGTTTTCCCCTTCATCCCCTCCACCTAGAACTACTTCGAATCATTCCTAGTTTGTATAGGTGAATTCATGGTTATGTGATGGAGTTTGTGCTGCTCATCTTTGTGCCATGATTTGATTTCCCGAGCTCCCTTTCCTTTTTCTATTTTCGTGGGTATTTTCGGAGCTATTTTTGGGGGATTTTCGTTCTTCTTGTTCTAGGGCGTTTTCTCTCGGATTTCTTTGGGGGATTCACGTATGAGTGCCTTGTGCCTCTTTTGCTGGTGATCCTTTGCCCCCAAACACCGAGAATCGCTCTGGATTTGAGATTTTCGGGATGAACTCGAGGTCATGGTGTTCTTCGCGAGATCTGCGATTCCGGGAGTTGTACTGAGTTAGAGGCCGAGATCTTTTGGGAAAACACTCCACTGGAGGTCTAGATCATCTGACCAAAATCTCACCTCAAGAGCTCAAGTGGTTTGGGAGATCCACTTTTGTTTTGACTTTTTCCTGAGCCACCCAGGCCCGGGCGGTTTAACCGCCCCCCTGGCCGGTTTAACCGCCCCCCTCTGGGTGTGTTAGATCGAGCCGCGTTTCGGGTCGTTTTGGTGTTCGTTTCGATTGGTTCGAGTTCCGCTGCTCGTTTCTTGTTCCTAGGGTCAGTAGCTTGACAGTGGCTACGTGATCTTGGCAAGATTGCTCTCGGAGGTTTCGGAGTTGTTTTGGGAGAATAGCCGGATCGATTAGAAAGAATTTTTATCGGCTCCCATTCACTCCCCCCCTCTCTGGTCGCCGTTTCGGTCCTTCACATTTCCCTTGGGGTTAAGCAAGAATGTTCAAGCGAAGAAACTCTAGATGACGAAACGTGCTTTGTGTGTGATGCGCCCAAGGTTGGAAGGCCTGGGCTTGTAATAGAGCTATTCAAATAGTGGAAGCCTGCGCGCTTTCGATTTTTTTTAGCAACTCGGTGACAATGCGCTATGGAGTTGTTGAAGAGAAAACGACACCCTCCCCCCGTAGCGCAGTGTCGAACCGAGTCCGCTTGTTTGGCAACATGATGACATTGGAGTTTTGGCTCAGCGGTTTTTCGTGCTGCACGAGTGAAGAGAAAACGACACCCTCCCACCTTAGCATGGGTGCCGCTCGAGTCATGAACCTCCTGATTCGAACGGGTGTTGGGCCTTTTGTTTCTTTGTGTCATGGGAAAATTATTGCGTTGTAGTCACAGGAGATTTGTTGCGTTGTGTCACGGGAGATTTGTCGCGTTGTGTCATGGGAGATTTGTTGCGTTGTGGAGTGGGTGGGCTATATAAAGGGTGGGGCAATCTGAGGAGGTCACATTGCACCTCTTCCTTTGCTTCTTTGCCTGTAGCCATGCTTGTACTCGTGCTTCGTCTATGTGAGGGTTGGCCGCCTGATCTCGGCGCTGTGCTTTAGCTTGTTGTGATGCTAGAAGAATGCTTGCGAGTTGCGGCGGAGGGGTCGAAGACGGGGGCGTGGTCATGCCTGGCTGGCTTGCTGAAGCCATGTATCAAGGCGTGCGCGCTCATTGGGCTAATGGTGTGTTAGCCCAAACAAGCCCCGCCGTGTTCCGACACTTTGGAGTGCTGGTGGGTGCCCTGTGTGTGGTGCTACAAGAATGCTTGCGATGCACTCAGGTTGCTTGGTTCTTGGAGCTCACCGCTCTGGGGTTAGTTTGTATCTCTGGGTGGCAACGATGTTGCACCCAGCTGCTTTGTATTTTTTTATGGTCCATTGGTGCGGCGAGTGGCTGCCTTTTTGTACTGGCATTAGCCTGTTGTAACCTTCCTTTTGATTTAATAAAGATGTAAGATCTTTTGTTGTTGTTGTTTGTTGAAGATGTAATTCGTGGTCTCCTGTATGTGACCTGGGTTTCTGTGACTCGCAGCCGTCCTTGGCGGATGAGCAAGATGAGCATGAAATGTGACGGAATGTTGGTGGTGAAACCGTATCGTAACGACCACCAACAGCAGCCAGGATCTTTCTTCTTGAGGTGGGGCCCGAGTATAGCAGAGCTACATTCCTCAGTTAGCTGTACCGTCTCCCTTGTGGGTAAAGTCCGCTTGTTGCTGAGTATATCCTTGATATACTTGGCATATGTCGGGACCTGCAAAGCATCAAGTAGTGGTATATTGATGTATACCTTCTTGATTACCTCGACGAACTTGTCAAATTGTTCGTCGGCCACGGGTCTTCTCCTCCGTTCCGGGAACGGGAGGAAAGTGGGATCTCGGCTGTCACTCGAGGCTCATGGTGCCTCGTTCCCCTCCTTTGAGACAGGGGTGGTTTCCTCGTCGTCTTCCTCTTCGGCGGCCGGCACGGCTTGGCTAGCTTCCTTCTGTCGGGTACCTGCATCTTGTGGATTGTGTGGATCCCGCGTGGACTTGCCAGTCCGCGTGGTCACCGCACTAACATTTTCCTTGAAAGGAACCTCCGGTTGCCCAGGTAACTTTCCCGCATTTGGGTTAGGACAAGATGCAGCCAGCTGAGCCACTTGAGTTTCAATCATTTTATTGAAGCTCAGCTGGTTCTTAACGACAGAATTAAAAGCTTCTATCTGGGAGGCCATCGACTCCATAACTTTATCATTAGCAATAAATTTCTTGCTAATGCTATCGTTAATTTGTTTTTGGCCATACCAGATGTCCTTTAGCGATGGTTGAAAACCGTTGTTAGAGCCATTACCTTGCTGTTGGCCGAAGGGGAAATTGGGCTTGGAATTCCAACCTTGTTGAGGACGGAAGCCTGAATTGTTGTTATTCCCAATGAAATAGGCTTCTTCTTGTGTCATTGGGCAAGTGTCGCCCGAGTGTCCTGCTCCTCCACACGTTTCACACGTGATTCTCTCCTCCATGATCTGATTCATCTCCTTGCCAGGAGATTCCATCTTCTTTAAGAGGAGGTCCATCTTAGCGGCCCGCATATCAACGGAGTCAATTTGATGTACTCCCTTGCGGGGAGCTTGTCTTTCTCCTATCCAGCTCTAGTGAGTGGATACCTTCTCGATTAGCGCCTTCGCTGCGTCTACATCCAACGAGAGGAAAGCTCCTCCCGCGGCTGCATCCAACATCTCTTGCGATCGACGACTCATGCTGTGGAAGAAGTTCTGGGTAATCAGCCAATCTTCCACACCATGGTGGGGGCAGGCTGCAATATACTCTTGCAGTCGCTCCCAAGCTTCGGGAATTGTCTCTCCGTCTAGCTGCTGAAAGCTAGTGATTTTTCCTCGGAGGGCATTGGTCTTGCCCACCGGGAAGTACTTGGCTAGAAATGCATCTGCGCAAGTCTGCCAGCGTCCTTCGAATGATGCCTTGTTGGCGTAAAACCACTCCTTTGCTTTCCCAAGCAAGGAGAATGGGAAGAGCTGAAGGCGGATGTTGTTGATCGGTGTGCCATTGGGGTTGATGGTGCTGCACACCTCCAGAAAATTCCGAAGGTGAGCGTTCGCATCCTCAATCGCCTTTCCGCAGAAAGGGCTGGCCTGAACCATGTTTACCAGGCCAATCCTTAGCTCAAATGCACCATCCTGTGCGTTCGACAGTCCCGGGAAGTTGCTGCTTGACGGGGCTAAGAACTCACGAAGCGTCTTCTTCGCCTGCGCCATGATCTCAGGAGACTCTGGGGCTGAAGAAAACGACTCTATTTCGCACTACTCTTCCAATGCGTTCTGGATTTGGATCAAAGTTTGATGGCAGGTTGAAACCAGTCATGCACTACCCTGCAAACACATCAAAAATAGACGAATGTTGCAGTGGTGAGGTCACTAAGGTTAGTGGTTTGGCAAATCTGTAAAGATAATCAAATGATTCAACAATAACTTTAGCCAATTGCTTCCCCGGCAACGGCGCCAGAAATGCTTGTTGGCACTCCTTAGCGTCACGTTTTAGCAACGCTCAAGAGCACGTAGATATATGTCGTTGTATGCAAAATTATTTCTGCAAGCGCACAGAATATATCTCGTTGTAGCACTTCACCTCGGGAGTAACCCCAGGGTATCGTATTTATATTTCCGCAGGGAAGCAGATGGTTAAAGTATATTGAAGAATGAAATGATATATCTTGCCAGAAATATCAAGCCACAAACCCAGGGGCACAAACTCTAGGTTTGGGTGGATAATGGTCAAATTAATGACCGGATAGGAGGTCTGAAGGACCGAAACGGCGACCAGAGAGGGGGGGAGTGAATGGGAGCCGATAAAAATTTCTTCTCTAAATCCGGCTATTATCCCAAAACAACTCCGAAACCTCCGAAAGCGATCTTGCCAAGATCACGTAGCCACTGTCAAGCTACTGACCCTAGGAACAAGATGAACACAGCGGAACTCGAATCGATCGAAACGAACACAAATCGAACCAAAACAGACTCGATCCAACTCACCCAGGAGGGGGCGGTTAAACCGGGTCTGGGGGGCGGTTAAACCGCCCGGGCCTGGGAGCCTCGGGAAAAAGTCAAACCAAAAGTGGATCTCCCAAACCGCTCAAGCTCTTGAGGCAAGAATTTGGCCAGATAATATACACCCCCAGTGGAGTGTTTTCCCAAAAGATCGTGGCCTCTAACCCTCTAGAACTCCCGCAATCTCAGATCTCGTGAAGAACATCAAGAACACGAGTTCATCTCGAAAACTCCAAATCCAGAGCGATTCCCGGCGCTTGGGGGCAAGATATCACCAGCAAAAGAGGCACAAGGCACTCATACGTGAATCCCCCAAAGAAATCCGAGAGAAAACGCCCAAGGAAGTGAAGAACGAAAATCCCCCAAAAATAGCTCCGAAAATACCTCCGAAAATAGGAAAAGAAAAAGGAGCTCGTGGATTCAAATCATGGCACAAAGATGAGCAGCACAAACTCAATCAACCAACCATGAATTCACCTATACAAAACTACAAAGATTCGAAATAGTTCTAGGTGGAAGAGATGAAGGGAAACTACAAGTCCAAAGGGAAAATAAAATATAGCTAAAGAGATAACTAGAGAGATGACAGCCACCAGCCCTGAAGGGGCCTATTAGTAGTCCAAGTGGTGGTGTCCTAAAGACTAAACTACCCCTAAGTGATACATACCCCTCAGGGGCAAATTTGACATTTTGATCTCAGATATTTTCCGGCTCGGGCACCTTCCACTGCAAGCTAGCTTCCCTCCGACGCAAGCCTTGCAGTCACGCCGCGTGTCCTCCGGATCGAAGCTCCTCGACGCCGTTCTTGGGCCAGCCCAGGGGGGGCGGTTAAACCGGCCCTGGGGGGCGGTTAAACCGCCCCTGTCAGCCCACACAGGCCCAGCTGCCCAAGTTCGCCTCGTCGAGTCCTCGGTCCTTGGTTTTGAGGCCCAAACCAAGGGAAACCGTCCACCGATGATTTTATGGCCAAATCACCAAACCCCGCGCGCAAACTTCGGTTGTTAGCCGCCACCTTGCGCCGGCTTCTCGTCCGCGTACGAGCTTCGGTTGTGAGCCGCTACCTCGCACCGGAACCACGTCCCCTTGCTCGTTCTTGCCAGCATGTGAACCGCACTTGATCCACCGGCCATCGGGTCCCTCGAACCAAGCCTACTTGTCTCTCCGCTCCTCGGAGGCCGCCATGGCTAAGACCTTTCGCGCCTGTTCTTCACCTGCACCAATGCAACCAAGCCGCATTCTACACCTGCAATACTTGAGCCAAGGGAAACGTCAATCCACACCACGTTGTCAATCACTCATCACACCAGGAAGCGACCATCCACCGGTCCTCGGACACACTGGGTCCTCAATCTCCCCCTTGATGAGTGCATTGACAACACACACATAGTAACCAATTGATATGAAGAAAATATAAAAGAAATCGAAAACAAGACTCAAGCAAGTGACTAAAAGCAAGAACAAGCCGAGAACAAAGTCACTCTGCAAGAGAAAGCTCCAGAAACGCCGACCCTTCAAGAAGAAGCGAAAGGGCTCAACACCATTGGCAAAAGAGCAAAAACACAAAGCACAAATCACAAACTTCAAATCCTCCAACTCACTTTTCAGGACTCTCAAAGCACTCCCCCTGCAAAGATGCAACTCCCCCTGAACAAGTGAACTTGTGCGTGCAAAAATCACTCGAAAATGGCTCAAACCAACACAAACTTTGTGCTCTCAGCACAGGGGCGGTTAAACCGCCCAGGGGGGGCGGTTAAACCGCCCCTGGCAGATGACCAAAGTGGAAAAGGCCAAAATTTCACAAAACAACTCGCAACGATGCCGTTCCAACTTGAAAACCTTCCAAATATGCCCAGCAAGATATTCCAATGATCAAACTCTCAGAAACTTCGCAAATTTTCAGAAAACCTCATTTTGACAAAACTTTCAACCTCTCACACAATTTCGACAAATTCTAGAGCAAAAGCTTTCTTCTAAATTCAGCAGCAACTCCCCCTTGCCAAATGCTCCAGAAATTCTCCCCCTTGTTGACAATGCACACATCAAGGCAAAAATGTACAAAATGCAACTACAAGCTTCTCAAATATACAGTGAGCAATACAAAATGCTACAAGTTAGAGAAGAGGCATACAAGCTAGTTCATCATGTCACACAGGCATTGCCATCAAGAAGGTGAAGACATATATCCAATTGACAAAGCCATGAGCAAATGTGAATTTTTATCAAAAATGTCACCGCATGAGCAAAGTCCAAACCATGGATTGTTTAAGCAAAAATAAACTTCACCTCACCAAAATCATGAAAGGACAAGCATTCTTGACAAAAGATCATTACAAACGCCCAAATTCTATCTCATGTCATGTCAAAGCACGGAGCCATGTGTTCACTTCTCAAGGGAGACTTCTCCGGCAAACAACATGCAACCGTTTAGCACCCATGTGTGCAAGTGTGTGAAATGGTGAAAGCATAGAGACATGAGCATAATGTTCTTCAAATTTTTTTTTTTTCATTTTTCTTCTTTCATGCATAGACATCTCATTTTTCAAGTTTTTCAAATTAAGCATGGTACATGAAATGTCTTTGCGACAAAAAGAAGCTTATGCTCCTCCACAAGATAAAGCATGGGCTAAACATTCACAATGACAAAGGTCTTTGACCCAATTGAAAAGAATATCATCCTAGCATGATCCTGAGCAAGATAAAGCCATTTCGGCTCAAACAAGTCATGCAAAGGCATTTACTCATGGGTGAAAAGAGTTTAAGTTCAGTTGTCATGTTAATTCAAAAAGTGACTATCTCAATAGAATATATATCACAACCATCAAGAGCATAGCCATCCATACAATCAATCCCTAGCTAGCCTACCTAAACTCTAAAAAGTAGCAAGTTGTAGCAATCACTGCATATAGGAGAAGCTCATCCTAAGATATGATACAAATGCAGCATGATATATCACAAGATGCACAAGTGACAGCTACACATCAAGATACAAAAGCAGAAAATGTACAAAAGCAAATGGAAAGCTCCATCACAAAGCAAAAGGAAGAGAAATCTCAAACGAGCAAAAAGCAACTCAAAAGATACCAACTAGAAGGATACCAAAAGAACAACATGTCATACTCACAATACATAGTGTACAAGGGCCACATCGGGGCCATCCATAGGTGTGGAGAACCATCGACCAAAAAGTTCTCCATACCTTCCACCTGCACAATCAAAAGCGAGAACGAGAGCGAGCGAACGACTCAACACTGGGGTTAGCACAGAAGGAGTTAAACCAGTGTCGAGCCATCTGCTCAAAAGAAGGGTTAGCAAAATCAACGCTGCCATGTGAAACCTTCTCGTCTCTCATCATCGGACCTCTAGCACCACTCGGGAAAAAACGTGGCCTAGACTCTCTCCTAGCCTCAAAGCTACGCTCAAACCTCCCTGAACCAAACTGACTACGAGCAGGAGGCCGCCTAGCAAAACCACTACGAGCTGGAACACCACGACTACCAAAAGAAGGAACTGTACGCACAAAAGCCTCTCCTCTAGGCAAGGGCGAACGAGACACAGGCACACTACGGGAAGAGTGGTACCTATCCCTGTTCCCCATCTCCTTCTCTCGCCTCACCTCCCTCTTCTTCCTCCAACAAAACTCCTCTAGGTGACCATCCCTTCCACAATGCTCACAATGGAAGCGGACTGGCTTTGGCTTTGGGGATTCTCTCGGCTGTGGCCTCTCTCTCGGCTGGTAAACCCCACTCCTCACAAAGGTCACTCTCTTCTGGAAGTTGTTTGTCTTAGGTGGAAACTTGGGAGGATCAGGAGTGGTGTCAAGCTTGTTTAACAGGTGGTTGGGTTTGGGTGCAAAGCTGTTCTTAGGTGGTGTTCTCTCTGGTGGTGTTGGGATGTTTGAGGTGGAAGTGGATTGTTCTTTCTCTTTCTCACAAGCACTCTCATCAAGCTTCTCAGAACCCAACCCACGACCATCAGCTCTCTTAAACTCAGCAATCAACATCTTAAGCTGTGGCTCGTGACCGGACAACCAACCCAAACACTGACGCAAATCATCATTTTCATCTTGCAAACGATCAACAGATTGCACTAGCTCAACATTCCTCAAAGCAACAACATCACAAGCTGAACAAGCATTTGCAATGGGAGATTTCAATTCAGCTTCAAGAGAGCTAATCATAGCACGAGCATCAAGCAACTGAGCATGCAAAGCAGGACAAGAAGTACAAGCACCTAGCAAAGAAGATCTAGACTTCAACTCAGCAAGCTCAACCCTAGCACCTTCTAGTTCATCAAGGCATGTCATGTGTTTGTCCTTGAGAGCTACCAAATCAGCAAGATGCACATCACAAAAAGAGCATTCAATCTCATCAGAAACAACAGGGGCATCTTTCAACACAGCAAGCTCAGACTCAAGCGAAGCTACTCTCTCCCTAGACTCGCAAAGCAAAGACTCAAATTCCATCGCCTTCTTTCCAGTCTCAGAAAGTAAGGCCTCAAGCTCAGCTATTCTTTCCTTGGACTCTCCTAGTAAGGACCTAAACTCTCTCTTCTCCTTGTTGGTCTTTCTAAGCACATCATCACGATTATCGACCAACTGCTCTAGTCTAGCAATCTCCTTACGCAAAGAGGCGGGATCGGTCAATACCTCATCCTCGGAGTCAGAGTCGGAGTCGTAGTCGGAGATGTTCTTGTTGTTGGAGTCATGCGCCATGGTGCAGAAGTTCATAGCGGCGCAGGAAAGCCCGTTGAAGTTGCGGTTCTTGTGCTTCTTCTCCTTGCGGTGGCCGCGGTCTTCTTCCTCGCTGCTTGAGCTTGACGAGGTGTCGGTGTTCTCCTCCTTGTTCTTGTGCTTGGAGTGGTGCTTGTCCTTGGAGCGGTGCTTGTGTTTCTTGATTTCCTCCGGGCACTCGGCGATCAAGTGGCCCTTCTTGCCGCACCTGTAGCACGTGCTCCCCGAGCGCCTCGAACCCTTCCGGTTCTGGTACATGCGCTCGAACCTCCTCGTGAGCAACGCGAGATCCTCCTCGCTCAGCACCTCAAACTCCTCATCTGGAAGAGACACAAGAGAAGACAAGGCAAAATGTCTGGAAGTATTAGCATGTCCATCACCAAAGCCACCGACTAGAGCCAGACTATGAGAATCAGTCGGACTCTTAGCCTTGGCAAGAAACCGTCTATCAACCTCAGAAGATTTCAACTTGGAGAAAAGCTCATCAACCACCAAAGTCTCATAATTAGCCGACTCCATGATAGCCTCAACCTTCGCTCCCCACACGGTCCGATCAAGTGATTGCAAGAGCTTGATAGCTCTGTCATGATCCGTGTAAGGGAGGGCGGTGATGTTGGCCTTCATGTTGTTGACTATAGACGTGAAGCGCTGAAACATAGCATCAACCGACTCGCTAGGCAACTGCTCAAAATTCTCATACTCTCGACGATACATCGAGAAAAGCCTAGCCTTCACATGGCTATCACCACTGTGGGCTACCTTTAGCTTCTGCCAGATCTGGCTAGCTAGGTCCTCGCCCATGACTCGCTCAAACTCCTCAGTCGACAAAGAACGGAACAGGTAGTCGACAGCTCTAGCGTTTGCCTCAAACTTATCTCTCGCATCCTGGGCATCTAAGTTGGTGGGATTGACATAGTGTTCATCTTTGGTCACATCCCACAGCAACTTTCCTTTGCCTCGCAAGAAAGCGCCCATACGCGCGACCCAATTCGGGTAATTCTTCCCATCGAAGTGTGGAGGCCCGGAACCCCGATCTTGGTACGCCATCTTTGGATCTTAGACTGGTTAGAGTCGCAAAGACCCGTAACCGGCTCTGATACCAATTGAAGGACCGAAACGGCGACCAGAGAGGGGGGGAGTGAATGGGAGCCGATAAAAATTTCTTCTCTAAATCCGGCTATTATCCCAAAACAACTCCGAAACCTCCGAAAGCGATCTTGCCAAGATCACGTAGCCACTGTCAAGCTACTGACCCTAGGAACAAGATGAACACAGCGGAACTCGAATCGATCGAAACGAACACAAATCGAACCAAAACAGACTCGATCCAACTCACCCAGGAGGGGGCGGTTAAACCGGGTCTGGGGGGCGGTTAAACCGCCCGGGCCTGGGAGCCTCGGGAAAAAGTCAAACCAAAAGTGGATCTCCCAAACCGCTCAAGCTCTTGAGGCAAGAATTTGGCCAGATAATATACACCCCCAGTGGAGTGTTTTCCCAAAAGATCGTGGCCTCTAACCCTCTAGAACTCCCGCAATCTCAGATCTCGTGAAGAACATCAAGAACACGAGTTCATCTCGAAAACTCCAAATCCAGAGCGATTCCCGGCGCTTGGGGGCAAGATATCACCAGCAAAAGAGGCACAAGGCACTCATACGTGAATCCCCCAAAGAAATCCGAGAGAAAACGCCCAAGGAAGTGAAGAACGAAAATCCCCCAAAAATAGCTCCGAAAATACCTCCGAAAATAGGAAAAGAAAAAGGAGCTCGTGGATTCAAATCATGGCACAAAGATGAGCAGCACAAACTCAATCAACCAACCATGAATTCACCTATACAAAACTACAAAGATTCGAAATAGTTCTAGGTGGAAGAGATGAAGGGAAACTACAAGTCCAAAGGGAAAATAAAATATAGCTAAAGAGATAACTAGAGAGATGACAGCCACCAGCCCTGAAGGGGCCTATTAGTAGTCCAAGTGGTGGTGTCCTAAAGACTAAACTACCCCTAAGTGATACATACCCCTCAGGGGCAAATTTGACATTTTGATCTCAGATATTTTCCGGCTCGGGCACCTTCCACTGCAAGCTAGCTTCCCTCCGACGCAAGCCTTGCAGTCACGCCGCGTGTCCTCCGGATCGAAGCTCCTCGACGCCGTTCTTGGGCCAGCCCAGGGGGGGCGGTTAAACCGGCCCTGGGGGGCGGTTAAACCGCCCCTGTCAGCCCACACAGGCCCAGCTGCCCAAGTTCGCCTCGTCGAGTCCTCGGTCCTTGGTTTTGAGGCCCAAACCAAGGGAAACCGTCCACCGATGATTTTATGGCCAAATCACCAAACCCCGCGCGCAAACTTCGGTTGTTAGCCGCCACCTTGCGCCGGCTTCTCGTCCGCGTACGAGCTTCGGTTGTGAGCCGCTACCTCGCACCGGAACCACGTCCCCTTGCTCGTTCTTGCCAGCATGTGAACCGCACTTGATCCACCGGCCATCGGGTCCCTCGAACCAAGCCTACTTGTCTCTCCGCTCCTCGGAGGCCGCCATGGCTAAGACCTTTCGCGCCTGTTCTTCACCTGCACCAATGCAACCAAGCCGCATTCTACACCTGCAATACTTGAGCCAAGGGAAACGTCAATCCACACCACGTTGTCAATCACTCATCACACCAGGAAGCGACCATCCACCGGTCCTCGGACACACTGGGTCCTCAATGTCTGAAAGACCAGCGACACACGGAGCACCTATTTCTAAAGAAAAGGAAAGACGTTGAGAGAGACCAGACCTAGACTCTTTCTAACTCAGAGAAAAAGGCACTCTAGCCTTAGCCTGGACCCTAGCTTAGATACCGGGAACAGAGCTCGCTTCGACGGCTAGAACGGGAGAACCTCAGAACGGGATGAGAGAGGAGGTTCTCCGGGCTCAGCACTACTGTTATGAATACACCCGAACGTGGTGGACTACGAAGGACGGACAGGGCTGTCACCACCTGCCGCCTACCACTGCAGTTCCATGGGGTGCAACACACTTCCTAGTTAATCAACAAGCCAGACACCACGTCTGCGCTCGATGATTAAGATTTCTCTTGAGGCCTGTCAAGAGAAATCCCCGTCTTCCCTAAGGCGTCTTACGGCCCGGTCAAGGCGAGCAAACCCGCGAGATAAAGCCCAGTAGAGCTAAACTAAACTCTACACTAAAACTAAAGGGGATAGGACTTTGCTCTAAAGAGAGCAAGATCTTTACTCTAAACGAAGAGCAAGACAGAAAGACAAAAGATAAACTTAAGCTCTGAAGTAAGAAAGTAATTGTATAAATAAACTCTTCAAAAGAAGGAAAGGATACAAGAGCTTTACCAGAACTCCGAAGACTCCGAAGATCCGAGCTAAGCTCGACTCGACTCCACTCCCAACTCTAATCATAATCTAAGAAATGAAAAAGATACAAGAGCTCCATTCAAGTAGAGACTTGAGTGATGTAGTGTGTGTCTTGAATGGAAGAATGAGCAGCCTTTTATAGCCTCCATGGGGTGGATGTCAGCTTAATCTTCATGCCACCATCCTGCTTAGCATCCACGCTGAAGAAGGTAGCTTGAAGCCACAGCAACAGGCCGGCCGGCCTGGTGTAGGCCGATCGGCCTACACCTGGCACGTCTGGCCACCGCCTTCGACGTGAACGCTCCTGATTGCCTCCTGAGGTCGGTAACGGTTGCGATTAGTTGAGGCTGTCCAAGAATCCAAAGTTGTGGGCCCTCTAGTCCATGTGTCTTGCACTCTAGGCCTTTCGGGTCCTTGGATCAAACCGACGTTGATTGCACGGTGCTTGATCATCCTGTGTGTTTGCTTGAGCTTGTGGATCAGTGACGTGGCCAGACCTAGCCAGGGGAGGCCAGTCGGCCTGGGCTAGGCTGGCCGGCCTGGCCTTGTGCCAGGTTTGGCCCCTGTTTCACCTGTTTTGTCCTGCAACCATAACTCATCCAAAACTTGTGGAATTTGTCAATAAAAATACTTTTATGCATGGAATATGGTATGATCATCCTCATTTTACCAAAATGTTGACGGTCACTACGAGGTTATAATGGCCGTCAACAGCGACCCAGAGAGGGTCGTCTTCCACCTCTCGCTCCAGACGCTCGTGCGCCATGGTTGAAGGGGGAGGGAGCTCGGGGCTTCCCCCGATTTCCGAGCTCCGGCCACCGCGAGATGAACGGAGGGCACGAGTGTGCAGAGGAGAACGAGGGGAACCCATTTCGAGTGATGGCTCAGGTGGTGAGGGAGTTTGGAGGGGCGGCCTTGAGGGGAGGCGAGCTTGGCTCGGCTTGGGAGCTCGGTGTGCCGAGGGAAGGGGGTGCTCCTCTATTTATAGGCACGGGAGGGGCAGCGGAGCGCGCCATGTCGCGCGGAGGGGGTGAGGACGACCGGCGGGGTGAGACGCGTGGCCGCCGGAGGGAGCTCGAGCTCCGGCAATGGAGCTCGGCCGGCGACGGGAAAAAGGGAGCTTGGCACCGCAATTCCTGATCATCTCGGTCGTGCGAGCGACATCGTGTGGTGATGATGCGGCCGAGGCCTAGTACGGATCATCACGGCATGGGGGCGTGAGTGCTAGGGATGGGCACACCGGGGCCATTAATGGCGCCCGGCGGCGGGGAGGAAAAACGGGCCAGGGGGAATGCGTCGGGCGGGGAGGAGAAGGGGCACGCGGCGGTCGCGGGGACGTGCGGCGTGGAGCAAGACACGCGGCATCAGTGCGTGCAGCCAGCGGCGGCGAAGCTTGCCGGCGGCGACCATGCGCGGCGGCGGCGGGTGCGCAGGCGGCGGCGCAGCGGCGCCAGGGCAGGAAGGGAGGGGCGCACGTGGGCCGCGTGGCTGCTGGGCCGAGGCGCGTGCGTGGGCCGCGGGGGGGGGGGAGGGGAAGGCGGGTGGGCCGCGCGGCCGGCGGCCTGCTGAGCCACGTGCGGGCCGTAGCCGGTTGTTGGGCTGGCAGAGGAAAATGGAAGAGGGAGCGGGAGCAGACGAGGGTAAGAGTGGGAGGGGGTTTACTGTTCTTTGGTGACGGGATGGCTGGGCTGAAATGGGGGTCGCGGCCCGTTTAACATTTAAACACGTTTTCTATTTATTTGAAAGGGTTTTTGAAAGGGATTTGAATTCAAATTTAAGCTAAGCTTTTTCTAGCTTTCTTCAAAGGTTTTAGAAACTTTTTTTAGCGCCCAAGTTGTGGAGCATCCCTTTTATTTCCCCATAATTATTTATAGTTTATTACCCACTTTTATTCTTTTAATTCTATAATTATAATAATAAATCTAATGATTAACTAAATGATTCCTAAATTAATCCTACTTAATTTTGAGGGTGTTACACGTATGGACTTGCAAACTTCTGAGCATCTGATATCTCCAAGTCGGGATTGCCTGTTCAGTGACAAACTTTGATGATACATATGAGCTTGTTGCTCCTGAGTCAAACAGAACTAACGCTTTCACACCATTGACTAGGAACTCCCCCATAACAACTTTAGGTGCATCCTTGGCATCTTCTTCTGTCAGGTGATTCAGTCTTCCGTGATCTGCTCTGTGAGGTGCCTGAGATGATCTTCTTGTAGGCGTAGTTGTTCTTCCCGATTTGGACTTGTTCTTACGATTTTTCCCGGGGCATTCAAATGTCCGATGTCTAATGCCTCTACAATTATGGCATCTGATCACAACACTGTCTGTGATATGAGCTTTCTCGAGTTCTTGTCCTAACATGTCTTCTTCTTGAGCATGTTGCATGAGGTAGCTTCTCTGGAAGTCTCTTCTAGGGTCCGGTAGGTTGCTTTGTCTGTCTTGCGGCCTCTGAGGTGGGCCATGGTGTGGCTGGTGTTCAGCTCATCTTCTCTTAGCTCTAAGACTTCCTTGCTAATCTGCTCTTTCTCAACTGCCATAGCTCGATTCACCATATGCCTCAGCGAAGGGTAGTCTACTCCTGCCAAGATGATCTTGATCTCGTAGTTTAGACCTTGGTGAAACCAAAACTGTTTCTTCTCGTCAGAATTTGTATGGTCGGGGACATATCGCATCATCCTGGTGAAGTGGCTTGCATACTCTTGCACCGTCATGTTTCCTTGAGAAATCCTGAAAAACTCTTCCACTTTGTTGACCCAGACTTGCTTCAGGATGTGAAACTTCAGGAAGGCTTCGGTGAACTCCTTCCAAGAGATACGAGCAGGGTCCTCATGCGACTTGTGGAAGTCATTCCACCAAGCTCTGGCAGTACCGGTTAGCTGATAGGTAGCAATATCGACACACTCTTCCTCTGTGCAAGCAGTCAGGTCCAATCTCTTCTCAATTTCCTCTAACCAATCAGCGGCATTGAGGGGTTCTTTGGCCTGATCGAAAGTGGGTGGCCTCAGCTTGAGAAAGCTCCTGATTCTCTTCCATCGCTTCTCCTCAGGTGTTTCTTACTGCGAAACTAGGGCATCCGTCACTTGCTGAAGTATCTGAGTCTGATTTGCCAATGCTTGCACAAGGCTCGGTTCTTGATTCGGGCCTCGGTTGGCTTCATCTTGTTCTCCTTCCATGTTCTACAAGGTAAGGTGGAGGGCAAGTCTAGTTACGTCGGTTCGATTACTAATTAAAAGCAGATACAAGCACAAACAAGAAAACAACTACTAAAAGTTCCTACACTCACGGTGAAGAAGCATAAACAATCGCAAGGTCTCGATAAGAACCATGCACTCAAGCAGTGAGGATTCTAGCCTAAGAACTACTTCGTGGCATAAACAAAATGGTAGGCTCTTAATGATTCGGGTTGTTGATCTTCTGTCTGTCATCCTTCTGTCTCAACTTGCTTGGGCTACGAGAGAGAATTGATTTGACGTAGGTAAGATAGACGATTTTTCAAGGCAAAGAGGGGCAAATTTTAATATATATCAAGGGGGTATATAAAGTAGAGCGTTTAGAATGTCCTGAAACTAACGACCAGTCTAAGGTAGCGTGCTACGGTCAAGTATGGCTCTGATACCAACTGTGACGAATCGGATTTTCGTAATCGAGAATCCGACTCTCTGTACCCTTGTGATAGTCCCTGGATCAGTAGCTATCACGTACAAAACTCATCTCAGCATAATATCAGTCATACAAAGAATTTAGATTACAAGAAAGGATTTACATCCATACCAATATGGAAATATGAACATTGTATAAGCCTCACGGGCTGAGCGACAAGCGGAAATCCTACGTAGCGGTAGCTAAGTCTTCAAGTCTTCATCTTCAATCCACAGGCATCCTTGAGCAAAGCAGCGCTACCCATCTAACACATTCAGACTCGAGCACCAAGTCCTAACCTGCAACTCACAAACTATCCCCAAGGAATGGGATAGGTTCATGTCACCATCTGTATGCAAGCTTTAAGTGGCCTATATTCTAAAGGGTAAAAGTATATCAAGGAAAGGCTCGGGTTTCCTATGTAGCGGCAAAGTATAAAATACCATCATCATCATCCCCAACTATATCACAACAGCACGGGCCATTCTGGTGCACCAGACTCCCGTCTCAACCTCACCACCTTCTCCTCTCGAGTCGATGGGAAAGCTTCCGACCTTTCCCACCTCAACGGCAAACGCCGGACCTTATCCAGAACTAGTAGCTCTCATCCCAACCTGTAGTTTTAGAAGAGGGGTAGATAGAAAGTCCCAAAACACTAATCAGAAGAAGCCAGTATATAGGGGGGGTGTCCATGACCGAGGAGACGGCTATACGTATAGATTCTAACTCTGCAGAGCGTGTACACCTGGAACCACTCGGGCTGCGATCGGTTGCAAGCCGATCGAGACACAACCCACAACCATGACTCCCTAATCAGACCGGTACCATCCTGTATTCCCGGACTTGGACCCATTCGGTTTACCCATTCGGTAAACCGAACGATCCAGGATCGTGAGTCCCTAGCACCACATAGGTGCTGAGAGTCTCGGAAACAAGGGCTGAACGCAGCCAGACTCCGCACACCCTCGTGAAACGACAAGCCCAATCCTAACACACTACTCCGCAGCAATGGTACCGACTAAATAGAGAATGGCTGGAACCCCTCCCATAAGGGTAAGCGGTGCGTACGTAAAAGTCCTGTAACCAGGTCCAACCGACTCGGCCTAAGCCAGAGCAAGCAAGTCCCCGTCACATGCGTATCCACATCGTGGTCCGCGAATCGGCACCCATCATAGGTATGGCCGCTCTACGCCTCAAGTCCATCCATATCACAAATCATATCACATGTACCCGCTACGGTACAGGAGGTGTCCGATAGCCTCCTAGCCCCGACCCGAAGGTCGGTTAATGTCTGCTCACTCCAGCCGGGGGTTCGAAACTCTCCAAGTTTTCCCACCCAAAATACTCACGCCAAGATGTTTAAAACCACCACTATATCCCACACATGCAAGCATAGCAATCATATATATAGTAGTGTAGTAGGCAATCAAGGAATCAGGATATATAAATAGGCTATGCGGGCTCATCGTCATCTCATCAATGCAGTAAAGCGCTAGCAATTCTACTTGCAATGCCTAATAGGTACAAAGAAGCAGAATGGGCGTGAACCTGGAGTTACGTCCCTATCTTCGTATTCAGCGTAGTCGACGTCGTCGAACAAGTCCGGGTCCTCCGGGGATCCTATCGGACGCAAATACAAATAAACAACGACATCTACTAGCGAATGAACTCCAAATAAGAATTAATAGAGATCCAAATAATAGCAAACTCTATTCTATCGTCTTTGTCATGATTTTAGAAAAATACTGAAACTGGTTTCATATTTTTCTGAGCTACGGTTGATTTATTATGAATTTCTGAAGTTTAAATCCATTTTTGGGATTTATAAATCATTTCGGAAAAGCAAATAAAAGCTAGAATACAAGTTAGCAGCTAGGGTGTGTCAACTGCCGACTCGAAGTTAAACCACGAGTCGGGCTGGCGAAGGCCTTGGTCCGGGGTTGATGACATCATCACGGGTCCTGATGATGTCATCGTTGACTTGGTCAAAGTTGACTAGGTCAACGGTCAAAGGGTCAAGGTCTCGGTCAACGGGTCAAAGGCTGTCGGGTTGGTCAAAAGGGTCAGCGGGTCCACATGTCAGCATGTGGGCCCAAAGGTCAGGTGGGTCCGGGCCGACAGTTAGTGGGTTCCACAAGTGGGCCCATGGTCCTACGGGGCAAAAGTCATGTTAGCCACGTGGCGGTCGACTCGTCACCGGGTCGGCGCCACGTGTCGGGCATAGGTGGGCCGACTAGTTTTGCGTGGCGGTCAAGTGACTAAGTCATAGACGCCACTCGGCTAGGCCTGAGGTGTAGGGCGCGATTTTTAGGAACCTAACGCAACTGGTTTGACATTAAACGGGGCTAGGATGGAAAAGATATGAATTTTCTAAGGTTTAACCCCTTTTAGATATTAAGAAAAAGGATTTATAAAGGAATAAATCCATTTCTAAAAAGTACAGGGGCCCGGGTGCAAAACTGCCAAGGTGGAGGGGCCTGGTTGCGAAAACAGGAAAGGGTTAGGGGTCTAGGCGCAAAACTACAAGGGTTAAACTGATAAAGGGCCGGCCAGGGGCTTTACTGAAAATGGGGCTGAGGTGGAAGGGCTTAATCGCGAGTAAAGAAAGTCCAGGGGCTAAACTGCAATATATGCAGGGGCTCGGTTGGAAAGGAGGCCGACGGGTGATGACATCAGCGCCTACGTCATCACCCGCACGCGATCCGGTGCGGCTGGGCATTCGCGAGGCCGGGGTGTGGCTCCGCGCGGGGAGCGACACGTGGCCGGGATGAACCGGCCGGCCGGGTGGACTTGGTCCACCGCGGACCGAGCCAGCGGCCCACCGTGGACTAGGCGCACAGGATCGGCTGCGGCGGCGGTTGGATCTAGTGTGGCACGAGACGGTGCGGGCGGTCGTGTGGCCAGGGAAGGGGAAAAAACGAAGGGCGCGCCTAAGGTGTTCGACAGATTGCCCCTAAGGCAATCGCGGCAGTCCGGTGAGGCCTAAGTAGCGGATTCTCACGCGGGCGGCGGTGGTCGCCGTCGGCGGGGCTCCGGCAAGGCTCGGTGGAGGTCTAGAACAACCAAGGTTGGGCCTTTCGGTTGGTTTCGAGCGCGCATGGCGACGGCTCAGGATGCGAGCGCGGCGAGTAGGCACGGCGCGGGCTCGTGCCGGGGCACGGCCGCGGCGGTAGGGTGCGACGGCGAGGCGCTCGAGCGCGCTCGCGGGTACTAACGCTGCAAGGCTGCTGCGAAGCGACTGCACGAGCGCGGGCGCCTGCACAAGAAAGATCCCCGGCACGACGACCGGGACACAGAGCAAGCGGGGCGAGCGGCGAGCGCACGGAGGGTTCATCGGCGAGTTTCCTCGCCGGACAGCAGGGGGAACAAAGGAAAGGAGGAAGGCGATGCTCACAGCGGGGCGGAGGTGTAGGCGTAGCCGGCTTGGGTCGTCGTGTCGCGGCGGCGTCGAGGTGCTCCGGCGGCGGCGTCGAGCTTGGCGTGGCGCGGCTCCTCGAACGGGCGTCGCCGTCTCCCTCCCGTGGGCTTCGGCTTCAGCTTCTCATCTGGGGCGGCTGGTCCTTCTCTTCTTGCTCCTTCTGGGCGCGACGTTGCGGCGGCTGTGCGGAGCGCACGCGCGCGGGTGGGGGCGACGAAGCAGAGCAAAGGGAGAGGGGAAAAAGGGGATTTTTCCCCCGGACCGCGGCGGAGAGGGAGCTGGGGAAGAGGCGCGGCGGCTTGGGGTTTTGTAGCTGGCGGCTAGGGTTCGCGACGCGATCGACGGCTGGGGATCCTCGGCGTCCGGGCCGGGACGCGTGGACGGCCATCGCGAGGTGGCGTCGGGGGCACGCGGGGCGCGGTGCTCCGAGCTAGAAAGGAGGAAGGCGAGGTGGCGCTGGTGACGCGGTCGACCAGAGCTGGCGGAGCGGGATTGGACAGCGCGGGCGCGGGCGACCAGAGGTGTCGGTGGAGCGCTGGAAAGGGAGGAGCTGGAAGGGGAAAAGGTGGGGGATGACGAGCGGGACCCGCTGGTCGGTGAGAGAAGCAGAGAGCTGTGGTAGGTGGAGCTGGGCCGGTGGCGTGTTGGGCCGAGCGGAGGGGGTTTTGGGCCGAGCGGGGAAAGGTCGGTTGGCCGGGCTGGCCGGGGTTAGAAGTTAGAGGGGCGAATCTAGACTTTGGTTAGTTTGGGCTGTGCCTGCTAGTTAGGTTTGTTAGTTTTCCTATTTAATTTGTATTTGAGGTTTGATTTCAAATACAAATCCAACTCAATTGAAACCAAATAAAATTCAAACAAATCCAAATAAATCCAAATCACACATGAGGGAGTATGGAAATATTTTATGCACGATTTAATTAACTAAGAATTTTAGAGAGAGCAATTAACTTATATTTCATGTCTCACAACAATTCACAACAAAATTTTTTAAAACTCCGATTTTTCATTACAAGTAATAGACAGCGATTTAGCGGGATGTTACAGTCTCCCCCCCTCACAAGAATCTCGTCCTCGAGATTAAGATTACATCTGGTCTTCAAACAGGTGAGGGTACTTCTCCTTCAGGTCGGACTCCTTCGCCCATGTGGCTTCACGTTCGGTGTGGTTGCTCCATTGCACTTTGCAGTAGGGGATAGTGGTCCTTCTTGTTTCCTTCTCTGCCCGGCCAAGAATCTTCACTGGGTAATCCACGTACTCCAAGGTATCTTGCAAATCCAAGGCTTCCGGGGTCACGATTTCCTCTGGCACTCTGAAGCATTTCTTGAGCTGGGACACATGGAAAACTGGATGGACTCCTGTCAATTCTTCTGGTAGCTGTAGCTTGTAAGCGAGTTTCCCGATCTTCTCAATGATCTGATAGGGGCCAATGAATCTAGGGGACAGCTTCCCTTTGATGTGAAATCTCTTTGTACCTCGGCGTGGTGATACTTTCAAGTACACATGTTCTCCGACTTCAAACGAGAGTTCTCTCCTTCTCTTGTCAGCATAGCTCTTCTGTCGGCTCTGAGCAGCTTTCAGGTTCTCTCTGACCGTGGCTACATTCTCTTCAGCTTCTTTAATGGTGGCTGGTTCGAAGAATTGTCTTTCTCCAACTTCTGACCACATCAGTGGTGTGTTGCACTTTCTGCCATAGAGGGCTTCAAATGGTGACATTTGCAAGCTGGCTTGATAACTGTTGTTGTATGAGAACTTTGCAAATGCTAAGCTTTTCTCCCAATTCGACTTGTATGTCAGTACACATGCTCTCAGTAAGTCTTCCAAGATCTGGTTCACTCTCTCGGTCTGACCATCGGTCTGGGGGTGGTAAGCTGAACTGTACTCTAGTGAAGTTCCCATAGCATCATGTACACGCTTCCAGAAGTTCACTGTGAATTGAGGTCCTCTGTCAGAGACAATAGTCTTCGGTGCTCCGTGCAATCTCAGGATTTTAGTAACATAGAGATCGGCTAACTGTTCCACTCGGAGTGTATCCTTGATGGGTATGAAGTGAGCTACCTTTGTGAGTCTGTCCACAATGACCCAAATTGCATCATTTCCTTTCTGAGTTCGGGGTAATCCATTGATGAAGTCCATGCTGATATCCTCCCACTTCCAAAGTGGAATGTCGAGGGGCTTAAGCAATCCTGCGGGCCTTTGGTGTTCAGCCTTGATCCTTCAGCAGACGTCACATCGAGCGACGAACTCTGCTATGTCAACTTTCATTTTCTTCCACCAGAATCGACTCTTGAGGTCGTGGTACATCTTGGTACATCCGGGGTGGTTTGAGTACCTCGAATCATGTGCTTCGGTGAGTATCGTCTTTCTGATTTCTTCATCTTGAGGGACACATATCCGATCCTTCAACCATACGGTTCCTCGGTCATCAATGCGGTAGTTAGGGGCTACTCCTTCCTCAATGGACTTAATCAACTCCTTTATCTCAGGGCATTGCTTCTGTGCTTGCCTGATGCGCTCTTCTAGGTTGTACTTCACTCTCAAGCTGGAAAGGGGAAAAGGTGGGGGATGACGAGCGGGACCCGCTAGTCAGTGAGAGAAGGAGAGAGCTGTGGTAGGTGGAGCTGGGCCGGTGGCGTGTTGGGCCGAGCGGAGGGGGTTTTGGGCCGAGCGAGGAAAGGTCGGTTGGCCGGGCTGGCCGGGGTTAGAAGTTAGAGGGGCGAATCTAGACTTAGGTTAGATTGGGCTGAGCCTGCTAGTTAGGTTTGTTAGTTTTCCTATTTGATTTGTATTTGAGGTTTGATTTCAAATACAAATCCCACTCAATTGAAACCAAACAAAATTCAAACAAATCCAAATAAATCCAAATCACACATGAGGGAGTATGGAAATATTTTATGCACGATTTAATTAACTAAGAATTTTAGAGAGAGCAATTAACTTATATTACAAATATTTCATGTCTCACAGCAATTCACCACAAAAAATTTTAAAACTCCGATTTTTCATTACAAGTAACAGACAGTGATTTAGCGGGATGTTACAAGAAACACGAGGCTCATGGAACCACTAGTGATGACGCCCACAGTTGCACTTGATGTTGCCGCCGCCCTTCTTCTTGTTGTCGTCCCTAGCGAACAACGCCCTCACGTTCCGGTTAAGGAACCTGAAATCGTTGTCCACCTGCTTCTCCAGCTCCTGCAGTCTATGGTAGAAAGCTTCGATTGACGTAATGTAGTCATCAAGCCTAGCAAACAGCTCTTGAATATTCCTTCTACATCCGGGACAACAATTCAAATGCGGAGCGAACGGATCGGGCTCACCATTACCTTCTTCTCCTTGCCCGGCTTGATTATTCTCTTGTGCTTCGTCTTCAGCAGGCTGCTCTTCCCACACGTTGTTGTCATTGTCGTCCTTCCCATCTCCCCACGATCCAGGGCTATGGTCATCTTCCCAATCGCTGTCACCAGCGAAGTCTTGCGGTTCTTCGGAGTAGTCCTTCCTCTTGCCGAGTAGGCACAAGAAACGCCTTGGGGGGATGATGACCAAGTTTGCAGGCACCTCCTTAGGTTCATCATCGATGATCTCAATGACGGGGTAGCGAGGAGCGAGAGGCTTGGTCGGACGGAATCCTCCCACGCTCATCCGAGGCTGCAGATGCTGCCTCCTTGCGAAGACAGGCTGTAGATCACACCGGCGTACCTCCTGTCGAAGGAGGTCGACGGCAGCCAAGGGAAGGGGCCGTGCCGCGCCGCCTGGGGAGCTCTGGCCGCGCGGCCAGGGCTTCTCCAGCGCCGGCTCGCCTCCGGTCTTCACGCTCGGGCTCCTACGGCTCGTCATAGCTTGCATGCACGTTTAGGGGGGTTTTCGTGGATGGAATGAGATGGTTTTTCGAGGGAGAAACTGCATCTATTTATGTGCCGAAAGACTTGGACGTGAAGCCCATTCTTTCCTGGTTTAAACTTGCCAATCTCTGGGACGCGGTTTCTAGAGTCTGCAACGAACAAAACTAGGGCTGACAGAGGTCGATCGGGGCCAAAAATCCCCCTTGCTGCGCGGCCAGGAGGGGCCTGGGCCGCGCGGCCTGGGCTCTTTTTGAGCCCAGATCTGCCCAAATTTTACGAGGTCCACCTTGTTTAGTTTTAAGCCTATGGTTCGTCGGTTTTATGCAGAAACAAAACAGAGACTAAAACAAAAATAAAACTCAAACTATATACAAACGTACCTTGCTTAACGTCATTAGGCTTGACGTCCGGCGTCGTCTTCAAATGAATAGATGTCAATGTAATGAAGGGGGATGATATCCGGCTCCAAATAAACCTTCAACTGCTGTCCATTCACCACAAATTGATCTCCTTTAATATCCATAATCGTTACCGCTCCTGTTGGTGACACCGAATGTACGACGTACGGTCCATCCCATTTGCTTTGCAATTTTTCTTTACCGAACAATTTAAATCTCGAGTTGAAAAGCAGGACCTTGTCTCCTTCCTTGAATTCTTTTCTTTGTATACGCTTATCATACCAACGTTTCATTCTTTCTTTGTAGATGCTTGCACTATGATAAGCCTTCAATCTTGTTTCTTCGAGCTCACTTATCTGAATTCTTCTCTTTATTCTTGCAGCATCCATATCAAGATTCATCTCTTTTATAGCCCAATATGCTTTGTGTTCTAATTCAATGGGCAAATGACATGTTTTCCATAGACAAATCGATATGGGGTCATACCTATGGGTGTTTTATGTGCTGTTCTGTGCGCCCATAATGCTCCGTCTAACTTCTTCGCCCAGTCTTTTCCTCCTTTGAACACTGTCTTCTTCAGAATGTCTTTAATTTGTTTATTCGAGGTTTCTGCTTGGCCATTTGTCTGAGGATGATATGTAGTAGAAATTCTATGTTCAATCCCCATCTTCGTTAAACATTTGCCAAAGTCCTTCCCAGTGAAATGAGTTCCTCCATCACTTATCAAGACTCTCGGTACTCCATATCGAGGGAATATAACCGTCTTTATCATATGAATTGACTCCTCGGTTGATGCTTTTCTACACGGGAGTGCTTCCACCCATTTTGACACATAATCCACCATCACTAGGATGTGTTTGAATCCATGTGAATTGACGAAAGGTCCCATGAAGTCTATGCCCCAAACATCGAATAAATCAATTTGCAAATTATAATTCAGCGGCATTGCATTCCTCTGTGATATATTTCCGATTCTCTGACATTCAGGACAAGTTGCAACATACCTCTTTGCGTCCTCATGCATCTCTGGCCAATAAAATCTGCTAGCCCATACCTTTGCTTGTGTTCTGAAGTGCCCATAATGTCCACCATACTCTGATGCGTGACATTTTCTTAATATTTCTTCTCTTTCTTCCTTTGGTACACATCTCCTTAGCAATCCATCTTCTCCATATCTGTATAGGTACGGTGCGTCCCAATAATACTTTTCCTTCTCCGCATACACTCTTCTTTTAGAATTTTTATCCAAATGATCCAAAGGAATTCCTTTTAATGCACGTATAATGTCTCCCATCCAATTGTTTCTATCGAAGACTCGATACAAATGATCATCTCTCATTTTATCTTCAATAGGTTCTAGTTTGTCATCATCTCGATTCATTCTTGACAAATGGCCGGCCACAACACTTTCTGTGCCTTTCTTGTCTCTGATTTCCACATCAAACTCTTGTAGCAAGAGAATCCAGCGAATCAATCTTGGTTTAGCATCTTTCTTTGTCAGAAGGTACTTGATTGCAGCATGATCAGTGTAGACAATCACTTTCGAATTAACAATGTATGATCTGAATTTTTCGAAAGCAAATACCACAGCGAGCAACTCTTTTTCAGTAGTAGCATAATTAACTTGAGCTTCATTGAGTGTCTTACTCGCGTAATAAATTGCGTACACTTTCCCTTCTTTTCTCTGTCGAAGAACAGCTCCAACGGCATAGTCACTTGCATCACACATAATCTCAAATGGGAGGTTCCAATCTGGAGGTTGGATGATGGGGGCACTTATGAGCGACTCTTTCAAAGTTCTAAATGCTTTAAGTCATTCATCATTGAAATCAAAGGTCACGTCCTTCTGCAGAAGTTGTGTCAATGGCTTGGTGATCTTAGAAAAGTCTTTAATAAACCTTCTATAAAATCCTAAATGTCCGAGAAAGCTTCTCAATGATTTAATATCAGTTGGAGGTGGTAGTCTTTCAACTGTCTCGATCTTCGCTTTATCCACCTCTATACCTCTCTCAGAAATCACATGACCCAAAACTATTCCTTGTCTCACCATAAAGTGGCACTTCTCCCAGTTAAGAATAAGATCAACCTCTCCACATCTTTTTACAACTTTGTCCAAATTTTCTAAGCAATCTTCAAAGCTTGTGCCATGCACTGAGAAGTCATCCATGAACACTTCCACAATTTCTTCAATAAAATCAGAAAATATAGCCATCATGCACCTCTAGAATGAAGCTGGCGCATTGCATAAACCAAAAGGCATTTTTCTATAGGCGAAGGTACCGTACGGGCATGTAAATGTGGTCTTGTGTTGATCATCTGGGTGTATAGGAATTTGAAAGAATCCAGAGAACCCATCTAGATAGCAAAAATGTGAATGTTTAGCTAATCTTTCGAGCATCTCATCAATGAATGGCAACGGGAAGTGATCCTTCTTCGTTGCTTTATTCAGCTTCCTGTAGTCGACACACATACGCCGTCCCGTTACAGTTCATTGTGGAATTAATTCATTCTTCTCATTCTTCACCACTGTCAGTCCTCCTTTCTTTGGTACACAATGTACAGGGCTCACCCACTCGCTATTAGGCATTGGATAGATGATTCCAGCGTTCAACAGCTTAATCACTTCTTTCTTTACAACCTCACGCATATCATGGCTCAGTCTTCTCTGATGCTCAACCACTGGCTTGTATTCATCCTCCAATTGTATACGGTGCGAGCAAAATGCTGGACTAATGCCTTTCAAGTCCTTGATAGTGTAACCAATTACTTTCTTGTGTTTTCTTAATAAATTCAGCAACTTCTCCATTTCTTCCAAGCTTAAATCTTCGCTTACAATCACCGGATACGTCTTCTCATTCCCCAGAAATGCATACTTCAATCCCTTAGGGAGTGGCTTTAGCTCAACATCAGGCACCTCTTCTTGTTCTTGAAACAGGTTTCCAATCTCCTCAAACGAATTCTCGCAACTTCCATCTTGTGGTTCCAATGCTTCCTTTGCCTCTTCTAACTCTTCATCTTGCTCGTGGGCGAGTGACTCGCCCTCTATCGCTCGTTGAAGTGGGTCTCTAAGGTTTTCAACAAAGCAAATACTCTCTACCTCTTCGTTGTCAAGAGGGAGAGGTTACAGGAAGCGGGTAGAAAGTTGTATGTGTATTTAGTTCCATCAAGATTAATGGTTACTTTACCCTTCCCAGCATCAAGAACAGCATCAACCAACTTTAGAAAAGGTCTACCAAGAATTATATCATCATGTTCTTTGTTATAAACATCGATCACGAAAAAGTTGGTTGGAATTGATTTACCAGAGATAGCAACATCTAAATCTTTAAGCATACCCAAAGGTTTAATTGTTCTACCATCCCCCATAATCAATCTTGTAGAAGTTGGAGCTAAGTCTAAGGTCTTGTTGTAAAGCTCATTGTAAATTTTAGAGGACATGACACTTACTTGTGCTCCGATGTCGCATAAAGCATTGCAGAATAATTCTCCGTTGATCATGCAGCTGATGTGCGGCGTAGGTAGTGGTCTTTCCTCCGTGTGTTCTTCTTCTATTGCATAAATCTTGGCCAAGCGTGCAAAGGGAGAAGACTCTGGTTTTGCTCCCATTATCCTCTTCACTTCTGCAACATAGTCAGGATCTACTTCTCCTTCTTCTTTGAATAATCTCTGAATGATTTCACCTGCTGATTTCTTGTCCAAGACATATCCCGTGTGTTTATCTGGCGGAAAATCCACTTCTATAGCTCGCACTGAACCTTTTTGGTTTGGAACGATCTTTTTTTGTTGAATATTTCTCCAAAGTCTATAGGAATCCAATCCAATTGCTTGAACTCTCGCAGTGATTTCGCATTTGCTAAACTTCTGGCCTCCGATGTCTCTGGTTTGTCATTTTTATCGCTTCGGAACGACTCTTCTTTATCATGTAGAGATCCTTTCATCTTCTCCAATGTTAATTCCTTGATTGGTTCCTCTTTCTTCACTTCCGGGGCTATAGTTCTAAAAATTCCAGCAAGTACTCCTCCTCGAGTTCCTTGTTCTACATTGCCCGAAAGCCTTTATTCCCAGTCTCTTTGTGTTGTTGCCCCTTTACTAATTCTCTGAAGGATTTGAGCAGCTTCCGTGAGTGTTCTATCCATGAGATCTCCTCCTGAACACATACGAACAAATTGCATGCACTCGGGGGTTAGGGAAAAATAAAAAGTATGCAATAATATGTCACCGGTGAATCCAAGCTTCGGTCCTTGCTCAATTAATCCGTTAAAATGATCCAAGGCTTGATCAATTCCCTCTTCTTCTCCTTGCTTGAAATTAATCACTTGCTTCCTCAAGTCTTGCACCTTGCTTATGGGAAAGAACTTCCCGCAGAATTTTTGCATTAATAGATCAAAATTTCCTCTTGCTTCGAAGGATGCGAGCGCATACCATCTCTTTGCTTCATCTGCAAGTGAATAAGGGAAAAGATTCCACCTGAACCAAGCTAATGGAACACCTTCTTGTTGTATTGTATTGCATAGCATCGTGAAGCGCGCAACGTGTCCATATGGGTTGTCCGTCTCCATCCCTCTGAATGGATTTGCAGCCGCCATCATGATGATCTCTGTGCTAATCTCATATTTGGATGCTTCGAGCGTCGAATCTGATTTTTGTATGTTGAAATCCTCAATGCGCGGGCTTGCATAATCTCTCAATGATTTCTCCGGTTCTCCAATGGGTTGGATGATGGACCCCATCTAGACAACGAAAAATAAAACAAAAACAAAAAGATTTCTACAGAAAAAGTTAGGTGTTAGTAGCCAACAAAATTAATACAAAGTTAAACGTAAATAACTAGCTTGCTCCCCGGCAACGGCGCCAGAAAAGCTTGTTGGCACGCCGAACGCGCACCAAGATCCACCGCAAGCGCACGGATCAGTTGTAGCTCTTCCCTCAAGAGAGTACTCCCCCAAGGTTATCAATCCACAGAACAAGTAGGTTATTACGCTTAACTAAGCACTAATCGAGTTGGTAAAGACTTAGATATGAATTGGATCTAATCTAAATAGGGTAGAAGATCAATCTAGTCTAGATTAGCAAGATCAATTAATGATGAGCACAAGATATGAGGAACGGATGTTCACAGGGTCTAGGGTCACTTGTAGATGCATCGTATAACATGAAAGAACTGATCTAATCTATCAACGATGAACATGAACCAAGCTCAGCAGTTTTCCCTCCCACAAGCTGTCACCAAACAGGGGTAATCTACTACTGAGCTACTAGGATCAAACTCATGGCTAAACGATCTGAGGTGAGCAGAGCAATTGTGCAAACCAAATCAAGGCCTAGCTAGGGCATAAGATAGATGAAGAACATAACCAAAAGAATATGATAGATCAATAATCATAGCAAGGATTCAACGATTACATCTCAAGATCACCATACAACCCCATGAACATACGAAGGATTTACCCCATGTAGATTGGTGTTGAAGCGCTAATCATGGTGGTAAACTCCTTGTGAAGACGATCTCCTCACTGTCCTCTAGGGTTCAGCGTCGCCGGCGCCTCCCCTAGGGTTCCCGGCTCCACTTCCTCCACGTGGATGGCCTCTGGATTGGATCTTGATCAATCCCTGGTGGTTGCTTGATGTCTTCGTCTCCTCTGGTGCGGCTCTCCCCGTCTCTGGCGAATGGCGGCTCATATATACGCTAGGGTTGACGAATGCTTAGCCTCGAAGAAATGGGAGCACGTTTGGGTCCAAGAATGGGCTGGGCCACGCGGCCAGAGGGGTCCTGGGCCGCGTGGCCTGGGCCTTTCCTGGCCCTGATCCCCTTCATCTTTCGCGTGTTGATCCTTCTCCACGTCATCAGTCTATGTATGCTTTAAGCCCATCGTCAAATCATCAGAACTAGCCCAAATGTGTCGAGTTTCCTACAAAATCATAATATACTCCAAAATACAAGACACAAGTGGAAAAGGGGTTATTTCAGTGCCAAGTGGCGGGGTTAGCATTAGAATAAGCATGAAAATGATGTAAAAACAACACTAAAATGGTGTCATTTAACAGCGCCAACACTTGTGCAAGAGCCTGCGCCTGGGCCACCTGGATGGCGTGAGCTTGCGCTTGATGGGCGAGCAGGGCCTGCGCCTGGGCCTGCTGCGCGACGAGGGCCTGCGGCTGCTGTTGTGGCGCCGGAGGGAGAGGTGTGCCCAGCCTGGGGCCGGGCCACATCTGAATAGCGCCGGCCCATGGGTGCAGGAAAGAGGGCCAGCCCGCAGCGCCCCCAGCACCGCCTGTGCTGGGCGCAGAGGCCCCCTTCCTGCCCCCGGACGCCTCGCCGGAGGAGGCAGGAGGTGCGGTGCCGCCGGAGGAGCGGGGCTTGCTGGTGCCCCGCTTGTTGCTGCGACGGTCCTTGGAGGACCGTGAGTTGCCGCCCGAGCCGCCCCCGGAGTTGCTGCCCCCGAAACGAGGCTACGAGGGAGGGCGGGAGGACGGCGCCTGTGAGGGCGCTCCGGCAGGTGGCGTGGTCTTCCTGGTGGTCGCGAGGAGTGCCGTAGGTGGAGCTTGATGCGCCATGGTGAGCTCCTCGAGGAGCAGGTCGTCGACCGCCTGCTTGAACTTGGGGAAGGGAGTGTCACGACGGATGTGGCGACCGATGTCGCGGAAGCGCTCGTTGAGGCCTCGAATGAGGTTGAGCGTGAGCGTGTGGTCGGTAACCATCTCCCCCAGGGCCGTGAGCTGCTGTGCCATGCCTTTGAACCGCCTGCAATAGTCGGTAATGGAAAGATCACCTTGAACAAAGTTACAAAACTAGATGTCGAGGTGAAGGGCGCGTGTCGCCTTGTTGCCAAGGAACTGGTCTTCAAGCGCGAGCCACACGGTCCGTGTGGTGCTGTCGCGGTCGATCACCATCTCGGCAAGGTCGAAGGAGATCGTCCCGGCGATCCAGGACTTGACCATGCAGTCCATGCGCGTCCAGTCCGCGAACTCAGGCGCGGGGAGGTCGGCGAAGACATGGGACTCGAGGGAGTACTTGCCGATGACGAGGAGAATCTGATCGCGCCAGCGTGTGTAGTTGCCGACGGCAATGTCGAGGACGACGTGGACGAGACTCCGGATGTTCTGCACGCTAATGGCTTGCGCGTGCAGATTGACGAGGGCAGCGGCCTCGTGCGAGAGGATGGCGAAGTGCATGTTGTCGCCGTCGTTGTCGAAGTGGTCGTCGCGGCCGTCGACGTCGGGCTTGGGGCTGTGCTCCTTCTTCTTCTCCTGGTCGTCGAGGAGGGCCTCGGCGTCGGCACGGGCATGGGCCGCTCATTTGTGAGCGGCGCGCGCGCGATCGGCTGCGGCATCGCGCTCACACGCAACTGTGGCGGCTTCCTGCTCTGCTTCGGCGGCTAGGGCAAGGGCAGTATCGCGCTTGTCCTTGGCGGCCTGGACACGAGCATCGCGCTCGGCGTCCGTCTCCTGCGGGAGCATGGAGCCGGAGGGGGAAGCAGCCAGGGCGTCATTGCTCTTGGGATCGCCGGCCTTGGAGGGAGGAGGGGTGTCGGTTATGGTGCCCAAGGGGTGGCGCGCTGATGGGGCGCGCGGCGCGGCCTAGTGGCGGCGCGGGATGGCAGCGGAAGCGAGCCGGGGTGAAACCCTAACTCGTGATACCATGTAAGCAATAGAGATTGCAGGGAAATAATGGATTGATTGATAGGGACACAATACATGTACATATATAGGCAGGGAACACTAGAAGGGATCCCTGCCGCTGTGCCTATCAGGGGGCGGCGCCCAAGCCAGGGAGGCTTGGGCGCTAGCCACACTGGGCCCAATGGGCCCCTAATACCATTACCCTTACCATCTCGCTAACACCCTCCAACCCATTTACTAACGTGACAAATCGCGACTACCGCCTTGCTGTCATCCACCCTAGATTCGCATGCTAAGCCGGCAGAAGCCGCTATGATTCACTTCCATACAAGCCTCTCTCACTCTCTTTCAAGCTATCGATGACGAGATCACCCTGTTAGGTCATTCTCAGTGGGAGTTTTATGGGCATTAAATAGACTGTCATGTCAGTATTTCTGATGATGAGGTATTGTATTAATGAAGTGAGATGTAGAATTAGTTTAATGGAGATGAAACCCTCTATACTATTACCTAGATTGCTTGTGTGTTTGCATGTAGCGTGTTCCAGGACCAATTTCAGTAGGCCCCACCGTAGCCTGTTTATGAGCTAGTGTTCTGCCTAATAATTGCTTAAGCCAAGTTTAGTTTCTTGATCGTAACTACAATGCAATGCAGGTGTCATTTCCCTGCAGTTTTGGAGGTTGAATATATAATCTATCCTAAAATGTATTTTCTAATAAAAACTACGGATGATATGGCTATATACCACAAGTTTTACAACCCTTTACTTTGCAGATTCATTTCAAATCTTAAAACCCGCGTGATTTAGTTTGCAAATTCCAAAATATGCACCCCTACATTTTGTTAAAATTCCAAAATATGCGATTTTAAAAAAGGGGTAAAAGTTATGTTTTGTATTTTAGAACACTTACGTTTTTAGTTTAGGTAGAGAAAATTATGAGATAACCTCTAGAGTCTAGAAGTCCTCGAATTTGTTCATAATGTTGTAAATACGTACTTTTATTACAGCAGGATTATACATGAGCACAAGGCATCACTTTATGAGAACTTCACCATTGCAGTCATGCGCCAAGAAAATGTACTTGTGTTGCGAATAAGATGGCAGCAAAAGGAAGTACATATAAGATGGCAGCGAAAGGAAGTACATGAGCACAAGGCATCACTCTAATGTTTCATGCATGGTGCCCTGGATCAATAATGTCAATTGTCATAGTTAAACTTTTAGAATGCAAATTTTTTACCGCGGCACCTACTTCACTCAGCTCCTGTGGATTAAAGCACACCACCGTATATTGAATCCGCACTTGTTTCATTTCTTTTGGAGGTGTAATAACACTTTCGCAGTCCAATCATTTTGTCCCAGCAGGATTGCCAGTTGTTGCATCATATCCACAGGACTGCAATCCATACCCAGTGCATCTGCTCTTATCAAAGCAGCACCCCGCGTGTTTCCTATGCAGCAATGCAACATATTTGAGTAATCTTGTTCCGACTCCAACCGCACTTGCTCCGACGTAGTGTCACGGGCCGGGCAGAGGCTTATATGGCGCCTAAATGCACATCAGCCTGTATATATTGACAAACCCTTGGCTTCGAGATCAAAAGTGACTGAGGAGATCTAGGTTCGACTTCCCGTGAAAGCGAATTAATTGTGTCTGAAATAAAAAATGTGCAAAAACATAGGCTAGAGTTTCCCTGCTGACTTCGGTCAAAAAAAAGTGATTGTGAGGAGAGCCATGACAAACATGGGGAGAGATTGTCCCCAGTTTGGCCATGGCTTTCTTATTGATCAAATGTACACAGGGCGCTGAAAGCGTATCTATATATATATATATAGATGGTGTAGCTGATCATATGTGTTAAATGAAAATGGAATGAGAACTGATGATTGATTATTGTATTGTATGTTACATATATATACAAGCCCAAGGGGTGCCCCCAAAGGGTGCCTTTCTATGAAAGGGTGTCTCTTGGGTGTCTCTTCCTAAAAGGTGTCTATTGATCACTACTAATCCTAATTAATCCTAACACTCCCCCTTGATCAATTGACTTCTTGTGGGCACCATTGTTTGTTCATCAGTTATTGCTTGAAGTTTTGGAAAAACCCTGTGGGAATAAAAACCAAAGTAGATAGATATACCAGGCAAAACTCCTCAAAACCCAGTGGGAAAAACTTGAGGAGAAACCTAATTGTATGTGTATATGCCATCAAAAACTCCTTTAAAACCCGGTGGGAAAATGAGGAGAAAATAATATGGCATATGTGATTATTGTCTCATTGTAAACTTATATGAGAAAAAACTTAAGAGGAAAAACTCATAACAAAGTTTTGAGATCAATACTGTGATCTGTGGATCATATTTGAATAATCTCCCCTAAAACCCAATGGAAAAAATATGAGGAGAAATGATATGTCTTTGATATCTTCTTAAAAACTCTTGTAGAGAAAATAGAAGATATGACATTTAATATGTCTTGATATCACCTCTAAAAACCCCGGTGGGAAAAATAGGTAATATGACATATAGTCTTGTATTGATATTGCCTCATTAAAACCTTATGAGAAACCATATGAGGAAAAACTCATATAGGAAAAAGAGTGCAATATGATGTTTGAATAGGTTTAAAATTTTGGGAGAGTCTCCCCCTGAACCTTGGAAAGTTGTCATTTACCATTATCGGTAGATAAGGACTTTCTATGAGGTTCTCACATATTTGATTTGCAAGATGTTTATTTCTCAATGTGTAACAAATGAGAATAAACATGTTGAGCAATACTCTGGTTGATATTGCTCTATTAGACCTATTATATCAATACAATACCAAGCGTATCTTGAGAGATAGTTGTTCATGATTCAATAGAATCAACTTAATCATTCTATATAGTGACACACATAAGTGGTGTTTTAGAATGATAGATGGATGTAGTTGTTAGAGTCTATTGACTCCCATTAGAACTATACCATCATGATATCAGTTTGTGTTCTAGCAATATGGGAATTATTTTGCTAGTAACTTAGAATCACTATGGTTATATCTTGATTGAATAAATCAAGATGTTTGGTGCCATAATATATCTATTGATATCCAGTTTGACTCCTGCCAAATGGCTTGAAGGAGTTGCACATTTTGAGCTATAGTAAGTTAACTGCAAATGCAATATTTGGCCTTCTGCAATTTGCAAGATATGAGCGCTTTTATGGCACTGTAGTTGTTATCCCAGGGTCTAGATGGTAATTTATCCATCTTTAGGAATTGAACGACCATAAGTGATGATGGATATGATTATCCAATATTATTTTGATATTGATGGACAATATCTAAAAACTGATATATGTGCTTAAGTTGTAAACTTAAGCATAATTTGGTTTTAACCAAATATTCATCTCAAATTCCGTTTTAAAATGATTGCTTGTTTGTATTGTGTGTCGAGATGATGAAAAAAATTCAGTTTGGATTATTTTGAACACATATATGCAATCATAGTAATTGGAGTAATTCTTCTGTGGAAGATACTCCCTTAGTCAATTGTACCACAATCAACTTGACTTTTTCAAGTCATACAATGACCTGAGTTGAACATAATGTATGTCGCAATTTCAATTCAGAACATAGTCTACTGATGACTTTATATGTCTGAACTAATCCAATTTATTTAGTCTGCCAATGGTTGAATGTTGGAACATAATTTTTCACATATACCATGAAAGGTATGTTGCTCGGTTTCTTCACGAAACCATATGCTACAAGCTCTTGTTGTTTCACCACCTTGCTTTCATAAAGAATGCAATATGAGAAGAAGATATTACTGTGGTAAATACATCTCACTATTGAATAAGAGCAATTCTCCTTAATTGCCACCTTTAATTTGACCCAATTTGAGTGTGGAGACACTCTGCCTAGGACTTTTGGTCTGGATCCAGTTCAAAGTGTATGGCAATCTTGAGAAGGAGTATATGTCGACAATTTGTAGTCTTTGTATGATTGATTCAATGGAATCAATATAGCATGTGAAAATAATAACCTTTTAAAACTCCATGTCATTTCCCACAACAATGGAATTAGGTTGTTCCAATGACCTAGTGTCTAAACTTATGTGCACTGCTTATACTGGGCTTTAGAATGCTAACAATCATAGGCTTTTGGATTTGAATATCCATGAAGTGTCAAACAACATGTATGATGTTGATTTTGCATTTACTATGTTGGAGGACGTCTCCCCCTGTTCCGCGGATGCTTGTAATAAGCTATATCCCAAATGACCATACTTCTCCCGCTCTTATTTTGATTTGGGAGTTGAGTGATTTTATTTGGTACCTTCACTCTTTCTGGTACATTTATCCATAGAATTGGATATGATGATACTTTGATTAGCAAATGCATCTGTCAGGCTATTTGTAATGTATTACAAATAAAGTATTCTGAACTAAGGTTCAGATATTCTTTGGTACGTGGGTGTGAGGACTCAATGTGATAAACATTCTGATTCCTGACATTCTTTTGTGGTATTAATCTCCCCCTAATGCATGGAATCGTCCTCAAAATATGATCAACATACGAGCATGTATACAAATCCCCATAGAAGACCTTAGGTATTATCTAAATGACGGATAATAATACCCTCTGTTGGCCCCTAATGCTCATAGATGTATGTTGAGGTAGCGATATTGGTATATGCAAAACATAACCAACATGCAACGGGAAATATATGATTGAAGTCAAATTTCCACGTACATACTGCAACGGAGGGAGCCGTATGATTACAGTTGAATGAATTTGGATTAATTATGCGGTGTGTAAATCCGCATAGTACCAACTAGATATTGGTAAATTTCAATTTTTGCTGGTCATGCAAATGAATTATCTCAATAAGAGATTTTTAGTTAACCCATAATGGATGATACTTAGTGCTATAGTTTCCAAAACCAAATAACTCCAAATGAATGGATTTGATTATGTATCCAGGATAAGTTGCTTCAAATTAAAAATCTGATCAATAAATTTGTAAAATTGTGATACCTTATGAGTAAGGAATACACATGTGGAACTATTTATCAAATGCATCAATTAGCATTTTTTAAAGCACTTAAATGGTCTATTTGGTTGGCCAAATAGAGCCATATGCTTGTCTTGAATGTGTTCAAGAACTTGAACTTGAGTGACTCACATATGAAATTTTAAGGTAAGAGGGCCTTAAAATTAATTCTCTTGTGGCACATGCGGTGCACATAAAAACTGAGAATTCAGAGAATGTAAGCTATGACCAATAGAATTGTTAATAATTTTTCTCATCATCCCAATTCCTGGGTGTCCAAGTCGATGATGCCAATTTTGGAATGCATCGATATTTTGAAAAATTATCTTATAAGTAGAATACTCTTATAGGATTTATGTAAGTAAAGTACAATCCAGATTGGAGTGAAAATTTTTTTCACAAATTTTCTTGCCAAATCCTATAAGTTTAGTTAGAAGAACGAATGCTTCTTTATTATCTTCATGTGTTTCAACATGAAGACCATTCTTACGGATATCTCTATTACTCAAAAGGGTACGAGTCAAATCAGGATACAATAAGGCATCCTCAAATAAAATTTGTGTACCCATAGGGAGAGTAATAATGGCTTGGCCTAAGCCAGCTATTATTGCATCTTGACCAGCAATGGTCATAATATTTCCTTCCTTTTTCTTAAGGGTTTGGAAATATTTCATCTCCCGAAGAATAAGTTTGTGGTGCAAAAGTCCACGCTTTGGATCAAGTCCACGAGGCATAATTTTCTTCTATTTAAATTAAGTTTCTCGATTCTTTAGTAGCCATATTTCTACATGATCAATCATGTACTAATTATATGGTAAAAATTGCAATGTATATGTAATTGTTAAAACTTAATTGATATCTTATCATAGTTTTTGGAGGATTGTAGGTAATCACATAAATGTGTAGACCAAACAACAAATCATAAATGTTGATAAACACAAATTGGATAATCTCGGTGTTAAAACAAAGAGTGGATCGTATGGTAGGCAAAATCATTGTAGTCTAAGCACGGTCTCTGGGCAGAATAATTCATAAGTGAATTAGATGCAGCCAATGCTTAGAACTCTACCATTTTGTGTACTTATCAACAATAATATGATAAAAAATGGTAATATCACAAGGATGTAGACCATTTATCATTATCCAAAACCTTTGTTTTGATTAAAAACACGGCGTAGGTAATCATCAAGTTTTCAGTAAAACAACATGTAGACCTCTGAGTAATGGGTGATGAATTACGGCTAAGACCCGGTCTCTGGGCAGAATAATTCTCACATGAATTAAACGCACCCAGTGTCTTAGACTCCATTACCTTATGTTGTTAATCAAAATAAACAAGATATAATTTATTGCAATTTCTATTATTTTAACCAATAACCAAAGAATTGTTGATAATGACTTGTATGTGATGCATGCCTCACTTACCAGATCATTCTGGGCGTTCTTAGTGAGACTTAGTAGTCACCACGATGAGATTGTTTAATTGAAAACAAAATATGTCTTACGGGTGTTATTGAAGCCGATTGGCTGTTGTTCTTTGATAGTTGAAGAACGAGAACCGCCGTGCAGACGGCGTGTGAAGACGACGCCAGTAGAGTTGTCTCCGGTGCCCTTGTTGCCGGAAGAAATTGTTCGTAGCATCGACTCTGTCTTCCTTTGGCAGTGAGACCCAACGGTCTGATGTCGCCGAGATCTCCGACAGGAGACAGCATTCATCACTCAGGAACAGCATGTCGAGAGCCTGAGGCCCCTTCTTGTGCCCAGTAGAGAGCAAAGTGCATGATAACGTGTTAAATGAAAATGGAATGAGAACTGATGATTGATTATTGTATTGTATGTTACATATATATACAAGCCCAAGGGGTGCCCCCAAAGGGTGCCTTTCTATGAAAGGGTGTCTCTTGGGTGTCTCTTCCTAAAAGGTGTCTATTGATCACTACTAATCCTAATTAATCCTAACAATATGAACTGTGTGCATTTATAAACATGACCGAGAGCAATGCAATGGAAACGGTTATTTGCTAAGTTTCAGTGTAACAAATTTACAGTTCCCTTGCAGACATTCGTGGCACCTAATATTATTCTCATTGAAATTTCAGGTATACCAAAGGGTAGAACAGTAGTAATACAGAAAGGTAAAACCATGGAGCATCGTACTTTATTCTATTTAATTAACTTATCATAAACTATGAAAAACAGACCCAATCATTTTATCATAAAATTAGATGTAATTTCTTAAATTGGCCAATTCACCCTATCAACTCAATTTGACACAGACTGACAAAAGCATGTCCACCCAATAGCGCCTTCAAATGCCTGCAACATTTTATACCCAATAAATAGCTCATTGTGTAGCCCAACAAAGATAGCAGCAATCCAATAGCAATTGGAGAGCAGCAACATTTTTCGACTACATTAAGATTTTATTAATGTTAAACAATAGTTTTTCTTAAGATTTTTCTTTTTTGAATATTTTTTCTTCAACTTTTTATTCATGTATGAACAGTTTTCTTTAACAGTTTTGACATCGACCGATATTTTCTTGGCGTTGACCAATATTTCTATATGTACCAACATTTTTATTTAAGTTTTTTTACATGCATCAATATTATGGCTCGATAATTTTTACACGCATCAATTTTTTTATATTCACCAACGTTTTGAGTCAACATGTTTTAGCCATCCATATACTATTTCATGGATCCAAAATATTGGAAAGTGACTAAGATAAAATCTACAAAAAGATGTATAGGATTTTCCTGCCACCGCACCCACAATTAAAGGCCTTTAGTCAACTTTTTTTTAAATAATTGTTGGTATGTAGTCTTGTCTTATTTTAATATTTCTATGGCTGGAGCAGGCTAATTAGGCCTCAGTACTCCATCAACCCGTGCTCTCGTACGGTCTAATTATTTTAAGAGACATTATATTAGACAGTTATTTAAACTCTCTGTCTAATAATTAATTTTTTACCTACTACTCTCTCATTTATTTAGTATTCTAACACACTACTCATATTTTTTGACCGGATACATAGTAATCATATTGACATGTACTTATCTTTATTAAGTTGTGATTGACTTAATTAGTAATTACTCTACACTTTTTCGTTCACATTCACAGCTCTATATGTAGTGTTTAATATGAAGATCAATATGTTTCGTCTCTTCTTCCCATATATGTATAAATGCCTACATGGTGACAATCATCAAGGATATATATATATATCATAAATTAGTATCATTTTTTTAGCAATCATAGAAATACACAATTTATCGCATATTAGTTTACTTTTGGAAATTTGTGTATAATGAATATAGAGATAACTGGATTAAAATTTAGGTGTTTAGGCAAACCTGGGTAATTTAGATACCAATTAAAGAGGGTATTTCTGGTTATTTATTATAATAACATATATGAGTAATTTAGAACATGATTAGGATTAATTTAGGTTGTTATTTATATTGGTAGCTGTGGCAATTTAAAATAGTTTTAGAGGTTCACTTTAGAAAAAAAATTTACGAAATCTTTATGATGATAGTGGTGGCTATTTTTCTAGAAAGTAATAAACTAATTGATATGATTATTAAAGTTCAATGGTTTGATGTTCGGTTGTTTCTTATTTTAGTGAGAGGTTTTAGAATTTTTTCAAACATGTCTTATGAGAAGTAATATAAAGTGTCCGGTCAGAAACAATGACGGCAAATAGCTAACAATCAAAATATTTACCTTAAGATCTTTCTCTCTATCTCTGTTGTTATTTATTCTAGCACATGTATTGATTATCTCCATGCTTTTATTATAAACTTTAGATAGTAATTACTCTATATCTTTTTCATTCATATTTATAGTTCATGAGAATGTCTATTTATCTATCAATCGATTTTAAAGTGCAAAATCTGTCAAATTTTATAGTGCTACGGATATTATTTGACAATATTGCTGGTTACCCTCTCATATTTTATATAGCTGGAATATGAAGTCCTATGCAATATACAACAATGATATTTGACAAATAAATAGAAAATCACATATTTTTTATTCATTTAGGTAAGCGCTTGATTTTGTTTAAAGCGCCCTAAGTTTGAGCTATGTTTTTAAACATGAAAATCTATATTCTCATCACTTTTTCGATATATTTATAAATGGTGACACAATTCAGCGTATATACCTTAATTATTATTTTCTACAATAATATGGTAAGAAATAGATAGTTTAGAAGTATATATTGGAGTACTTTAGAATATTTTTAATAACATATCTTGGTGGTTTGGATTCAAATATAGGCTTACCTCATTTTATTTTTATTAATACCTTATGTGAATAATTAGATGTAAATTTAAGGGTTCACTTTAAATTAATTTGTATAATGGCATATGAGGGTAATGTGCATGCATATATTTATAAGGAAGTAACTGTGTTGTATGCATATGTATATGGCAAAGGAAAAAAAATAGGCTTACTGATATTAAGTCGGCTACGCTAACTTTGTTGATCTCAAAAGTTAAGACCTGTCGACGTAAGGTCTGAATGCATATATTTTTTTATATAGAAGTAACTATATATGTTGTACGCATATCTATAAGGCAAAAAAGGCTTCCTGTTGTGATTAAGTAAAATCGAATTGTTTTTAGTCAAGTTAGCAATTACATTATGACAGCAATAGATGAGAGGAACACATGTAGCCTGATGCCTTAATGGATCCGGCCTTCTCCTATGACCAATAGTTTGCAAATTTCAATCACGCATCCGAGGCCCAATCTAATGTGAGGATGCAAGAGTAGCGACTATCCATCGTACCTTGGGACTTAGGAGTAAGAACGGTTCGAGAACGATAGAAGGAAGTCGATGGATATATTCTTGGTGCAAGAGCAGGATCACGCTGCGCCCTAGAAGATACCGGAGGATATCTGGTTTCTTAATCATATTAACTAATTTCTTTGGGATATATTCTTGGTGTGATTTAAAAATAGGATCCGAGAGGGCTTACTACAATAAATATGAAAGAGTGATTAAGGTGGAAAACATTAATTTTTCAAGAAAATGGTATAGTACTTGCGGTAGAATAATTTAGACTTAATTTATCAATAGTGGTAAAGGTGAGTAGTTTAGACATAAATATAGGAGGTTATTTTAGATTAATTATTCATAATGGCATATGTGGGTAATTTTTCTCTCTTTTTTGAGCAGTCCACCTAGGATTCTAGGTGGCTTCATGTAAAGGCTCCTTTCAGTTTTTTCTTTTTCTAGAGTGTCCACCTAGGATCCTAAATGGCTTCACGTTGAGGCTTCGAAAGGAGCCTCCAATTAGTAATAGTAAGATCACCCATGGAACAATTAAGGAGATTATAAGTGAATTTAAATAGACCATTCTTATTCAAAGTGTACCAAAACCGTACACTTCCGATGAATTACGTACAAACAACAAGCCTATATTCACCGGCCACAATTTCTAGGTTCTCCTTTTATCCAAAAATTTTGTATCTATTCCATTTCTTTTGCTTTTGATGGGATGCTGAGATGACTGCTTCACTTTTTTATGTATGTATACTACATTAAAAAAGAACTGATTGAGCAACAAAATTGAGGGAAGTGTGGGCCATGGATTTAAATTTCGTCCCCACAGATCAATATCATTGATGGTTCGAATACGAGCATTATTAAATCTTTATAGAAAGAAGTGTTCCAAAATTTATATGAACCACATAACCAAGGTCAAGCTCAGATACCATTCGCGTATGGATCGCACAACTGGAGAGAGAGAGAGAGAGAGTCCGCCAGAATTTCTCATGAGCTTGAGAGGTGTTGGGAACTCAGTTACATCATGTGCTTACAGGTTAGCCATGAATCTACAGTTCTTCAATTTCCCACCATGTCTTGTAGTTCTTTTATGTTTCTTGCTTCCTTAGTCCTATTTCTTCACTCATATAACACTCGTACTTTCAAACACTATACATTCTATTGATGAATCACTGTAGTAAGCATCTGATTAGTCTCATTTTTGAACGATCCAGGTACTCTGCTTCTGTGGATATTCAGTTTTGGCATTGAAGGCAGTTTGCTCGTGAACTTACTGCTGGAAGATCTTTCCAGGCAGCGTTGGCGGCCACATCAAAAGATTTAGTTACTGAGAATACTGGTTGTAGCAGCCAGCTTCTGCAATACAGGGCTCAAAGCTAGAAAAAACGCCACTTGGAAGGAACCTGCCTGGCCTGAGCGCACCTGTAATCTGCGTGCATCTTGTTTGGTTCAAAATGTTGACTTTCATCATAATTTTCTTCTGGTTGAGTGGGTTTAGATAAATAACGACATGTTGCAAAGCTAATTTTATGTTCTTGCGATCACATTTGTGGCAACTCTGACAGGCCGATGCCCATGGCTATTAAGGACCTATCTATGACTCATGATGTTGACATAAATAGTAGAAATGTAGAATTTTAACCAGAAGCTGAGGTGGAAGAGAACAGAGGCCAACTTTAGCCCTTTTTCTGCTAAAACTATGTGTTAAGCAATTATGTCTGCAACTGAATTTACTTATGTTAGAAAGGCTAAACAAATCCCTAATAGTCCAATCAAATCTTACTATTACTAATTGGAGGCTCCTTTTGAAGCCTGCACATGAAGCCACCTAAGATCCTAGGTGGACACTCTACAAAAAGAGAAAAAATAAAAGAGCTTCCACATGAAGCCACCTAAGATCCTATGTGGACACTTAAAAAAAGAGAGTATAATTACCCACCTTTGCCATTATAAAAAATTATTAAAATAACCCCTATATCTATGTCTAAATTACCCACATCAGCCACTATGGAAAAATAGACATAAATTATCTTGTCGGCCACATCTATTACCATATATCTCAACATTTAAAAGAAAAAATATATATTTATAATGCAAAAAAACACCAGTGTTCTAGACAGTCGATCTCTTCTCTTTTTTTTTATTCTCACTAGGGCCTCAACATAAGGTACCTAAACAAATGATGCACTTACGAGCTGCCAAACGTGATTCTTGACCATTATTATTTGCACTCCTCTGGTCTTCCCTCTCATCTATTGATCGAGAGCAGAAACCTTCCCGTTCAGCCGCACTGGTGTTTGGTGTTTGTGGGGATGGTCATCACGACTTTAAAACTCTCACGCTCTCGGCTACTAAAATGACTCCACATTGTGTAGAATGCATCTGCCTACTCGCTCAGTAACATTAGGTCAAATTCAATGTAACATAAAAATTCTTTGGGACTTTAATCTCTCTGTCATATTTAAATTAGAGAAAGCATATATACCAAAGGATTATCAGCTAATACAATCCAAACTCTTTCTTTATTCCATCTAAAATACCAGATTGATCAAATGTAATGCAAAAAACAGAGCCACCGCCTTTGAAAAACATCAACGCATTTGTGTACTACTTCCGTTAATAAGGGCTTACTGGTAGGAACCACTTGCCTCTAATCATTCATCTCAAATTATTATTCCAATTAAATCCTAAAGCACTTGGACTTTCCACTTATGAAGGTACCTGGCCAAGCCACCTACTGTGGAGGTTCAAAAAGCGGCAACCGGAAAGTAAACGTGTTGGGCCAGATAGATGAATTAATTGAGTTTTGGATACACAAATTCACCAGCTGCTGCAAAGACTCAGCACCTATCTGTATGTAACACTCTAACCTTAGTTCCTATATCTGTATGAATTCATCTAGGAGCATATGCGGGTATTTGCAGAACTCCAGTGAATATTGATGCAATGATGCTATAATTAGGGTAGGACACGTATATACTGTTAGGAGTATCTTACAATTGCATAATTATGCATGGTTGCAAAGTTTTAGTGAAGCCAAGTAACTAAGAATAAGTCAAGGGATCTAAATGTGAAAACTTAGTGCCATAAGGGCACAATAAGGGAGTACTCCCTCTGTCCCAAAAAAGAATGATGTTCTATAATTTTTCAGACAGATTAAGGGTGGATGGAAAAGACGCATGCACGCTTAGTTAGTTGAGTTGCATGTAATTTCAGTTGATCGTTGGGATTGACACGCAGAGCGAAGTAATGCAAATTTCATGTTTAAGCCATCATTGCACTGTGGTTGAAACGGAAACAATCAATATTAATTGAGTCGGCATTATATTTGCACCTATGACTAATTCTTAACCGTATCACAAGGCTCTAATGATTTTTATAAAACTCGAGAACGGTAATCACATTCCCACTGTTCAACCTAAAAAATAAAGAAAGGATGCCCATCACGTCAGAAGCACATGACAAAACCAGCGGACAAATTTAGTGTTCCGTGTATCAGTACCAGTAGTACCGATATATGGAGCCTTAGACCCCAATTAAGAGCATTAAAATTTAGTAGGAAAAAGGTGATCCGGAACTAATAGAACCAGCAGACCAAGTTCAGGTTAAGTAATTGATGATATCAACCATTCCGCACCAAACCGAACAATAAAATGGTAGCCTCGATTGAGTAGTGTGAGACACCATTTTAGTGGTTGACAGGGCAGAGCAGAATCAGAGTGTGAAACATGTGAATTCTAGTTTTTGGTATTAGTATTCTAGACAGTATGAGCCGAAGTATGGGAGACTACCAAATTCTAGCTCTGTTTGCTGTTGGCATGAGAGGTATCAGGAACAAAACTGTTAGTGTGCAAATCCTTAGCGGTGTGTCACATGTCCACAGCCTTGGTGCACCACATCTCTGCTGTACAACCGCTTCCAGCGGATCCACCGCCACGTTTCATTGTCGTATGCCTGGAACAAGAAGGGCCGTCATACAATTTCCATTTCGGCGATTACAAAAAAGAAGGAGGCGAGCTCCCGATCCCTCTTTGCCAGCACAGCAGCCCATCAGTACAACAAGGACCACGTACAGTGGCAACTTTGAGCAGTGTGTTGTGCTGTCTCTAAACCGCCTTATCGCTGCTTCACCTCGTTGCAGCCAGTTCCGACGATCATGATTGGGCGCATGACACTGTAGCAAGAAGAGCAGAAGGACAGGACTTCATTTGTTGGAGTTAATTTGACACTGTAACAAGAAGAGCAGAAGGACAGGACTTCGTTATGCGTGGAAAATTCGCGTGACTTGTGACTTGGGCAGCGCGTGCTTGCGTGCCTCCCGGGCACGTGAAGTATTTTTTGGTCGACGCACGTTAGTACCGGCAAATTAGTGCCGGTCACAGTGACCGGCACTAATGTGTCGTATGACCGGCAGTAATGTGCGATTTTCCTGTTGTGTAAGCCATACAAATATGAATTGCCATAGTAGGTCGGCTTAACACGACCGGGCCCAAAAATATTGATGGACACGGTCAGGCCCGACCACACCAACTAGGCGCTAATTCTTGAGGATGTACTGAAATTTAGTTTAGTCAATATTAATTAGTATTAAGAGAAACCAAAGTGTGTGATTAAAACGATTGCTTCAAGTTTCTCTTTCGTCACCGGCATCAATTAGTCTACTTAATTACCTCGGTGCCCAGTTAATAGAATATGATTTCCTTTGGCCGTGCTAGCCGAATTATAACTGTAAAAGGCATGTTTCGGTTATTAAAAATTGCTTGGCCGTGCTACACGCGACCTGATTTTAAATTGGATTCTCTAGACCCAACGTTTCTCTAGATTTATGTTTTTTAATGGCAGAGTGGGTAATTTAGACATAAATATAGGGGTTATTTTAAGCAACTCTTTATAATGACATATATAGGTGGGTAAATTTATCATATTTTTAAGTGTACACCTAGGATCCTACGTGGCTTCACGTGGAGGCTTCAAAAGGTGCCTCCAATTAGTAATAGTAAGATTTTCTTATGTAGAAAAGCAAAAGAAATTCCGACGCAAGCATAAAGTTTGGTCGATGACACATCATTTCTATTAGTGATCAATGCCGATAAACGTGAGGTACTAAGGGCCCTTTATACGTGTTCCATGACCCCTGTGTATATACTAGGAAGAATGGCGCACCTTCGCCGCGCCCGCAGAGATTGCAGTCAACATTAGTTAACCAAATTGTAAATGGGCGTGGATTTTGTCTGATCTCTGATGTTCTCTTTCACACAAAATAAATAGCAACGGCAACGAAAGGGCACGGTCCTTGTTATTGTAAATTTAGAAACAAAGAGACCTATGAAGTTATTCAGTCCAATAAGAGCTGGCCATGCCATATCATGTTTGGTGTCGTAGATCTGATTGAAGTATATATGTAATGAATCTGAACATGTATTGCACATTAAACAATAGTACCGACATCTGCTTTGTAGCGTGGACCTGTGGAATGGGCGCATTGGGTATCGTCCACAGAACTGCACTTCTTTACTTAGCATGTGTCATCATAATCACATTAGTTGATCTCCTTATTGGATTCAATAGATATGCTGCATGCTCTGACATCACTGTAAGTTTTAGACAATATAATTAGAATTGTAGCCTTTTAGGCCCCACTAATAGTTGGATCTTGAAATATCCAATGTGAGACTTGAGCAACCAGCAGTGTAACGGTCCTTTTCTCCGTAAAAAATGCAGGAGAATCGTGCATCATTGTATTAGAGGAAACAATACTAATAAAGAAATCATTTTACTGTCATTTCAGCAAACTACAATGCATTGACCCAAACATGATAATCTGTCATCAGTTAAGCAAGCACTGTGTAGGCTTACGAAATCGATTATGGAACCAACAACTGTATATGTTCTACATTCTAATTTAGTGTTTATAATACAGGGAGCTCAACAATAGAAAGAGAATGCATCACCTGTAATTTCCCAATCTGAGAAGCGCCATCCATTATATCCTGCAAGAAGGTAAAATCAGTTTATATCCTGCTAGAAGGTAAAATCAGTTTTCCTTTCTCCCCCAGATACCAAGTGATGGCGATGGGAAGGAAAGATAGAAACCTGTGAAAGGGGAGTTGGCTAAAAAAAAATATTCCCTTAAGGTAAAATATCAACCAAGGATGAGGTAATATAAAGTTGCTCATGATCAGAAACATAGGTATTATAGTGTATGCACAACAACCACCTTTCGGCTATTGTAAATAGGTAGGTATTGTATGACATATGGGACAAAACGAAACATGACTGACCATGGAGTAAACTGCCGGCAAATTATCATGGAGGAGTAAAAAGCCTATAATACTCATATCTTTATGTCGAATCCCTACCTGGCCTGAGGATATTCTAAAGCTTGCAATAAGGAACAATAAACCATACAATCAATATACTACAATGTGCTGCGCCTAAAATTAGGAACCTATAGCCACCAAGCAATGCAGCAGATTCAGTAAAGAATCAGGGTTGTTAGAACAAAAGAACGAAGAATATAAAAGACACACAGAACAATCCCCTTTCCTCATCTGGTTCCTGATAGGGAAAGGCCTGGAGACCAGTTAAGAACAAACCGTTTGACACGCAAGATGCAAGGAGAAGGAGAGGAACAGCAACACCGAGAATAGCCTCCGACGGAGCAACAGATCGATGCACCGTCATCTGAGCGGCCGTGGTGTTGGGGGCTCGCCATGGTGGACGTCGGTAGGCGGTGAAGAAGGATGGCCACGGGTTTGAGTTGGAGTGGCGGCTCGGCGGAGCCCGGCAAGGCGGCGACAACGCATAACGTGAGGTGAGGAGGCGACGACCGCGAAGTGAACCAGGCGAGGACGATTTTTTCGGCGGTGAAGGAGGACACGTAAGCCTTTGCCCAGCACTGCATGGAGCTGACGCCATCCGACCTCGACGCGTGCCAAACCAGGAAGCGAGGAAACGAAGGCCCATCTACATACACAGCAAGGCAGCGTAGGCGCTTCGGAAGAGCCACGCGGCCATACGCAACAGGCCGGATGCCGAGAGGCTCTCGGAGGCGAGCAAACCTTACAGCGATGTAACTCTACTTATGTCTCTGTACAAACTCAGGGGTTAATACAATCATTCACTTTGTCATTTTTTGGACATTTATGACCTGTTGCTAGATTGGTCACTATTTGTCAAACACTTCCTCTGGCTGCCTCATAGAATCTTTCATTGATCTGATGCACATAAAGAAAGCTTTCCTATATGGAGATTTGGATAATAAGATCTACAAGGATCAGCTTGACGGTTTTGTAGTAAAAGAGCAAGGGCACAAATTGTTGAAATCTATATATGGCTTGTAGGTCTAGGTGAAGCTGATGTGATTTAGAACATCAAATTGACTAAGGATGAGAATGTGATTAATCATTCCACAATCTTATTACATTGAGAAGGTCTTGAGTCAATATGGCATCTTGGACAGCAAGGCGCCCTCTCCAAAATTATCATATCAATGTGATGCTTGGTGACATTAAAGGAATTGTTAAATATCAAGTATTGAGATAATCTCCAACTATTGGTTCATTCATCTATTTAGCTAGTGCAATGATCCGACATATTTTTGGCTATGGGAAAACTGAGCATATTCATGGCAAACAAGAGTGATGATCATTGACATACACTTGAGTGAGTTTTGCACTACTTTAGAATTGACACAATGGATTCACAATTAAAGCCACCCCGTTGTGCTTGAGTGATACAATGATTCGGACTGGATTTCTGATGCTGCTAAGATTTATGCTACAAGTGGGTATGTCATTATGACAAGATAAATTATGGAAGAACTCACTGCTTCCGCCATAGCCACTGCTAAGATTGAGTGTCTGTGTGAGCTCTTGATGAACTTCCTAATGTTTGAAAATTAGTGTCGGCTATCCTTATTAATTGTAATACCAAATGGTAACTGTCAAAGTCATCTGTGAAAAGAAATGCAAAGTCACAAAGACATGTGAAGAGATGATTGAAGTGTATCAAGAAGTTGAGAAACTCCTGATTGATAAGCATTATATATATTCACATAGATAAAATCAACCAGGTCCCTTTACAATGGACTATCACAGAGGCAAACATAAACCTAAGATAAACTTAATATCTCTAAATGGACATTTAAAATTGCTGGGGGTTGTTGGAATTATGGGCTTGGTACATTACTATAGCGTTTTATCACTGAAGCAATGGCTCCAAATCGTTGGGTTAGGGGTCATTTTGTTGCAATTGGTATGTATCGCACTGAATTGAAGGCGCTGCGATAGTTTTTGGCTCATTGCTTAAACCAACGTTGGGAGAACTTGTCGCATTGAATTGATAACGCATCGCGAAACCTTTGGCGTGTCGCAACGTCGTATGGCGTGGCAATAGCCGGCAGTCGCAACGATCAGTGGCGTTGCGATGTTGGTAATCGCAACGATCGTCCATCATTGCTATAGTTGCTATTGCAACCATGGGGGCTTGTTGCGATTGAAGGGTTTTGCAATGCACTGGTTTCGTAGTGATACAGTGCCTGTGTCATTGCAACATGATAGTAAGATATAGCAACGAAGTTGCAGACGTTGCTATATGCTCTAGGGGAGCGCAACGAAACATGTTGTTGCTAAATGCGATCAGGGTATCACAACGAGATATGTTGTTGCTATTTGTGTGCTGGAGCCGGTTTTTTTTGCTGGAGATGCTCTGAAGCAGCACAGGGCAGCCGCCAAGTTTTATCCCGTGAGTCAAGCGGCACATGTGGATGGGGTGGATATCGATCGTGCATGGACACGGGTGAAAGCGGGCGATGCATGTGCCACCAGTGGGCAGTGGCCGGGCGGCCCGTCTTGACGAGACTGGCTAGCCAGGGTGGAAGGGAGAAGATGGCAACCTGACATCTGGGCCTCACTTCTATGATGATGCATAGTTTCTTGTCACAAGTATGTACGCAAGTCGCAATTAAAAGGTTAACACCAACATGTAATGTGTCATCCAAGAGGCAACAACTTCTTATTGCTCTATGACAGAATGGTATATTTCACGATACTGGTAAAACAGCATGATGTAAGTATGTTACTATGGTTCCAAATGCATTCGAAATGCATGTTTCTGTACCCGATGCATGCTCTGCATTCTTTTTTCTACTTATAGGACAAATAAAATAAAATATTGCATCCCCGAGCACCGACCGGTGTTCCTTGTTGAACCTCAAGAACGACAGGATTTCTAACAATACAACAACATGCAAGAGCTCTGCGTATGTCATGGCGCTCCGGACATTTAGTACCACTGATGGCGCCCCAGACATTTAGTACCGGGTGAAGGCTTCATCCGGTACAAAATGGTGTTCATCAATACCTGTTGTTAGTCTCTACCGGTACTAACGCGGGGAGGAAAAAAATATCGCCCTGCGCATGCAGCGCTCCCGACCCTCTCTACTCTCCTCTCTCTTTAATTTTTCTCCTCTCTAACCTTATCATCACCTCTTCCTATCCCCTCTTCCCTTCTCTAACCTTATCATGCTATCTCTGCAGGCTCCGGCGGTGGCGGCACGGTCGAGTGGGCGCGGCACCAACGGTGGCTCGCGCGGGCGTCCAAGTGGTGGTGCTCCAGCGGGGGGCAGGGGTAGGAGGCCCCATCAGCGCAGCGGCGGCAGGGCATGCGGCCCAGCGGCAGCAGCGCGGGCAGGTGGCCCTCGCAGCGGCGCACGCGACCAGGCCGCTACGGTTGTGGCCATAGCAGCCGGCGGCCGGTCCACCCGGCCTCGCATCTATGTGTTGATTTTTTTTATAGAAATTTTGTGGCATGTGGAATCTTTATGTTTAATCGCTCGTGTTGTATTACTGTTCCTATAATCTTGAGTCTTTGTGTTGTTGGATTGAATGTTGTAAACTTGTAAGCTTCTCTGGGTTGTCACTTTGTTTCTTTTTCCTCACAGTTAAATTTATTCCTACCGCTCCTTTGCTTATCTTTCTTCTCTGCTCTGGAAGAACAGAGGAGGGAGCTGAAGGATGAAGGAACCGTTGGAAAGAAAAAAAAAATGAGAGGAGCGAGAAATGAGTGAAGGGCCGAAGGCAATCTAATTTTTTTTGGGGTGAAAACTTTAGTACCTGCAAATGTTCTCAGCCTGTATTAAACTGCTCCGTTTAGTACTGGTAACCAACTGGCAAAAATGCCTAGTGACCAGAAATAGTAGCGCAGGCGGCGCACCCATGACGGCTGCTAGTCGCCACTGGCGCCACTTACGCCTGGTGCAGGCGGCCGCTGCTTGTTAGCTGCTCCTGCTACAACATTTACTTTTTTCATAGACAATTAAAGGATCCATCATCTCAACAAACCAAATGCATTGTGGAATGTGATGTATAAAATGCATCTAATGGAACCACATAAGACCAGTCTTGGTGGGAGTTTTACGAAGAGTTTCATGACATATATGTCACATCACCAATTTTGCTGACATGACGAGGAGAAAGAAGAGGGGGTTTCATGAGATGAGAGTCATTCATATGAAACTCATTTGGCACAGCTAGCTTTTTCTCATTCTAGGTAACCGTGTGCACAGACTGGCCTAATAAAAATAAGTGGTAGAGCAGAATAAGACTAACGTGTAGAGTGGTTTAGAGGGGCAGAAAGTTAATTTCCATGTTCTGGTATTCTGGGTAGAAGACAAAGAACCGGACCACGTTACCCAATAGGGTTTGATTTCATTGGAAGCAGAGCCAAATCTTGTTCCAAAGTGCCTCGTGCTGCAGAGGGTCCAGTTTAGAGCATGATTAATAAGTTTGGATATAAGCCCAGCTATATCATCTGTAGACAAACTCTAGAGACCATGTATACAACAACTTGACTCTTTTACACATAGTACAAATATATTATCTTATTTATAATGGACCCACTTCATTTATCACTCATGAAAGCATTTTTGTTTCCCAAGCCAATGATCACGCACAGCGCCCCTTCCCCGTTCCTCCAGATCCGGCCCCTCTCTCTCTTCATCCCCGGCGTTCTCCCAGATCTGGCCCCTCTCTCTTCATCCCCAGCGTCCTCGCCGGCGGTGAGAGGGAGTGGGCCGGCCCCTTTACTTTCTCTGCTTTAGCTCTAGTAGTATAGTCTTCAGTTGTTTCCTGAGATGAGAAGATCCCCCCTTGCTCCCGATGCCGCTGCCGCGCTCGTCGTTTTCGTCGTGCTCGTCGCCGGCAGCCCAGGATTTGAGGTGAGTGCAAATAAAATAAACTCCTCCGCCTACTCCGGTGTGGATCTGCCTCCCTTCGTCGGCGCCCTTCTCCGTCGGGATCTCCACGTCGCCATCAACGCCTCCACCCTGCTCCCCTCCGACGCTTCCATCTCCATCACCGCCCGCTTTGGTGTTCATGATATATAGAAGACAAAGCAATGGAGGACACCAAAACTGAGAAATAAAATGGTAGCCTCGAGCAGGGTGAGACCTATCATTTTAGTGGTTCGCTGGGGAAGGGCACAGAGGGAGAGTGCAATATGTTAATTCGACAGTTTGGTAATAATTGTGGACAGTAGGAGCCGAAGTATGGGAGACTACCATAATCTTGATGTAATTTGTTGTTGGCATGAGAGGTTTTAGGAACAAGACTATATCTTAGTTTCAGGTAAGTTCTCCTTTCGGTTTTGAATGAAAACTTTCATTCAAACTATATCCTAGATTCAGTACTTCAAATTGAGAAGCGGCAGAACTCAACTGTAGCATCAAGTTTCAATTTAGCCATAAACCATGTAAATCAGTCCCCAGTGTGTTGCAAGCATACCATTTGTATTGCAGTTTATGTCAGTGCTAGGTCACGGATAACATCAATAACTAATGCAGCACATCCTAGGAAACTGTGATGACAATCACTGACCTCTTGCCAAACATCCAGGTTTCCAACCCAGAGTTTTTTCAATTATAATTTGCTAAAACATGTTCATAATTGGCTCCTTAGAATGATGTTTCCTCAGTTTTCTGCTGGGTAGTTTGAGATAAAGATTAAAATATTACAAGACTATTCTTCTGTTCTTGTGGTCACATTTGTGGCAACTCTGAAAGGCTGATTGCCATGGCTATGAAGAACTGAATTTTGATTCATGATGTTGAGAAGAATAGTGGAAAAGTGTAGAATTTTAACAAGAAGCTGAGGTGGAAGAGAAGTGAAAAGTTTTCCCTTTTGCAGCTAAAAATATGTGTTAAGTATAATTATGTCTACAACAAAATTTTCTTATGCTCTGGCCTCCTTATGCTACAAAGATTAAACAAATCCCAGATCTATCGAGAAAATCCAACATTAATCGGAGGTAAAGAAAAATATCTAACCATTGATCTATGGTGGGATTAACTCATAACCCCCACCCCACTCAACTCACAGTTAAAAAAGATAACCCATGGAAGTCAAAAAAAAAAAAAAAAGAAGAGAGCACCATGACATCTGACAAATTATGGAAGGAGTCGCATTCCGCCCCACGTCAAATTCCACAACTTGTAAATGGAAAGTAAAATCCAGCTTTATACTTTAATCTTTTCATTTTCAAAGCAAGTAGCAAGAGTCCAACAGAATTGGTCTTGTATATATCTTTTCTCTGATTTTTTTCCCATATTAATGTAGAGTCTAGGAAAAACGGATGCAGCCATGCAAAAATAATGTAGAATCTGACATTATTGTGGAGTGTCCAACGAAACCCATCAATCGATCATGCAGATTGCATCGTTGCATCAGCCCTCAAGCACCATCCAGAGGAAAGAATGGAATATTCCTAGATCTGACCTGACCTATCTTGGAACATCACAAATTCTCAATAATGGTCCTTGCTGCTGCCGGCCTCTCATGTACATGTTGCATCTTTGTTGTGCAGTGCAGAGCGCCTCTGCAGGAGGGTAGCCCGTTAATGATGCTCGATCAGCATCATTAACTGCCAGCAAGCTTGACGCAGCTTCACCAGACCCGTTAATTGTGCTTGGCATGTAACCAAAAAAGTAAGCTTCAAAACAAGAAAACTTCAAAACAAGAAAACAAGTTTATGGCTAGTAGTCCTAACAAGTCATAACTAACTATACAATCCCTAATTTGAGTTGATCTTAGGGGTTCAGATGCAGAGAAAAATGATATTAATTGAGTCGGCATTATTGGCAGCTATACAACTCGTTGTTAAAGCTTAACGGTATCGGAAGTTCTGGGGATTTTTATTAATAAACTCCCCTGCCGTAATCATGTTCCCATTATTCAAACACAAAAATTAAATAAAGGACGTGCACGTCACAGAGCACAACTCAGTACCAGTGGATAAATTGAAGTGTCCACGTATTAGTAGCAGTAGCATCGTTATATGGAACATGGAACCATGGAACCAATAGGAGCAATAAAATTTGGTAGGACAATAGTGATCCAGAACTAATAGAACCAGCATACGGTGTTCAGGCTAAGGAATTGATGATATCAACCATTCCACACCAAAATCAAAAATACTGGCGTCGATTGTGTAGGTTGAGATACCATTTTAGTTGTTGTGGTTCGCAGGGCAGGGCAGAATCGGAGAGTGAAAGATGTGAATTCTAGTTTGGTATTGGTGTTCTGGACAGTGGGAGCCGAAGTATGGGAGACTACCAAATTCTAGCTCTGATTTGCTGCTGGCAGGAGAGGCATTAGGAATAGCTTGACCATGCATCGCGGTGTGTCACGTGCCTCAGCCTTGCTTCACGCAGTTGCTGCTGTACAGTCGCGTGCTTGCGTCTGGCCACCTCCAGCGAATCCCCGGCAGAGCCGCCCCACCAGTGAAACGAGTAGGACAATAAGAATATCTTCAGCCGACACGTCAAATTTCACCCTCTATATTTTTATTTAGCTATCCACTCCAAAAAGATTCCCGCTCCATACTTAGCGCTCCAGCAGACTAGCCAAATCTCACTCTCCGAATCATATTGATCTATGTTTTATTGGTATCCAAATTATTTATAATGGCTAGTGACCAATGGACTTGGAGATCGACGATTGTGTGAACAGGAGGATGGCCATCCGCTTGGCGTGGGCCAAATTTGACTGCTCAAAGGAGGTATAAGGCCACTACTACAGGGATGGACGTTCAGATAGCTAATCCGCTGGATAGACAAACATGGCTTTGGCCATTCAAATAGCTAGCCATGCCGCTGCAGTTGCTCTAACAACTTTGAGCCGTGTGATGTCCAGACTCCGAATCACCACGTCGCTGCCTCACTTCGGTGGGACTCTGTTCAGATGGCACTGCAGCAAGAGCATATGGTCGGGACTGACAAGTGCATTCGTTGGAGCTAATTTGATGCTCAAGATGATACGGCCCCACTGAGAAAACCTTAGCAATAGAATTAGCAAATTGCATTGGTTTATTTTAATTCTACGCTTTAATTTCCAGATCATTAACTTTTTGTTATGATTCTTCCACTACGCAACGAAAAACGTCAAGGGCCGGTTAAAATGGATTTGTAATGCCGGATTTTACCACCGCATTTTTATAACTAGCTTTAGGAATAATTTAGTTTAGTGCTCAAAGGGCTCTTGTAATTGCAGTTTAGCGACCCAAAGGTTCGTTTGGATCACCGAGCAGATATGCAGAGCTCCCTCGCGGCCAACGTCATCACAGCTGCATGCGGAACTACTGCTATACCATATAGTACATGCATAGGGATGAAATCAGTTGGAAATGATCGACACAATGCATTATTGTTTCTTATCATATTTCTTGTACTCGAAATGATACTGAATAACGATAACATTAACGGAAAAATTGATATATCGGAAACGAAACCATGGAACAGAACATGTCGATACCAGTAATTCAAATCGGAACAACACAAGCATAAGTGCACAAAATCGACAACAATTTTAACAACCAATACTTAGCGGTGTCTTATACGATCCAGATTTACCATTGAAAAAAACTATGACACCTCTAGTGCAATCCCTAATGTAATTTTACATTTCATTTTGTGTCCTTTTACCAGCCTAAAGGGTGTATGTTGATGGCGTTTTTTGACACGTGTCAGAGCCGGCTTGGAAAGGGTTGATAGGAAATCGGATTAAGTTCAAGGATAGAGTTCGGAAATCGAATCGGATGCGTCTCGGTATCGAACTAAGGCTTCCGAATCGGATCGGATTCGGATGAATGAAGGCGTCGTGAGCTTTGGGCTGAATTGGGCCGCTGATGGGCCAGATCGTCTAGGGTCTTAGTTAAAGAAGTTTCTTTCTTTCGCGTCAAGTCTGTTCATGTCGTAATCGACTTGGAGTCTGTAATTTCAGGGTATAAATATAAACCCTGAGGGTCGTGGAAAATGCTAGATACACATCAATAAACAAACCTTTTACTACCTTGCATTTACTACCTGCAATTTACATACAAGTCGGCGACTTCGCCAAGCTTTTTTCTCTTTCAACGAGTTCTCCTGGGCTAGTCAAGGCGATCCAGATCTCCAAGGCTTGCTCGTGAGTTCCGCTTTTACCGAGTAATTTCTAGGCTTTAACCTCCGGGCGCATCGCTGTGGTTTCGTCTAGATTTATTCAACAGTTATCGGTATCTGCTAGATCTGCAAGTCTTTTCTTGTTGTTTTAGCTTTTACCACCATCTATCCAGCTTAGGGTTTTATCTAATCGGCTCTGTCAAAGGCGTAATCTTAGGATTTATCTGATAGCTGATTAATATTGCTCTAAGTGTTGTTTTACTAAGCTTTATCGGATCGCTTCACGGTTGTCTCTTATTGCTTAGTCATCAATCGGCTTTCTGCTGTTTGATCTATCGAAATCGGCTCTCTGTGCTGTTTTCATCTTGTATCAGAATCGGACTTTCAACGTGCAACTGAACTAACGCGAGAATCGGCTCTTCGGCTGTTTCTCAATCTCCGATTTTATCCTTGTCAATCAACAGGTTCGATTGACTGGCACACCCCGGATTTCAAGGCCATGCCTTAGCTCGTGCGTTGGCGCATCTGTCTCCGCCTGATTTTTGCGTCAACACACTTTTGGCACGCCCGGTGGGACCCGAGAAGAAAAGCTCGCGATGGCACCAAAGAAGGCACCAACTGACAAGGGTACTGAAAAAGAAGGCAATCTGAGTGACGTGAATCCTGAAAACATCATTGATGTAACTTTTGAGGATCTCAATGAGGAACAGAGGAAGGAGTTTGAACTTCACCAGGAAGAATACCGTAAGGAGTATCTCAAATCTTTCATGTCTACTAAAAGAGGAGAAGCCATTAAAAAAGCTCCACTTCCGCTCCCTCGTACGATCACTATTGCTAAATCATCTGTAAAGCTACAGGAGATGGTTGATGTTTCTACTAGGAATGCTTTCATTACTCAGTCTCTTGTGTTGACAAACACGGTACGCAACGCTGTATTGATTCAGCTTCGTGAGGATCCAACAATAGCAGGGTTTAGAGGTCCAGCATACCATCCTCCATATCCTTTTTATGGAAGTCCTCCCTTTTATGGAAGCCCTCCTTATTTTGGAAATCCTACTGTATCAGCATTCGGATCGGTTTCGTTTGCGTCAAGTTCTACTGCTGGGTCCTTTGGATCAATTCCGCTTTCATCAAATACTACTCCTGGGATCTTTGCATCGGCCCCAAATATGTCTACCAGCATCAGTGGATCAACTACAGCTACTTTTTCAGCACCTACATCTGCAGGATTGGCATCGGACACTACATCTATTCCGGAATCTTCTTCTATGGGTGCCATGAATGCTCAGAACCAATCGGCTGGAGCTGCGAATTCTCAAAGCCAATCGGCTAGTCAGCCATCTGGATCGGTTAATGGGAACACAATGTCTATGAGTTCGTCAGGGAATTCAGCTTCCAAGATGGCAGGACTACATACTTCATCCCAATCGGACCCTAAGAGTTTGGGAACCGGCACTTATAATCCAGAAACAGGATGGGGTATGCCACCCGATTTCGGCAAGAAAACCGAGGAAGAATCTGCTTCTCAGGGTGGAGGTGTTGCTTGGGTTCAACATAGCGATGGGGAAACTTGGTCTCTTGTGGCTAGTAACTACAAAACCCTATATCAGATGCGAGTGCTAGCCAATTTTACTCCATTCAATACTCAGCAACCTTATCAGATGGTGCAGTCCAACGGTGGTCAAGCTAATACATCGGTTTCTCAACCGATTCAAACCTATGCACCTCCAAATCCTACTGTACCTCCTGCTTCGACGGCACCTCAGACTCCACCACCTGCTAGCTTTCAGTCCAAAGGACCACCATTGTCTCAATCGGATGAACAACCTACAGAGCAATCTACTAAAAAACCGATTGATTGGTCTTCACAGATAGCCGATGTGATTCAAAATCAATTCGGCTTAAAACCGAAGGTTCAAAGCGTCATGTATCGACCTCCTAGTCCTGCACATTATGACATTATGTCTTACCCTCCTCGCTATCGGATCCCTGAATTCACAAAGTTTACTGGTCAGGATGATGTTTCAACTGTTGAGCACGTTAGCCGATTTCTTATGCAATGTGGAGAAGCTGCCAATGTTGATGCATTGAGGGTCCGATTGTTCTCGAGTTCCTTGTCTGGATCGGCTTTCAATTGGTTCATGACTCTGCCGCCCAATTCTATTGTCTTATGGTCCGATCTGGAAAGTCAGTTTCATCAGTATTTCTTTGCTGGGGTTCATGAGAAGAAGCTTTCCGATTTGACCAACATGAGGCAGAGAAACGATGAATCGGTTTCTTTATACATTGCCCGATTCAGAGATGTCAAAAATAAATGCTTCAGTCTGATGTTGACCGATAAGCAACTGGCTGATGTGGCTTTCGATGGACTTCTGCCCTATTTAAAAGAAAAAATTTCTAATCAGGAGTTCGAGAGCATAAGTCAGATTGTGCAAAGAATGATGGGGCATGAAATTCAGCAGTATGAACCTAGAAGAAATTATGAGAGAAGGGTGAATTATGCTGGCTATGGATCCGATTGTGAATCTGATGAGGGGGAAGATGTCGGCCTTGCTGAGTGGGTTAAAAATAATAAGAAGCCGATTTCGGTTCCCTTTGCCAAGAAAGAACCTGAAAGATTCGGCTTTGACATTACAAAGGCCGATAAAATCTTCGATATGCTTCTGAGAGAAGGGTTGCTTAAATTATCTGCTTATCATAGGATTCCCTCAGAAGAAGAATTAAAAAAGATGGTTTACTACAAGTTCCATAATGCTACATCGCATAATACAAATGATTGCAAAGTATTCCGTCAGCAGATACAATCAGCTATCGATCAGGGAAAAATCAAATTTGAATTACCCAAGAAACCTGTCAAGCCGATGAAGATTGATCAGCATCCTTTCCCTGTTAATATGGTAGAAATAGCTAGAGAAGAAGTCCCCAAGAAAATGCTTACTTTGCAATTGGCTAGAGAGAAAGGGTCTATTAATCCTAAAGTCCAAGTTACTATGACTGATTTCAAAGGAAAAGGAAAATCGGAGGAAGCTGGAAGTTCTAGAAGTCAGGAGAGGCGAATTACCTCCCGAGGGCTGATTAATAAATTCCAGAGGGAAAATGAGCAGCACCGATTTAAAGAAGAGATGAGGCAAAGCAATGCTAATCATTGGAGATGCCCGTTCTTCATCTATTGCTGGGAAGAAGGGATTAAATTGCCAACTCCTGAAAATTGCCCCGAATGTAATGGGCAAGGATGGAATTCTCGGCCAATAAAGAGGCCGCGTTTTGATGAGAGACATGATCGGTCTAATGTCCGACATCAAGAAGATCGGCGATCGGGTAGCAGAGATCGACAAGATGACTCGAATCGGCGTATTCTTGTCCATGAGAGACTTGGTCGTAGGGTCGATATAAGAGACCGATTGGGAAGAAGACCATATATGAGCCAGGAAATTGAAGACATGGCTAATGATCGGGTCCCTGATGATGAGATCATGCGTAGAGATCCTGAAAGACGACCGATTCATGATCGACAACCCTCTCACCGATTCAAAGAACCCCAGCCACAATGGTGCCCTGAGGGATTAACTAAGTCTCAGAAAAGACGTGTTCAACGGTTAAGGCAGATCGAATTGGAAAGAACAACGTCGGGCTAATAATAAAGGGCGTCGAAGCTTGGTTTGGCGCAGGAAGGCTCAAGATGATGATAATAATACTCCGGCTGCTGACGTTCTGATGGCATTTATTTGCCAAGGGAATTTATGGCGTCAGATGAAATAATTGAATCGGATATCGAAGATAAAGTTGCTCAGTTAACTTTTGAATCGGCGCCTGCTACTTTTGAAAAGCCAGAAGAAGAGGACCGACAGCATCTAAAGCCTTATTCTTAAAGGGATATATTAATGGAACTCCAATGACTAGGATGTTGGTTGATGGTGGTGCTACTGTCAATCTTATGCCATATGCCGTGTTGAGAAAACTCGGCCAAGGAGAATCCGATTTGATGAAAACCGATCTGATGCTACGGGACTTTGAAGGAAAAACCTCTCCGGCCCGGGGGGCACTTTGTGTTGATTTAACGATCGGAAGTAAAACTCTGCCTACTACGTTCTTTGTTATCAACGGCAAGAGTTCTTATAATATGCTCTTAGGACGAGATTGGATTCACGCCAATTGTTGCATTCCATCTACGATGCATCAATGTGTGATTCAGTGGGTCGGAGATTCGGCTCCGCCTCTCCCCGCGTGCCACGGTTCCGCCCAGTCCTACCGACCACTCGCACATCGCCTCGCCCTTGCCCTAGCTTCCCAAGCCCTAAGCTCCACCTCAGCTCCGCCGACGAGCTCTCCTCTTAGATCCGCCTCCGCAGCCGACCCCGCCAAAACCACTCGGTGGCATACAAAACCACTCGGCGCAGCAAAACCACGTCGAGCCCTTCAGCCAAACCAATCGAATCCTCCACCACAAAAAAAGCACTTCGGGCATAGCCGCAGCCGAGCAGCTTCCGCCATCCCGCCACCGTCACGCCACCCCCGATCACCAATCCACTCTGATCCACTCGAGGTAAGGCGGTGTGCGTCTCTAAGCTCCAAGACTGTTCCACCTTGTTTTAACCAGTCGGCGAAGCTTCCGAGTGCTTTCTGTTCGCAGAAGCCTTGTAGCACTCTACTGCCTGCCTGTTTAATAGAAGAGCTTAGTTGAGCTGGCTAACTTACATACTAGTTTAGAAATGGAATAGTTCAAGCAGCAAGATCCTTTGATCTTTTTAAGCTATCCTTTGGCATGTGAGCTTGCTTAGACTAGTTTAGTCCCTGGTAAATTTTTAAGGACTCTTGGATGATAGTGTGACTTCTTAGGACTTAATCTTGATGTTAGTGTGCTGTCTGGTTTTTGTTGTTGAGATTAATGAATGCTTGACCTTGGCTTAAATCTTGGTCAGCAAATTAAGTAACTCACAAAGAGCACACAGTAACTTTCTCATATTTTAATAGTGAACCAAACTGCCAAAATAATTTATGGAAGTTGTTTTTAATAAATGGTTAAATAAACTGAAATCATCACACACACACTCTTACTGTTTTGTGTGAAATCAAATATAATTATTGTATGTGTACGCAATCACCTTCAACAAATTAAAAACCACTCGGGTTCGTCATTATGCAACTGTGATGACTCGACCAAAGATCATACTCTTATTGCATATGCATTCGTGTAGAACCTGCCCTCGCCGATGGAGACTACGAGCTGATCCCCGCTGAAGGAGGAGGCCAAGCAGAAGGCGAGGTGAACGCTGTCCAGGTCGAGCAAGACCCGAACACGGTTGCAGAGGACTCCCAAGCTAACTTTGTGCCCGAAGGCAAGCCCCGGAGCATGTCCTATGTTTCAAATACATGCAATTATGTTTGGCTATGTTTATGTTTGTGCATTTACGTTCAGGAGTTGATTGAAACCCTAGTTGCATGATCCTAGGTACCTATGCTTTGCAATACTAGCATGATAGGTCGATAGCTGCCCCGCTATAAGGACCCGGTAAAAGCCGAGTGATTTCCTGTCACTCGCGAGATATAGGAATCGACTGCTCTACTTATGTTGGAATCATAAGGATGACGGGCGGGGATTTTTGTCATGTAGATGCCCCGTCCGTGTATGCTAATGTTGGTTAAGGCCGAATGGTGTGGTACCGACGGTTAAGCTTTTGAAAGTACCAAGCGCTTGTCGATTCTATGGGGTCGGTAAGTTTAGTACCTACATGACTCCAGGGTGCGGACTTTTTCCGACTCCTTCCGGGAACGTTTTCCCCATGCCTCGAACATGTGGGTACGAGGGGCGTAAGTGTTGGTTCGGCCAAGCCTTAGACCTCGTATGCCAGGGGGAGCTTGGTCCTGGACGCGACTGGAAGATTGGTGGGAACTACCTGGTAGCGCTAGCCTTTGGCTGAGTGCGATGATCCGAGTGTTTGGGTTCCCCCTTGCAAGGTTGAAATCGGTTCGAACTGTCTGTCTCTCGCAGCTAATGAGACTGCTTAATCCCGCTGCTGCATTGAGTAAGAAGTGGAACATGATGATGGAAAGAAACTTGATGCTTGCTTAATTGCTTGCTCCACTTGCTTGATTTAGTACAGGTTGCTTACCTAGAATGGTTAACTTAACTAGAACTTGATGCTAAAATGCTGAAAGTAAGGATCCACTCTTAGCCGCTCTTTGGCAAAACAAACCACCAGCCAAAAGCCTTGCATGTCTAGAAGTTGGTGATGTAGCTGTCACCCGACGGTTAAGTCTTGCTGAGTATTAGTATACTCAGCCTTGCTTGTGGCATTGTTTTCAGGTAGCGCTCTTGAGGAGATGGTTGCCGGTCTTACTTGGCCAACCACTCTTCCTCCAGGCTGGTCTGTTGTTTGGGACGAGGATGCTTCAGAGTGACGTCACGACGGCTTCACGTGATGTTGCTACGACTCCGAATAATTAGTTGTCTTCCGCTGTTTTCAAAACTCTGAGATAATGGTACTTATGCATTGAACTTGGTTTTGTAATGATTTTACCTCAAGTGGGACCTGATTAAATTGTGGATGTGTTGTAATCTCTGGGATCCACCTTTGAGTGGGTTTTTGTATGACTGGTTGCGATCGAGGTAACTATCCGTGGTTGCATCGGGCTTGACCCGACAGACTGTCAAGTTACTCCGATTTAATTGCGTGATGACCAATGGAAGGTTAGCGCACTTAAGCCGGATTAATTTGAGCGGTTCTGCCACAGCTGGTATCAGAGCAAACAGTCGTACACCAGAGGTTTACACGGTCCCAACACACTTGTTTTGCAATAAAACTTGACCAACTAGTGCTTTGTGAAAACTCGTTGGATCGCTAAGGATTAACTAGACCGTGAAGCCCTAGAGGGAATTTCGGGTTGTTTCAGGTGGCTTGCTAATTATGGTGTATTTGACTAACCTGTCCAGCACATCTTGCCCACGTGTTTTATACGTGCGCTGGTTTCCGTGCCCGTGTGCACGAAGGGTGATAGGATCTCCATTCCAAGGACCCTATCATTACGGTTGTGTATGAGTCGCCACATGTTTTATATGTGAGCAAGGTCTTGATGGTATGGTTCTAATTCAAATGAGCCTATCATCCTGGTTGTTCGCCATGTTCGAGACATGTGCATGATGCCGCATCACGAGTTATGCGAAGGGTTGTGTGCTCTATTCAAAAGGAGCGTACGACCTAGACTAGATGCACTGTCCATGCAGTGTTGAACGCATGGATACCGTTTTTATAAATGAACGGTAATGAATGGGGACGCTTCCGTGGCGTGCTGGCTCGGAAGGTTCATGGTTTTCCTGCAGGTACACTGACTCCGTTCGTTTAAGGTTACGCTGGTCCGAGTGACGACTAGTTATTATAGGGAGAGACGTATATTGTGCCTCGCCACCGGCAACTAACTACGTACGCCAAGGCTTCTTGGTATTTGTGAGGACGTTTTTAGTTCTTTTGCATCATGTTAATCACCTTAAAAATTGTGAAGTTAACTAGAAGCAAAGGAAGTAAAAATCATAAATCCCACACACTTCCAGAAGTCTGTCAAAACTGTGTTTCTTTCTGGTCCGAATTTTCTTCGGGTCATTAAAACCACTCGGCTGGCTGGGCTCTTAAATAAAAGTTGTTCATAATTTCATAAGCAAGCTCCTGTAAAAATTTCAGAATTTTTGGATAAGTAAAACTGGAGTTTTGACCGAAACCAGAGCTGTCTGTTTGCTGGAGAAATCTGGCCGACCGCCAGTTGGGAACTAAGTGTTCACCCATCTTGAACCCAAAACCAAAGCAACCTCAGAATACCAAACTTATGGTTGATAACCTTAAGAACAACCTGGTAAAATTTGGGAGCTTTTGGTTGGGTAGTTTCAGAGTTGCACTCGTTTCCCATCGCTGTTCCGACCTCCTTTCTACTTCCGCACAGTTCTTACTCTGTTCCTTTGGTTCCTTTCTACAGATGGCAGACGCGGCTTACTTTGCGTTTGGCACGGACGGTTTTCTCCACTCTGATTGCCTCGCTTGGGAGGGTTTTCCCTCTATCTTGTGGGACGCTCTGAGTACCGCCGGCTACGCCTCACCACCCCTCTACTCGTGCCGCGAGTACCTTCAGGATGGTGTGCTTCGTTGCATCACCAGGGTCTACGTGCCACCACACCCTCACCACCCCGAGTGGCCTTTGTTCGACGCCGAGGTGATAGGTCACAGGTTGACTGACACCGTGGAGCTCGCTGCCTTGCGGGTGCTGAACGTCTTTTGTGACTTCCGCCCCGTGGAGGTGATGACTTCTCCACTTGGGTTGCTTCCTACCGCACAGCCTGACGACCCAGCTTGGGTGGAGCGCCGAGCTCACGTGAAGGCAGTTGTTGAGTGGACTGGTGCTGTTCCTACCGCTCAGGGACTAGCGCGGTATGTGAACACATTCTCCAGGCTTCTTACACTACTTCAGGGAGGACTAGCCGACTCGGTCGAGTACGGTATGGCTTCCTACCGATCTTTCCGACAGCTGCAGTATGACTACACCACTCAGGCCCTGGAGGCAGCCGACTCAGACACGGCTATGGCCAACTTCCAGGCTCAGATTGGTGACTTACTTGGACAGATCACCACTCTTCAGCAGGAGCGGGAGACTCACTTGGCACAGATGGCCGAGATGCAGGGGCAGATGGTCTCGCTGCATAACGAGCGAGCTGGGCTTATTGAGCGTGTTGGAGAGCTAGAGGACCAGGTTCACGACCTGAACCTTGACGTTGAGGACGCTCACCAGCACATCGGGATCCTCCAGCAGCAGGTTCCTCTTGAGCAGGACGTTGAGATGGTCGATGAGGAGGAGGAGCCCATGGAAATAGAGATTGACCCCGAGGAGGTTCAGGGCATGTCCGGCACGGATACACTTAGTGACTTGCCCCCACTGCCCACGACACCCGGTTCACCCGCCGAGAGTGAGGCCTCGGTCAACAACCTCGATGATTTCTAGATGTCGGCAGTGTTACTCCTCAGCGTAGCCTACTTTTGGACAGTGATGTAATAGGCTAGCTTCGAGTTGAGTATGTCTTTTGTGCAGCTTAACCATGATGTAACTTAGGGTAGAGATGACCCTAGAGTTGGTGTTTCGATGTGGTTGTAACCACTAAACTCTGCAGCTGGATCTAGTTCGAATTTTTAATGCATGTATTTCTCATTTCTGGGCTAAATGATGAATACCAAAGTTGTGAAGAATCTCATAAGCAAGATGCTTGCAAAATTTCAGCCCTTTTGGTTAAGAATTGTGAGAGTTAAGTACGTTTGATGAGCCTCGGCAGTTTAGAAGACCACAAAAGCAGAAACGTTAACTTCGAATTTTTCGCCCTAGCTAGAGTGCGAATCAACCTAGAGCGAAACACGAAAGTTGTAGCGCTTTAAATTCTCTAGCTGCTGGCGAAAGTTCAAAACTTTTGGGCGTGTAACCTGGGAGATATGAATTTTCTTCCCTGACAGCCTTGCTGATCAGAAAATTTCTGCAATGGATGTTTACTGTTTTCACGCATGATTGCCTTGTCTACCTTGTATACGAGTTACGAAATCATGTGGCTGATGGTAAATGATTCTTGCAGATGGTTGACTCAACCCGCCACACCAACTTCACCGCCGGGCAAGCCAGTGGCGCCCAGGCTAACCAGCAACCGTTGCCGCAGCCCCCGCAGAACCCAATGGAGGCGTTTTTCGTCACCCAAACTGCGATGATGCGGGAGATGCTTGAAGTGCAGCGACAAGCTAATGCAGCAACGCCCAGGAGGACATCAGGATGCTCAACCCCAATGTTGCTCGCTATGAACACTTCCTCAGCACTCAGCCACCGACCTTCCATGAAGCAACTGAACCACTGAATGCTGATGCTTGGATTCGCGCTGTGGAATCAAAGTTCTCGGTGCTTGCCCTACCATGCTCTGAGGAGAGCAAGGCTAGGTTTGCTGCTCAGCTACTCAGAGGACCCGCCCTCATCTGGTGGGAGAATCACCTGGTCACCCTTCCAGAGAACACGGTGATAACTTGGGCCGACTTCAAGACCGCCTTCAGAGCCCACCATATCCCGGAGGGTTTAATTGAAAGGAAGTTGAATGAGTTCCTGGCATTGACCCAAGGCACTCAGGACTGTGTCCCAGTATGCCCAGGCTTTCAACAACCTTTGCCAGTATGCTGGTACCCATGCTGACACAGATCAGAAGAAGATGGACCGCTTTCACAGAGGCCTCAGTGCAAAGCTCAAGGAACGTTTGAACCCCATCCGTACGGCCAACTACAATGAGCTGGTCAACTTGGCCATTACTCAAGAGATGCCATTGTTTCCCTCAAGGCCGAGAAGAAGAGGAAAGCTCCTATGACACAGGTTGCTCCATCAACTCAGAAGTTCCGGATTGTTCAGAACACTCCTACCTCCAACCCCCAGAGGCCAGGACAACAGGGACGCTGGACTATCAGGCCACCCCAGCAGAATCAGAGTCGTTTCCCTGCTCTTCAGCAATCCGCAGCCCCACGCCCCAACTATCAAGTCCCCACTCGTCCAAGCAATGGGAGTGCTTGCTTCAAGTGCGGGCAGACGGGTCACTATTACAAGGACTGCCCCCTAGAACAAGCAGCAAACCAAGGACGGCGCAGAACCAGGGCAAGGGAAGAAAGCAGACGGTGCAAGTCCGTCAAGGGAGGATCAACTTCACCACCCTTGCAGAACTACCCGAAGGAGCGCCAGTTATGACGGGTACTTTCTATGTCCACAATTACCCCGCTGTTATACTGTTTGATTCCGGTGCAACGCATAGCTTTATCAGCACAAGGTTTTGCACCAAGAGTGGACTAAATCTCACCCAAACCGCCACCCCCTACGTAATCACTACACCGGGTGGGAAGGTCTCAACAAATCAGAGGTCAAACCGAGTACCACTAGTTATGGGCAGCAAATTGTTTAAAACTGACCTTATTAGCGTGGGATTGGATGGAATGGATATAATTTTAGGGAATGGATTGGATGACTAAACACCGGGTCATACTTGATATTCCCGAGAGGGTAGTTGAGATTCACTCACCACTCCTAGGTCGCACGGATCTCTATCTGCCGCACAAGTCTACACGAGCTCCCATATCCTTTCTATGTCCGAACTCCGGATAGAGGACATTCCCGTGGTTTGCGAGTTCCCTGATGTCTTTCCAGAGGACTTGCCAGGTATGCCCCCTGACCGGGACATCGAGTTTGTCATTAAACTGCAACCGGGTACTGCTCCTGTATCCAAACGACCATATAGGATGTCACCCGTAGAGCTGGCTGAATTGAAAATGCAATTGCAAGAGTTGCTTGACAAAGGCTTTATCCGACCAAGCACCTCACCTTGGGGATGTTCGGCCCTCTTTGCTAAAAAGAAGGACAAAAGCTTGAGGTTATGCGTGGACTATCGCCCTCTCAATGCAGTGACTATCAAGAACAAGTACCCCTTACCCCGCATTGACATTCTCTTCGATCAGCTAGCTGGTGCCAAAGTCTTCTCTAAGATTGATCTTCGTTCTGGGTATCATCAAATCAAGATCCGTCCTTGTGACATTCCAAAGACTGCTTTCTCTACTAGGTATGGTCTATATGAGTACCTAGTCATGTCTTTTGGACTCACCAACGCACCGGCTTACTTCATGTATCTCATGAATTCGGTCTTCATGCCTTATCTTGACAAATTCGTCGTGGTCTTCATCGACGATATTCTGATCTACTCCAAGAATGAGGAAGAACATGTTGAACATCTTCGCATTGTTCTACAAACACTTAGAGATCATCAGCTTTATGCCAAGTTCTCTAAATGTGAATTCTGGCTCAACAGTGTCAATTTCTCGGGCACACAATTTATGATGAAGGTATTTCAGTGGACCCCGGGAAAGTACAAGAGGTCATGGATTGGGAAACTCCCAAGTCTGTTCACCAAATCCGTAGTTTCCTTGGACTTGCAGGATACTACCGTCGTTTCATTCCTGACTTCTCCAAGATAGCCAAGCCTATGACTGAACCTACTCAAGAAGGGAGCTAAGTTCAGATGGACGGAAAAGTGTGAAGAGGCTTTTCACACCTTGAGAAGGCTCCTTACTTCAGCCCCCGTTCTAGCACAGCCCGACAACACGAAGCCAGTATGACATCTACTGCGATGCTTCAGGCACCGGGTTGGGATGTGTTCTCATGCAAGATAGCAGAGTTATTGCTTATGCTTCTCGAGCACTTCGCCCACATGAGGCTGAATTACCCCACTCACGATCTTGAGTTAGCAGCTGTGATCCATGCTCTAAAACTTTGGAGACACCACCTTATGGGAGCACAGTGTAAAGTGTACACCGATCACAAAAGTCTCAAGTACATCCTTACACAGGCAGATCTGAATATGAGGCAACATAGATGGTTGGAATTGATCAAAGATTATGACTTGGAAATACTTTATCATCCGGGAAAGGCCAACGTTGTAGCTGATGCATTGAGTCGGAAGGCACATTGCAACTGTCTCACCGCAGACACCTATAGCCAGACCCTATGTGCTGAGATGAGGAAGCTTAGCTTGGAAATTGTTCCTCATGGCTCACTCAATAACATCTCCTTAGAACCGACTCTCTACGACAAGATCGCCACCGCTCAATCTCAGGATAAATGCATCAAGATCATTAAGGAAAGGCTCTCTGCCGGAGATAAGAAGTATCGTTGTTTCAGATTGGATCAAAAAGAGGTCGTACATTTTGGGAAACGTCTAGTAGTACCTAAACTCCGGAGCTCCGAAAGGAAATTTTGGATGAGGCTCACCTCTCTAAATTTTCCATTCACCCTGGAAGCAGCAAAATGCACCAAGATTTGAAACAAAATTTCTGGTGGACAAGAATGAAGAGGGACATTGCCACGTACGTCTCGGAATGCGATACTTGCCAGAGGGTTAAGGCCAGTCACCTTAAGGTAGCTGGAACATTACAACCTCTTCCGATACCTTCCTGGAAGTGGGATGACATAAGCATGGATTTCATTGTTGGATTGCCCCTTACCTCTCAGAAACATGATTCCATTTGGGTTATCGTGGACCGACTCACGAAAACCGCTCATTTCATTCCGGTACGCACTACTTACCGTGCTGACCAGTATGCCGATATCTACTTCGAGCAAATCCTTCGTTTACACGGAACCCCCAAAACTATCATATCAGACAGAGGACCCCAGTTTATGTCACGGTTTTGGCAAAGATTGCAAGACTCCTTGGGAACCAAATTAGTCCACAGTTCCGCATACCACCCCCAAACAGATGGCCAAACCGAAAGAGTTAATCAGATAGTTGAGGACATGCTGAGAGCTTGTGTCATACACTATGATAAGAATTGGGATAAGTGTTTGCCCCTCGCTGAGTTTTCTTACAATAATAGCTACCAAGCCAGCCTAAAGATGGCACCGTTTGAGGCACTTTACGGCAGAAGATGTCAAACCCCGTCGAGTTGGTCGCAGCCGGGTGAAAGACAAGCCCTTGGCACGGACCTGGCCGAGGCAGAGGAAAAAGTGAAAGTAATTCAGGCTAACCTGAAGGCTGCCCAATCCCGACAGAAGAGTTACTATGATAAAAGGAAGAAGCCCCTACAGTTCTCTGTGGGAGAACACGTCTATCTTCGAGTCTCACCCACTAAGGGAGTACTAAGGTTCGGAGTAGAAGGAAAGTTGGCACCCCGTTACATTGGACCCTACGAGATCATAGAAACCTGTGGGCCGGTAGCATACCGAGTCCAACTCCCCGAGAAGCTGTCAGGTGTCCACAATGTTTTCCACGTATCTCAACTTAAGAGATGTGTTCGAGTTCCCGGAGTTGAGATTGTCGATCAAGACTTGGCCTGGGTAGAACCATACCTGACTCTCGTGGAACATCCTCTCCGGATTCTTGACCGCAAGGAAAGAGGAACAAGAAGGAAGATCATTAAAATGTACAAGATACAGTGGAATCATCACACGGAGGAAGAAGCCACATGGGAGACGGAGGATTACCTAAACACCAAGTTTCCGGGTTTTCTTCTTCTACATGATCGTAAGCATTCTTGCACACACTAGTTCTTTCTACACTCGAATCTCGGGTCGAGATTCTGTTTAAGGGGGGTAGGCTAGTGACAATCTAGGTGTTCATTAACTTAATCACCTGCTAAACCTTTTGTCTTAGCCTAAATTAAGTTTAATTTGGCCTCACCTAGATTTTCACTTAAGGAATCCTACCAAAAATTCCCTTACACCTCGGTGAACTTTTGACCTTTCACGGTTGGCATGGTTCAAAGTCGGGTTTTCACTTAAGAAACTCAAAAATCGACCAATACAAAAGTTGTTCAGTTTTTAACAGGACACATTTTTGTCAATTGGCTCATTTCGCGATTTTGAGTGGAAGGCACCTTAAATTCCAGTCAAAGTTAGTCAAAACACGGAAGTTCACTGCAGACTGATACCCGAGTCTGTGCTGTTTTCTACTCAGTTTTCTCTCGAATCCGCTCACTTTTCCTTAGGTCAACCTTTACAAAAGTTGTAGCTGGTAACCTGGAGCACAACTTTGCTTTTTGGAGATTTTGAACTTCAGTTCAAAATTTCGGAGAAAAGTTGGTTTGAATGGACGCACGGCATGTGTTCGGCGAATTGCCAGTGCTCTCCGGCGCTGCGCGAGTCACGCGCCCGACAACACCGCCACGCGGCGGCCAGCTTCTGACGCTAGACGTCGAGGTCGCGCCCAGCGCCTTAAATGTCGCCGCGCACGGTCTCCGCGGTTGTCCCCGACCAAAACGCTTTGTTCCCCGCGCCCCCCTCCGACTAGATGCGGCCCCACGTGGTCGCCGGCGACCCGCCGGCGAGCTGCAGCGCCGCTGCCCCGACCAGGGCCGGCAAGCCAATCGCCGTGGGCCCCAGCCTCTCGCCAACCGCTCGCAAGCTTCCCCCGACCGGCCACCGACCACCCAGCCCCGCGCCGCCCCGCCGCGACAGGCCGCCGACCGGCGTGCCATGTCCCCGCGGTAGCCATCGATGCGCCGCCTGAAGCTCCGCGTGTCCGCTTCGTTGCTCCGAGCCGCAGTCCGAGCCTCGCCTCGACTGCCTATAAAAGGCCCCGCACCCCGCACGCAAGCTTCCCCCTCCGCCGCTTGCCATTGCCACCCAGCGCTGCTCTTCCGCCGCTCGCTATTGTTGCCGCCAGGCTGCTACTCCGCCGCTCCCGCCGTGCGCACTGTTCCGCCGCCGTTCCTCGCCACTCGCACTCGCCTCGCCCTTGCCCTAGCTTCCCAGAGCCCTAGCTGCCACTCTCAGCTCCGCCGACGAGCTCTCTCCTTAGATCCGCTCCGCAGCCACCCCGCAAAACCACTCGAGTGCTACAAAACCACTCGGCGCAGCAAAACCACTCGAACCCTTCAGCCAAACCAATCGAATCCTCCACCACAAACCACTCGGGCACATTTCCAAACCACTCGGGAAGAGCCGCAGCCGAGTAGCTCCGCCATCCGCCACCGTCACGCCACCCCCGATCACCAATCCACTCGTGATCCACTCGAGGTAAGGCGGTGTGCATCTCTAAGCCTCCAAGACTGGTTCCACCTTGTTTATAACTAGTCGGCGAAGCTTCCGAGTGCTTTCTGCTCGCAGAAGCCTTGTAGCACTCTACTGCCTGCCTGTTTAATAGAAGAGCTTAGTTGAGCTGGCTAACTTGCATACCAGTTTAGAACTGGAATAGTTCAAGCAGCAAGATCCTTTGATCTTTTTAAGCTATCCTTTGGCATGTGAGCTTGCTTAGACTAGTTTAGTCCCTGGTAAATTTTTAAGGACCCTTGGATGATAGTGTGACTTCTTAGGACTTAATCTTGATGTTAGTGTGCTGTCTGGTTTTTGTTGTTGAGGTTAATGAATGCTTGACCTTGGCTTAAATCTTGGGCAGCAAATCAAGTAACTCACAAAGAGCACATAGTAACTTTCTCATATTTTAATAGTGAACCAAACTGCCAAAATAATTTATGGAAGTTGTTTTTAATAAATGGTTAAATAAACTGAAATCATCACACACACACTCTTACTGTTTTGTGTGAAATCAAAGATAATTATTGTATGTGTACGCAATCACCTTCAACAAATTAAAAACCACTCGGGTTCGTCATTATGCAACTGTGATGACTTGACCAAAGATCATACTCTTATTGCATATGCATTCGTGTAGAACCTGCCCTCGCCGATGGAGACTACGAGCTGATCCCCGCTGAAGGAGGAGGCCAAGCGGAAGGCGAGGTGAAAGCTGTCCAGGTCGAGCAAGACCCGAACACGGTTGCAGAGGACTCCCAAGCTAACTTTGTGCCCGAAGGCAAGCCCCGGAGCATGTCCTTTGTTTTCAAATACATGCAATTATGTTTGGCTATATTTATGTTTGTGCATTTACGTTCAGGAGTTGATCTGAAACCCTAGTTGCATGATCCTAGGTACCTATGCTTTGCAATACTAGCATGATAGGTCGATAGCTACCCCGCTATAAGGACCCGGTAAAAGCCGAGTGATTTCCTGTCACTCGCGATATATAGGAATCGACTGCTCTACTTATGTTGGAATCATAAGGATGACGGGCGGGGATTTTTGTCATGTATATGCCCCATCCGTGTATGCTAATGTTGGTTAAGGCCGAATGGTGTGGTACCGACGGTTAAGCTTTTGAAAGTACCAAGCGCTTGTCGATTCTATGGGGTCGGTAAGTTTAGTACCTACATGACTCCAGGGTGCGGACTTTTTCCGACTCCTTCCGGGAACGTTTTCCCCATGCCTCGAACATGTGGGTACGAGGGGCGTAAGTGTTGGTTCGGCCAAGCCTTAGACCTCGTATGCCAGGGGGAGCTTGGTCCTGGACGCGACTGGGGGATTGGTGGGAACTACCTGGTAGCGCTAGCCTTTGGCTGAGTGCGATGATCTGAGTGTTTGGGTTCCCCCTTGCAAGGTTGAAATCGGTTTGAACTGTCTGTCTCTCGCAGCTAATGAGACTGCTTAATCCCGCTGCTGCATTGAGTAAGAAGTGGAACATGATGATGGAAAGAAACTTGATGCTGGCTTAATTGCTTGCTCCACTTGCTTGATTTAGTGCAGGTTGCTTACCTAGAATGGTTAACTTAACTAGAACTTGATGCTAAAATGCTGAAAGTAAGGATCCACTCTTAGCCGCTCTTTGGCAAAACAAACCACCAGCCAAAAGCCTTGCATGTCTAGAAGTTGGTGATGTAGCTGTCACCCGACGGTTAAGTCTTGCTGAGTATTAGTATACTCAGCCTTGCTTGTGGCATTGTTTTCAGGTAGCGCTCTTGAGGAGATGGTTGCCGATCTTACTTGGCCAACCACTCTTCCTCCAGGCTGGTCTGTTGTTTGGGACGAGGATGCTTCAGAGTGACATCACGACGGCTTCACGTGATGTTGCTATGACTCCGAATAATTAGTTGTCTTCCGCTGTTTTCGAAACTCTGAGATAATTGTACTTCATGCATTGAACTTGGTTTTTGTAATGATTTTACCTCAAGTGGGACCTGATTAAATTGTGGATGTGTTGTAATCTCTGGGATCCACCTTTGAGTGGGTTTTTGTATGACTGGTTGCGATCGAGGTAACTATCCGTGGTTGCATCGGGCTTGACCCGACAGATTGTCAAGTTACTCCGATTTAATTGCGTGATGACCAATGGAAGGTTAGCGCACTTAAGCCGGGTTAATTTGAGCGGTTCTGCCACACGGGCTGGCAAGTCCACGCGGGATCCACACAATCCACAGGATGCAGGTACCCGACAGAAGGAAGCTAGCCAAGCCGAGGCGGCCGCCGAAGAGGAAGACGACGAGGAAACCACCCCTGTCTCAAAGGAGGGGAACGAGGCACCACAAGCCTCAAGCTACAGCCGAGATCCCACTTTCCTCCCATTCCCAGAACGGAGGAGAAGACCCGTGGCCGACGAACAATTCGACAAGTTCGTCGAGGTAATCAAGAAGGTGTACATCAACATACCATTACTTGATGCTTTGCAGGTCCCGACATATGCCAAGTACATCAAGGATATACTTAGCAACAAGCGGACTTTACCCACAAGGGAGATGGTACAGCTGACCGAGGAATGTAGCTCTGCTATACTCGGGCCCCACCTTAAGAAGAAAGATCCTGGCTGCCCCACAATATCATGCTCAATTGGAGGCCATGACTTCGACAACACCCTATGTGACTTGGGGGAGAGCGTCAGCGTAATGCCCAAGGTAGTCTTCGACCACCTTAAACATATATCGCTTGTCTCTACACCCATGTGTTTGCAGCTAGCGGATCAATCAATCCGCTACCCCCATGGAGTCACAGAAAATGTTCCAGTCAAGATCAGGGATTTCTTCATCCCTGTGGATTTCATCGTCCTAGATATGGAAGCCGGAGCAACGAACTCTCTCATTCTTGGGAGACCGTTCTTAAGTACTGCGAATGCAAACATTGACGTGGGACGTGGGACCATTCAACTGAGGATTAACAGAGGGACCGAGAGTTTCTCTTTCCGTCCTAAGGAGATCCCCCATCAAGTCAATATGGTCGAAGAAGTCATGCCCCGAAAGTCCAAGATGCCGAGCGTAGAAACGCTCATGAAGATGGTGGAAGCCTTCGCCGCCAAAGAAAAGAAGAGGCATGATCGCTATCATGCACGACAAAGGATATCGAGAACCAAAGCGCTGGACGAGCAAGCAAAGCGCGATAAGGAGGTTGAATCCAAGTCCCGTCCCGTCCGAAAGGAATGGCGGGTAAAAGCAGTCCCGAACAAGGATTCGGAGAGTTCCGCTCAGGACGAAAAACTCAAGCCCTCGCCATAAGGTATATGGTACGTATCTTTGCATTGCATATAGAATAGGTTTTTCATTCAATTCTTTTCATTCAGCACAGCATGTTTAATTTTCGAAGCTTGCATTCATATTTCATTTGTGCATTAGGTAGCATATAAAAAAAACAAAAAAATTTTCGGCCAAACTTCAGGTCGGCCGGCCCCACCTAGGCCGGCCGGCCCCACCTGTCATTTTTAATGGCCAGATCACAGCAAGCAAGGAACAAGAACATGTGGGAGGACACGACACGAGAGGATGGAGAAAATTGGACACAACCCCAGGCCGAACGGCCCCAGGCAGGCCGGCCGGCCTCATGCCACTGTTGCTGTCCCATCCTCACCTACCGGAGCACCAAGCATAGGACCGTGACCACCGACGCACAGAATGGGCACGACCGACGCCATGTGCAGGCCGATCGGCCTGCCTCAGGCCGGCCGGCCTCCCCTTGCTGCGCCTCTATAAAAGCTGGTGCCCAGCTCAGAAGGAAGACGCCCCAAGCACAGGTATGCGTGCATCCTGAGCGTTTCCCTTCTCCCTCGCTTGAATTTCGAAAATCTCTAAGTAAGGTTAGAGTTTAAACCACAAGAAAGTTCTGCTAAAATCCATTCTTGAATTCTTGTGAGAACAAACCCCTGCCGGTTGAACGAGAACGTTTGTGGTGGTTCTTACCCCACAAGAACGCCTAACCTCTGACTGTCTAACCCCTGATTTCCTTCGGGTATTGTGAGACTAACCTTTTGCAGGAATCATGTGGACTAAGGCACGTCAGACGGCACGCGGAGTCGTGACCAAGCTCACCTCTTCGAGCTCTCGCCGCTCTCAGGGATCATCTACTTCCCGAGATACTATGTCTGTCGACTCAACTCGACCAAACACAGAGTCCCAGGAGGAGGAGGTGCCTAGGAACAGGCTCCGCATCCGGATCATGACTCGGGTCGAGCACATCATTGCTCGGACCGAAGAAGAGAGAACGGTGCTGGACCAGCTCCAGAGCCGCTACTACACACACGCCAAGTACTTCGACCCCATGCTGCTGATCAAGACCGGTCTCGGAGGAGACATGGAACGGGCTTTCAACAATGCCGGATGGCAAAACTTCTACCCCGTCCCGGAAACAGGTTCGCACTTTCTTACTATGGAGTTTTTGATGAGTTTGAAAATCGAAGTTCGTCCCAACGAGACAAATATTTGCTTTCGGTTTTTCAACGAGGATTTTATCTTAACCCCGAAGCAACTCAGTGAGGCTCTTGGTTTCAACAAGAGATGCATCATTGATGCCAACCTGTTGGTGACTAACCACCGGTACAACCGTGCCGCATGGTGGGATAGCATCACAGGCGAGCCATCCTCGGGGAAAAATAGCATCACTGCCATCCAAAACCCCACTCTTCGTTTCCTGGCTGAAGTGGATCGCTATGGTGGTTCACCCACGCGCTGATTTGCGTCTTTGCCTCTTGCCTGATTTAGAGTGCCTTTATGCCATGGTCAAGAAAATTCGTTTCTCACCGGTCATGAGCATGCTTGATAACTGGCAGAGGTTAGTCACTGGCCAAGCCACAATTGACATAACCCCGCTAGTCACCCGCATTGCCACCCATGTTGGTGCTTTGCAGGGCGCTCAAGTCACTTTCCTTCCCGCTACACAAGAGTATCAGTCTTGCATTGGTTTAGACCATTTTATCCAGGGTCACTTGATGCGCGAGGGCCCTGGCCATACTCTTTTCATGTGTTATCCTGGTTTCATCGACGAAGTTGAGCTTCCATGCCCAGCTTTGTCGCTGAGATCAGCGAGAAGTCTAACCATGCAGCTTAGAAGGAGGGAACCCGCTCGCCACAGTGTTGCAGGCCTTACAACATGTGGCAGGCGAGCCAGGCATGACAGTGAAGCCGGAACTTCTACCGCACCACAGCCCGAGTACCGCTACCAGCAGCAGCCCGAGTACGACTACCAGCAGCCGACGGAGAACCCCACTGCCAACATGAACTTTGAGGAGGCGTTCGACTACCACTAAGGAACGGCAGGATACGGCCTGCAGGTCGGACCATCCGCCTCTGCCAGGTATGACTACGAGAACCCGGTCTCCTGGGGGATCGCTGATCTTAATACCAGGTTGGAGACGATGACGCTGCAACAACAGCAACTCAGAGATGAAGTTGCACACAACACTGATCTCACGCAACAGAACTGGGGGATGACCACATCCCTCTAGACCGACATTCACGGCTTCTTCGACTACATGCATTATGACGCCAACCAGTATTACCTGTGAGCTTCATCGAAGCTTGGGGAGTCTCAGGTATGATCAAAAGCCGTTGCCGTTGCCTTGCCTTGCCGTTTGCCTTGCCGTTTGCCTTGCCTTGCCTTTGCCTTGCCTTGCCTTGCCTTGTTATGATAAAATAAAATGCGTAAAAAAAATAAATAAAAAAATAAAATAATAATAAAAACATAATAAATAAAATAAAAGCTCCAAAAGATGTCTTTATGTATGGAACTATGGTTGAGAACCTCTGGAATGATGAAAAGGTGCTCTGTTTATGCCCTCTAAGTGCCTCGTGCTTAATCCTTTACTCTTGAGTATTTGAGTTCGTTGGCATTTAAGGATCCGCCATGATAAAACTGTGGGAGCAAGAGCACTTGTTCATTGTTTAAGTTATTGTGAGTTTTGATATGGTTTGTTTCGAGGTATAACTGCATGCTTAGTAAGGAACCTCTCGGAAGTTTTTATAAAATGTTACATGGTGAATCTTCCTCGATGGTTTAAAATGTCCTATCCAGAGCCTAAACAGTTATACATTTGTTGAACTACCATATGCTATCTTGATTTGCTTTGAGTCTTGTCGAATGGTAAAGTCCGCTTGCAGAAGGCACTTGACATTTACCGGTCTTCCCATCCACCTCAGCCTCAAAATGTCCGACTAGTCAAAGTCCCGCTCCGGGGTTGACGTCCACCGTCGATGACATACACTCACCTCATCATAAAGCTCACCCCAAAGGTCCTCAATTACTCCATACAAAGCTGAATTCCTCTCTGTTACCAAAGTAAGAGAAGAGATGTATTCAAAAAAAAATGGAGACAAATGCTCCATCTGAAAAAAAAGAGAGAGAGAAGAAACATCTCAAAAATATGAGAGAGAGAAATAAAATAATAAGGAGTCCCAAAGACCTTTGAGCATCACACCATCTCCCTCTCCATTTGAAACCCCATTGCAAAGACCGGAATTTGACGAGTGTCATCGCTCGCGGACCACTCTTCGACTCGACAACAGAAGTAACCAAGGTACTCCACTTCAGCCTTAGTGTAGGGAAAAATTGGTCAATCCCGACCAAGAGTGAGGATTAAACACCTTGAGTGACTCGAGAGTACCATCGGGGAATGAGTAAACCATATTTTGAAAAATTCATATCTCCGAGATGGAACCTGAAAAGTTGCAGGAAATACTTTAGAGATGACCGTTCAAGCTCTCAATAGCCCAAAACGTGAATCGATGCAGCCCCACGTGGAACCATGGTATGAGTTCTCTGTACGCCAACTTATTCAAGTGATTCGTGAGTTTTGGCTTAAGCACAGGGTACTTTAAGAGTATACACATTGAAGCAACTCCTGACCTACCGAACATAGAGTTTTAGCCTTGCTCGAGGACGAGCAAGAGTCTAAGCTTGGGGGCGTGTTGACGGCCATTATAACCTCGTAGTGACCGTCAACATTTCGGTAAAATGAGGATGATCATACCATACTCCATGCATAAAAGTATTTTTACTGACAAATTCCACAAGTTTTGGATGAGTTGTGTTTGCAGGATAAACCAGGAGAAACAAGGGCCAAACCTGGCACAAGGCCAGGCTGGCCGGCCTAGCCCAGGCCGACCGGCCTCCCCTGGCCAGGTCTGGCCACGTCATTGATCCACAAGCCATGCAAAGTGCCCAGGATGATCAAGCACCGTGCAAACAACGTCGGTTTGATCCAAGGACCCGGAAGGCCTAGAGGTGAAAGCACATGGATTGAAGGGCCCACATCCTAGGATTCTCGGACAAGCTTCAACTAAACGCAACTGTTACCGACCTTGGGAGAGCATCAGGACCGTTCATGCAGAGGACGGTGCCAAGTGGCACCAGGGCCAGGCCGGTCGGCCTAGCCCAGGCCGACCGGCCTCCCTCTGTGGCCGCCGTGTCTCTTCCTTCGCGTGAAGCTTAAGCAGGACCTTGGCATGCTAATGACGCTGACATCCACCCCCTGGAGGCTATAAAAGGCAGCTCATTCACCTTGGGAAGACACACACCACATATCTCAAGTCTTTACTTGAAGGGAGCTCTAGTATCTTTTTCATTTCTTAGATTAGGATTAGAGTTGGGAGTAGAGTCGAGTCGAGCTTAGCTCGGATCTTCGGAGTCTTCGAGTTCTGGTAAAGCTCTTGTATCCTTTCCTTCTTTTGAAGAGTTTATTTATATAATTACTTTCTTACTTTAGAGCTTAAGTTATCTTTTATATTTCTATCTTGCTCTTCTTTTAGATTAAAGATCTTGCTCTCTTTAGAGCAAAGTCCTATCCCCTTTAGTTTTAGTGTAGAGTTTAGTTTAGCTCTACCGGGCTTTATCTCGTGGGTTTGCTCGCCTTGACCGGGCCGTAAGACGCCTTAGGGAAGACGAGGATTTCTCTTGACAGGCCTCAAGAGAAATCTTAATCATCGAGTGCAGACGTGGTGTCTGGCTTGTTGATTAACTAGGAAGTGTGTTGCACCCCACGGAACTGCAGTGGTAGGCGGCAGGTGGTGACAGCCCTGTCCGTCCTTCGTAGTCCACCACGTTCGGGTGTACTCATAACAGTAGTGCTGAGCCCGGAGAACCCCCTCTCTCATCCCGTTCTGAGGTTCTCCCGTTCTAGCCGTCGAAGCGAGCTCTGTTCCCGGTATCTAAGCTAGGGTCTAGGCTAAGGCTAGAGTGCCTTTTGCTCTGAGTTAGAAAGAGTCTAGGTCCAGTCTCTCCCAACGTCTTTCCTTTTCTTTAGAAATAGGTGCTCCGTGTGTCGCTGGTCTTTCAGACCTTCTATCCGGTCATTAACTTGATCATTATCCACCCAAACCTAGAGTTTGTGCCCCTGGGTTTGTGGCTTGATATTTCTAGCAAGATACATCATTTCATTCTTCAATACACTTTAACCATCTGCTTCCCTGCGGAAATATAAATACGATACCCTGGGGTTACACCCAAGGTGAAGTGCTACAACGAGATATATTCTGTGCGCTTGCAGAATTAATTTTGCATACAACGACATATATCTACGCGCTCTTGAGCGTTGCTAAAACGTGACGCTAAGGAGTGCCAACACTCATGCGATTGCGTTTTTAACTCTGCCAACTCTATAGGTGACATCCTATATGGTCGCTTGGATACAGGAGCAGTACCCGGTTGCAGCTTAATAAGAAACTCAATGTCCCGGTCAGGGGGCATGCCTGGCAAGTCTTCCGGAAAGACGTCGGGGAACTCGCAAACCACTGGAATATCCTCAAGTCTAAGCTCAGCCAGTGAGCACAGATGGGAACTTGTGTAGACCTTGCGTGGCAGATAGAGATTGGTGTGGCCTAAGAGAGGTGAGTGTATTTCCACTACCCTTTCAGGAATATCAAGTATGACCCGGTGTTTAGTCATCCAATCCATTCCCAGAATGATATCCATCCCTTCCAACTTCACATTTATCAAGTGGGTCTTAAAGTTTTTACTGCCCAACATTATTGGCACATGCCATGCAATTAGGTTTGTTGAAATTTTACCACCCGGACTGGTGATCAAGTATGGTGTGGCAGTACCAGAAAGATTCAACCCACATCTTTCGCTGAACTTCGCACTTACAAAACTATGCGTTGCACCGGAATCAAAAAGTATAACTGCAGGTTGATTGTGGACAGAAAAGGTACCCGTCATCACAGGCGCCTCCTCGGGAAGATTCGTGAGAGTGGTGAAGTTGATTCTCCCTTGATGGACTTGCACCGTCTGCCTTCTTCCTTTGCCCTGATTCTGCACCCGTCCTTGGTTCCGCTGTTTATTCTGGGGGCAGTCCTTGTAATAGTGACCCGTCTGTCCGCACTTGAAACAAGCATTCCCATTGCTTGGACGAGCGGGAACTTGGTAGTTGGGGCGTGGGGAAGCGGGCTGCTGAGGAGCAGGGAAACGATTCTGATTCTGCTGGGGTGACCTGATAGTCCAACGTCCCTGTTGTCCTGGCCTCTGGGGGTAGGAGGTAGGAGTGTTCTGAACAATCCGGAACCTTTGATTTGATGGACCAGCCTGAGTCATAGGGGCCTTTGTCTTCTTCTCGGCTTTAAGGGCAGCAATGGCATCTTCTTTAGTAATGGCTAGGTTGACTAGCTCGTTGTAGGTAGTAGTCCGGATAGGGTTCAGGCGTTCCTTGAGCTTGGCACTGAGGCCTCTGCGAAAGCGGTCCATTTTCTTTTGATCCGAGTCAGCGTGGGTACCGGCGTATTGGCACAGGTTGTTGAAGGTGTGTGCATACTGTGACACAGTCCTAGTGCCTTGAGTCAATGCGAGGAATTCATTCAACTTCCTCTCAACCATGCCCTCCGGAATATTGTGAGCTCTGAAGGCGGTCTAGAAATCTGCCCAAGTCACCACAGTGTTCTCAGGGAGGGTAGCTAGGTAATGCTCCCACCAGATGAGCGCGGGTCTCCTGAGTAACTAGGCAGCAAACTTGGCCTTGCTCTCCTCGGAGCACGGCAGCGCGAGCACGGAGAACTTGGACTCCACAGAGCGAATCCATGCATCGGCGTTAAGCGGGTCAGCTGCTTCACTGAAGGTGGGTGGCTGGGTGCTCAAGAAGTGCTCATAGCGGGCAACGTGGGGCTGAGCATCATGGTGTCCTCCTAGGCGTTGCTGCATCAGCTGTCGCTGCACATCAAACATCTCCCGCATCATTTCGGTTTGGGTGACGAAAAACGCCTCCATCGGATTTTGCGGGGGCTGCGGCAGTGGTGGCTGGTTTGCTTGGGTGCCACTGTCTTGCCTGGCGGTGAAGTTGGTGCGGCGGGTTGAGTCAACCATCTGCAAAAATCATTTACTCATCAGCCACATGATCTTGAAACTCGTATACCAGGTAAACAAGGCAATCATGTGCGAAATTAGTAAACATTCATCGCAGAGTTTTCCTGATCAGCAAGGCTGTCAGAGGAGAAAATTTATATCTCCTAGGTTACACGCCCAAAAATTATGAATTCCTGTCAGCAGCTAGAAAATTTAGAGATCTACAACTTTCGTGTAACGCTCCAGGTCTGATTCGCACTCTAGCTAGGGAGAAAAATTCGAAGTTCACGTCTCTGTTTTTGCGGTTTTCAGAACGGGCGAGGCTCACCAAATCGTACATAACTCTCCCAATTCTCAACCAAAGGAGCTGAAATTTTGCGAGCATCATCCATATGAAATTCCTTACAACTTTGGTATTCATCATTTGGGAAAGAAATGAGAAATGCATGCATTAGAAATTCAAATCACAATCAGCTGCAGAGTTTAGCTGTTACAACCATATCGAATCGACAAACTCTAGGGTCAACTCCTACCCTAAGTTACATCATGGTCAAGCTGCACAAAAGACATACTCAACTCGAAGCTAGCCTATTACATCACTGTCCAAAAGTAGGCTACGCTGAGGAGTAACACTGCCAATCATCTGGAAATTGTCGAGGTTGTTGACCGAAGCCTCACTCTCGGCGGGTGAGCCGGGTGTCGTGGGTTAGGTGGTAAGTCACTAAGGGTATCCGTGCCGGACATGCCCTGAACCTCCTCGGGGTCTATCTCTATCTCCATAGGCTCCTCCTCCTCCTCATCTACCATCTCCACGTCCTGCTCTAGAGGAACCTGCTGCTGAAGTATCCCAATGTGCTGGTGAGCGTCCTCAACGTCTAGGTGGAGGTCGTGAACCTCGTCCTCTAGCTCTCCAACACGGTCGAGGAGCCCAACCCGCTCATTGTGAAGCGAGTCTATCTCCTCCTGCATCACTTCGATCTGGCCTAGGTGGGGAGCATGCTCCTCCTGCATCTCGGCCATCTATGCCAAGTGAGTCTCTCGCTCCTGCTGAAGGGTGGTGACCTGTCCAAGCAAGTCTCCAATCTGAGCCTGGAAGTTGGCCATAGCCATGTCTATGTCGGCAGCCTCCAGGGTAAGAGTGGTGTAGTCGTACTGAAGCTGTCGGAAGGACCGGTAGGAAGCCATGCCGAACTCAACCGAGTCAGCCAGTCCTCCCTGAAGTAGTGTAAGAAGCCTGGAAAACGTGTTCACATACCGCGCTAGTCCCTCAGCGGTAGGAACAACACCAGTCCACTCTACAACTGCCCTCACGTGAGCTCGACGCTCCAACCAAGCCGGGTCGTCGGGCTGCGCGGTAGGAAGCAACCCAAGTGGGGAAGTCATCACATCTACAGGGCGGAAGTCACAAAAGACATTCACCACCCGCAGGGCAGCGAACTCCACGGCGTCAGTCAACCTGTGGCCTATCACCTCGGCGTCGAATAAAGGCCACTCGGGGTGGTGAGGGTGTGGTGGCACGTAAACCCTGGTGATGCAATGAAGCACACCATCCTCAAGGTACTCACGGCACGAGTAAAGGGGTGGTCAGGCGAAGCCGGCGGTGCTCAGAGCGTCCCACAAGATAGAGGGAAAACCCTCCCAAGCGAGGCACTCGGAGTGGAGAAAACCGTCCGCGCCATACACAAAGTAAGCCGCGTCTGTGATCTGTAGAAGAGGAATCAAAGGAACCGAGTAAGAGCTGTGCGGAAGTAAAAGGAGATCGGGACAGCGGTGGGAAAACGAGCGTAACTCCGAAACTACCCAACCAAAAGCTCCCAAATTTTACCAGGTCGTTCTTAAGGTTATTAACCACAAGTTTGGTATTCTGAGGTTGCTTTGGTTTTGAGTTTGAGATGGGTGAAAAACTTAGTTCTTAACTTGCTGTCTGCCAGATTTTCCCGGCAAACAGACTGCTCTTGTTTTGGTCATAACTCCAGTTTTACTTACCCAAAAATTCTGAAATGTTTACAGAAGCTTGCTTATGAAATTATGAACAACTTTCCTTTAAGGTTCCTAGCCATCAGAGATGTTTTAATGACCCGAAAAATTCGGACCAGCAAGAACCACAGCCCGTTGCCCCGTCGGCATCGTCAACGCGTCGACGGCCCGGCTTCCCATTTGGCCATCTACTGTGCCGAGGCAGGGATTGCCCCCCAGGCTCATCTGGAGCTGTTTCTACAAGGGCATGACTGCACGACAGGCGGCGGTTTTCATTCTATTTGGCTTCGGTCCTCACATTGAAGAACGAGGAAGCCCACTACTCCAGACTTTAATATTATTTGGACTCTTCGGAATTCATTTTTTCAAATATCACTTGGGAATTCATTTATTTACCGCTTCGGAATTTAGTTTTCCGAGCCTGCAGTCGACAAATTGAGCTTGTTCGACATTTAAGGTACCCCTCGTTTCTGTTCTGCATTTATCTTTGGGACTTCAGCAATATATAATCCTCGGAATACAAAGCAATGTCATGCTTTGATCAGTATCATGCTTTTTATATTCTAAAAACGGCTATACCTTCGGATACCGTATCGAGTCCTGAGCTAACCGCTTTAGAATTTGTCTCTCTCTAGCTAGCATATGAAAAATACAGTACTTCTTTATACCATAGTTCATGAATGGTTGCTCGCCTCCTATATAAATATATTAAAGTGCTTATCTTTTAATTGGCAAAAGTCTCTGAGGGGTTTTTTAGTTGCACCCTCGGTCAATGTAGATCGCATATTGGAATCATTTTACTCCTAGTTGCCTAGTCAAAAATACCTCGGTTAGCTCTTCCATGAGGTTTATTTCACATGTCAACTTAGACTTCGTGTATAAATAAATAACCCACCCCTCGAACATGGAGGATATTTTTTTGCAGAAAATTATTTTTGCAGAATAACTTTCATTTCTTTCCGTCGAAGCAATTTACGCTCTTCTATACGAAGGCTACTTGCATCGACATTGGGGGCCAATTACTGCCCAGCTAAGTGAAAGTCGCACGATTTTTCCGGCGGTGTCAAAATCTACGCCTTTCTACTTAGCTGTGAGTCTCTCACTTGGAACCTCGGAAATAACAAGGTCCTAATGAACTATGTTCTTGCATCAATCTCGTAACCCTTCGGGTATTATAAATATTTCACTCGCTCGTGAGCCAAGGCTCGCACTTCGTGTGCAACAAACAAATCCACTTCATGTGCAAGAAACCACAATTGTGTGCCGAGGGCACCTAATGTCAGTTGCATTTAATACGCACCATACTTTTTCACACTTTGAGTATTGACGAAGAGGTGGTTTTATATTTTTTGGCTTTTTCTCGCTAACATGCAGGTTCAATCGATCCCTATAAGTATCTCTTTGCCTTCGTAAGCTAACCCCTTGTGTATCGTTTTTGAAAATGCAGATTCAACTGAGGTATGTATCTCTACACCCTTATAAATTACCCCTTAGTCGTAACCTTATTTCTTTTTGATCAATTTCCACTTTTACCCTTCGTATGACATTTCATGATCCCATGCTTATACTAACCCTTCATAAGAAACTCCAGCTTGCTTACACTTAGCTTTCAGTTGTTCATACCTTGTCACGTTTTGCATCTTATTCACATCAATTGAACTATCATGCATTGTATGTGTACTCCATCATTCACATCAATTGAACTATCATGCATTGTATGTGTACTCCGTCATGTTTTTGCAGGATCTTACCCTCGGGTTATCAGTTTTTTACTCGAAGCTAAGTCCAGTATGGAACCTTGACTATCTCAGTCTGTTATTGACTCGGAAATGGCTGTGCCATATCAATTGGTTTTCTCTGTCTATTGGACTTCATCACTTGGTCCCCTGAAATTGTATTTGGACCTCAATACCACTTGATTCCAGTTAACTCGAGGGGCTTATTGTCACTTAAGTGGACTTTGGTACCGCTTGATTCCATCTAGCCCGAGAGGCTTTCGTCACTTATGAAAGTGGAGCTCAACCGAAGGGGGTGTTGCTTGCTAACCCCTCATCTTTACTCTCATTTGGAAGAGCATTCATCCATTCATTCATCACATACATACAATCATTGCATCACAATGCATTGCATTACGTTGCAAAGTGTGCATTGCATCACCCCTTGTAGCGCAAAACGCTCGGGCAAAATCCTTCGTATAACCAAACGCTGAATCGACGAAGGCAAAATCGTCATCTCAAAGGGGAAACATGCCCCAAGAGAATGAAGGGGAAACACGCCCCATGGGCCCATCAAAATAAACCGGTACAAAAATTGAGAACAAGATGGTGTCACAAAGCATTTCAGTGGCGGGCTGAAGCACGTCTATCTAACTTGTAAACTCGGATGAAATCGCCCGAGGGGCTTGTATTGGAATCAAACTTATTGTGCAGGTTATGCCCCGTAATGGTACCTCGAGGCGTGTACCTTTCCCAACCCCTTCGGTCGGAAGAAGGCTTGCGGGCGAATTCGAAGTCTACTTCGACGTCAACCACTACGACCCCACCCTCATCAACAACACTCGGCTCGGGGGGCTAGCCATCTGATAGAGCTGCAGTGCCCGATCTTTCGGTGAGTGGAGGATAATTTTGATTTGGTGGAAGTCGACCCTCACGATCCGACTACGACGAGCGAACCCGAAGCGCCAATGCAATCGCTGAACCAACTCCCTGTGGTTGCCGACCCTGTTGCAATCAAGATCAGAACTTCCTGTACGCAATCAAAGAACGAACAAGAAAAAGAATGCGAGCAATCTTAATATCACTCGAAGGTGGAGTTCTGAATCACACGAGGACATCACGTATTTGTGCGTGTTCGGTGTAGCTAAAGCTAGATGTAAAACAAAACTCAAGTGTTCTTGGCGGTGGCTAGGGGGTATATGATAGGGGGAGGACGTCCACAGGGGTGCTGGGGTCGTGCTCCAACCCTAGGACGCGTCCCTAATGGACCCAACTTGATACACGGCCCGTGGGCCAAAATAAGGTGTCGCAGCACCTGGACAGAAAAACCTTCGGTCAATGATTTGACGATTGCGGCCGCCTCGGGACAGATATGGACATGAGTCCGGATCCATATGAAAGTAGACTTCATAAGCTTTCCATCAAGTACTTGAACGCCCCAAACGGAGTCCGGATGAGGTCGTGGCGGCCGTCGAAAGTCAGGACTTCCCTGCAGTCCGAATCCAGCGTTTCCAAAACGTGTTGGATTCAATCTCTTTATTTCCTTAGACCAAAAGTGACGTGATAGCCTGGATAAAAACGTCGGAACACTTGGACTTGGTCCCCAATCAACCTCTTTGGTTCTCCATGCCTTTCTTGTATGTTTAACACTCTTCATGTGTGTCATGTCCTCATCATCCTCCCCTTCTTGACGAAAAGCCGTCCTCGGCGTCAATTGTACGTGAAACCAATCCTGCATAACACAAAGGAGAACGGGGTTTCGAAAAACAAGGAAACCAAAAATATTCAGAGGAGGGATGTCACTATGTTTTCGATTCACGAAAGTGTCATCTTGTATAGAACTTTTAGCAAACATGTATGCTTCTTGATCGGCCAACACGCGATGTTTTTCAACACGATCCTGCACAAGATTAGTACCAACAAAAGACAAAGCAGGCATAGATAGTAACCAGCAAGGCTCCCCTTCTTTCGATTGAACATGTTTCTTTAAAACAAAGCTAGAGAAATTGGATGTGACATGATTATTGTTATTGCAGCCCTCTAAGTTATCACATTGTTGTCTAACCAAAGAAGATTTCAGATTTGAACAAATATAAACTCGATGCACCATATATTCTCCGTTATGATTATATTTGCCAATGAAGTGATATGTATTGCTAGATAAGGATGGCAATTCGGCATATGCAAGAAATCTCTCCTCCAAACAATTTAGATTACATAGAACATCAAATTCAATATAACCTAAAGTATTTAAAGAAGATAGCAATTTTTGTTCATCATTTGCACAAGTAATTGGAACAAACATTTTATTTTCAGCAGAATTATTCGGCTCCAAAGCATGCGTATCATCATTATGAAGTAATTGTGGCAGAGGAATAGACGAATCACTATCACACAACTCTTCTCTATCACAAGAAACATCAAGCAAATGATCTTTTGACAAAGGCAAAATTAGTAAGGGTTCTTTCGATAGTTGCTCTTTGTTATCATGTTGAATTTCAGCACAAGGGTGTGATTTTAAAACATGTACAACAGAAGCGTTATCACACAAATCATCTTTATCACAGGTAACAACAAGCATATCATCATGTGACAAAGATTCGTCAAGAGATGGTGCCACTAACAATTGCTCTACCATAGCATGAGGTGTGGAAAAATTCAGCACAGTAGAATTAGTCTCACCATCCGTGAGTGGAGCACCAGTGGTCGACGGTGTTGTAGGTGTGGTCGTCCTCTCACACAGTGTAGTGCTTGGCATGGATGGCGTAGGAAAAACAGGATCTGCGCTGGATGCCAGGCTTCGTCCTGCAAAAGAGTTAGTATATGTCGTCGAGCGGTGTCCCTGCACTTCACGTTCAGCTTTGCAAGCATATTCAAACAATGTGGTCATATCAGCATAAGTATTAGAATCAAGTATGCCATGAATGTCGCGGTTCAAACCACCGCGAAAACGTGCCATAGCAGCGGCATCCGTCTCAAATAAACCACAACGGATCATACCCTTTTGTAATTCCTGGTAGTATTCCTCAACAGATTGTTGACCTTGCTGAAACCGCTGCATTTGTTTAAGCAAATCTCGGGCATAATATGAAGGTATAAATCGATGTCGCATAGCAGCTTTTAATTGAGTCCAAGTGGTTGGAATAGACGTGGGATGTTTTAGCTTATAATCACGCCACCACATTAAAGCAAAAAGAGTAAATTCACTAATAGCAGGGGGAATTTCTTTAAAACAAAGCTAGAGAAATTGGATGTGACATGATTATTCTTAGTGCAGCTCTCTAACTTATCACATTGTTGTCCAACCAGATTTGAACAAATATAAACTCGATGCACCATATATTCTCCATTGTGATTATATTTGCCAATGAAGTGATATGTATTGCTAGATAAGGATGGCAATTCGGGATATGCAAGAAATCTCTCCAAACAATTTAGATTACATAGAACATCAAATTCAATATAACCTAAAGTATTTAAAGAAGATAGCAATTTTTGTTCATCATTTGCACAAGTAATTGGAACAAACATTTTATTTTCAGCAGAATTATATGGCTCCAAAGCATGTGTATCATCATTATGAAGTAATTGTGGCAGAGGAATAGAAGAATCACTATCACACAACTCTTCTCTATCACAAGGAACATCAAGCAAATGATCTTTTGACAAAGGCAAAATTAGTAAGGGTTCTACCGATAGTTGCTCTATGTTATCATGTTTAATTTCAGCACAAAGGTGTGATTTTAAAACATGTACAACAGAAGCATTGTCACACAAATCATCTTTATCACAAGGCATAATAAGCACATCATCATGTGACAAAGGTTCATCAAGAGATGGTTCCACTAATAATTGCTCTATGATAGCATGAGGTGTGGAAAAATTCAGCACAGTAGAAGTGGTCTCACCTTCCGTGAGTGGAGCAACTGTCGTCGACGGCGCTGTTGTGGCCGTCCTCTCGTGTGGTGTAGTGCTAGACGTGGATGGCGTAGGGAGAGCAGGATCTGCGCTGGATGCCGAGCTTCGTCCTGCAAAAGAGTTAGTATATGTCGTCGAGCGGCGTCCCTGCACTTCACGTTCAGCTTTGCAAGCTATTCAAACAATGTGGTCATATCAGCATAAGCATTAGAATCAAGTATGTCCTGAATGTCGCGGTTCAAACCACTGTGAAAACGTGCCATAGCAGCGGCATCCGTCTCAAATAAACCACAACGGATCATACCCTTTTGTAATTCCTGGTAATATTCCTCAACAGATTGTTGCCCTTGCTGAAACCGCTGCATTTGTTTAAGCAAATCTCGGGCATAATATGAAGGTACAAAGCGATGACGCATAGCAACTTTTAATTGAGCCCAAGTGGTTGGAATAGCCGTGGGATGTTTTAGCTTATAATCACGCCACCACATTAAAGCAAAAAGAGTAAATTCACTAATAGCAGCGTTAACTTGTGCACTAGCAGGAATATCATGGCATGAAAATTTTTGTTCTACCTCTAACTCCCAATCAAGATATGCAGCAGGATCATATTTGCCATTATAAGATGGAATTTGAAATTTAACCATAGCAAATGAGTCAATGTGTGGAGGACATACCACACGACGGGCACAACCGTGGCGATCTCCATCGTCTAGCTCCATGTCACTGTCATAGTCCTTGTGCAACGCCGTGACCGACGTGGACCACGCATCGAATCGTGCCACGATGCCGTTGACGTCTCCTGACATGATTAGCGCAAACACAAAAACAAATCCTAGGACAGCAAAGGTGTGTATGTGTGTGTATGAGGTGCTCACAAAGATGCTGCGATCAAATTCTTATCCGTTCTTACCAAGCAACAGGGGCGAACTGCAAGCAACAAGTAGCACCTATGAAAGATTGGAGCAGCGATTGCCTGGAGAAACAAAGTCGGCTCGTCGTAGGAATATGTGTAGTTCTGGGTAGGCTGCACTCAAGTCAAGGATTAGCACAATCAAACAATAATGCAAAGCTGAATTATAGTGCTAAACACGTAACAAAGCTGCTGGAAACAAGGGCAACGCGCTATGGAGCAAGCAAAGGGAACAAGGAAGTGGGTATGCAGAAACGGAAAATCTTCCGGGCCACGTTACGCTGTCTAAACGGCGTATTTTGGCCTCAAAACTGACCGCACCTGGCACTGAAATTTCGTAAGGTTTTCAGGAAAAAAAAGAACGCTGAAATCGGAGATCCGAGCGAAAAGTTATGGCCGTTTTCGTGAAGGTGTTCGAAACTGCCAAAAAGAAACTTCCAAACGAAAACCGAACTGCTGATTCCTTTTTTTATTCTTTCCTTTTTCTTTCTTTTCAAAACTTTCTTTTTTATTTCCTTTTTTCTTTCCTGTTTTTTTCTTTCCTTTTTCTTTTCTATCTCTTTCCAAACTGCGAACATGCGGCGGCCGAACCGAGTAGGACTCGGATGAGTGGCGTGGGGTTGTAGGATTTGTGGTGAAGATGTAGAGCGGCGGCGGCGGCGTGTGGTGGTGGCAGCAGCAGCGGGTGGTGGTGGCGGCAGCGGCGGAAACACAAAGTAACCAGCAACAATTGAACGCGAAGCACACAAATTCAACAACGCAAATTATTGAAAGAAAGTGCAAGGCGAAGAATGGTGTTGGGACAATGATCTAACCTGATTTTTTTTTTTTGGTTTTTGTGGACTGTAGGTAAAGGAAAACACTCGATAAAACTCACCGATCAACCTGGACTTTTGATACCACTTGATAGAGCTGGAGTGCCCGATCTTTCGGTGAGTGGAGGATAATTTTGATTTGGTGGAAGTCGACCCTCACGATCCGACTACGACGAGCGAACCCGAAGCGCCAATGCAATCGCTGAACCAACTCCCTGTGGTTGCCGACCCTGTTGCAATCAAGATCAGAACTTCCTGTACGCAATCAAAGAACGAACAAGAAAAAGAATGCGAGCAATCTTAATATCACTCGAAGGTGGAGTTCTGAATCACACGAGGACAGCACGTATTTGTGCGTGTTCGGTGTAGCTAAAGCTAGATGTAAAACAAAACTCAAGTGTTCTTGGCGGTGGCTAGGGGGTATATGATAGGGGGAGGACGTCCACAGGGGTGCTGGGGTCGTGCTCCAACCCTAGGACGCGTCCCTAATGGACCCAACTTGATACACGGCCCGTGGGCCAAAATAAGGTGTCGCAGCACCTGGACAGAAAAACCTTTGGTCAATGATTTGACGATTGTGGCCGCCTCGGGACAGATATGGACATGAGTCCGGATCCATATGAAAGTAGACTTCATAAGCTTTCCATCAAGTACTTGAACGCCCCAAACGGAGTCCGGATGAGGTACGTGGCGGCCGTCGAAAGTCAGGACTTCCCTGCAGTCCGAATCCAGCGTTTCCAAAACGTGTTGGATTCAATCTCTTTATTTCCTTAGACCAAAAGTGACGTGATAGCCTGGATAAAAACGTCGGAACACTTGGACTTGGTCCCCAATCAACCTCTTTGGTTCTCCATGCCTTTCTTGTATGTTTAACACTCTTCATGTGTGTCATGTCCTCATCACCATCAACCTCGACACCAACTACCACTCACCTCGTCCCTCAGTCTTGTCTCGAGGGATAGGGTGTTGAACTTTGGTAACATGTAATTGCTATAAGTTATCGCACTAATGTGAGCTGACAAGGCGGCACAAAGGCCTACCCTATTCCTATTTTGATTTCGCAGGATTTTTTGCATTCATTCATGAAAGAAAAGAACCTTCATCATGAACACCTTCATAGGGTCCAATGTAACGAGGTGCCAATTTTCCTTTTACTCCGAACCTTAGTACTCCCTTAGTGGGTGAGACTCGAAGGTAAACGTGTTCTCCCACAAAGAACTGTAGGGGCTTCTTTCTTTTATCAAAATAACTCTTCTGTCGGGATTGGGCAGCCTTCAAGCTAACCTGAATCACTTTCACTTTCTCCTCTGCCTCGGTCACTAGGTCAGTGCCTAACATCGGTCTCTCACCGGTTTGGGACCAACTCAACGGAGTTCGACACCTCCTGCCATACAGTGCCTCAAAAGGTGCCATCTTTAAACTCGCTGGGTAGCTGTTGTTATATGAAAACTCAGCGAGGGGTAAACATTTGTCCCAATTCTTGTCAAAGTGTATCACACAAACTCTCAACATATCTTCAACTATCTGATTAACCCTTTCGATTTGGCCATCTGTTTGGGGGTGGTATGCGGAACTGTGGATTAACTTGGTTCCTAGTGATTTATGCAGGCGCGCCCAGAAGCGGGATACGAACTGAGGACCTCTGTCTGATATGATTGTCTTGGGCGTGCCATGAAGACGATAGCTCTGGCTAAAATAAATGTCAGCATACTCCTTGACGGTGTAGGTGGTGTGGACTGGAATAAAATGTGCGGTCTTGGTAAGCCGATCAACAATAACCCATATAGAATCATGCTTCTGGGAAGTGAGGGGCAATCCAACTATAAAATCCATACTTATATCCTCCCATTTCCAAGATGGTATTGGAAGGGGTTGTAACATTCCAGCTACCTTAAGGTGACTGGCCTTAATTCTTTGGCAAGTATCGCACTCCAAGACGTACGTGGCAATGTCCCTCTTCATTCTCGTCCACCAAAAATTTTGCTTCAAATCTTGGTACATTTTGCTGCTCCCTGGGTAAATGGAAAATTTGGAGAGGTGAGCCTCATCCAAGATTTCCTTTCGGAGTTCCAGGTGTTTAGGTACCACTAAACGTTCCCCAAAATGCACGACCTCCTTCTGATGCAGTCGGAAACAATGATACTTCTCATCTCCTGCAGAAAGCCTTTCTTTAATGATCCCAATGCATTTATCCTGAGATTGAGCGGCAGCAATCTTGTCGTAGAGAGTTGGTTCTAAAGAAATGATATTTAGTGAGCCGTGAGGAACAATATCCAAGCTAAGCTTCCTAATTTCAGCACACAAGGTTTGATTGTAGGATCCTGCGGTGAGACAGTTGCAATGTGCTTTCCGACTCAACGCATCGGCTACAACGTTGGCTTTTCCCGGATGGTAGAGTATCTCCAAGTCATAATCCTTGACCAATTCCAACCATCTATGTTGCCTCATATTCAGATCTGCCTGCGTAAGGATGTACTTGAGACTTTTGTGATCGGTATACACTTTACACTGCGCTCCCATGAGGTGGTGTCTCCAAAGCTTCAGAGCATGAATCACGGCTGCTAATTCAAGATCGTGAGTAGGGCAATTCAGCTCATGTGTGCGAAGGGCTCGAGAAGCATAAGCAATGACTCTGCTATCTTGCATGAGAACACATCCAACCCGGTGCCTGAAGCATCGCAGTAGATGTCATAAGGCTTCGTGTTGTCAGGCTGTGCCAGAACGGGGGCCGAAGTAAGGAGTCGTCTCAAGGTGTGGAAAGCTTCTTCACATTTTTCCGTCCATTTGAACTTAGCTCCCTTCTTGAGTAGTTCAGTCATAGGCTTAGCTATCTTGGAGAAGTCAGGAATAAAGCGACGGTAGTACCCTGCTAGACCAAGGAAACTACGGATCTGGTGAACAGATGCGGGAGTTTCCCAATCCATGACCTCTTGCACTTTCCCAGGGTCCACTCAAATGCCCTCATCAGAAATTGTGTGCCCGAGAAACTTGACACTATTGAGCCAGAATTCACATTTCGAGAACCTGGCGTAGAGCTGATGATCTCTAAGTGTTTGTAGAACAGTGCGAAGATGCTCGACATGTTCTTCTTCATTTTTGGAGTTGATCAGAATATCGTCGATGAAGACCATGACAAACTTGTCAAGATAGGGCATGAAGACCGAATTCATGAGATACATAAAGTAAGCAGGTGCGTTGGTGAGTCCAAAAGACATGACTAGGTACTCATACAAACCATACCTAGTAGAGAAGGTGGTTTTAGGAATGTCGCAAGGGCGGATCTTGATTTGATGGTACCCAGAACGGAGATCGACTTTGGAGAAGATCTTAGCACCAGCCAGCTGATCGAAAAGAATGTCAATGCGGGGTAAGGGGTATTTCTTCTTGACAGTCACTGCATTGAGAGGGCGATAGTCCACACATAACCTCAAGCTTTTGTCCTTCTTTTTAGCAAAGAGGGCCGAACATCCCCAAGGTGAGGTGCTAGGTCGGATAAAGCCTTTTTCAAGCAACTCATGCAATTGCGTTTTTAACTCTGCCAACTCTATGGGTGACATCCTATATGGTCGCTTGGATACAGGAGCAGTACCCGGTTGCAGCTCAATAACGAACTCAATGTCCCGGTCAGGGGGCATGCCTGGCAAGTCTTCCGGAAAGATGTCGGGGAACTCGCAAACCACTGGAATATCCTCAAGTCTAAGCTCAGCCAGTGAGCACAGATGGGAACTTGCGTAGACCTTGCGTGGCAGATAGAGATTGGTGTGGCCTAAGAGAGGTGAGTGTATTTCCACTACCCTTTCAGGAATATCAAGTATGACCCGGTGTTTAGTCATCCAATCCATTCCCAGAATGATATCCATCCCTTCCAACTTCACATTTATCAAGTGGGTCTTAAAGTTTTTACTGCCCAACATTATTGGCACTTGCCGTGCAATTAGGTTTGTTGAAATTTTACCACCCGGACTGGTGATCAAGTATGGTGTGGCAGTAGCAGAAAGATTCAAACCACATCTTTCGCTGAACTTCGCACTTATAAAACTATGCGTTGCACCGGAATCAAAAAGTACAACTGCAGGTTGATTGTGGACAGAAAAGGTACCCGTCATCACTGGCGCCTCCTCGGGAAGATCCGTGAGAGTGGTGAAGTTGATTCTCCCTTGACGGACTTGCACCGTCTGCCTTCTTCCTTTGCCCTAATTCTGTACCCGTCCTTGGTTCCGCTGTTTGTTCTTTGGGCAGTCCTTGTAATAGTGACCCGTCTGTCCGCACTTGAAACTAGCATTCCCATTGCTTGGACGAGCGGGAACTTGGTAGTTGGGGCGTGGGGAAGCGGGCTGCTGAGGAGCAGGGAAACAATTCTGATTCCGCTGGGGTTTCCTGATAGTCCAACGTCCCTGCTGTCCTGGCCTCTGGGGGTTGGAGGTAGGAGTGTTCTGAACAATCCGGAACCTTTGATTTGATGGAGCAGCCTGAGTCATAGGGGCCTTTCTCTTCTTCTCGGCTTTAAGGGCAGCAATGGCATCTTCTTGAGTAATGGCTAGGTTGACTAGCTCGTTGTAGGTAGTACTCCGGATAGGGTTCAGGCGTTCCTTGAGCTTGGCACTGTGGCCTCTGCGAAAGCGGTCCATTTTCTTTTGATCCGAGTCAGTGTGGGTACCGGCATATTGGCACAGGTTGTTGAAGGTGTGTGCATACTGTGACACAGTCCTAGTGCCTTGAGTCAATGCCAGGAATTCATTCAACTTCCTCTCAACCATGCCCTCCGGAATATGGTGAGCTCTGAAGGCCGTCTTGAAATCTGCCCAAGTCACCACAGTGTTCTCAGGGAGGGTAGCTAGGTAATGCTCCCACCAGATGAGCGCGAGTCCCCTGAGTAACTGGGCAGCAAACTTGGCCTTGCTCTCCTCGGAGCACGGCAGCGCGAGCACGGAGAACTTGGACTCCACAGAGCGAATCCATGCATCGGCGTTAAGTGGGTCAGCTGCTTCACTGAAGGTGGGCGGCTGGGTGCTCAAGAAGTGCTCATAGCGGGCAACGTGGGGCTGAGCATCATGGTGTCCCCCTAGGTGTTGCTGCATCATCTGTCGCTGCACATCAAGCATCTCCCGCATCATTTCGGTTTGGGTGACGAAAAACGCCTCCATCGGATTTTGCGGGGGCTGCGGCAGTGGTGGCTGGTTTGCTTGGGTGCCACTGTTGTGCCCGGCGGTGAAGTTGGTGCGGCGGGTCGAGTCAACCATCTGCAAAAATCATTTACTCATCAGCCACATGATCTTGAAACTCGTATACCAGGTAAACAAGGCAATCATGTGCGAAATTAGTAAACATTCATCGCAGAGTTTTCCTGATCAGCAAGGCCGTCAGAGGAGAAAATTTATATCTCCCAGGTTACACGCCCACAAATTATGAATTTTTGTCAGCAGCTAGAGAATTTAGAGGGCTACAACTTTCGTGTAACGCTCCAGGTCTGATTCGCACTCTAGCTAGGGCGAAAAATTAGAAGTTCACGTCTCTGTTTTTGCAGTTTTCAGAACGGCCGAGGCTCACCAAATCGTACATAACTCTCCCAATTCTCTACCAAAGGAGCTGAAATTTTGCGAGCATCATCCATATGAAATTCCTTACAACTTTGGTACTCATAATTTGGCCAAGAAATGACAAATGCATGCATTAAAAATTCAAATCACAATCAGCTGCAGAGTTTAGCTGTTACAACCATATCGAATCGACAAACTCTAGGGTCAACTCCTACCCTAAGTTACATCATGGTCAAGCTGCACAAAAGACATACTCAACTCGAAGCTAGCCTATTACATCACTGTCCAAAAGTAGGCTACACTGAGGAGTAACACTGCCAATCATCTAGAAATCGTCGAGGTTGTTGACCGAAGCCTCACTCTCGGCGGGTGAGCCGGGTATCGTGGGTAGAGGTGGTAAGTCACTAAGGGTATCCGTGCCGGACATGCCCTAAACCTCCTCGGGGTCTATCTTTATCTCCATAGGCTCCTCCTTCTCCTCATCTACCATCTCCACGTCCTGCTCTAGAGGAACCTGCTGCTGGAGTATCCCTATGTGCTGGTGAGCGTCCTCAACGTCCAGGTGGAGGTCGTGAACCTCATCCTCTAGCTCTCCAACACGGTCGAGGAGCCCAACCCGCTCATTGTGAAGCGAGTCTATCTCCTCCTGCATCGCCTCGATCTGGCCTAGGTGGGTAGCACGCTCCTCCTGCATCTCGGCCATCTGTGCCAAGTGAGTCTCTCGCTCCTGCTGAAGGGCGGTGACCTGTCCAAGCAAGTCTCCAATCTGAGCCTGGAAGTTGGCCATAGCCATGTCTGTGTCGGCAGCCTCCAGGGTAAGAGTGGTGTAGTCGTACTGAAGCTGTCGGAAGGACCGGTAGGAAGCCATGCCGAACTCAACCGAGTCAGCCAGTCCTCCCTGAAGTAGTGTAAGAAGCCTGGAAAACGTGTTCACATACCGCGCTAGTCCCTCAGCGGTAGGAACAGCACCAGTCCACTCTACAACTGCCCTCACGTGAGCTCGACGCTCCAACCAAGCCGGGTCGTCGGGCTGCGCGGTAGGAAGCAACCCAAGTGGGGAAGTCATCACCTCTACAGGGCGGAAGTCACAAAAGACATTCAGCACCCGCAGGGCAGCGAACTCCACGGCGTCAGTCAACCTGTGGCCTATCACCTCGGCGTCGAACAAAGGCCACTTGGGGTGGTGAGGGTGTGGTGGCACGTAAACCCTGGTGATGCAACGAAGCACACCATCCTCAAGGTACTCGCGGCACGAGTAAAGGGGTGGTGAGGCGAAGCCGGCGGTGCTCAGAGCGTCCCACAAGATAGAGGGAAAACCCTCCCAAGCAAGGCACTCGGAGTGGAGAAAACCGTCCGCGCCAAACACAAAGTAAGCCGCGTCTGCCATCTGTAGAAGAGGAATCAAAGGAACCGAGTAAGAGCTGTGCGGAAGTAAAAGGAGATCGGGACAGCGGTGGGAAAAATGAGCGTAACTCCGAAACTACCCAACCAAAAGCTCCCAAATTTTACCAGGTCGTTCTTAAGGTTATTAACCACAAGTTTGGTATTCTGAGGTTGCTTTGGTTTTGAGTTTGAGATGGGTGAAACACTTAGTTCTTAACTTGCTGTCTGCCAGATTTTCCCGGCAAACAGACTGCTCTTGTTTTGGTCATAACTCCAGTTCTACTTACCCAAAAATTCTGAAATTTTTACAGAGGCTTGCTTATGAAATTATGAACAACGTCCCTTTAAGGTGCCTAGCCATCAGAGATGTTTTAATGACCCGAAAAATTCGGACCAGCAAGAAACACAGTTTTGACAGACTTCTGGAAGTTTGTGGGATTTAAGATTTTTATTTCCTTTTTGCCTCCAGTTGACTTAACAATTTTTAAGGTGATTAGCATGATGCAAAAGAACAAAAATCGTCCTCACAAATACCAAGAAGCCTTGGTGTACGCAGTTAGTTGCCGGTGGCGAGGCACAATATACGTCGCTCCCTATAATAGCTAGTCGTTACTCAGACCATCGCAACCCTAACGAACGGAGTCAGTGTACCTGCAAGAAACCATGAACCTTCCGTGCCAGCACGCCACGGAAGCGTCCCCATTCATTACCGTTCATTTATAAAAACGGTATCCATGCGTTCAACACTACATGGACAGTGCATCTAGTCTAGGTCGTACGCTCCTTTTGAATAGAGCACACAACCCTTCGCATCGCTCGTGATGCGGCATCATGCACATGTCTCAAACATGGCGAACAACCAGGACTGATAGGCTCATTTGAATTAGAACCATACCATCAAGACCTTGCTCACATATAAAACATGTGGCGACTCATACACAACCGTAATGATAGGTTCCTTGGAATGGAGATCCTATCATCCTTCGTGCACACGGGGCATGGAAACCAGCGCACGTATAAAACACGTGGGCAAGGGTGTGCTGGGCAGGTTAGTCAAATATACCATAATTAGCAAGCCACCTGAAACAACCCGAAACTCCCTCTAGGGCTTCACGGTCTAGTTAATCCTTAGCGATCCAACGAGTTTTCACAAAGTACTAGTTTGTCAAGTTTTATTTCGAAACAAGTGTGTTGGGACCGTGCGAACCTCTGGTGCACGACTTTTCGCTCTGATACCAGCTGTGGCAGAACCGCTCAAATTAATCCGGCTTAAGTGCGCTAACCTTCCATTGGTTGTCACGCAATTAAATCGGAGTAATCTGACAGTCTGTCGGGTCGAGCCCGATGCAACCACGAACAGTTACCTCAATCGAACCAAGTCGTACAAATACCCACTCGAAGGTGGGTCCCAGAGATTACAGCAATCCACAAGTATTAAACAGGTCCCACTTGAGGTAATTTATTACAAACCGAGTTTAAGCATAAAGCAACAGTTAAATCAGAGTTTTCGAAAACAGCGGAAATAAACTAAATTTATTCGAATGGAATGACGTCACGTGAAGCCGTCGTGACATCACTCGGAAGCATCCTCGTCCCACACAACAGTCCAGCCAGGAGGAAGGGTGGTTGGCCAGGTAAGACCTGCAACCATCTCCTCGAGAGCGCTACCTGAAAACAATTCCACAAGCAAGGCTGAGTATACTAATACTCAGCAAGACTTAACCGTCAGGTGTTAGCTACAACACCAACTTCTAGACATGCAAGGCTTTTGGCTGGTGGGTTTGTTTTGCCAAAGAGCGACTAAGGGTGGATCCTTACTTTCAATATTTTAGCATCAAGTTCTAGTTAGAGTTAACCATTTTAGGTAAGCAACCTATTATAACCAAGCAAGTGGAGCAAACAATTAAGCAAGCAACAAGTATATCATTATCATGTTCCACTTTCATTACCCGGTGTGGCAAGAGATCAAGTAGTCTTATTAGCTGCGAGAAACAGACAGTTCGAACCGATTTAAACCTTGCAAGGTGAATACTAAACACACGGAAAAGCATCAACCCCGAGGGTCGACGCTAACCAGGTCGTTCCCATGTCTTCTGGGTTTGTTAATCCGAGCCCACTCCCCTTGGACACAAGCCTTAGCCGGTCGTACTTCGCGGCCGTAGCCGGCCGGCCTCGGTCTTGAGCCACGTGTCAACGACAGGGGGATAAATCCCAGGGAAAGTGAGAGAAGGCCATGCCCCCTTCCGAACAGGTACTAAACTTACGGGTCCCATGCCCAAACAAGTGCTTAGTGCTTTCAAAACACTTGACCAACATCGCCGGCACACTTCGACCTTAGCAACTTTTCATAAACAGACGGGGCATCTACATGACCAATAATCCTCGTCCGTCATCCTTATGATTCCAACATAAGTAAAGCAGTTGATTCCTATATCTCGCGAGTGACAGGAAATCACTGGACTTTTACCGTGTCCTTAAAGCATGGCAACCACATGTTTTATATGTGAGCAAGGTCTTGATAGTATGGCTCTAATTCCAATGAGCTTGTCGTCCTGGTTGTTCGCCGCGTTTGAGACGTGTGCATGATGCCGCATCACGAGATATGCGAAGGGTTGTGTGCTCTGTTCAAAATGAGCATACGACCTAGACTAGATGCACTATCCATGCAATGTTGAACGCATGGATACCGTTTTTATAAATGAACGGTAATGAATGGGGACGCTTCCTTGACGTGCTGGCATGGAAGGTTCATGGTTTTCTTGTAGGTACACTGACTCCGTTCTTTATGTTCCGTTGGTCTGAGTAACGACTAGCTATTATAGGGAGAGACGTATATTGTGCCTCGCCGCCGGCAATTAACTACGAACACCAAGGCTTCTTGGTATTTGTGAGGACGATTTTAGTTCTTTTGCATCATGTTAACCACCTTAAAAAAATTTGTTAAGGCAACTTGAGACAAAAGGAAACAAAAATCGTAAATCTCACAAACTCCTGAAAATCTGTCAAAACTGTGTTCTCTGCTGGTCCGAATTTTTTTTCGGGTCATTAAAACATCTCAGTTGGCTGGGTACCTTAAATAAAAGTTGTTCATAATTTTGTAACCAAGCTGCTGTAAAAAATTTATTTAAGATTTTTGAGCAAATAAAACTTGAGTTATGCTTAAAACAAGAGCTCCCTGTTTGCTGGAAAAATCTGGTACACAGCAAGTTAAAAATCGAGTGTTTCATCCACCTTAAACTCAAAACCACACCAACCTCTGAATACCAATCTTGTAGCTAACAGCCTAAAGCACAACCTGGTAAAGTTTGGGGGTTTTTAGTTTGGTAGTTTGAGAGTTACACCTGTCTTTCCGCCGCTGTCCCGATCTGTCTTTGTTCTTCCGCACAGTCCTTCACCGAGCTCTTTTGTTGTTTTCCTTTAGATGGCCGCACCCATGCCTGTTTATGTGGATGCTGAAGGTTGGACCCACTCAAAGTGTGAAGGATCGATTAGGCGACCAGAAAGGGGAGGGGGAGTGAATGGGAGCCGATAAAATTTCTTTCCCAAATCCGGCTTTTCCCAAATCGACTCCAAGCCAACCAAACGATCTAGCCAAGATCACGTAGCTACTGAGAAGCTACTGAACTAGATCAAAGCAGCGGAAAAAGAATCAAACAAATCGAGCACAAGACGCGGCCTCAACAGGAAGAGTTCAGCGAAAATTGCACGGGTCGTTTGATCCGACAGGACAAGAAAAATCGGTCAGAGTTATAGCCTATGCTCCGATCGTCACTGGGAGAAAACAACAGATCGAATCAGCGAGATTTGCATGGGTCGATTGATCCGACCGCACATGAAAAGCATCGGTCGGATGGATCGCCTATGCTCCGACCGCTACCGTGAGAAAACAACAGGTCAAATCAGTGAAAATTACACGGGTCGATTGATCCGATCGGTCATGGAAAGGGTCGATCGGATTGATCGCATATGCTCCGACCGCTGTTGAAAGAAAACAACCGGTCGATTGATCCGACCAGTACAAGAGCCACCGATCGGATCAATAGGTCAACAGTCGAGTCACTGAACTCACTTTTCTCTCAAAGCGATCGGATGATCCGACCTGTACAAGAGCCACCGATCGGATCAATAGGTCAACTGTCGAGTCACTGAACTCACTTTTCTCTCAATGCGATCGGATGATCCGACCGAGAGTGGATCGGAGCATTCAATCGAAATATCGACCTTCTACCAGAGAGTTTGCAAGGCTGCGAAGGCTAACGGTCGATTGATCCGACCGAGCCAGGAAGAACCGATCGGATCAATAGATTGACACAAAGAAAATTGTCACCTCGAGATTGCAAGGCTGCGAAGTCCTAGAGATCGATTGATCCGACCAAGCCAAGGAAAAGCGATCGGATCAATAGATCGACGCAGCGAAAAGGTCAACTCGCGAATCGATCTCCCAAATGACTTGGAGTCTTGAGACAAGATTTTGGGTAGATGATATACACCTCAAGGAGAGGCTATGCCCCAAAGATCTTGGCCTCAAACCTCCTAGAACTCCTGGAATCACAGATCTCGTGAAGAACACCAAGAACTCGAGTTCATCCCAAAAACTTCAAATCCAAAGCGATTCCCGGCGTTTGGGGGCAAGAGATCACCAGCAAAAGAGGCACAAGGCACTCATATGTGAATCCCCCAAAGAAATCTGAGAGAAAACGCCCAAGGAAGTGAAGAATGAAAATTACCCAAAAATAGCTCCGAAAATAGGAAAAAGAAAAGGGGCTCGTGGATTCAAATCATGGCACGAAATTGAACTATGGATTACTTCACGATGTGCGGTTACAAGCCACTTGCTAGCACAAACAAAGCTAGAATGGCAAAAAGATCAAATCAAAGATCCCTCCTCTCTCTCCCTCTCAAACCCTAGAAAAGACCCTCTCACAAACAAATGAGATGTGTACCACCTATCCTCTCCAAGGGATGGCTGCCCACAATAGCCACTCCTCATATATATAGGCGCCCTGCAAATGTCCAGAACGCCCTCACATGAAGCATACAACACAATACCCCTTAGGGGCAAATTTCTCATAGTTGTGAATATTTTCCGGCTGGGACACCTTCCACCGCAAGATAGCTTCCCTCCGACGCAAGCCTTGCGGTCACGCCGCGTGTCCTCCGGATCGAAGTTCCTCGACGCCGAACTTGGGCATGGCTGGTCACCTCGGCCCAGCTGCTCCTCGGCCTTGGTTTTGAGGCCCAAACCAAGGGAAACCGTCCACCGATGATTTTGTGGCCAAATCACCAAACCCCACGTGCAAGCTTCGGTTGTGAGCCGCTACCTTGCACCAGCTTCATCCAACGATGATTTTGTGGCCAAATCACCAAACCCCGCGTGCAAGCTTCGGTTGTTAGCCGCTACCTTGCACCGGCTTCATGTCCGCGTACGAGCTTCGGTTGTGAGCCGCTACCTCGCACCGGAACCACGTCCCCTTGCTCGTTCTTGCACCATGTGAACCGCACTTGATCCATCTGGCCACCGGGTCCCTCGAACCAAGCCTACTTGTCTCTCCGCTCCTCGGAGGCCGCCATGGCTAAGACCTTTCGTGCCTATTCTTTACCTGCACCAATGCAATCAAGCCGCATTCTACACCTGCAATACTTGAGCCAAGGGAAACGTCAGTCCACACCATGTTGTCAATCACTCATCACACCAGGAAGCAACCATCCACCGGTCCTCAGACACACCGGGTCCTCAATCTCCTCCTTGATGAGTGTATTGACAACACACACATAGTAACCAATGATAATAAAAGAAAAAGAAAAGAAATCGAAAACCAATCGCTCAAGCAAGTGACCAAAAGCAAGAACAAGCCAAATCAAAGTCACTCACAAGAGAAAACTCAGAAAATGCCGACCCTTCCATAGGAAGCGAAAAGGGCTCAACACCATCGGCAAAAGTGCAAAGCACAAAACACAAACCAATTCACTTTTCAGACCACTCAAAGCACTCCCCCTGCAAAGATGCAACTCCCCCTGAACAAGTGAACTTGTGCGTGCGAAAAACACTCGAAAAAGCTCAAACAAAAGCTGAAACTCTCAGAAAACTTTCAGAAATTCTCCAGAAATTCTCCCCCTTTCCAAATGCTCCAGAAATTCTCCCCCTTGTTGACAATGCACAAATCAAGGCCAAAATGCAAAAGATACAACTACACGCTCCCCCTGAAATGTACAGCCAAAGTACAAACTCAAGGTTCAAAGATTCAAACTCAAACTCCAAAGCTCCCCCTGGAATGTGCAACCAAAATGCAAATCCAAGGTTTAAGTTCAAACATCAAACTTCCCAAGATATGCACAACCAAAGTGCCAGCACAGTAAACTCACAAACTCATGCAATCCAAAAGCAATAAGCAAGGTCTTCTCCTTTTCAAATCAACTCGTGCAATTTCTCCAAAAGAATCAAGCCAAAAGATATCAATATAAGGAGAACCACACTTGACACCAAATCAAAACATGAATTCCAAAGCATGAATGATATGATATATGGTGCGTGTAGAAAGCCAACCTAACAAGCTTCACAAGTAGACCACAAAGCACTTGCAAGTGCTAGGAATGGCAATGCACTCTAAGGAGTAAACAATATAGGTCAAAGGCGCACACAATTTCAAAGTGATACTAAGTCACAAGCATCGGGAGCAAAGCATTTTATCAAGTGTTCATCATTATGTAAAACATGTCACCACATGAGCAAGAACTAGTCATGGATAGCGCAAGCATGAATGGAAACTAGTTCTATGCAAAAACTCATACAAGGTAACCAATTCTCATCAAAAGCTCATTGTAAGCACCTTGAAAGCACCAAAGCCATGCCTTTTACTTCATTTCTTTTCAAAGCTCGTTGAGACCATGTGTCCACTTCTTTGGCAGACATCATGTAACAACACAAGCATACAAGTTTTAGCATGGACAAAACAAAAAGAACTTGATTAGCAACTGATTATTTTATTTTGATGTTCATAAAAACTCAAGTTCACATGTCATGCCTTTGCGGCATAAAGAAGCACTTGCTTCTCCTGGGATGCAAACGAGGCTAAACACTCACAATGAGAAAGTCTATGACCCGATTGAAAAGAACATGGGTCCCAAACATGAGCTAAAACAAAGAACTATCATTCATATGAGAGCTACACAGTTCTAGTCAAAAGCTCATGGGTGAATGGTGATAAAGATCATTAGTCAAGTTAATTTACACCATTCCGAAAACAAGCTAGCTCAACAGATTTTATGTCAAAGCATCAAAGTGAGACTAAGCTTGGACATCTCGCCACACATTCACAACTCAAGGTGCACGTCCACACAAAGCACAAGAAAATGCTAAGGATATACAGGTGAAGCTCAACTATACAATGCAAGATGCTCATATGATACATGATGCAAATGCAACTCTAAAAGAATGAGGACTCAGCTCAATATCAAGAAGGCACATGAGGGTCGAACCAACCAAGAAAAGCTCCATAGCCAACGAAGAACCGCTAAGGATCCCAATTGAATACCATAGGAAAGATACCAATTGAAGGATCAAAACTTGATACCACTCGAAAAAGATGATTTCCAATTGAAAGCTCAAAATGTGATGCCAAATAAAAGCTTAAAAGCGGATACCAAGTCACCAAGCAAATCCTTGGTCCAACTCCCCCTCAAATAAAGCCGAGCTCCCCCTCAACCAAAGACGCCTAGCAAAAGAAAACTAGGAAAAGGTGTACAAAAAGCGAATGGAAAGCTCCAACACAAAACAAAAGGAAGATAAATCTAAAAGGAGGAAAATGCAACCCAAAGACAAGCAAGCCCAAATCAATATAAACCACAACTCGTGCTACAAGAAGCAATGATGATACAAATGTGATGAATTAAAGCATTGCAACATGATATCGATTATATGAATAAGAACTCGAGCCAACGACATGTCAAAAGATGCAAAGGATCTACACAAAAGATACCAACTAAAGGGATACCAAATGAACAACATGCCATGAGCAATTTGAAACAAACGGTGAAACATGACAAGGAGTTCATGTGGATCACACACTATCATACAAAGGTGACTAATCCACCAACGAGACCAAATATACAATATGCTACACAAATCATAAAGGCATGATACAAGCACAAAACATGCCAAAGATACACAAGTGAGCATAAGAGTGTACAAAAGAAATACTCACTATACAAAGTGTACAAAGGCCACATCGGGGCCATCCAAAGGGTGTGGAGAACCATCAAACCTTGATCATGCAAAAGACCAAGAGTCACCAAGCTCATGTTCTCCAACCTGCATCCTCGTACCTACACATGAGAGGACAAACAAACCCGAGTCTTGGATCCCGAAGGGTTAGCAAGCATATACTTGGGAACTCAAGACTTGGTCACACGGGTAAATGGTGTACTAAACTTATCATGTGGGTTAGTATGATGCAAATGCCGGTTCGAATGAAAAGGTCTAGCAACACTCTTTGAACCATGCCTCAAAGTAGAAACTCGAGAAGAAGAACGAGTGCTACCACTACCAAAAAGGCAACGATCCCTCGAGGTGCTTGAAGAAGAACCAGTAGAAGCACCATGAAAATCATGTCGTGGACCAACACAAGAAACACTAGAAACATGTCCACGATCACGAACTACCCCACTAGAAAAAGAGTCATAAAACCCATCAACAAAATGTGGCTTCTGACTAGGCACACAAGTGTTCATGCCATGAGGTGGGCTATGAACAACCAAAGGCCTAGAAGCACGAACTCGCCGCATGCGTCTTGCACGCCTATAGCAAAAGCTCTCTTGATGCCCATCCTTGTCACAATAAGAGCAATGGTACAAAGGCCTATCTGTAGGCAAACTCTTCGAAGACAAATCACCATTCTCATTCAAATGACAAGTCCCTTGGGACTTAGAGCAAGAAACACCCATATCTAACTTTGTCTCCAAATTAGGATCACACGTGCCATGGGAAAGGCTACGTGGCTTCCTAAAAGCTTTAGCGCACACACGTCTCTCATGTTTGATACGACGAAAGCAAAGCTCAACGGTATGCCCATCTTTCTTACAGAAGGTGCAAAGGAACTTCGGTTTGGGAGCATGAGTTCCGAAAAAGTAAGAAGCACACTTGCCACATGAATTATCTTGGGCAACACCGGAAGAACCAACAAGCTTAGGAATAGCTATGGGAGAGCTATCCAAAGCACCAACACAAGCACTAACATCTAAAGACTCACGCTCAGCACAAGAAGTCAACTCCGACTGAGAATAATCAATTTTGGAAGCACAAATGTTAGAGTGACAAGAATCGCGAGAATCTGAAGACTTAGCGCAAAGACTCTTGCATCTAGTGAGCAAAGCATTATTTTCAAACTTGAGCCGCTCACAAGTACCACATGGAGCATTTTTCAAATTAGTCATCTCCTCCTCAATGCACTTGGCATATGTGGTACGCAAGAGATCATTTTCTTTCTTAAGGTTGGCACTCATCTCCTTGTGCTCAACCAACTTGGCGCTCATATCATCGCGCGTTTCTTTCAAAGCCAAAACTTCACTTTCTAATTCAATGCATGATGTGCAAATGAGACCACATGAACAAACATCATCATTCACATCAAGCAAATCATTATGAGTATCCAAAGAAGTAAGGCAAACATCATCATCAAGAACCAAAGAGCACATGCTACAAGGTATAGACTTCATCTCACAAATTTCAGCCTTAGCATGCTCAAGTTCATCCAAACAAGTGGTGTGAGTCAATTTCAATTCTTTAATTTCAGCATGCAAAGACTCACAAGAAGCACATGGTAAAGAAGCATTTGACTCCAACAAAACAATCTCATCTCTAGCCACATCAAGATCATCTTGCAAGAAAACACATGAAGGACATGGCTTAGAGGCATTAGATTTCAACAAAGCATTTTCAGATTTAAAACTATCACAAAAATGCATCAAATTGGTATTCTTTCTAATCAATGCTTCACAAGAATTGCAAGGAGAAGAATCAAGCTTAGACATGCCAATTTTCTTTTCAAGATCAGTAATTGTCTCGCCATAAGCACAAAGGCGAGTGAACAAGTCAATTATACCTTGGGAGAGTTTACTTCTACTCATCTTGTGAAGCTTGCGTCGAAGATCGTCTTCATGATGCACTTCTTCCAAAAGACGCATAAACGCCATCCCTTCATCACCTCCATTAAGCTCATCACACTTCTCTCCACCTGAGGATAGAGACACACACGAAGAAGAGCTTGGTGCCATAGCTCAAAGCACCGGTTAGGATTAGCCAAAAACAAGCTCAAATCTCAAAAACCAAATTCGGAAGCAAAATCGCCTTTTTCCTTGTCGCCCCGTGGATCACAAAGCCAATAAAGGTGGAGTGATCCTTAACCGGCTCTGATACCAATTGAAGGACCGATTAGGCGACCAAAGAGGGGGAGGGGAGTGAATGGGAGCCGATAAAATTTCTTTCCCAAATCCGGCTTTTCCTAAATCAACTCCAAGCCAACCAAACGATCTAGCAAGATCACGTAGCTACTGACCCTAGGAACTAGATCAAAGCAGCCAAAAAAGAATCGAACAAATCGAGCACAAGACGCGGCCTCAATAGGAAGAGTTCAGCGAAAATTGCACGGGTCGTTTGATCCGACAGGACAAGAAAAATCGGTCAGAGTTATAGCCTATGCTCCGACCGTCACTGGGAGAAAACAACAGATCGAATCAGCGAGATTTGCATGGGTCGATTGTTCCGACCGCACATGAAAAGCATCGGTCGGATTGATCGCCTATGCTCCGACCGCTACCGTGAGAAAACAACAGGTCAAATCAGTGAAAATTACACGGGTCGATTGATCCGATTGGTGATGGAAAGGGTCGATCGGATTGATCGCATATGCTCCGACCGCTGTTGAAAGAAAACAACCGGTCGATTGACCCGACCTGTACAAGAGCCACCGATCGGATCAATAGGTCAACAGTCGAGTCACTGAACTCAATTTTCTCTCAAAGCGATCGGATGATCCGACCTGTACAAGAGCCATCGATCGGATCAATAGGTCAACAGTCGAGTCACTGAACTCACTTTTCTCTCAAAGTGATCGGATGATTCGACCGAGAGTCGATCGGAGCATTCAATCGAAATATCGACCTTCTACCAGAGAGTTTGTAAGGCTGTGAAGGCTAGCGGTCGATTGATCCGACCGAGCCAGGAAGAACCGATCGGATCGATAGATCGACACAGAGAAAACTGTTACCTCAAGATTGCAAGGCTGCGAAGTCCTAGCGATCGATTGATCCGACCAAGCCAAGGAAAAGCGATCGATCAATAGATCGACGCAGCGAAAAGGTCAACTCGCGAATGGATCTCCCAAACGACTTGGAGTCTTGAGACAAAATTTTGGGTAGATGATATACACCTCAAGGAGAGGCTATGCCCCAAAGATCTTGGCCTCAAACCTCCTAGAACTCTTGGAATCACAGATCTCGTGAAGAACACCAAGAACTCGCGTTCATCCTAAAAACTTCAAATCCAAAGCGATTCCCGGCGTTTGGGGGCAAGAGATCACCAGCAAAAGAGGCACAAGGGCACTCATACATGAATACCCCAAAGAAATCCGAGAGAAAACGCCCAAGGAAGTGAAGAACGAAAATCACCCAAAAATAGCTCCGAAAATAGCTCCGAAAATAGGAAAAAGAAAAGGAGCTCGTGGATTCAAATCATGGCACAAAATTGAACTTTGGATTACTTCACCATGTGCGGTTACAAGCCACTTGCTAGCACAAATAAAGCTAGAATGGCAAAAAGATCAAATCAAAGATCCCTCCTCTCTCTCCCTCTCAAACCCTAGAAAAGACCCTCTCACAAACAAATGAGATGTGTACCACCTATCCTCTCCAAGGGATGGCTGCCCACAATAGCCACTCCTCATATATACAGGCGCCCTGCAAATGTCTAGAACGCCCTCACATGAAGCATACAACACAATACCCCTTAGGGGCAAATTTCTCATAGTTGTGAATATTTTCCGGCTGGGACACCTTCCACCGCAAGCTAGCTTCCCTCCGACGTAAGCCTTGCGGTCACGCCGCGTGTCCTCCGGATCGAAGCTCCTCGATGCCGAACTTGGGCCTGGCTAGTCACCTCGGCCCAGCTGCCCAAACTTCGCCTCGTCGAGTCCTCAGCCTTGGTTTTGAGGCCCAAACCAAGGGAAACCGTCCACCGATGATTTTGTGGTCAAATCACCAAACCCCGCGTGCAAGCTTCAGTTGTGAGCCGCTACCTTGCACCGGCTTTGTCCACCGATGATTTTGTGGCCAAATCACCAAACCCTGCGTGCAAGCTTCGGTTGTTAGCCGCTACCTTGCACCGACTTCATGTCCGCATACGAGCTTCGGTTGTGAGCCGCTACCTCGCACCGGAACGACGCCCCCTTGCTCGTTCTTGCACCATGTGAACCGCACTTGATCCATCTGGCCACCGGGTCCCTCGAACCAAGCCTACTTGTCTCTCCGCTCCTCAGAGGCCACCATGGCTAAGACCTTTCGCGTCTTTTCTTCACCTGCACCAATGCAATCAAGCCGCATTCTACACCTGCAATACTTGAGCCAAGGGAAACGTCAGTCCACACCACGTTGTCAATCACTCATCACACCAGGAAGCGACCATCCACCGGTCCTCGGACACACCGGGTCCTCAGAGTGCCTCCAAGAAGATGGGTTCCCTCCTCTTCTGTGGGACACGCTGCAACACTTTGGATACAAGGAGCGTCCGGAATATATTGGACGAGAGTATATGGCAGCAGGAGATGATGAGGACATGACACACATGAAGAGTGTTAGACATACAAGGAAGGCATGGAGGACCAAAGAGGTTGATTGGGGACCATGTCCAAGTGTTCCCACGTTTTACACCAGACTATCATGTCACTTTTGGTCTAAGGAAATAAAGAGATTGAATCCAACACGTTTTGGAAACGCTGGATTCGGACTGCAGGAAAGTCCTGAATTTCAACGGCCGCCACGACTTCATCCGGACTCCGTTTGGGTCGTTCAAGTACTTGATGGAAAGCTTATGAAGTCTACTTTCATATGGATCTGGCCTCGTATCCATATCTATCCTGAGGCGGCCGCAATCGTCAAATCATTGACTAAGGTTTTTCTGTCCAGGTGCTGCGATACCTTATTTTGGCCCACGGGCCGTGTATCAAGTTTGGTCCATTAGGGACGCGTCCTAGAGTTGGAGCACGACCCCAGCACCCCTTTGGTCGTCCTCCACCTATCATATACGCCGTAGTCGCCACCAAGAAGTCTTGGGTTTTGTTTTACATCTAGCTTTAGCTACCCCACCTTCGAGTGATATTAAGATTGCTCGCCTTCTTTTTCTTGTTCGTTCTTTGATTGCGTACAGGAAGTTCTGATCTTGATTGCAACAGGGTCGGTAACCACAGGGAGTTGGTTCAGCGATTGCATTGGCGCTTCGGGTTCGCTCGTCATAGTCGGATCGTGAGGGTCGACTTCCACCAAATAAAAATTATCCTCCACTCACCGAAAGATCGGGTACTTTAGCTCTATCAGGAGGCATACAACATTGTGAGATGAAAGTAAAAGTTTCAGCGTCTCCACCCTTTCCTGGTTGGGGCCCATGGGAAGTTGTTGCCGAGGGCACCCATTTGACTGACACTGGCAGAAGGCTGCTCATCGTGCTCTTACTACTTTTAGTGAGAAGCACCCCACCTTAGTAGCCCTTAGCCCAGCAAAAGTGTTCCTCCTCATCGATCGAACGACTAGGCCATGGGAAGAGCTTTCGTCTCTTTTCATGGATTCAACGAAGTTTATCACGAACCGGATGTAGCCGCCGCGATTCACTACTCCGCCGGTCTACTTCCGATTTACCGAAGTGTCTGTGGCGAAAACTCCATTTACAGGCATCAAGTTAGAGAGCTGGAAGCAACCAGGCACTCCTTAAATGAAGCCCACGCTCAGATCGAAGCAATCAACAAGAAGAATCGAAGGGACAAGAAGGAAATTCGCGAGCTTCATAATGAACTATGGATCAAGAACGAAACAATTGCTCAAAAGAACCACATGCTGCAATTGGCCGACCTGAACATGTTGGACCTAGAAAAACAGTTGGATGCAATGGCCGCCCAACAACATGTGCCCGCTGCTCCGGAACCCGAAGGTGAAGATGACCCTGAGGAGATACAAAGTGATTCTGGGATTTAATCCGGACCCGAGTAGTCATGGGCTGAGCACCAGTCTCGCTAAGAGTAGCCTCCAAAATAAAGACCCGCTGTTGCATCCCTCTTAGTGATGGTGAAAGATGTAATAGGCTAGTTTTAGATTAAGTTGAATGAATCCTTGGAGTATCATGAAAGGTGTTATCACTTAGGGTAAGAATTGACCCTAAAGTCTGTCACTATACGTGGTTGTAATCGCTGAACCTCGACACCGGAATCTAATTCAAGTTTTTAATACTTGAATCTTTCATTTCTGGATTTAGCAAGGGATGCCCAAAGTTGCGAGTAATTTCATAAGAAAGTCACTCACAAAAATTTCAGCTTCCTTGAGCTAGTAAGTCAGGAGATACGGAGATTTTTGTGACCCTCAGCCATTCTGAAATCAGCAAAAGCAGAGAGGCCAACATTGAATGTTTTTACCTAGTTAGAGTATGAATATGGTCCTGAGTTGAATACCAAAGTTGTAAGGAGCTTCATAATGGTGATGGTCGCAAAATTTCAGCTCCATTGGTTGAGAATTGGGAAAGTTATGCATATTTTAGTGAGCCTCAGCCACTCTGAAAACAGCAAAGACGGAGATGCGAACTTTGAATTTTTCGCCCTAGCTAGAGTCCAAATCTGACTCAAAGTTATAAACGGAAGTTGTAGCTCTTCAAATTTCCTAGCTGCTGGCAAAAATTCACCAAGTTTGGACGTGTGTACCAGGAGTTATGAATTTTCTTTCGTAACCTTGCTTTTGAGAAAACTTCCCGCGATTGATTCTTATTACCTTCACGCACGAATTCCTTGTTACCTCGTAAACGAGTTTAAGAATCGTGCAGCAATTAAGTGAATTATATTGAGAGGAATGGAAGAAACACACCGATCCCGATTTGGTTCCGAGCTATAACCGTAAGAAGAAGTTGGAATTTTGAAGGCCACGTTTTTGGATTAAGATGAGAGTGATACGAAAGGGAATATCCCACTCGATCAAGTTCGTCCGGCAGGAATTGAGTTCTTTCGAATGTCAACCTGAGAGGTACGAGATGTTAAGATACTGCCTAACGCTCTTGGAATGGTTTACCATAGACGTTCACCGTACGCTCTCAAGCTAGATAAGTGACCGTTAGCATTCTCTGACGAGTTTCTGCTCATTGGAGGGCTCTTTACTCAACACCCGTAAGCAACGTAAATTCTTGTCGTATACCTCTAGTACATCTACACTCTTTGATCAGCTAGATGTACTCACACCTTTTCGAAATGGCTATTGGATTCTTCCTTGCCATTGCGCCCCTATTCTTTTGATTCATGACATATCCAACTATGCTTTGAATAAATCCTGGTCTTACCTCCAATGTGACATCCTTTTCACATGGATGGATTCCTTGATTGCAACTTGTAAACCTTGTCTCACCCTCGTTGTCCAGCAAGCATCGGTTAGGCATACATGAGCATTGTTGCAATATTCATCACCTGCATTCCATGGTTTGGTATGCATGAGCACCTCATTGCATTGTGTGACTGCACCTCATGTTCTATTGCATGCTGACACCGTGCCCAACTTGACGTGCCACTGACTCTTGTCACCTCCATCTCTTTTGATATTCGGGTTGTTGTCCCCTTCCTTCTCTCGTGAAGAAGTATTCCCTAACCTATGATGCCGTGACGGAACCTAAGGTTTTTGTGTGTGCGACGGCCACATAAATTCCTACTAGGAGCGCACTGGTATCTCGGTAAATGAATGCGACTTCACCAGAACCTCTATGCTGCAACCCGAATATGTGGCCCTATCTTGGTGACCTCTCCTGAGCAAAGACACGTTTAGGGTGTAGCTAAGGCATGCTAACATGCATCCGAGCATGTGCATGTGCACCATCTGTTCATAAGCATATGCCCCATTCGCTCATATGCATGTGCGTCACGCAGCATACAGCTCATCATGGGCATGAATCATATGCACCATCGTCTGTATGCATCATACCATATGCACCATAGGACGTGCATCATCAGATTGGCATCATAATGCATCATACCATATGCCACTCGTAGATGCATGGACCCTTCACATGTACCTTGCATCATGACAGCTACATTACTCCTTGGTGCATTACCACTTTACCAACCGAACCTGTGCACCTCGAGTTGCAACATGCCTCCTTGCTCTCTTGTCGTGCAAGCATTCATCTACGAAATCCTTGCGTTAAGCCGATAACCATGTTTTCTCCTACCAACACTTCTTTAATGAGGTAAACCTTGAGCTTTGATGATCTGAAAATCTCACTTAAACCTATCTTCTCCGATGATCATCACCTTGTACATTCAAGATTGCTTTGTGACCTCCTGTGAGCTTTTCTCAACCGCCTTGTTTTCTCCTTAATGAGAATTCCCACTTGAGAACGTTTCGACACCTTGTCCTATCGTACCGTTTGTACCCTGTTTCACCTCTCTTTCTTCATCGTGGAGAAATGTGACTAGGTACAATCTCACTATGAATCCTTCCAAACTCTATAGGTGTGCCCAATATCCTTTTCTCGACAAACTTCCAAAGTTACACCGAGTTTTAGTACAAATGAACGATGAAGAATGTTGGAAGGTTCCACTCGAGTTTTAGGATCGCTCAGGTAAGAACAGTTTTCCCCGAGGCGGAATTAAGGAGATAAAGGCTCTTTACCTTCAGTCAAACACGAGGGACTAGCTTCAGTGCTTCTTTCAGGACTGTGACGATGATTGGACCAACTAGGGACTTCTAAGGAACAAATGACCCTCTACACTTGAATCAAGTCATCTCGAGGAACTCTTCAGTCCCACACCCTCACTTGTTCCTTAGGTTGGACAAGCTAAATTTCGATTCCAAGAGAAGATACAAAAGTTGAAGGAAGTCCCCTACAGGATATTAACACTTACGGATATACCTAGCTAGGTAGTTAAAGGGAAGCCAAGAATCGAAACCGCGACCGAATCCCCTTGTGTCGCAACTCTCTCTTGTTGTGTTTCTTCTTTATGACTCCTTACAATTCGCAATCTGGAATCATATCTAAGTACCTAATCAGAATGTATTTGCAGGACAATGATTTCCTCTGGTGAAGACTCGAAGACTTCCGAGCCTTGTAGTCATGACCCAACCCCCTCACCCACAGCGGCTGACCAAGTGGCTACGACAATCAAGTTAATAGAAGAGCAAAGCTTGACGCTAAATCAGATAGTGCAAAATGTTATCCAAGATCATGAACATGGGGTATCCTCAGCCAGCCTAATTACCAGCCTCTCTCAAGCAATAACCGATTCTATAGCCGACCGGGCCCGTCTACTCAACCTTTTGGCAACTGCCCACTCTCGGATCAACCATGTTCGGATCCCTCTCGACTTGACTCTGCATCCCTTCTACCGCCCTCAAGATGAGTTCTAGGACTTGAGAAAGATGAAGAAGGACATAGGAAGCACAAAACAGTGTTACCAACTATGGACTTGAGTGAATGGGAAATAACACACAAGGAATTCTGTCCGCACAAAAGGAGATCGGATACGGAGACCCACGAGAATCGCCCCTGCCGTCGACCCTGTTTCACATGTGGGGAATGCGGCCATTTCTTTCGGAACAGCCCTTCAACCGCATTACCCCAAGAACCAAGGGTTGAGCGCAGCTCAGACCATCTATACTGTCAAGAGAGACCCAAGAAGCGGGATGACTGTTTTAGATGCGGACACCTAGGCCATATTGCCTGTGACTGCCCCCAACGACGAAGAATGCAACAAGTACCTAAGAACCAATGCAAGAAGAAGAAAGTTGTACCTTACGCAGAAGGAAGTGTGCTTGGCACTGCACGCCCAAGGAAATGCAAGTCATGAAAGGTGCATATATTTTCTCTAGCCTTAATCTACCTGAATCTCGGGACGACATTTCTTTTAAGGGGGGTAGGTTGTGACATCTCTGATGTCTAATCACCTCATTAAGGCTTAATGAACAATTAAACTTGTGGTTTTGACCAGAGTCAATGCATGAAATAGGATTAAAATTCCATGCACCGAACCTTTAGAGCTTGAATTTATTTGAATTCAAAATTTCACTTAAAAACATGAAAATCTGTCAATAAGAGAGTTGTCCCAAATTTTATAAGGAGCAACTTTGTTAATTGGTGGTTTTCAAATTTTGGAGCGGAAGATGTTCTAAATCATGGTCAAACAACACTTTTCATGAACTTTTTCGGCCAACACTTGAAAAATTTTCTGAGTCTGGAAAGCTGAAGTTTTTCCTAAAAGTTGAGGCTTGCCATTTGGAATTCCATGTATAACTTTTCATGAACTTTTCCCTAAATTGATTCATTGATGTTTGGACTTGCCCTTGGTAATGTTATCCATCAAGTATTCACACCCTAAGCATTTTAAATTTGTTTGGGAAGAGGGTTAAGTCGAATGAATTCATGTGCAACTCGGTGAACTTTGACCTTTCTCGGTTGGCCTGGTTCAAATTTGAATTTTCACTTAAGAACTAAAAAATGCACCAAAATGAAAGTTGTTCACATTTTTATGGGACACGACTTTGTCAATTGGAGCTCGATGAGATTTTGAGTGCAACATTCCTAAAATTCAGTCGAAATCAGTCGAACCCCAGAAGTTCACCCAGACCGACACAGAAGTTCACGATACCTTCGCCGCACGCTCCAGCCCAAACCAAGTCATTTTCCTATGGTCGCCCTTTACGAAAGTTGTGGAGGGTACTGAGGGACACGACTTTCGTATTTGGAGATTTTCAAGTTCAGTTCAAACTTCTGGAGAACGAGCGGGTTGAAGTGACGCTCGGCAAGTGCTCGATGAAATGACGAGCTCGCGCCGGCGCTCGTGTTCACCGCCGACCGCGACTGCTTCCACGCGGCACTCTGCGCCTGAGCGTTCTGACCGCCGTCAGACCTCGTCCTCCACGTACTCGACGTCCACGCCATCGCCCGCGCTGTCCCCTGCCTGTTCCCCGACCAAAACCGTCGCGTCGTCCGCTTCCGCCACGCGGCGCCCACGTTTTGCACGCCTGCACCCCTGACCAAGGCTGGAACAGGGTCCTTATGGCCCCGTACTGCTCGCCTGAGCCCTCGCTGGCGTGCTGACCACACCTGCAGTGGGGAGTGCTCGCCCAATGCGCCGCCCCGACACCACGGCGCGCCCCCTGTCACCGTCGCCCGACCTCAGCACAGCTGCCCTGTCCTGCCGCTGCCCCCCCCCCCCAGTGGGTGACGATCCCTTCATTGCGAAGCCTTGCCCAGCTCCACCCCCGCCTATAAAAGGTGCAGACGCCCTCCTCGAACTTCCGCTTCACCCTCGTCATGCCGCCGTCAGGCCGCCGGTGGAACTCCACCTTCCGCACCTCTCCGTCCACTTGTTCTTTCGGTTTCGAGCTCTTCTGACCCTACTCCTCCTCCCCAAGGGTCCAGCCGAGCACCGCCGCCCCTCCCCTTGCAGGAAACTGAGCAGAGAAGGCCGCCTCCGTCCTTCTCAACGGCGAGCCTCCTCCCGGCCTCCTCCGGCCTCGGCTCCTACATCAAACCGACCCGTGGTGAGACCCTCTTCACTCCCGTGCCCTTCCTCGGCCGAGCCAGCTCCTTCCCTAGCCGGAATCGAGCTCCCTAGATCTCAGCCCGCCCGAGGACCTCCCAGTTAGAATTAGAAGAATGCCAGGGTGCCTGGTGTAAGTTGCAAGGACCTATTCGCAAGACTTTAGAAAGTTCCAGGGGGTGTTCTGTTAATCTGCGAAATCATGTCTAGATCCAAACCAGTGAACTTGTAAAATCCGTAACAAATCACATAAAAATCAGAAAAATGCAATCTCAATTTTGTTGAACTCCTGGTGATGTGTTCTATCTTTTATAAAAGCATGTATAGGTGTTTACCAGTGTAGATTTCAAACTAAGTTCAAATCTATTCAAACTTAAATTTGTGCATAGTTTGAAATCTACTGCTTTGTTTGTGCTAATTTTTGGGTATGTTGTAGATGATTCAATGTTTAAGGTCCTGTAAAATGATGGCATAAATTTACACACTAAATTTTGACTTAATAATTATTTATGCTGTCAGTGCACATTTGGATCAACAGTTTTTAATAATTAATCTTTGCAGCTTCTGAGCTCAATCCTTTTGCAGTACTTTTGTAATACCTTGATGCATGTCTGGTAAATAGTAGAGCTTAGTTCGAGCTGGCTAACTTGCTCTTTTAATTTATAACAGTTTAATCTTGGTTAATCCAAACAGCAAGATCCTTTGATCTTTTAAGCTACTCCTTTGGCATGTGAGCTTGTTTAGACTAGTGTAAGCTCTGGTAATTCTCTAAGGATCAATTGATGACAGTGTGATTTACTAGGATTTACTCTTGATGGTAGTGTGTTGTTTTTGTTTGATTTATTGTGGTATATGTATACATGATCTTGGTCTGGTTTTTGGTCAGTAAATCAAGTAAACCACCAAGAGCATGCTGTAATTTTCTCACATTAAATTAAAGCACCAAACTTCCAAAATAAATTGTTGAAGTTTCATTGCTTAAAAGGCTAAATAAAAATAAGTCACCTTTTTAAGCCATTTAAATAAGTTAAAAACATCACCACACACACCTTGCTGTTTTATGAGGGAATCAAAGTTAAATCCTAATAGATGTGTATACAATCACCATCAACACAACCAAGTACTTTAATGAGTAAACTCAAACTTAATTAAAGAAAGGGAATGTCAGACCAAAATTATCCAGGTGAAGGTGTCGCTCAATACACCCCGAGTTTATCGTGTGAAACGCGATGCTCGATATAACAACAATCTCTTATGCATGTGCATTTCGTATAGGAACGACTCTCACCGATGGAAAGTACAAGCTGATCCCGACACAAGGAGAAGTACTGATCGAGAAGAAGCCGAACGTCGTCGCAAGCAAGTCAAGACCCGAAGCAAGTTCGGAAGGGCCAATACTAACCTAGCTCAGGATTAAGGCAAGCCCCGAAGCATGTCCTATGTTTCTGAATCTTGCAACTATGTTTGTTAAGTTTGCTTGTGCATTTACATTTCAGGAGTTGAATTGAAACCTTAGTTACATATGCTTTGCAATACTAGTATGTTAGGTCGATAGCTGCCATGCTATAAGGACACGGTAAAAGTCGAGTGATTTCCTGTCACTCGCGAGATATAGGAATCAACTGCCTTACTTATGTTGGAATCATACGGATGACGGGCGGGGATTTTTTTCGTGTAGATGCCCCGTCCGTGCATGCTAAAATTTGTTAAGGTCGAAAGGTACGATACTGTTGGTTAAGTTTTTGAACGTACTAAGCACTTGTCGATTCTGTAGGGTCAGTAAGTTTAGTATCTACATGAATTCGGTGTGCAGACTTTTTCCTGCTCCTATCGGGAACTTCTTCCCCATGCCTCGAACATGTGGGTACGAAGGGCGTAACTGTTCGGTTCGGCTGACCTTGGACTTCGTATGCCAGGGGGAGTTTGTGTGACAATCTAGGTGTTCATTAGCTTAATCACCTGCTAAACCTTTTGTCTTAGCCTAATTAAGTTTAATTTGACCCCACCTAGATTTTCACTTAAGGAATCCTACCAAAAATTCCCTTGCACCTCGGTGAACTTTTGACCTTTCACGGTTGGCATGGTTCAAATTCAAAATTTCACTTAAGAACTTGAAAATGTAACGTCTCGCCTCCTCGAGGTCGGGCCCGCTTACCCTGGAAGCTCTCTAGGACCTCAAGACTATCCTTACAAACCAACACATGTCTTTTCTGCGCACTTTGTCCTCACTCATGCGCACCCGGGAAGGACTTCCCGGTCGGTCACCCATCATGAAATTGCTCCGGGCCAAGCACGCTTAACCTCGAAGTTCTTTCGAGATGAGCTTCCGGAAAAGAAGTTGCAACTTGTTGGTATGAGTATTCTATCAATCCTATTAAGCCCTGGGTTGTCACAACCTCACCCCCTTAGGAGACCGACGCCCTCGTCGGTCAACCCCAGGCCAGGAACGTCCTCTCTTGGCTACGTCCGTGTGCCCAGTGCGAGCGCATGTGCCATGCTGTGTGACCACTCTGGGCTCACACCAGCCATGCGCACCATGCCTGCGCAACTGCGACCCCACGCGCCTGTGAAACCGCGAGAGTCGGCTCTGATACCAAATGTAACGTCCTACCTCCTCGAGGCCGGGCCCGCTTACCCTGGAAGCTCTCTAGGACCTCAAGACTATCCTCACAAACCAACACATGTCTTTTCTGCGCACTTTGTCCTCACTCATGCGCACACGGGAAGGACTTCCCAGTCGGTCACCCATCATGAAATTGCTTCGGGCCAAGCACGCTTAACCTCGAAGTTCTTTCGAGATGAGCTTCCGGAAAAGAAGTTGCAACTTGTTGGTATGAGTATTCTATCAATCCTATTAAGCCCTGGGTTGTCACAGTTTGGCTCCGGACGCAACTTGAGGATTGATGGGAACTACCAGGTAGCGCTAGCCTTTGGCTGAGTGCGATGATCCGTGTGCTTAGGTCCACCTTGCAAGGTTAAGAAATCGGTTCGAACTGTCTGTTTCTCGCAGCTAATGAGACTACTTGACCTCTGTGCCGCATTGAGTAAGAAGTGGAACATAACGATGGAAAGAAACATGATGCTTGCTTAATTGCTTGCTACACTTGCTTGGATACTACAGGTTGCTTACCTAGAATGGTTAAATCCGAACTAGAACTTGATGCTAAAATATTAAAATCAAGGACCCACTTTTAGTCGCTCTTTGGCAAAACAAACCCATCAGCCAAAAGCCTTGCATGTCTAGGAGTTGGTGATGTAGTTTTCACCCGATAGGTATGTCTTGCTGAGTATTAGTATACTCAGCCTTGCTTGTTGAATTGTTTTCAGGTAGTGCTCTCAAGGAGATGGTTGCAGGTCTTACCTGGCCAACCACCCTTCCTCCTGGTTGGACCGTTGTTTGGGACGAGGATGCTTCTGAGTGATGTCATGACGGCTTCACGTGATGTCACTGTCATTTCGAATAAATAGTTGTTTCCGCTGCATTTCAAAACTCTGAGTTTACTGTTACTGTATGCATTGAACTATTTGTAACAAAGTACCTCAATTGGGACCTTTAATTAATTGTGGATTGTTATAATCTCTGGGTCTCACCTTCGAGTGGGTATTTGCACGACCCGTTTCGATCGAGGTAATTGTTCATGGTTGCATCGGGCTCGACCCGACAGAACGGCATCTTAATCTGTTTTAATTGCGTGATGACCAATGTAAGGTTAGCGCACTTAAGTCAGATTAATTTGAGCGGTTCTGCCATAGAGCCGCCTGCGAATGACTGTTCGTCTCAAGCCGGCCGCGTGCGACCCCGCGACTGCCGAGCGCCGCCGCCGACCGCCGCGCGAACGCTAGCTTGTCTGAAGCCGGCTGCACGTAAGCCTTTCGAACGTTCTAAAGAACCCTGCCAGCTGCATGTATTAATTTCATAGTCAGGGTTAATGATAATTTGACGTAGAATAATTATTTGACTTGAATTTTTTATTTGACTTACAATTTTTAATTGGCTTAGAATATTTGACATAGAATAATTTGTTGACTTGCTTTTATTTGACGTAGAATATGTATTTGAAATAAATTTATTAATTTGACTTACATTATTTAACTGGCTTAGAAAATTTGACGTAGAATAATTATTTGACTTGAATTTTTTTATTTGACTTACAGTATTTAATTGGCTTAGAATATTTGACGTAGAATAATTATTTATTTGACGTAGAATATTTATTTTTGAAGATAACGATCCACGAAGAGGATAATGATGAATTCTTAGCAGCTCAATTTGGTTTGGTTGGAAACACTGATGCGCAACCTAGCGTGGAAGAAATGCTTGGTATTTCTGGTGGCGATAATTTCGACCACCCGCAACCTAATGTGGGTCAACGTAGTAACGATGAGCCCACGTCTAGTCAGGTGCTAATATTTTTTATAAACATTGTATACATTATCTTAACCTAATATTGTAACTAATATATATCATCTAATTATTCTAGCCATCTACGACGACAACTGCCGCTAAGAAAGGTCCTGAAAAAAGAAGTACCACTAAGAGGCTGAAGGAAGTGAAATTGCACCTCACCAGAGTGGAGGATGATGGCGAGCCAAGTGAACCCAAACAAATTGCCAGAAGATTCGTCTCTCAGTGTGGGGTTATTGTTCGTGAACGCGTTCCCATTAGCATAAAAAAATGGAGATCTATGGACCCTAGAGAACCGTATGTTCTGGCTGATGCGGAGAAAGAAATGCTCTGGTCTGATGTAAAAGAAAAAGATGGCAACGCAATTTCAAGATTACAAGACAAAATTGTGGAAGAAATATATCAAGACAGAAGAAATTCTGGATTTTGACAATCATCCTACCATAAGACGTCATCATTGGGATGCGTTCGTGGAGTACAAACAGTCTACCGAAGGATCAGAGATATCCGCAAGGAACACGAGCAATGCCGAAAAAAGAAGTACACCCATCGAATGGGTTCGGGCAATCATAAAGGCATCGTCGACAAATGGGACAGGATGGAAGAAGATCTGTATACTAGAGGCATTCGTCCAGCGACGCATGACTGGCCGTTACGATCAAAGCATTGGCATTATGGTCATGGAGGCACTTTGAGTCCTATAGACAGATCTTTGGTTTTCAGCGACGACTTGCTAGAACTATCTCACCGCCTCCTTGAAATCATAAAGAAAGCTGAGGCCAGAGAATTCATTCCTGACAGAGACAGAGATGAGCTAACCTGGGCCTTAGGAAACAAGGAGCATCCTGGAAGAACGCGTGGAGTAGGAACTTCTGTTTCTTGAAAGTATGCTTTCAAGGAGGACAGCTCCTCCTATAGGAGCCGTAAGCGAAATAAGACCAAACAAGAGAACAGGATGACGGAGCTAGAGGAAATTGTAGCCGCCCAGGGTGCACGGATACAGGAAATGGAGGTACGGATGGATCAGCGAATGAAGCTGGCAGTTATTTAGATGACACAATCTAGAGGAACAGAAGATCCTAATGCTTTGGTTACCCCTCCACAACAACGGAGCAGTCACGCTTCCACTGAGCCTAACGCAGCTCAATCAGAACTGGCTCGTTACCCTGTGGATGAAATAACTCAGCGCATCGCTTGTGAGCTTCATGCAACATTGAAGAACATATCAGTGGTGGTACGTCTAACAATGACTTATTGTTAGTTGCGAATATTTATTTATTTGACCTAGAATATTTATTTATTTGATGTAGAATGTTTATTTATTTGAAGCTGGGCTTGAACACTTTTCTTTCTTATGCTGGGAGGCTGGTTATAGTCAATTCGGTTTTAAGCTCGCTCCCAACTTTTTATCAATGCACTATGAAGTTTCCTGTGTGGGTTATTGAACAAATTAATAAGTACAGGAAGCATTATCTTTGGGATAAAGGGGATGTCAACAGAAAAGGTGGGTGTTTAGTTGCTTGGAAGAAAGATTGTCTCTCTAAGGAGCAAGGTGGGCTGGGTATAATTGACCTGAGAACTCAGAACACGGCCTTGCTCATGAAATATATGCACAAGTTTTATAATAGAGTGGATCTTCCTTGGGTCAATTTAACTTGGCAACATCTTTATAGAAGGGACATTGTGCCTCATGTAAAGACGCCCTTTGGGTCGTTCTGGTGGAGGGATGTCATGTCTCTCTCGGATCAATTTTGAATGATAGCTACATGCAAGGTAAATAAGGGCAAAACTGGGATGTTCTAGCAAGATCTCTGGGATTTGGGACTGTTATCTGTCAAATACCCGTAGCTCTTCTCATTTGTCAATAATAAGAACATTTCTGTTGCCAAATTCCTGAGCCAGGATGCCCACTAAAATTTCTACACACCAGTTTCTGAAATTGCTTTAGAACAGCTGCATGAACTCAGCCTGCTCGTACAATCTCTCACTTTGGAAGGAGGCAGTGATGATGTATGGATGTACATTTGGAAGTCAAACTCTTTCTCCATAAAACAGACATATACGGCCCTCAAGGGTACAACGGAAGCATAAATTCTTTTTCTAGCTTCTGCTACGAGACCTGCTAAACACAAGAAACCTTATGCGAAGGAAAAATATGATTCTTCAAGATTATTCATGTGTGCTTTGTTCTAATGGTCCGGATGAATCTCTTCTACATCTTTTTTGCTTGTGCCCTTTCAGTGCACTGTGCTGGCAGTCACTAGGTATTGTTTGGATCCTGTCGCCACTAGTTTCTGACATGATCATTGCTGCTCGACGCTTGTTTGGTCGGAAAATCTTCCGAGAAGTCATGATGGTGGCCTGCTGGAGTATATGGGTCCATAGAAACTCGATTATATTTGATGGTGGTGCTCTCTCCTTTGCAAGGTGGAAGCTTTTCTTCAAGGAGGAAATGAAAAAAAAAATTAGTTTCTGGGCAAAACCCTCCCTTAAGGTGGAGTTGTTAGAATGGATTTGTAATTACAACTAGCTTTTTTCTCTAGGGTCTTTCTTTGGGCTTGGAGCCTTGCACTCTGTAAATATTATTTTTTACCAAAATTTATAAAAAATAGTAGGGGGCTCCCCTGCTGTTCGGTCAAAAAATATTTATTTATTTGACTTACAATATTTAGTTGCGAATACTTATTTAATTGACGTAGAATATTTATTTATTTGACTTACAATATTTAGTTGCGAATATTTATTTATTAGACATAAAATATTTATTTATTTGACTTACAATATTTAGTTGTGAATATTTATTTGTTTGACGCACTCAATATTTTACTTTCTTCCCCTTCAATATATTAGGTCACATACGGTATGGCTAAACCATTGGAAGAAGGACAAACAGTCCACTCTAAGGAGATTCCATATGGCTACGCACTAGTTGAGGTTGAACAAGTTGTTTCGGACTACAACAGCTTGCAGCTTGACATCCCCAGAGGTGATGGGGAACACTACTTGGAGAGTGTTGTCACGGCATCATTCTAAGGAGCAAGCGTGACATCATCATACCTGGTATGCAAACAACAACCTCGACAGCTCATGATCCGCCAGTTGATGATCCGCCGGCTCGTGATAATCCGCCGGCTCGTGATACGATGCCGGCTCATAATCCTTGGGTCTCCTCCGGCTCATGATCTGCCGGCGGATGATCCTTGGTCTCCGCCGGCTCATGATCAGCCGGCTAAAGAAGATTGGTCTCCCCCGGCTAAGCTAAAGATGCCTTCGCCCAAAAAGAAGACAGCGCCAAGAACTCCACCAGTACAGAAGAAGTGCCCAACTACGGGAAAGAAAGTACCAGCAAAGAAGAAATTAGCTTACGAGAAGACGGAAGAGGAACTTGACGAGCAGTCGTTGCAGAAATATACGCACATTTCCACAAGAAGAAAGCGCCTGAGAAGGAGCTTGAAGTTGACCCGGTCAAGGCGGCGGCATTTATTCGTAATTTGAGCAGGACAGAACAGAAAAAGGCTGCAATATTTGACTACGATCGCTCACTATTAAAATCTTATCAGAAAAAGAAAGAAAGCTGAGCTGGATGAGTGCTTGGCGAAGTCCAAACATTGTACTTGCAGGCAGCCAGGCAAGCAATCTAAGCCGACACCATCTAAGTCCAAACCTTCTACTGTGCAGCAGCCAGGCAAGCAATTTAAGCTGACACTGTCTAAGTCCAAACCTTCTACTGTGGAGTAGCAAAGCAAGCAATCTAAGCCGCCACCGTCTAAGTCCAAACCGGTTCCTCAGCTTGACGAACAACCTCGGTGGGGATTGCCTAAGTTTCCAGATGAATACGAATTGAACGTGCAACGACTAATGAGAGAGACCGGTATGACTAGAGCAAAAATCACTGGGCAAAGATTCCCGCCCTGAGCTAAAGTTACTAGGTGGCCTTTTGAGCTTGGCAAGCCTTTCATCGAGCCAGAAAAAGTTAAGAAACTGCAAACAAAGATGTATTTATTCCAAGAATGGTACATGGTTCAAGCGGCAAAAGGAAGGTATATGTTCGGGTGTCACGTAAAGGATGAAGATTTTTTCAATGGCGATCTGACAGTTTGGTTGGAGTTCAAAGATATCTACGAACTGTACCATCAAGATGCCATGGACTTGGCTTTGATTCAAACCTGGGTTTTGTAAGTGATTTGTTCTAATCATTTCTTTATTGTCATGCAGACAAAATCTATGACTGACGGGTCTTTTTCTGCTTTTCATGCAGAATGGAGATTCAAAGATGTCGAAGGGAGTGAGTTTTTGACGTTGGTTTCATGGACCTATCAAAGATAAACAGAGACATCATTCTATCCGATCCAGAGGGGACATATAAGAACTTATTCAAGTTTGTGGATAAACAAAATTGGATGGACTCCATACTGTTGCCATACAACTACGGGTGAGTGCAAACACTATGTACTCCATTTTATTTTCTTTATTTCTCATTATACTATGACACTTACATGTATCCCTGTAGTTTCCACAGGATCCTCATAGTACTGAATCCTGATAGATGTGTGGTGAACGTCTTTGATTCGTTAAGGGAACCACGAGAAGAGTATCAAGAAATCATTGACATGTTTGTAAGGTCGTACATATATACTTTTCACCAATTCAAATTTACTTTAGAATTTGAGACTAACAACATGATTATGTAATCGCAGGATGTGGAACGAAATTCATGAAAAGCACCCTGGACTTGAATATGAAAGCCTTGTATGGCATACTGATTTCCTAGTACGCATGCAATTGGTACATATACATGCCTTTGCTAATCAACTAAAAGAATTATCTTTAACTTTGTTTTCGACAATAGTGTGCACACTACATCTGCGAGTACATGCACAGCTGGATTAAAAAAACATTTACTAACCATGATATTATGGTACGCAATTAATATTTACACATTTCTAATTCAAGTGCACCATTATTATATTTTAATTTTAATTTTTTGCAAATTGTAGATGATGACCATCTCGGCTAAAAGTCTCGAGAAGCATAAGATCAACACAATTTCAGAACAACTTGTGGGTTTTATTTTGGACGAGATCGTCAATGAAGGCGGAGAATTTCATTATCCAGATTCATGGGATCATCCGGACAACTCAAGTCGTCGTTCCTCTCCCGCTCTTCCTAGTTCCTCAGCTCGTCCTAGTTCCTCTGTTGGTCCTAGTCGTAGATCGTAATGCATGCATGGATCTTAAGTTGTACTATAAACTTAACTCTTTTGGCACTAAAATGTAATACATACGTCTTTTTTATTCTTATAAATACAAGCCCGGCCTATACGAATACTTACTAGTGCAGTACGGCATCCGTATTGGAACAAATACGTAGGCAAAATACGTATACAAACAAATATATATATGCTAGCTGGAAAAAGAAAAAAATAATTCGTGATAATTAGCGCTGGTTGGTGACACAAACCGGTGCTAAAGGGGCTCATGCAGGCGCCACGTGCGCGCCCCCTTTAGCATTGGTTTGTGGCTAGACTCGGTGCTAAAGGTGGCCTTTAGCACCGGGTATTGAAGATCTGCACCGGTTGGGAAACTGGTGCTAAAGGGGGTTTCCCAACCGGTGCAGATGTGTGATTCTCCAATAGTGCAGCTCTTCTGTTTAGGGCAGGATAGAGAATAGACGCGATCCATCATGCTTAGACTATCTGCAATGACGATCTGGGCCAGGGGCGGTTTAATCGCCCTGGTGAGCCAGTTAAATCGGATATACCCAGACTCCATCTACTTGATGAAATCTTGCATACAATGATTAAGTGGCCCTTCTCCTTACACCTGTAGCAAACTCTATGAGTTTTTCTGTATCTTTGTCTGCTTGCCAGCCTTGTTTGACTCTTTTGCTTGTGAGAACCATTTGATGAACGATATTCCAAGGATGTGATTTTTGATCCTTTCAATTTTTCTTGATTCTTGTAACTCCTGGCTTGATCTTGTTGAGAATCTGAGCTAGTGACAGTGAATCCCTTATCAAGCTTCTTCACCATGGTGTCATGGTTATCTTGAGAAGGTTGCAGCTGACTCTTACTTCTCATTTTGATCAAGTCATCTTTTAGCTTTCTAACCTCTTGCTTGAGTTCATCATTTTCTTTTGCAACAAGGTCATCGCAAGACTCTACACATACATGCCCAATGCTAAATTGGCTTGTTTGAGAACAACAAGGTTTAGCACAAGATAATTCAATATTGATATTTGAGCATGTGCATGTGGGTGCGGAAGGTTGATAAAGTTTAATCGACATGATTACAACCTCATGAACTATTTCTAGTGAGGCATATGAATCCACAAGCTTCTCATGAGAATGTTCAAGTTCTTTATGAGTTTCTTACAAATTATATGTTCACTAGTGAGTTTGTCAAGTTGAGCTTTGAGCACTTCATTGATGTTTTCTAATTTAGCTATACATGATATATAATCAGTAGCATAAGCATAATCATTTGCCAATAAATCATATTTACAGACCACAGAGGCATGAGATGATTTAAGAGCCACTAGTTCCTCTATCAAGAAACTAAATCTCATTGAGTTGACCATTGTCCTTCTTGGGTTTCTTCTTCTTCTTTTTTCTTTTCTTTCCTGTCCATCAAACATACAATGCACACATCACTAGAAAATGAGATTATTGCAGTGGAAGCTTTGATTGAATCAACACTTGTGTCTTGAGCAGGATGAGATGTGAACTCCCTGTCAGGGGCGGTTAAACCGGGGTTGCAGACCGGTTTAACCGCTACCTACAAAGTGAGCTCATCAGGCTTGCTTTGCTCCTCTTTCTTCATGGATGATGTCACCTGAGGCTCATATTGGGTTGTTGATGAAGTTTATTAGCACTTCTCAGGTGATTCCAAATCCTCTTGCTCTTCATCTTCATCATTTTCAAGGTTTTCATATATTTCAATGATGAGTAACCAAAGAAGATGGGCATCTCTTGGGATTTTCTCATTTTTAGAAATGATGTCCCATAAATATACACACACAGCACTTTGCAAGAAATTAGTAACACAAGAATTGAGTTGCATACAAGCTAACTCCTCTTGAGTGATATTTGATGAACCAATCTTGTCAAAATTAAACTTAGGAGGTAGAATGCTAGCAACTAAAATATGTCTAACCACAGGATCTACAATTCTAAAAGAATTATGAACATTAGTTGGCCAAGATGAGAAGTTTGAGCCATCAAGCTCAATGGCTCAAAGTGTACCTCAATCGACATCTTTTCTTCACAGCGGTTAAGGGTGGATGTGAGGCCTTGCTCTAATACTACTTGTAAGGATCTAGATGTTGCCTAGAGGGGGAGGGTGAATAGGCAAGATAACCAATTAAAACTTCTAACTCCAACACTCGGCCTGCTGATAGAGCCAGTCGGCGATTAAACCGCCCCTAAGTTGCGGATAAACCGTGTGGGAGAACCGTTCAAATTAATCCGGCTTAAGTGTGCTAAACATCGCATTAATCGTGATCAGACACTTAAATCGAATTAAGGTGACAGTCTGTCGGGTCGAGCCCGATACAATCACGAATAGTTACCTCGATCGAAACAAGTCATGCAATTACTCACGCGAAGGCGAGTCCTAGAGATTACAACAATCCACAAGATAATAGGTCCCATTGAGGTACTTTATTACAAAATGAGTTCATGCATGAAATAAAGATAGTTCAGAGTTCAAATTGCAGCAGGAAATAAACTAATTATTCGAGTGGTGGCAATATCATGTGAAGCCGTCATGATATCACTCGGAAGCATCTTCGTCCCAAACGACGGTCCAACCCGGAGGAAGGGTGGTCGGCCAAGTAAAACTGGCAACCATATCCTCGAGGGCACTACCTGAAAATAATTCAACAAGCAAGGTTGAGACTTACCCGACGGGTGAAAACTACATCACCGGCTCCTAGACATGAAAGGCTTTTGGCTGGTGGGTTTGTTTTGCCAAAAAGCGACTAAAAGTGGATCCTTACTTTTAAGATTTTAGCATCAAGGTTTAGTGGAGTTAACCATTCTAGGTGAGCAGCCTATACTAAACAAACATGTTTAGCAAACAATTAAGCATGCATCAAGTTTATCATCGTTATGTTCCTCTTTCATTACTTGGTGAGACAAGAGGTCAAGTAGTCTCATTAGCTACGAGAAATAGATAGTTCGAACCCATTTTATAACCTTGCAAGGTGGATACTAAACACACGATAAAGGCCAACCACAAATGTTGGTGCTACCAGGTCGTTCCCATGTCTTCCTAGCTTGTTAATCCGAGCCCACTACCCTTGGACACAGGCCTATCCAGTTGATACTTCACGGCCGTGCTGGCCAGGATTCAGTCTTGAGCCACATGTGCACCGCATGGGGGGTTGAATCCTAGAGCAAGCAGGACAAGGCATGCCCCATTCCGAACAGGTACTAAACTTACTGGTCCCATGTCCCAAACAAGTGCTTAGTGCTTTCAAACACTTGACCAACATCGCCGTCACTCTTCGGCCTTAGCAACTTTTTCATAAACAGACGTGGCATCTACATGACCAAAATCCCCGTCTGTCATCCTTATGATTCCAACATAAGTAGGGCAGGTGATTCCTATAATCTCTCGAGTGACAAGAAATCACTCGACTTTTACCGTGTCCTTAAAGCAGGGCAACTATCGACCTATCATACTAGTATTGCACAGCATAGGTACCTAGGGTTATGCAACTAAGGTTTCAATTCAACTCCTGAACGTAAACATAAATGCACAAACATAATCTTAACAAAAGATAGTTGCATTGAGTCAAAACATTGGACATGCTCCGGGGCTTGCCTTAATCCCGAGCTAAGTTATTAGTGGTTCTTCCGAACTTGGTTCGGGTCTTGACTTGCTTGCGACGGTCGGCTTCTCCTCGTGTCGTCCTTCTTCTTGCATCGGGATCGGCTTGTAGCTTCCGTCGGCGAGAGTCATTCCTATACGAGATGCAATGCATAAGAGAATGATGTTATATCGAGCATCGCGTTTCACACGATAAACCTGGGGTGTATTGACCGGTCACATTCACATAGACAACTTTGTCTAACCTTCCCTTTCTTTAATTAAGTTTTATGTATGATTTTCATGTGACAAAATTACAGTGCGTTAGTTATATCTACACAGATTTACTGACCAAAAACTAGATCAAAAGCATTTATACATCTACCATTAAAATTCAAACAAGCTTAACACACTAAATAATTGAATAATCCTTATAAAATCACAATAACAGAAATTAATGCTAACAAAATTAGCAGAGCTACACCTAGCAAGTGCAAGCTATCATGCCTAACTTTGGCTTAAAAAGATCAAAGGATCTTCCTCAAAAAATTAGTTTTATAAACAGTTATCAATTTCGGCTGAGCATGGCGTTTATTAACTAACAGCATGTTAGCAAGATCAAACTAAGCTCTAATATTTAACACGGGTACAGAGCATGGCGTTTATTAACTAACAGCATGTTAGCAAGATCAAACTAAGCTCTAATATTTAACATGGGTACAACATTAAGTTTAAAATCTACAGCAAAAATTTGAGATTTATTTGTTGTACATATTAAATTCTAAAATTCATTGATACAACTATGTGCAGAAAGATATCTTTAATTTTAACTCAAAATCTAAGGTGCAACCTGGCTCCATCTTTTCACAGAAGCTGAGACATCTTATAGGAACAACATATTAAAAGAACAACTAAAAAAATGCTGTAGATTTCAAACTGTGAACAAACTTAGGTCTGAACAGATTTGAGTCTAGTTTGAAATCTATACATAAAACACCTAGACATGCTTTCTATAAAAGGCAGCATTCATCACTGGGAGTTGAACAAAATTGGACTTGCATTTTTACGATGTTTCATTTATTTTAATCGATTTTTAAATTTCCAGCTTTTGAATCTAGATCTGAAGAATCTATTTAGCAAAACCCCCTAGAACTTTCTAAAGTCTCGCGAACAGGTCCCTGCAACTTACACCAGGCACCCTGGCATTCTTCTAATTCTAAACATGAGGTCCTTGGGCGGGTGGAGATATGAAGACCTCGATTCAGGCTTGGGGAAGATGCGATTCGACCGGGGAAGGGCACAAGGATGTAGAGGGGCTCACCACGCGTCGGTTTGATGTAGGGCTCGGGGTCGGAGGAGGCCGGAGGAGGGCGCTCCGTGGGAGCGGCGGAGGCGGCTGCTGCTGCCCCAATGTCGGGGACGGAAGCAGCACTGGGGACAGACCCTGCGCGTGGGGACGTGAGTTAGAGCTAGGGGAAGGCCAAGGCGGGCTTGAGCGGCGTCAAGAGGGGCTCGGCAGGGGAGTTCTGCGAGCAGACTGACGGTGAGCAGGGCAGCAGAGAGGGGCGGCCAGGGAACTTAGTGCGAGACCTTTTATAGGCGGGGAAGGAGCCAGGGCATTGAGGCGAAGCCTCAGGAGCGGCTGTGCACGTCGGCATTGGCTGGGACGCGCGGTGGAGCTCGACCGGCGCGCTGCGAGCACGTGGGGCTGACACGGACGCGAGCTGTCAAGGCCATGTTGTCACTCCTCTGCCGGTGCAGGGCGCGCGGCGAGCACGTGGGGCTGCGCGCGTGAGGCTGACGCGGACGCGAGCTGTCAAGGCCGTGTTGTCACTCCCCTGCCGGTGCAGGGCACGACAGGCGAGGCGAGACAGTGTGGGCGGGCAACCTGAGCGCGTGAGTGGAGACCAAGATGGGCAGAAGCGGCGATTGGGCGACGAGGACGGTGGCGCGGGCGCCGAGCTGAGCGCGTCGAGGACGCCGAGGCACGTGGAGGCCAAGGCCTGGCGACACTCAGGGGTGAGGTACCGCGTGGCGGGTGGCTGAACGCGACGAATGCACGAGCGTGCGAGCTTGCACTTTCATATTGGCTTTTCGTCGAACCGTTGCCGGCGCCCATTCAAACGTGAATTGCTCCACAAAATTGAACTAATGTTCAAAATCTCTAAAAAGAAAACTTGTGTCCCACACTTCCAGCTACTACTTTCGCAAAGTTCGACCATAGAAAGAGTCCATAGAGCAATGGGAAAAGCGAGTTGAAAACAGGGTGAACTTCCGGTGAACTTCGGCGCTCTTCGAGTTCATGCTGAGTTGACATGTTCGAGCTCAGGTTTCTCTAGATTCTGCACAGTAACTCTCAAATCTTCCAATACAAAAGTTTTTCGGGATAGCTCAAGGATAAACTTTTATAATTGGGGGCTGGTGAGATTCAAAATCGTTTGAGAGATATGAAGCTCGAAAAACAGCTACTTGAAATGCTTCCAGACTTGGCCCCTGAGTCGATTCTGAGAGACTGAAAGTTCATCCAACTTTGCCCTCTTATCAAGAAAAGTTAAATTGCTTCGGGTTTGAATAGTGGATGGGGAACATGACCATGGGCAAGTACAAGCATCAAATATTCAGCCCAGGGCAAAGTTCATGAGATGTTATACATGAAATTCCAATTGGCAAGCTTTAACTTTAGGGAAGAATCTCAGCTTTCCAGAATTTCCAAGTGTAGGCTGAAAACAGTGTTGACTTGTTGTTTGACCATGATTTAGAGCATCTTCCACTCAAATTTTTGAAAACCACCAATTGACAAAGTTGTACCTTATAAAACTTGGGACAACTTTCATATTAATAGATTTTCAAGTTATTAAGCGAAATTTTGAATTCAAATCAATTCAAGCTCCAAAGGTTCGGTGCATGGAATTTAAAACCATTATTTCATGTGTTGACTTTAGTCATAGCCATAAGTTTAATTGTCCGTCAAGCCTTAATGAGGTGATTAGATATCCGAGATGTCACAACCTACCCCCCTTAAGAAGGAATCTTGTCCCGAGATTCAGGTAGATTGAGGCTGGATGGAGGTTCTTGCGGCCTTCACACTTTGCACTTCTCCGGAGTGTCGTGTCAGGCACACTCTCACCTTGGTGAGGTAAAATTTTCTCCTTCTCGCTTTGGTTGTTCGTTTCTCCCTCTCGGTTTGAGGATAGTCGTGAGCAAAACGATCTAACTGACTGCCTTGGTAACAACAACCTTGCTTAACGGACTTTTCTTGGTACCATAGGTGGTTAGATCCATGTTCGACATCTTGCTCCTGGTGTGACGTGGTGGCTTCATCCTTTGTGTTGCCCCAAATGGTGGAGGGATAGTCCTGAAGGAAAATGACCAATTCTCCACACATACCACCGGTCAGGCAATACGACAAAGACGTTCCTCAACAAACTCTGTCAGTCCATTGACGAAGGAGCAGGTTCGAACTCTGTCAAGCGGCCATCCCTAGACAACCCCCCTTTTACTCCTAGGCTCGAGGTAACTATGCGATCGAGATAGACGTCATCATCACTCTCAGTAGCGTACATTTTCTATAGCGGGAAGAAGTGGGCAGTCCGTGTGAGTTCGTTGATAAAAACCTGTACAGAGTCCTGCTTCGAGAAGCGAGTGGTAATCCAGTGAAAATCATATCCATATGCTTCCACTTCCTAGAGGTATAGGTGGGGGGTATAAAACTCCTTATTGTCCTAAAGTGACTAGTCCTTCACCTTTGGATATGTGTCAGACTCGGAGACATACTTGGTGGTCTTCTCTTTTCATCCTTCAACTACCAGAAATTTAGCTTCAACCCTAGTACACCTTGCTACTACCGGACGAGTAAGGAACTCAGAGCGGCGTGCTTCGTCTATGACTTAACTTCGAAGATTCAGGTCCTTGGGTACCCTATGAAAAGTTCAGGCATACTACCCTTTCTCGATCTAGTTGAAGTATTGGTGATTCTCTTTCCTTGAGAGATGTCGCTCGATAGTCTTGATGCTCCTATTTGTGGCTGGGCTGCAACGACTATATCATAAGGGTTGGATCCTATCGATACATGTTGCCGTGGACTGTGACAACCAAAACTCAAGCTACAGTTTCTCATAAAGGGTTCAAAGCGGGTGCACTAAGTTCCTTCGTTCTACTAAAAAGTCCTTACTTGATCCAACATCGTCACTGTCCTGAAGGAAGCACTGAAGTTAGTCCCTCGCGTTTGACTGACGGTGGAGAGCCTTTATTTCCTTAATTCTGCCACGGAGTGAATCGTTCTTGCTTGAGCGATCTGTTTCGGCTGAAACTCGATTGGAACTTTTCACTATTTCTTCATCATTCTTCACCTTTCCCACTACCAGAATACCCCCCATGTAGGCACGCAATATTTAGAGCTAGACACGCTTTATTTCATCTCTATAGGAATGTAGGCATGCTTTTATAAAGCGTGTTAGAAGTGTCTTCGTATGGACCGTGTCAGGCTTTGTAGACACAATTTCATTAAGTGTATCAATGAAAGCTAAAGACATATCATAGACACGTTAGATCCGTGTCTACATATTTTGATACAATTTTGTAGATACAAATATAAAACGTGTCTACTGGTGTAGATACGTAGTGTAGTAATGCTTCATATCGTGTTAAGGATTGTAGAGGCACTCTTGTAGATACATCTATAAAATATGTCTATTAATGTAGACACGTTTTATAGTGACACCTTGTAGCGCATTAAGTAGTATAGAGACACAGGTGACGTGGCTAGTGACACGTTTTTTAGTAACGCCTGCCTAATTGTGTGTACATGTATAGACACGACATATAGTGACACTATGTTGTGTATTAAGAAATATAGAAATGATTCTATGCATAAATGTGTGCTAATATATTATGATTTTTTATTTTTATTTATAATTCCAATACATTTTTTATTTCTAATGTATAATGTTAATAATGGAAAAGTAAATCATCCTGGCATTGCATTTGCGATCAATTCTCTTACTTAAAAAACTGAATATGAATTCATGAATCAATTATACAAGTATCCATTAATTAAAGGGCAGTCAACAAGACAATTATCTTTAGAAAAAATATTGACAAAGTGGCGATATGGTACATTTTTTTATTCTAAAACTCTACTCTAACAACTAAAACCTATGCTTCACGGCCCGTTTTTCCCCCTCTTCCCACTCACGGCTTCACTTCTCAATCTCCTGATTCTCTAAATACCTGAAAAGTCACATTGCAATTAATGACAGAAATAACTAAAGTAAAAAGCATGGTATAAGTAATAGTATATGAGAACCTTCCATTACATGACTATAATTATATTGTTTGACCATAGAAAGAAATCTTGATATTAGAATTTAACTTGTACTAACAGTTGGGAATCCATAAGAGATGCAACGCATTGGGGTCTTGAAGCTTATCTACAATCCCTAGACAATAAAACTACATGCAATTTATCTTGTAGATGAAGCAATATGCAACTGTGATATCTAGTTTTGAGTCCAACTGCGAGAAATTTATTACCTCGTAGTTTAGTTTACTAATTCATGGGAAAGGCCGAGGGATAAATTAAGAGATAGGTCCATGGTTATCTAAATTGGGTTTAAACTAAAAGAATACAGTATATCAAATAAGTTCAGAAAGGCATGGCTATTGACCAAATATAACAATTCAAAATTGATGAATACCAAGTTGTTTCAGATTTGAATTGAACCTAGCTTTGTTCACCTGCAATGGGGCATGAGGTTAGATGAATAGCACAATTTGAACAAATTACGGAACTGTAGAGTACCTTTTCAACCAAAAAGAACTTACATGTGAACAAGACCAAGGAAACATAGCCAATAGCATTTACTAGTGTACGAATCAACCAATTAGAATTTAGAGGATAAGATAATATGTAGGTATGTGCATATTACCAGTCATGGCACATTGCAGCAGTGCATTCATGCGTGTTTTAGTCCCAACATCAGAAGTTCCGAGCACAAGAGGAATACATGTTGGTGTCAATTCTCTAGTGTTTATAATATTATCTATTCTAATATTTAATTGTTATAATATGTCATCTGTACTCATATGTGATGCAACACCACCAAAAAACAAAGATGCTAAAGAAACATATATATCGAAGGACTCATTTGTTGAGCAGGACAAGTACATCACAAAAAATGCAGACACATGAAGCAGTTACTATACCCCACTAGCCATTGTTTATGATATATATGATATCGATGTAACTAAGACCATGTGAGGAGATTACTAATTCTCGATAACCTTCTTTTTGTTCGGCATCAGGCCTGATAGATGAAACAGGGTATAACTCTTTGGTATAGCATTATTGGCAGTTCAGTTCAATAATGTTCGACTAACTCCAATAGTTTCAATGTTCCTACTATCTCCCTGTTCAGATTCTCACTCTGAACGGATAGTTTTAACTACTGCGCATATGTTTCAATAGAAAAGGCAAGATTACAGAACTATATATGCTAGCCATGGCTAGCGTTTTGCAATGCCTATAAATCAGTTTGCATGTATCATTTGTTAAAACTGAAGTAAGCAAGTATATATATGAGCATTGACGTTCAGAAGGTGAAAGAATGAGAGATACTCACGTGATTTCTTGTATCTTTGGTGGCGATCTCCCGTCCTGAGCGGCAAGCCGGCAAGGTGTGTCCATGCAGTTGCACCTACGGCAGTTGACCTGTGCCCAGCAATCTCCGGTCTACCAGAAAATTCGGATCGGCCAGTTAATTGGATTGGCCAAAAACATGCACACACCTGATTGAAATTATCATTCAGAAACTCAGATGGCAGCATACCTTGCGCAGATGTTGCAGATACCGGATAGTTTCAGCCCTCTCTGTGAAGGCAACGACCAGAGATGGCGGCATCACAGGGCCTGGTGAGGAAGTTCATGGCAGCCTTTTAGCGACGGCGTGGATCGTGGATGGCGGCGTCGCACTCGCAGTCGCAGCAATCCGCGGGCCTAGAGGACTGAGGGGGCATTGAAGACCGCGTAGCTCGACAGCCGGCGCCGCGGTGCTGGGCGCCACGCTCGCCCCGTGCCCCGCTGATCTCAACGGTAGGCCGGAGCTGGTGAAGATCATCGCGGTGGCGGGTGCGGCAGGAATACCCCAATCTACCGAGATGGAGATAAAGGGAGGAGATGGGGGAGGTTAATGCCGAGGTGGGGGAGGTTAATGCGGAGGGGGGGGGGTTAAGGGAGGCAATTTATTCGGTAATCCCAGGACACGTGGGCCCCAGGCGGCAAATGACTGCAATTAACTTGGCGGCAAGTAAATTTTTAGATAAAACGACGTGTGCGTGAGTGGGTCATTAAGCGGCAAATGATTTTTTTTCGTTGTTGTACAGCGGCAACTTGAATAAAGAAAAAATAGGTTTATTATTTATATTTTAAATATTTACTGTACTAAGCTATGTGCAACCATGTGAATTTTTTTAAATATAGTTAATTTGACGTACATAGATAAGAAGTAAACTAATTCATAACTTATTGATGACTACCATATATTTTCAACAATGGAACAATGATTTTGAGCATAAACATTTTACCATTTCACCCAATTAACACTTTGAACCATAATCATTTCAACCCAAAAGTCATTATAAAAAAACCATTTCAGAACAGCCCATTATTATCACATTATAAAGCACATCAAAATAGCTGGTACATCAAAGTTTACAGCAATCTATTCAGAAGTCCAACCCATGCCCCTTCCAAGAGAGGGACCACCATCAGCGGTCCGTACAATCTATTCATATGTTCTATTGTAGACTAATCCGGTGAAAAATTCTATTGCATTCTAGGGACAATTCAAATTCTATCCATAATAATCGACATAACATCTTAATGTGATAAAAAATGCTACAAATTGATCTGAGAATATATTTTTGGTTCATAAGCTTGAGACCAAAAAATTACATGATTTGGATAAAGTTGAAGTATATATTGCTCACAAATGGATCCATCTCTCACATAGTTTCCTACAACTCAACTCAAAACTTTGACATTTAAGTGTCACATAACATTTTTTAACTCTTATGGACTTCAAATTTTAGTGCAACCTTATGTTTACCTTAACATTAGAAAATATGAAGTTATATTACAAATTGTTATGCTTAAAATATATTATTTTATTCTTTTTTGTCGGATAAATGAAGCCATATAGATACGATTTATAAAAAAGCAATTAACGTAAAAAACTCTACTAAATGAAAAAAATCATGATTTTATAAAATATTAGAAACAAGAATCGTCAATTTTGGGCCGCCGCCAAGCTCGGGGGGAGGGGGCACCGGACCGCCGTAGTCCTCCCGTCGTTGCCGCCGCCCCACTGGCAGCGTCTCCACGTGCTGGTGGGCCGCTTCGCCGGAGAGCTCCCCGCAGCCACCATCCTAGGGGCCAGCTGGACTTCCGGTGGCGCCCTCCGGCGGCGGCGGCTAGGGTTGACCGCCGCCCGAGACACGGAGGGGCGACGTGCGGGCTTCTGTTATTTTGGTGGTGAGGATCTTGACAGGCAGTTTTGTAGTGATACCGGTCTGCTGTCCCGTCTTTCTTTTGGCCTTTTTTTGAAAGAATTGCACAAATGGATCCCATGCGGAAAGATTGTCAAAAATGGACCCTGAGCTCGGCACCAGAGACCATGGCGCCGAGGTCACATTCGTCGGCGCCGGAACTGCTGGCGCCGAGGTCTGCAACTCAGGCGATGAGCTAGGAGTTGACGTGGCTGCTAGCTCAGCGCCATAGCTCGTGGCGCCGAGGTTGGCGCCACAGACCATGGCGCCGAGTTCGGCGCCACAGACCCTGGCGCCGATCTTCCATTGTTTCACTTTATTCATGGATCAAAGTCGCAAAACATCCATAGTTTAACTATTTCGAGGATAAAAATATGGATTTGCATATCACATTAAAATCAGGATGTTAATTAGGTCATGCACTGAAGCTAACATTTCTTAGTTAATTGAAATGGAGAACAGAGACAAAGTGGCATGTGAAAACTAGGTCTTGAACTAACCCTAACATGCCTTAGGTAATTGAAATCGGTACAAAGTAGAACTGAAGGTCTACTGGGTGTAGCGGGTGAATTTTTCCTTCCTGCCTTAAGCTTGGATGAGCCCTCCCCATCTTGTCTCTTCTTGGTGTTCAGTCCCTCTTCTTGTTTGAGGAGTTGTGCTTGACGAGCTTGAAATTCTTCTTCTTGTTGTTTCAGTGCCTATTCTCTGGCAGCTAACTCCTCACGGCGTCTCTGAAGTTGACCCTCCTTGCCCTTCATACGGATCTGTTGGTGGCGGATTCTTCGCTCTTGCTCCTCACGCGCAAGACGCTTGGCTTCTCGAGCATCCGCCTGTCTCACGTTGTATTGCCCTTTGTGCTCAACCTGAGTTGGTGAGATCGGATGAGGAACAGGGCCAGTGTCGACCCATTGTATGAATGTGCAAGCCTTAATGAAATACATGGGGTTAGATGTACGCCGTTTCTCTGTAAGTATAGATTGAAGAGATGAATCAATGTCGTACCTTGAAATCATCAACAATGTCCGGACACTTGAAATACCTACACCCATACTGCTGCCTCTTTGAAGGATCATCACATACTTGCAACCAGGCACGGTACCCACAGTAGCACTTCGGTCGTTCATTCCATGGTGGAATGCCCTTTCGGTCTTCCTTCCATGAGGACATCGTTTGGAGAGGAAGTGGAAATGTAGGTTGTGTTGTGGTTGAGGGGAAGGTTGTATGTTTTATAGAACTAATATGTTTTTTGAATATTTTTTTTGAGCCGTCCCGTAGGATAAGGCAAGGAAGTCATGATTGTGGATCTGAAAAGCCTAGATAGATGCCTAAGGCACCTAGTTAGATGCTCGCTGAAAAGTCTAGGTAGACGACAGATCTGAAAAGGCTAGTTGCATGCATACTGCAAAGGCCAGTTCGAAATGTGTAGGCTTTTCAGAAAGTCTGTATGCTTTTCAGTGAAATGTCATATCATCTTTAAAGTTTGCTGCAAACTTCGAACTGAAATATCTAGTGATAGTTGTGGGTCATTTTTTTTTCTTTTTCCCTTTGTTTTTTGCACCTCCCCCTGTTGTTTCATGCTACAACAATATTTGTAACATTTGAATTGCCTAACCATTTTTAAAACATGAATTGCGTAACCCGGCTTGAATACATAGATGCATTGCATCAGAATGAAATGACAAAGAGGATAGGGTGTTGAGACACCACTTCTGACCTAAACAATGTACTACAAAAACACAATGGCATCTATAGCACACTTATAATTGTGTGCTAATCCTAGCATGCCTTAGGTGAATGTAAATCGCCGGGTGTGAAGACTAGGCTCTTCACTGGGTACAACGGGGATATTTCCCCTTCCTAATAGCTTCAGGGCCCACTGCTTTTGCCCGACGTGCCCTCTCCCTCTTTCTCTCGCGATCAGCATCACGTTCTTGGGCCTCTTGATGCTCGATCTCCTCCATCCTCTTGCGAATCTCCTCCTGGTCTTTCTTGCGCTTCTCCTCCTTCTGATCCTCGTGCATCATCCATTGCCACCTAGCTCTTGCTGAGGATGCTGCTTGCTCAACATGAGCCTTGTCCTCATTGGACTGCTCTGTATCTAGCCACTGCAAGAAATCACAAAGAGGCGGGGGAGTCTTTGACTCTCCAAAGTAAGAATACAGAACATGAAATGGGTAGGAAAACATGGCGGGGCAGGGTTAGTGAATACCTTGGCTCTCATGCTGCCAGAGGCCTTGGGTGGATCATACTCGAAGTTTTCACACATGAAAAACCTCATGCCATAGTAGTCACCCAAAACTTTGGACTGCACGAGCTTGCAAAGGTCACCACAGAAGCACATAGGCACATGCACCCCTTCTGGAACGACAGCTCTCACCTTTCCCCACTTGAGGAGCTCAGGATCTGAACAAGCCATGGTTTGTAACAAAGAAGACTGCACAAACTCAATAGCCATGGCCTGTGTTATATAAAGGAAGAATTAGCTGGTTTATAGACCGAGTCCATGTGCAGGTCGATGTGTTGTACAGAAGTAAAGAGATGGGATCCGATGTGCATTTGTTTGGCATTTTCCCTAGGAGACGGATAAGATCGCCACGTTGGGTGCATTGGATGCTCTGCTCGTGTAGACTGTATCACTGAAAAGGCTATCCGTAGTGCTCATGGCGAGTGATTCGATTTTAACAGTAACAAAGTACATAATTATAACAAACTACATCACTTGCATTTGCATTACTCGGCTTGAATTACATCACTAAAGCGGAATGAAGTACTTCAGCTACATAATTAAACATGATAAGTACGTGAAATGGCATGTCAGGACCTATACCAAACAAGGGTTGCTAGGTCCTGGACTAAACCTTAACATGCCTTAGGTAATTAAATCAACAACACAGACATCACTCAAGCATGTAAATAAGTTTGGTCACTCCTAGTAGTGTCCCCACATAGCAAATTGGGTAGATCCTTCTCCGTAATATCCTCCCATTGTCGGTGGTGGTGGTGATGGAGGTGGTGGTGGCGATTGAGGTCCCTTGTTCTTGTGACACAGACAGTTGCAATATGGGTCAGTACACACCGGCCCCTTTGAAGCAGCAACATTTGTATTGTCATCCTCTTCGTCCTCTTTGTCACCATCGCTTACCGCCATTTGCAGATCGAAGAGTCGATCCTGCAAGTAGTGGATGTATTCTTCATGAGGATGAATAGGAGCAGGATCTACCCACCTAGTGAACTTGCAATTGTCTGGAGCGTTGGAAGACTACAATCAAAGACTCTAGTTAGTGGGCCAATTGAAGATAGAAAAATGAATGAAAACAATACTCATCGAGATTACCCATGCGTATGGACATTTGAAGAAACGGCGACCTCCATCAGGCCCCTCGGTTTGCATCTGCACTACGCAATCCTCACCACGCATGCATTTTGGCAAATCTTCCTTGCGGTCATCATATCCTCTAAGTGGGTTTTGTTTGCTGAAATCACTTTTGCTCTCTTCTGGAAACTCAAACACTGGTTCCGCAAAGGGATCAGGACCAAGAGAGCCCTCATACAAAATTGGCCCTTTCTTTCTTCCCTTTCCCATCCCGTAGCCTAAACCCTTCCCAGAAGATGACCCTTTCGACATTGCTCATAGAAGCAAATGTTGTTGTGCTGAAGTTGAGAGGATTGGGTATACATATAGGCATGCGAAGGCTGCATCGACCACGTTCATTCTGTACCAGCATTAACTCGTGCACCTGAAAAGCCTACGCCCACTCCTGAAAAGCCTAGTTCAGTTGTCGCATCGTACGATGTGTAGGCTTTTCAATGATCCATCGTATCATAGGACGCTTAGGCTTTTCAGTGATCCATCATATCATAGGACGCTTAGGCTTTTCAGTGATCCATCATATCAGCATCTAACAGTACGAAGCATTTTCTCATTCGACAAAAAATTTTGACATAATTTCCCATGTTTTTTATGCATTCCAATGACCATATAGAGATAAATACATACACAACACAACAATTGAAATAGTCCACAATAAGTCCAAATATTCGATAGTAACTACACAGAGTCCATACAGTCCATGATCCATAAATAAAGTCCATGATACATACCGTCCATGATACATAAATAAAGTCCGTGATACATACAGTACATGATACATAATAAAGTCCATGATACATACAGTCCATGACACATAAATAAAGTTATTAATAGATACATATGGCCCATAATAGTACTGCATACAAGACTGTCTCAACGCATCTTCCTAACTTTACCTTTGCCCTTGACCTTCCCGAGAGCATCGGTTCCTGGAGTGTATCTAGACGGCGCGGCATGACGTCGACGCGGTGAAGGCTGCGTGGACGGGGCGTTGACGAGCTGAGATGCCCCAATCTCCTCTGCCGTGTGCTGCACCTCCTGGTCCTCATCCTCAAACAAAGGAGTGTGCCGCACCTCCTGGTCGTCATCCTCAAACGTGAGGGCATGTCTACTCGAGCCAGTTGTGGAAGGGTCGTGAACGTTGTGCGGCGTCATTGTCCTACATCCGCATCGAGCAGCAGCACGGCGGAAGCGAGTATAAAGCCTCTGTTGACAAAGTTAAAACAAAGTTAGAAGCGTGCCATTTTATTGTCTAAGAAGTGGCATGCTATGTGACATTGTCAAGTTGAAAAGTTGTCTTAGAAGCTTACGTCAATGAAACTCTCGGTGTCTTGTACCATGCATCCCTCACGCAGTCTAGGCCGAAAATGCTCAGTGTCTTGTACTGACCTCTTCAGTGTGTTGCCCTGCCAAGAACGTGAAGAAGATTAGTACGAGTATAAATTGCACACAGGTTGAGCATAGGTAAAACAAGCTTAGTATTTTCATTACCAATCGATCCAAGAGCGGGCCGGCCTCCACAAGCGTGCCTTTGCGAGTGTCTTGGTCGTACGTGGTGTCTTCGTCGTCCGAGGACTCAATGTCAGCATAATCAGCTTCAGTCCATTCGACTCTCAACCTGCAACGTGTAGCACACTGGTACCAAGCTTGGTACGCTCTATATGCACTGTTTGTGTGCGTTTCCTCATTGTCGTCATCGTTTTCACCAAACATTTCCCACTCCTCAATATAGTCGCGGTGCTGAGTCTCCCACTCAACAATCTTCTTCTGCTTCTGCCGATCTAACCTGCATAGCCATGAATAAAAAACCATGACTCAATGTTGCATTTCTTGAAGTGTATCAGATGGAATTGAAGTAGCATTTCACTTACTTGTGCAACTCCACTGAAGTCGAGAACGGCTGCACTGGCCAAAGCTGTCGTCTACCAAACTGGCGTGCTACCCTATGTGGCAGGTGGTATTCAACAGCATAGAAGCAGATCAGAGGGCACTTCAACCTGTACAGGTCCTCTTCCCTAGAACAGTACATGCTCAAAGCGAAAGTATTCGCCGCTTCTCCCTCGTAAGGCTCCCAAATAACCTGCAAAATTTGGTGGCGGTGGTTAGTATAGCTGTAAGAAGGTTTGACATATGTACAAAATGGTTTGTAGAAGTTCTTACGCAGGAGGCGGTGAGTCTATCTATCTCGTCTGTGAACTCTCTGTAAGCTCGATTTGTCCTGCCAAAGGGAACACTGACCTTGCTCCAAAAGTAACCAACAGTGGGAAACTATTTCGGACCAACCCCTGCCCACCACTCTTCGCAAGGCAGAATCTTTGGATGACCAACTGGAAGACGAGACCACATCCACAGCTGCAGGAGGTACACACATCCACCTAGTGACCCTGCTGTCGAAGTGCGACGACATGCCTCACACAACTGCTGGTACAGAAAGGCCAACACTGCAGAGGCCCAACTATACATCCCCGCCTGATCTCAGTCTGTGAGGCAGTGGATGTACATCCATGAAGCTGCGTCCCCCGTACCGTCTGGGAACAAGACACATCCAAACATGTGTAGAATCCAAGCCCTGCAATAATACCCAATGGTCTCCTCATTTGCATCAACAGGACACTGTCCAAAAGCCTCACGCAACCAAGATATAGAAACTCCAGAAGTGCGGCTTCCATGCTCCTCAGGAAGCTCACGCCCAAGGAAGGCCTGCACTCGTGCTCTCCATCCCTCTGACCTGCAAGGCCCAATAACAGGTCTTTCATCTACCTTCAAACCAAGCATCTTCTGACAGTCTTGTAGCGTTACAGTCATCTCCCCAAAAGGCAAGTGAAAGGTGTGAGTTTCAGGCCGCCACCTGCAAGGCATGAAAACTAAGGTTAGGTATTACATAATTCCAATGATCCACTAGAACAACCACCTATCTAGTTGATACAAACGTACCTGTCAACCAGCGCTGTGAGAGCCGCCGAGTTTAACGGTGGCAACCCACGACGAACCAGGAAAGAGATGGCATCCAGGCCAGCTCTCTCCAACAGAGGAGTGTAGCGGTCGTCGTACCGCATGTCCAAGAACCCTTTGTGGGTTCTAGGACGTAGGATGGGAAGAGCCTCAGTGTAAACAATGAAAGTATTAGTAATTAAAAAAATGTAGTCAAATTTTCAGAACTGCTATACTTAAAAATTCTTAACGCAAAAGTTACTTGTCTAATTGTGGTGATATTTGGATATGACATGCATAGAAAAGTTGCAAAAAAGGTTGGTATAATGTGGTCGGCCCAGATCGCAAGTTAGGGCCCTAAAAAAATTCATATGCCACAAACTGTCCAAAATGGCAGATTCTGCCCATTTTCAGAACAGCTAGACTTAAAAATTCATAACTACAAAGTTACTTGTCTAATTGTGGTGACATTTGGATATGACATGCATAGAAAAGTTGCAAACAAGGTTGGTATAATGTGGTTGGCCCAGATCGCAAGTTATGGCCCTCAAAAAATTCATATGCCACAAACTGTCCAAAATGGCAGATTCTGCCCATTTTCAGAACTGTTAGACTTAAAAATTCGTAACTACAAAGTTACTTGTCTAATTCGGGTGAAATTTGGATATGACATGCATAGCAAAGTTTCAAACAAGGTTGGTATAATGTGGTCGGCCCAGATCGCAAGTTATGGCCCTCAAAAAATTCATATGGCACAAACTGTCCAAAATGGCAGATTCTGCCCATTTTCAGAACTGCTAGACTTAAAAATTCATAACTACAAAGTTACTTGTAGTTACCATGATGCAAGGTACATGTGAAGGACCCATGCATCTACGAGTGACATATGACATGATGCATTATGATGCCAACTTGATGATGCACATGATATGATGCATATGGTATGATGCACAAATAATGGTGCGTATGACATATGTCCATGATGAGGTGTTTGCTGCATGACGCACATGCATATGAGCGGATGATGCATATGTTTATGAACAGATGGTGCACATGCTCATGCTCGGTTGCACGTTAGCATGCCTTAGCTACACCCTAAACGCTTCATTGGTCAGGAGAGGTCACCAAATTGGAGCACATATTCGGGTTGCAGCATAGAGGTTCTGGTGAAGTCGCATTCATTTACCAAGATACCAGTGCGCTCCTAGTAGGAATTTATATGCCCGTCGCACACACAAAAACCTTAGGTTTCGTCATGGCACCATAGGTTAGGGAATACTTCTTCACGAGAGAAGGTAGGGACAACAATCTGGATATCAAAGAGATGGGGGTGACAGAAGTTAGCGGCAAGTCAGGTTGCGCACGGTGTCAACATGCAATAGAAGTCAGTTGTAGTCACACAATGCAATGAGGTGCTCATGCATACCGAACCATGGAAAATGCAGGTGATGAATGTTGCCACAATGCTCGCGTATATCTAACCGATGCTTGGGGAACAACAAGGGTGAGACAAGGTTTGTAAGTTGCAATCAAGGGATCCATCCGTGTGGAAAAGACGTCACATTGGAAGTAAGACCAGGACTTATTCAAGGCACGATGGATACGATTTGGAGCAAACGGAAAGGGGTGTAATGGCAAAGAAGAATCAACTGGCCATTGTAGGAAGGAGCGAGTACACCTAGCTGATCGAAGAGGGTACGCGTACTTGAGCTGCATGAAAGGAATTTATCTATGCTTTTCATAGCTACTAAAAAGGAGCCATCCGACGCGTAGAATTCATCAAGGAAACTGCTAACGGTCACCTGGCCAGCTCGAGAGCGTACGGTGTACAAAACGTCTATGGTAAATCATTCCAAAAGCTTTAGGGCAGCACTTCACGCCCCATATCTCTTAAGTTAACGTCCAAAAATAAATCAACTTTGCCAGAAGGACTTGATCAGGTGAGGTATCCTTTGTCGTAACATTCTTCAACTCATTCCAACTATATGATCATCAAAATCCAACTTCTTTCATGGTTACTTGAGGACCGGGTGTGTCCGAGGACCAGTGGATGGTCGCTTCCTGGTGTGATGAGTGATTGACAACGTGGTGTGGACTGACATTTGCCTTGGCTTAAGTATTGCAGATGTAGAATGTGGCTTTATTGCATTGGTGCAGGTGAAGAACAGGCGCGAAAGGCCTTAGCCATGGTGGCCTCCAGGGAGTGGAGAGACAAGTAGGCTTGGTTCGAGGGACCCGGTGGCCAGATGGATCAAGTGCGGTTCACATGGTGGCAAGAACGAGCAAGGCGGCATGGATCCGGTGTGAGGTAGTGGCTCACAACGGAAGCTCGTACACGAACATGAAGCCGGTGTAAGGTAGTGCTTCACAACCGAAGCTTGTACGCAGGGTTTGGTGGTTAGGCCAAAAGACCATCAGGTGGACGATTTCCCTTGGTTTGGGCCTCAAAACCAAGGCCGAGGAGTCGGCATGGCGTCGCGGGCCGTGGGCTGCTAGCCCAGCCTGGGGCGGTTTAACCGCCCCCCTGGGTAGGCCCGAGAGGCGTCGAGGAGCTTCGATCCGGAGGACACGCGGCGTGACAGCAAGGTTTACGACGGAGGAAAGCAATCTTGCAGTGGAAGGTGTCCCAGCCAGAAAAGATTCGATTCAAATGTCAAATTTGCCCTTGAGGGGTATGTATCACTTAGGGGTAGTTGAGTCATTAGGGCACCACCACTTGGACTATAAATAGACTCCCTAGGGGTTGGTGGTTGCCATCCAAGTAGTCTAGTTTGTTTCCCTTGCACTTGAACTATTTTCGTTTAGTTTTTCCTTTCTAGTTTTCCATAGGCTAGCCAAGTGCTTCACCGGAGAAATCTTCAAGAGGGTAGGATGAAGGGAGGATCGCTAGCCTCTTTGTAAAGAAGTTGACCTCGTGATGTATGGAAGATTTGGCGATCTCTTATCCCTACTTGTGTGATTTCTTTGTTCATCCCGTGGCTCTTTTTGGTCCCTTTGCGAGATTTTCGATTCCTTGTGTTTGAGGCTGTTTCATTGTGGGATTGCTTGGGGGATTCACATATGAGCTCGTGGAGACTCTTTTTCCTGGTGATTTGGCCCCTCAAAACGCAAAGAATCGTTTCGGATTTGGGGATTTTTGGATGAACTCGAGGTTGATGTGTTCTTCGCGAGATATGAGATTTCGGGAGTTATAGTGAGTTATAGGTTGAGATTTTTGGGGAATATCCTCTACTTGAGGTGTACATCATCTCCCCAAAGTTTCGTCTCAAGAGATCAAGCCGTTTGGGAGATCGGGTAATTCGATTTTGGGTGTTGACTTTCGGACCCCGTGTTCCCCGGTCAGGCCGGTTTAAGCTGCCCCCCAGGCGGTTTAACCGCCCCTAGGGAGGTTTAACCGCCTTGGCTGGGAAGAGGTGAATTGGTTTCGTTTCGGTTCATTTTCGGTTCGATTTGCTCGATTTGGTTTCCGCTGCTGTGATCGTTTTCCAAGGGTCAGTAGCTTCTCAGTAGCTACGTGATCTTGGCTAGATCGTGTTGTGAGGATTTGGAGTTGAGTTGGGAGAAAAGCCGGATTCGTTGAGAAGAAATTTTTATCGGCTCCCATTCACTCCCCCCTCCCTCTCTAGTCGCCTAATCGGTCCTTCAATTGGTATCAAAGCCGGTTACGGGTCTTTGCGACTCTAACCAGTCTAAGATCCAAAGGTGTCGTACCAAGATTGGGGTTTCGAGCCTCCGCACTTCGATGGGAAGAATTATCCGAACTGGGTTGCACGTATGGGTGCTTTCTTGCGAGGCAAAGGAAAGTTATTGTGGGATGTGACGGAAGATGAAAACAATGTCAATCCTACCAACTTAGATGCCCAAGGTGCAAGAGATAAATTCGAGGCCAACGCTAGGGCTGTCGACTACTTGTTTCGTGCTTTGTCGACTGAGGAGTTTGAGCGTGTTTTGGGCGAGGACCTAGCTAGCCAGATCTGGCTAAAGCTCAAGGTAGCCCATGGTGGTGATAGTCATGTCAAGGCTAGACTCTTCTCGGTCTATCGTAGAGAGTACGATAACTTTGAGCAGTTGGTTGGTGAGTCGGTTGATGCGATGTTTCAGCGCTTTACAGCCATAGTCAAAACATGAAAGCCAACATTTTCGCACTCCCATACACGGATCATGACAGAGCTTTGAATCTCTTGCTTTCCCTTGGTCGGTCCATGTGGGGTGCCAAGGTTGAGGCGATCATGGAGTCGGCTAATTATGAAACTTTGAAAGTTGACGAGCTCTCCCGCGCTGCTATGAACTTCTGCACCAACCACCGCAAGGAGAAGAAGCACATGAACCGCAACTTCAACGGGCTCTCCCGCGCTGCTATGAACTTCTGCACCATGGCGCATGACTCCAAGAACGACTACGACTATGACTCCGACTCCGACTCTGAGGATGAGGTAATGTCCGATCCCACCTCTTTGCATAAGGAGATTGCTAGACTAGAGGAGCTGGTCGATAATCGTGATGATGTGCTTAGGAAGACCAACAAGGAGAAGAGAGAATTTAGGCCTTTGCTTGGAGAGTCTAAGGATAGAGTTGTGGAGCTTGAGGCCTTACTTTCTGAGACAGGAAAGAAGGCGTTGGAATTTGAGTCGTTGCTTTGTGTGTCTAACAAGAAAGTGGCTGAACTTGAATCTGATTTGGCAAGTGCTAGAACAGAAATAGGTGTGTTGAAAGATGCTCCCATTGTTTCTGATGAACTTGAATGCTCTTTTTGTGATGTGCATCTTGTTGATTTGGTTGCTCTTAAAGATAAACACATGACATGCCTTGATGAACTAGAAGGAGCTAGGTTTGAGATTGCTGAGTTGAAGTCCAGGTCTTCTTAGGCTAGGTCTTCTTTGCTAGGTGCTTGTAGTTCTTGTCCTGCTTTACATGCTCAGTTGCTTGAATCTCGTTCCATGATTAGTTCCCTTGAGGCTGAATTGAAATTTCCTATTGCAAATTCTTGCTCTGCTTGCGATGTTGTTGCTTTGAAGAATGTTGAGCTTGCACAATATGTTGATCGCCTGCAAGATGAGAATGATGAGTTGCAATAGTGTTTGAGTTGGTTGTCGAGTCACGAGCCACAACTTAAGATGTTAATTGCTGGGTTCAAGAGAGCTGATGGTCGTGGTCTGGGTTCTGAGAAAACTGGTGAGTGTAGTGGTGAGAAAGATAGAGAACAAGACAACGCCACCACAAACATTCCAACACCCCCACAGAAAGCCATTCTCAAGAACAACTTCGCGCCCAAACCTAATCACCTGCTAAACAAGCTTGACACCACTCCTGATCCTCCCAGGTTCCCCCAAAGACAAACAACTTCCAAGAGTAACCTTAGTGAGGAGTGCGGTTTACCAGAAGAGAGAGAAGCCTGAGCCGAGAGAAACCCCAAAGCCAGAGCCAGTCCGCTTCCATTGTGATCATTGTGGAAGGGACGGACACATTGAGGAGTTTTGCTGGAGGAAGAAGAGCGAGGTGAGACGAGAGAAGGAGTGGGCTAACAGGGACAGGTACTACTCTTCCCGTAGTGTGCCTGTGTCTCGTTCACCCTTGTCTAGGAGAGAGGCGTTTGTGCGTACAGTTCCTTCTTTGAGTAGTCGTGGTGTTCCAGCTCGTGGTGAGTTTGCTAGGCGGCCTCCTGCTCGTGGTCAGTTTGGTACAGCGAGGTTCGACTGTAGCTTTGAGATGAGGAGAGAGTCTAGGCCGCGTTTTCCCCCGCGTGGTTGTTGACAGCCATTACAACCTAGTTTTGACCGTCAACAATTATGTGAAATGAGGATGATCATACCATGTTCCATGCATAAAAGTGTTTATACTAACAAATTCTATAAGTTTTGGATGAGTTATGGTTGCAGGATGAAACAGGTGAAACAAGGGCCAAACCTGGCACAGAGCCAGGCCGGCCGGCCTAGCCCAGGCCGACCGGCCTCCCATGGCCAGGTCTGGCCACGTCACTGATCCAGGAGCTCAAGCAAACACCCAGGATGATTAAGCACCGTGCAATCAATGTCAGTTTGATCCAAGGACCCAAAAGGCTTAGATGGGAAACACATGGATTGAAGGGCCCACCGACCTCGGATTCTTGGACAACCTCAACTGAACGCAACCGTTACCGACCTCAGGAAGCAATCAGGAGCGTCCACGACGAAGGTGGTGGCCAGGGGCGCCAGGTGTAGGCCGATCGGCCTACACCAGGCCGGCCGGCCTGCTGCTGCCTCCTCACGCGGCCAACTTCAGCGTGGAGGTTAAGCAGGCCGGTGGCGTGACGGTTAAGCTGGCTACCGACCTTGGGAGGCTATAAAAGGCCACCTCCTCTTCACCCCAAGACACACACCACACTTCTCAAGTCTTTACTTGAAGGGAGCTCTTGTATCTTTTCCATTTCTTAGATTAGGATTAGAGTTGGGAGTAGAGTCGAGTCGAGCTTCACTCGGATCTTCGGAGTCTTCGGAGTTCTGGTAAAGCTCTTGTATCCTTTTCTTCTTTTGAAGAGTTTATCATAACAATACTATCTTATTCAGAGCTTAAGTTATCTTTCATATTTATTTCTTGCTCTTTCTTAGAGTAAAGTTCTTAGCTCTTTTCAGAGTTAAGTTTTGTCTCCCTTTAGTTTTAGTGTAGAGTTTAGTTTTAGCTCTACCGGGTTTTATCTCGCGGGTTTGCTCGCCTTGACCTGGCCGTAAGACGCCTTAGGGAAGACGGGGATTTCTCTTGACAGGCCTCGAGAGAAATCTTAATCTTCGAGTGCAGACGTGGTGTCTGGCTTGTTGATTAACTAGGAAGTGTGTTGCACCCCACGGAACTGCCGTGGTAGGCGGCAGGTGGTGACAGCCCTGTCCGTCCTTCGTAGTCCACCACGTTCGGGTGTATTCATAACAGTAGTGCTGCGCCCGGAGTACCCCCTCTCTCACCCCGTTCTGAGGTTCTCCCGTTCTAGCCGTCGAAGCGAGCTCTGTTCCCGGTATCTAAGCTAGAGTCTAGGCTAAGGCTAGAGTGTTTTTTGCTCTGAGTTAGGAAGTATCTAAGTCCGGTCTATCCCAACATCTTTCCTTTTCTATAGACTTAGGAGCTTCTGTGTGTCGCTGGTCTTTCAGACCTTCTATTCGGTCATTCATTTGACCATTATCCCTCAAACCTAGAGTTTGTACCCTTGGGTTTTTGGCTTGATATTTCTGGCAAGATTTATCATATCATTCTTCAATACACTTTAACCATCTACTTCCCTGTGGAAATATAAATACGATACCCTGAGATAACTCCCGAGGTGAAGTGCTACAATGAGATATATTCTGTGCGCTTGCAGAATCCATTTTGCATACAACGACATATATCTTCGTGGTCTTGAGCGTTGCTAAAAACGTGATGCTAAGGAGTGCCAACAAAAATTTCTGGCGCCGTTGCCGGGGACGCAATTGGCTAAAGTTATTGTTGAATTATTTGATAATCTTTACAGATTCACCAAACCACTAACCCTAGTGACCTCACCACTGCAACATTCGTCTATTTTTGATGTGTTTGTAGGGTAGTGCATGACTGGTTTCAACCTACCGTCAAACTTTGATCCAAATCTAGAATGCATAGGAACAGTAGTGCGCAAAAGAGTCGTACCTCCTCAGATTTCACTCAGCTCAAGCAACAATCTCGAGTCATCATCCGACTCCGAGTCCGAACCAGACACAGGTTCATCGTATTCTTCGGCCCCAGAATCACCAGAGATGGCTCAGCCAAAGAAGACACTCCGTGAGTTCTCAGCCCCGTCAAGCAACAACTTTCCGGGACTGTCGAACGCACAGGAAGGGGGATTTGAGCTGAGGTCTGGCCTAGTCAACATGGTCCAGGCTAGTCCTTTCTGCAGAAAGGCAATTGAGGATGCCAACGCTCACCTTCGGAATTTTCTGGAGGTGTGTAGCACTATCAACCCCAATGGCACACCGATCAACAACATCCGCCTACAGCTCTTCCCTTTTTCTTTACTTGGGAAAGCCAAGGAGTGGTTCTATGCCAACAAAGCTTCCTTTAAAGGACACTGGCAGACATGCACCGACGCATTTCTTACCAAGTATTTTCCGGTGGGCAAGACCAACGCCCTCCGAGGAAAAATCACTAGCTTTCAGCAGCTAGACGGAGAGTCAGTCCCAGAAGCTTGGGAGCGCCTGCTCCCACCATGGTGTGGAAGATTGGTTGATCACTCAAAACTTCTTCCACAGCCTGAGCCACCGATCGCAACAGCACTTGGATGCAACTGCGGGAGGAGCTTTCCACTCGCTAGATGTAGACGCAGCGAAGGCACTAATTGAGAAAATATCCTCTCACCAAAGTTGGGTGGGAGAGAGACAAGCTCCCCGCACCAAGGGAGTACACCAGATTGACTCCGTCAACATGCTGACCGCTAAGATGGACCTTCTCTTGAAGAAGATTGAATCTCCCGGAAAGGAGATGAGTCAGATTGTGGAAGACCGAATCACATGTGAAACATGTGGAGAAACAGGACACTCGGGTACCAGCTGCCCGATGACACAAGAGGAAGCCTGCTACATTGGAAACAACAATAATTCAGGCTTCCGTCCTCAGCAAGATTGGAATTCCAAGCCCAACTTTCCCTTCGGCCAACAGCAAGGTAATAACTCTAACAACGGTTTTCAACCATCGTTAAAAGATATCTGGTATGGCCAAAAACAAATTAACGATAGCATTAGCAAGAAATTTCTTGCTAATGACAAAGTTATGGAGTCGATGGCCTCCCAGATCGAAGCTTTCAATTCTGTTGTTAAGAACCAGCTGAGCTTCAATAAGATGATTGGAACTCAAGTAGCTCGGCTGGCCACATCTTGTCCTAGCCCAAATGCGGGGAAGTTACCCGGGCAACCGGAGGTCCCTTTTAAGGAAAATGTTAGTGCGGTAACCACGTGGGCTGGTAAGTCCACGCGGGATCCATACAACCCCTAAGATGAAGGTACCTAACAAAAGGAAGCTAGCAACACCGAGCCAGGTGCCGAAGATGAAGACGACGAGGAATCCATCCCTGTCTCGACGGAGGGGAACGAGGCACCGAAGGCCTCTAGCGAAAACTGTGATCCAACTTTCCTCCCGTTCCCTGAACGGAGGAGAAGACCAGTGGCCGACGAACAATTTGACAAGTTCGTCGAGGTAATCAAGAAGGTATACATCAATATACCACTTCTTGATGCTTTGCAGGTCCTGACGTATGCCAAGTATATCAAAGACATACTTAGCAACAAGAGGACTCTACCCACAATGGAGACGGTACAGCTAACTGAGGAATGCAGCTCTGCCATACTCGGTCCCCACCTCAAGAAGAAGAAAGATCCTGGTTGCCCCACAATCTCATGCTCAATTGGAGGCCATGATTTCAACACTGCCCTATGTGACTTGGGGGCGAGCGTCAGCGTAATGCCAATGGTAGTTTTTGACCACCTTAAGCATATTTCGCTTGTCTCTACACCCATGTGTTTGCAGCTAGCGGATCAATCGATCCGCTACCCACACGGAGTCACGGAAAATGTCCCAGTCAAGATCAGGGATTTCTTCGTCCCTGTGAATTTCATCGTCCTTGACATGGAAGCTGAAGCCAAGAACTCTCTCATTCTTGGGAGACCATTCTTGAGTACCGCGAATGCAAACATCGATGTGGGAAAAGGGACTATTCAACTCAGGATCAATGGAGAAACCGAGAATTTCTCCTTCCGTCCTAAGGAGACCCCTAAACAAGTCAATATGGTCAGAGAAATCACACCTAGAAATCCCAGGATGCCAACCATAGAAACACTCATGAAGATGGTGGAAGCCCTCGCCACCAAAGAAAAGAAAAGAAAAGGCATGACCGCTATCATGCGCGGCGAAGGATATCAAGAGCCAAAGCGCTGGAAGAGCAAGCAAAGCGCGACAAGGAAGTTGAAACCAAGCCCCGTCCAACCCGAAAGGAATGGTGGGTGAAGCAGCCCCGAACGAAGAATCGAAGAGTTCCGCTCAGGACGTAAAACTCGAGCCCTCTCCATAAGGCATATTGTACGTATCCATGCATTGCATATAGAATATGTTTCCTTTCATAAATCTTTCTTTCAAACCAGCATGTTTAATTTTCGAAACTTGCATTCATATTTTATTTATGCATCACTTAGCATATAAAAAAATTCCGGTCAAATTCCACGCCGACCGGCCCTACCTAGGCCGGCCGGCCCCACTTTTCATTTTTCTATGGCCAGATCATAGCAGTAAGTAGCAAGCAATCATGCATGGGCATGACACGAGAGAGATGGAGAAAACTGGGCAGCGACCCAGGCCACTCGGCTCCACCCAGGCCGGCCGGCCTCTCTCCACCGTTGCTGTCGCGTCTTCACCTACCAACAGCACCAAGAACAGCAGCGTGACCACCGACAACAGGATGAGCACGACCGGCACCATGTGCAGGCCGAACGGCATGCCTCAGGCCGGCCGGCCTCCCCCTGCCTCACCTCTATAAAAGCCGGTGCTCAGCTCTTGAGAAGATCGCCCCAAGCACAGGTATGCAAGCATCCTGACCACTTCACTTCTCCCTCGTGCTAAATTTCGAAAATATCTAAGCAAGGTTAGAGTTTGAACCACAAGAAAATTCTGCTAAAATTCATCCTTGAAATCTTGTGAGAACGAACCCCTGCCGGTAAAACGAGAACGTTTGTGGTGGTTCTTACCCCACAAGAACAATTAACCAAGTTGTGGTGATTAATCTCCCACAAGAACGCCTAACTTCTGACTGCCTAACCCCTGATTTCCTTCGGGTATTGTGAGACTAACCTTTTTGCAGGAATCATGTGGTCAAGGGCGCGTCAGACGGCATGTGGAGTCGTGACTAAGCTTAGCTCTTCAAGCTCCCGCCGCTCTCAGGGATCGTCTGCCTCCCGAGACACTCTGTTGACTCTGCTCAACAAGACACAGAGTCCAAGGAGGAGGAGAGGCAAGAATTGCCCCGGAACAGGCTCCGCATCCGGATCATGACCCGGATTGAGCACATCATCGCTCGGTCTCAGGAAGAGAGAACGGTGCTTGCCAAGCTCCAGACCCTGTGACTACACGCATGCCAGGTACTTTGACCCCATGCTGCTGATCAGGACCGGTCTTGGAGGAGACATGGAACGGGCTTTCAACAACGCCGGATGGCAAAACTTCTACCCCATCCCGAAAACAGGTTCACACTTTCTCACTATGGAGTTTTTGATGAGTTTGAAAATCGAAGTTCTTCCCAACGAGACAAACAGTTGCTTTCAGTTTTTCAACGAGGATTTTACCTTGACCCCAAAGCAACTCAGTGAGGCTCTTGGTTTCAACAAGAGATGCATCATTGACGCTAACCTGTTGGTGAGTAACCACCGGTACAACCATGCCGCATGGTGGAATAGCATCACAGGTGAGCCATCCTCGGGGAAAAATAGCATCACTGCCATCCAAAACCCCACTCTTCGTTTTCTGGCGAAATGGGTCGCTATGGTGGTTCACCCACGAGCTGATTTGCATCTTTGCCTTTTGCCTGATTTAGAGTGCCTTTATGCCAAGGTCAAGAAAATTCGTTTCTCGCCTGTCATGAGCATGCTTGATGATTGGCAGAGGTTAGTCACTCGCCGAGCCACGATTGACATAACCTCGCTAGTCACCCGCATTGCCACCCATGTTGGTGCTTTGCAGGGCGCTCAAGTCACTTTCCTTCCCGCTACACAAGAGTATCAGTCTTGCATTGGTATAGACCATTTTATCCAGGGTCACTTGATGCGCGAGGGCCCTGGCCATACTCTTTTCATGTGTTATCCTAGTTTCCTCGACGAAGTCGAGCTTCCATGCCCGGCTTTGTCATTGATTGGCGAAAAGTCTAACCATGCAGCTCAGAAGGAGGGAACCCGCTCGCCATAGTGTTTCTGGCCCTGTAACACATGGCAGGCGAACCAGGCACGACAATGAAGCTGGAACTTCTACCGCACCTCAGCCCGATACCACTACCAGCAGCAGCCCGAGTACGACTACCAGCAGCAGCCCGAGAACCCCACTGCCCATATGAGTTTCGAGGTGGCGTTCGACTACCATCAAGGGACGGCAGGATACGGCCCGCAGGTCGGACCATCTGCCTCCGCCAGGTATGACTACGAAAACCCGGTCTCCCGGGGGATCGCTGGTCTTAGTACCAGGTTGGAGATAGTGACTCTGCAGCAGCAGCTCAGAGATGAAGTCGCACACAACACTGACCTCACCCAGCAGAACTGGGGGATGACCACATCCCTCCAGACCGACATGCACGGCTTCTTCGACTACATGCACTACGACCCCAACCAGTACTACTAGTGAGCTTCAGCGAAGCTTGGGGGAGTCTCAGGTATGTTCAAAAGCGCCTTGCCTTGCCTTGTCTTGCCTTGCCTTGCTATGATAAAATAAAATAAAATAATAATAATAATAAATATATTTAAAAAACAAAAACAATGTTGAATAAAAAGCTCCTTATGTATGGAATATGGTTGATAACCTTGGAATGATGAATAGTTGCTCTGTTTATGCCCTTTAAGTGCCTCATGCTTAATCCCTTACTTTCCAAGTATTTGAGTTCGTTGGCATTTAAGGATCCACCATGTTTATCTGTGGAAGGAGAGCACTTGTTCATTGTTTAAGTTTGAGGACCGGTGGATGGTCGCTTCCTGGTGTGATGAGTGATTGACAACGTGGTGTGGACTGACGTTTCCCTTGGCTCAAGTATTGCAGGTATAGAATGCGGCTTGATTGCATTGGTGTAGGTGAAGAACAGGCGCGAAAGGTCTTAGCCATGGCGGCCTCCGAGGAGCGGAGAGACAAGTAGGCTTGGTTCGAGGGACCTGGTGGCCAGATGGATCAAGTGCGGTTCACATGGTGCAAGAACGAGCAAGGGGACGTGGTTTCAGTGCGAGGTAGCGGCTAGCAACCGAAGCTCGTACGCGGACATGAAGCCGGTGCAAGGTAGCGGCTAACGACCGAAGCTTGTACGCGGGGTTTGGTGATTTGGCCACAAAATCATCGGTGGACGAAGCCGGTGCAAGGTAGCGGCTCACAACCGAAGCTTGCACGCTGGGGTTTGGTGATTTGGCCAACAAAATCATCGGTGGACGGTTTCCCTTGGTTTGGGCCTCAAAACCAAGGCCGAGGACTCGACGAGGCAAAGTTCGGGCAGCTGGGCCGAGGTGACCAGCCAGGCCCAAGTTCGGCGTCGAGGAGCTTCGATCCGGAGGACATGCGGTGTGACCGCAAGGCTTGCGTCGGAGGGAAGCTAGCTTGCGGTGGAAGGTGTCCCAGCCGGAAAATATTCACAACTATGACAAATTTGCCCCTAAGGGATGTCTGTGAGAGGGTCTTTTCCTAGGGTTTGAGAGGGAGAGAGAGGAGGGCTCTTTGATTTGAGTTTTTTTGCCATTCTAGCTTTATTTGTGCTAGCAAGTGGCTTGTAACCGCACATGGTGAAGTAATCCAAACAACAATTTCGTGCTTCACTTGTTCATCCCGTGTGAATCTGAGTTTTCTTATTTTCGGAGCTATTTTTGGGGGATTTTCGTTCTTCACTTCCTTGGGCATTTTCTCTCGGATTTCTTTCGGGGATTCACGTATGAGTGCCTTGTGCCTCTTTTGTTGGTGATATCTTGCCCCCAAACGCCGGGAATCGCTTTGGATTTGAAGTTTTTGGGATGAACTCGAGTTCTTGGTGTTCTTCACAAGATCTGTGATTCCAGAAGTTCTAGGAGGTTTGAGGCCAAGATCTTTAGGGCATAGCCTCTCCTTGAGGTGTATATCATCTACCCAAAATCTTTTCTCAAGACTCCAAGTCGTTTGGGAGATCCATTCTCGAGTTGACCTTTTCGCTGCGTCGATCTATTGATCCGATCGGTTATCCTTGACTGGGTCGGATCAATCGACCGCTAGGACTTCGCAGCCTTGCAATATCGAGTTGACAGTTTTTCTGTGTCGATCTATCGATCCGATCGGTTCTTCCTGGCTTGGTCGGATCAATCGACCGCTTGCCTTCGCAGCCTTGCAAACTCTCTGGTAGAAGGTCGATATTTCGATTGAATGCTCCGATAGACTCTCAGTCGGATCATCCGATCGCGCTGAGGGAAGGGTTAGGTCAGTGACTCGACTGTTGACCTATTGATCCGATCGGTGGGTCTTGTACAGGTCGGATCAATCGACCGGTTGTTTTCTCCCAGTGACGGTCGGAGCGTTGCCTATAACACTGATCGGCCTTCCTTGGCCCGGTCGGATCAAACGACCCGTGTATTTTTTACTGATTTGATCTGTTGTTCTCTCTCAACAACGGTCGGAGCATAGGGTGTAACTCCGATCTACTTTTTCCTTACACAGTCGGATCAAACGACCCGTGTAATTTGCGCTGGAATCTTCCAGGTTTTGCTCTCAGTGACGATCGGAGTATACGCGATAAATCCGATCGACTTGTCTGTTCGGTCGGATCAATCGACCCGTGTGATTTTCGCTGAACTCTTCCCTTTCAGTAGGCCGGCCGGCCATGCACCCTCCCCAAAAGGCCCTAAGCTTTGCACAATGGCCTTAGGAAGTCACCAATGGACCCCCAAGCAAGGAATTGACAAGCATGGATGAAATTAAGACCGAAAGGCCTAAGCCATGGATTGGAGGGTCCATCTAACTAGGATTCTCGGACGGCTTCAAATGAATGCAACCAAAACCGCCCCAAGGGACAACATGCAACCGTTGATGAGCGAGTCGGTGCAACGGAGGGCCGAGAGGAGCCAGAGCCAGGCCGAACGGTCTCCCCTAGGCCGTTCAGCCTCCAACTATCACAACCGTCACCAATCCATCAACTACCGACCTCAGGACATCATCAAGAGCGTCCACAAGAAAGGCGGCGCCAGATGGCAACAGTTCCAGGCCGAACGGCATAGATGAGGCCGACCGACCTACTTTCATGGCGATTACACCTCCCCTTTCGCGTGGAAGCTAAGCAAGATGGTGGCGTGACAATTACGCAGGATTCCATGCTTCGGAGGCTATAAAAGGCACCCTTCACCCCCACTCAAGACACACCATCCATTGTTCAGAAGAGAAGGCTCAAGATGTAGTCCACTATCTTAGAGTAGAGTAGGTAGAGTAGTGGGTGAGTGCTTGGGTGACAGCCAAGCATGTAGAGGGAGTTCGGGAGTTATCTCGATCTTCCCTCAACCTTGTTCTGCCCCTGAGGAATAAAACTTCAGAGATATCTTCAGTAAGTTCCTCAGTCTCTTGCCTTAGTATCTCACTAGTTTACTCTTTACTTTCATCAATTTATCTTATCTATCTTTGATCTGTGGGTACCTGAGTCTGCGCGAGTGACAGCGACTCTTGTTTGGGGTTTCCTCTATAGCCCTTCGCGTTGGGTGGAGGTCAATAGCTAAAAGCTTAGGCGTGGTGCCTGTGCTGGCTAGCTACCTCAGGTTGTGTTGCACCCCACGGAACTGCAGAGGTACACGGCAGGTAGTGACAGTCATGTCCATCCTATGTACTCCACCACGTTCGGGTGTACTCATAACAGTAGTGCTGAGCCCGGAAGAACCCCTCTCTCTCCCCGTTCTAAGTTCTTCCCGTTCTAGCCGTCGAAGCAGATCATGTTAGATTAAGACAGGTTGTCTGGGTAATGAGTGGCTAACTAAGGTTAATCTCTCTACACCCTTTACCGTTTTCTCCCCTGGTGGGTCCGGTTATGAGATTTCTAGGCTAGTCGCGTCTACCGTTCCTTGGATTTGACATCCCGGGTTTGACTCCCCTGGTGAAAGGCTACAGTGGTCTCCGTGCGCTTGCGGATTCGTTAGGCTAAGGAGTGCCAACAAGCTTTTCTGGCACCGGTGCCGGGGAATGGTAGCACCATTAGTGTAGGATCTTTTTAGCCGTACACTTTATCCCCATAATCATCTACCTCATGGAGTTTTCTCCTAGTTATCCGGCGGTTCCATTTCGCGAGCGTTTGGAACTGCCACCATCCTTTCACCCCGTTATCTGATGGCTTCGAGATCCGCCCCAATCTCGTTGCCATCTTTCATTCATAATCCTTGCAATAGAAGAGGAGAAGTTCTCTCCTAACATTCCCGGGATGAGCCAAGACGGAACTCTTCCTGTTTTTCTCTGACGGGGGAAGCAAAGTTTTTGGTACAATCGGAGTGCAAGAGGAGTTTGAGGAGATTGGATCAAAGTGAAGGTTGATGTTTGTCTGTTTGTCTATCCCATCCCCAAAGCTCAGAGCTCTGTTGACGACCTATCAACAAGGTGATGAGTCACTTGGAGCAACCTGGGAGAAGTTTGGTATGGTGCTCATACAACGAATCGTTGGTAGATTGAGACATAGTGCTCATCCTCAGGATTAGTTTTCTAATCCTCCCACCAACTTTCCCATGAACACAACATCAAATCCTCACTCTTTCATTAGATCCACCGCCTCCAACCACACGAAGTGAGCGAACAAAAGCCCCTAGACCAAGAGAATGCCCTTAAGGATCTGCCACATTAGGTGTGCACGCTCAAGGTCTGAGTAATTCATTTCGGAAGTCACGACTGTAGACCAAGGGTCCATCTGCGGTTATGAGCAAGGAATGACAGAGGAAGCAGAAGCTAGTCGACCCTAGCTTTAATGCCGTCCACCTATTGAGGGGACTGACACACAAGAAGTTGTCCATGATCTTTCTTTCGTAAGCACCTGAAACGGATCAACGACCAGATGTTGGAACACAAAGGAATTATCCGATTTGTGCTAGAGGGGCGTAGCAGAGTAATCCTGAATTTCCACATCTTCGATATCCTTGAAGGTGACAGAATCTTCTTGTTGGATCAGCCAATAGAGCATTTTGTCAACTTAATCATGATCGAGTTATAGCTCAGAGTCGACAAAGAAAACATCCTGATCGACCTTGCACGATCAGTGAGTTTAGCCTTGCACGATCAGTATCGCAAAGGGCTAGACAGACCCCTGAAGAATCAATGAGCATATTTTTCAGATGATCACCCAATCCTAGGGGCAGAACCGGGCAGTCAAGCTCGACATGGTGGAGAACCGCAGCCTCATCCACTAGAGTTGCTGATTGCTGCCACTTGGATTGGGACATGTTTCTCTTCCACTTAGAATAGAGATATATACCTCTTCACGACAATCGCAGCACGCCAGCCATCATCAGTGATAAACTGACAGAGAATGAGGCTCGGCAGGCTGCAACAGTCTTAGAGAAGTATCGGTCCATTTTTAGGTATTCTCTACAGACTAGACGGGGCTCAACCCCAACACCCATCGTATCGCTTTGAACCGGACAAACAGCCGTTTGGCTGAATGATGCGATGAGGGAGGTAGGCACACCTGCATGTGGGTATTATTTACCCTATGCAAGCACCCACTTCAAGTGGTGAAGCACTAGTCAATTTTCATCTACCTCCACATGTCCTTATCGTTGGGTCTATGCAATGCACCAACAGAGGTGTATGATATCAGCCTTCTCTCCCGTTATCACGGACATCCTTTTTCCTTGTCGAGAACATCATGGAGGAATTCCTCGATGATTTCTCAGTCCATGGACAACCTTTGGTTTATGCCTCATGGATATGGATTGAGTTCGTGAGAAACCCAAAGGTTCCACCTTGTCCCAAATTGGGACAAGTGTCAGCTGAGAAGGCCCCTATCATACAACCTCCTGATTGGATTTTTTCTATCAAGATCATATGCAACGCTAGCAACCATACGATCGGGACAGTGCTGGATCAAGGCAAGAAAACTTCATCATCCAAAGCATTGACCAGAGCTCAACAACAATGGAGAAGGAACTGCCGGTATTCACCCATGACAAGTTCAGACCCTACTTGGTCGATGCCAAAGTGATAGCACACGGACCATGCTACACCAAGATATCACCTGACCGAGAAGGATTACAAGCCACAACTCATCCGTTGGATTTTTGCTCCTTCATGAATTCACTTCATGAATCAAAAGAAGAACAGAGCAAATAAATACGTGGCATATCATCTCCCAAGGATACAAGTTGAATCACATGAGATGATACTCTCTCAAGGGTAACTTCATAGACGTTGATTTACGCCCTTAGAGAGAAGGAATTCATTCACCTTACCAGATTTCACTAATGGGATTCATATCATAATGGTTTACTCCATGGTTGCAACCCACAATGTGAGACCCGCAAGGTTCTTTAGCGTATGAGCTACGGATTTTTTTTCTTTTCTTCCCTATAACCTTGTGCTAAGGTCTGGCCAACCAAGCACACACACGCTAAGAGTTTTTGCGGGGCCCATGATGCTATACTCATTGAATCAACTTTAGTAGAAAGACTGACGAGTATCTTGGTGATCGTGGAGTAAACGTCCATAGTGGTTGAAGCACTTCATGTTGTGGATAAGGGGACGAAGACTCACACTCTACCCTTGGAAGTGCAATAGCGGGTTGGAAGTAAATCACCGGGTCGCAACTCCATACCATCTTCAGGTAGTCAATCAGAAACATCGACAGAATATCATTAACAATCTGACATGGAGAAGGGATGGAAGGGCAATCACCCGATACACTTTGTGCACACCGAACATCATTCCCATTAGGAGATCAAAAAGGTGAAACATAGACCCCCAATCAGCCGGAGTCAAAATGATGAAATCAAATGGTTGAATTGGAGGATGGAGAAGGAGGGTTTTCCTTTATGCTTCCCCTCCAGGACAATGACAGGAATGCTTTCAGTTGAAAATATTCTTCGAGCCCAACATCCCGGAACTCAAAGTTATGGAATGCTACGAATATTTGAGTTACAACCATAGTCCATGGTCATGGCCAGACCTACAATGTGCCATTATCTTAGTATAGGTTTGGGTGCTAAAATTTCCCTTCTAATTTTTGATTTCCTAAAGTTTGTTTTTCTAGCAGCACCCTCATATTTCCCTTTTGAATAAAATGTTGCTTTGTTCTACCATGCCTTGAGTGGTTGGTGCACAATTGTGTGCCAACCACACCCCTGCTCTAACTCTACACTAAGTGCGCAGAAAACAGGACGAGCAACACATCAACAAGCAGTCTTCACCCATGCCCAAATAACCACATGGCAACCATCTGCTGAGATTCAACTGCGCACGAAGGTTTGAAACCCTTTCTCCCGTTTCCTTTCTTGGTTTTAATTCAAATGCGAGCATGAGTTCGTGACAATTAAAATTTGAATGAAACACCTAGAAAGAGAGGGAATTCCTACATGTTTATCAAAGGTGCATAAGCTTTATTTTCATTGCAAGTACCGATGTGCCTTTGAAACTTTATGATAGGATCACTTGATCTTTCGCTTTTTGACCCTTACGATATAATGACATGAGAGGCTTGTTCTTTTCTAATTCAAAGTCTTGGAGAATTTCATTTTGAAAATGAAAAAATGAGGCAACTCTCATTCATGCTCAACTTTGCCAAGTCCCATCCAGAGCCATATTATACATGACACAGTTTTGAATCTCCACATAGCTATCTTGTACATTTTGAGCTTGATCAAACATCGTGCCTTCTGAGACATGCATGTTCTTTCTAGCACTTTGGTCATTCACGTACACGTTTCATCAAATAAAGTCCCCCTGAAAAAAAGAGAAAAAATGATGAGTGGGAAGTCCTACTCGAGCAAAAAAAAAAAAGAGAGAGAAGAAGGGGAAAGATGGAAGAAGCTAGAATCAAATACCACTCAAGGACATTCATCATCCATCATCCACATACACTTGCACTTGACCAAAGTCCATGGTTGACATGATCTCTTGGAGACAGGTTATTTGATCTTGCAACATAGATGGAAGAGATAAGCATTTCTATCGATCCCTACCTTGAGCCCCACATATAACCTTGTAGAGGTAGGTGAGGCTACATCAAAAGCCTATGTGAGGATCAAACACTTTGAGCGACCAAGTGGCTTGAGAAAATGAGAGTGTGCCTCCATGTTTTGAAAATCGTATAAAATCTCCAAGTACTAAAAAGGAGGAATCATGCTCTCCATTGATTTATTCTGAGGTTCAATAGGTGAAAGAGAAGGTGTTAGCCACCAGGAATCCAAGGTATGAGGAAAAGCTTTGAAATAATCCTTATGCATACCTTTGATTTCATGACCCTAGGCTTTGCTTGATCCTCTAGATCTCACTCAACCCTTTGCTCGGGACGAGCAAAGTCTAGGTGTGGGGGCGTGTTGGCGGTCGATATCCATGATTTTTACCACCAACATTTCTCCAGATTTCATGCTCATATAGTGATAATCATGCTCATACCATTTATACTAATGAGTTCCATAAGTTTTGTGCACCAATATGTTTTGCAAGGAAATACATGTAATATGGTGCATAGATATCAACATTCGTGAAGCCATACGAGCGAAGGTTCATCTCGAGACAAAAGGTACTTGGACATGGTGCAAACGTTATCCAAATCACATATTTGTGTCGAAGAGCTCTCTGAGATAATCGAAATGGACATTTGGATGACCCAATTCGGAGTCCGGACGAGAAAGTTACGCCTCCGGAAAAATCGCAGGCGACACCTGTCCGGCCGGTCGGCCTGACTTAGGCCGAACGGCCTGGACAAGGCCGGCCGGCCATGCACCCTCCCCAAAAGGCCCTAAGCTTTGCACAATGGCCTTAGGGAGTCACCAATGGACCTCCAAGCAAGGAATTGACAAGCATGGATGAAATTAAGACCGAAAGGCCTAAGCCATGGATTGGAGGGTCCATCTACCTAGGATTCTTGGATGGCTTCAAATGAACGCAACCAAAACCGCCTCAAGGGACAACATGCAACCATTGATGAGCGAGTTGGTGCAACAGAGGGCTAAGAGGAGCCAGAGCCAGGCCAAACGGCCTCCCCTAGGCCGTTCGGCCTCCAACTATCACAACCGTCACCAATCCAGCAACTACCGACCTCAGGACATCGTCAAGAGCGTCCACAAGAAAGGCGGTGCCATATGGCAACAGTTCCAGGCCGAACAGCCTAGATGAGGCTGACCGGCCTACTTTCGTGGCGGTTACGCCTCCCCTTTTGCGTGGAAGCTAAGCAAGATGCTGGCGTGACAGTTACGTAGGATTCCATGCTTTTGAGGCTATAAAAGGTGCCCTTCACCCCCACTCAAGACACACCATCCATTGGAGAGAAGAGAAGGCTCAAGATGTAGTCCACTATATTAGAGTAGAGTAGGGAGAGTAGTGGGTGAGTGCTTGGGTGACAACCAAGCGTGTAGAGGGAGTTCGGGAGTCATCTCGGCCTTCCCTCAACATTGTTCCGCCCCCGAGGAATAAAGCCTCAGAGATATATTCAGTAAGTTCCTCGGTCTCTTGCCTTAGTATCTCACTAGTTTACTCTTTACTTTCAGTAATTTATCTTATCTATCTTTGATCTGTGGGTACCTGAGTCTGCGCGAGTGACAGCGACTCTTGTTTGGGGTTTCCTCTATAGCCCTTCGCGTTGGCTGGAGGTCAGTAGCTGAAAGCTTAGGCGTGGTGCCTGTGCTGCCTAGCTACCTCAGGTTGTGTTGCACCCCACGGAACTACAGTGGTATGCGGCAGGTGGTGACAGTCCTGTTCGTCCTTTGTACTCCACCACGTTCGGGTGTACTCATAACAGTAGTGCTGAGCCCGGAAGAACCCCTCTCTCACCCCGTTCTGAGTTCGTCCCGTTCTAGCCGTTGAAGCAGATCATGTTAGATTAAGATAGGTTTCCTGGGGTCATGAGTGGCTAACTAAGGTTAAGCTCTCTACACCCTTTACCCTTTTCTCCCCTGGTGGGTCCGGTTAAGAGATTTCTAGGCTAGTCGCGTCTACCGTTCTATGGATTTGACATCCAAGTTTTTACTCCCCTAGTGATAGGCTACAGCGGTCTCCGTGCGCTTGCGGATTCGTTAGGCTAAGAAGTGCCAATAGCACTCCTCCTAAACACCCCTCACTCTCTCCCTAACTCTCTAAGCACTAAACATAAGAGGAGCTCTCAAAGTTGAATGGTGAAGTGTGTCTCTAGTTCAACCTCCTCATCTAGTATTTATAAGCACTTGGAGAGGGTAGGTGCCTTGGAAGAGTGGAGTTCCTCGAGGGAATATTCCCTAGATATTCTCCCCCAATGCTTCTCCTTGTGACATGTGGCGGAAACTGAGGTCTTAAGGCGGTAACTCCAAGTAGGCATGTCAGAACCGACTTCAGGTCGTCATCTGGAGCTTACACGTGGAAGTTGATCATGAACGGGGCCAGGGCCAGTTCGGCCGAACCAGGGGTTCGGCAAACCGCCAACTTAGCCGTTCATACCCAGCTTTGGCCAGATGACTGGTATGTGGGCCCTCGAGCTTGTCCCAGATGTGTGGGTCGAAATGAGATGTTTTACTCCCTCAGGTGGGCCCATAGATCCGTGTGCTTTGCTCTGATTGGTCGGAAGTGTGTCTCTTGCTCTTGTGGGGCCATGGATCCATGGGAAGCCTATGTGGCAGCCTCTGGGTGGTTGGAGTTTTGATGGTTTGGCCACTTAGATGCATTCCTACTTCATTTCCATAGTTAAATGACCTGCATACAAATATTCACCAACACTCGTTTGGTCTTGTGGTGCCCAAAGGCAGACCCAAATAAGTGAAGGGCATTTGTCCAATTTGGCATCCCAAAGTTGCAGCTAACTATTCCATTTTAACTTGATCCACATTAAATGGAACTAGAAAAGACTTGTTGTAGTTAACCCTGAGTCCTGTGGATAGAGCAAAATATCTAGGATCCCTTTGAGGTTCACAAGCCATGCACCATATGCAGGGAGAACAAATAGGGTGTCATCTGCATACTGCACAATTGGATAATCCCCTCCAAAATTTGGTCCAAGAAAATGAGAAAGCACACTGTCATTGCAGGCTTTGTTGATGATTGACTGGAGAAGGTCTGCTGCTAAAACAAAAGGAAGTGGAGACAACGGATCCCCTTGTCTAACACCGCTTTTGCACTCAAAGGAGTTTTGATGCATCCGGCCCATACGGGGTCGGCCGAGGCCCATCACAGGCCGCCCGGAGCCCGACAGTTCTTGGGCACACCCACTCGAGGAAAGGACCAATCTCCCTAAAAGACTAGTCCGATAGGAGAAGGGTGGCTCTCCCTTTTAAGGTGGCTTCCTCCTCCTCCGCTAAGCAAGGTGGGATAATTCGGACGTGCACGGCTGCCGCCTACACCGTCGTGCGCCTGGCCAAACCACGTGCACGGCTGCCGCCTACACTGTTTTGCACCTAGCCAAACCATGCTCCTGCTGGGCCACGGTTGCCGCCTACACTGTTGTGCGCCTGGCCAAACCGTGTGTACGGCTGCCGCCTAGACAGTTGTGCGCCTGGCCAAACCGTGCCCAAGGATGTCCTCATCAAGTTTCCACGAACACCATTAAGTAGGACTGAGGAAGTTCCTCAAGAAACAATGCTTCTTATCCAAGAAACCCAAGTATCCGAGAACCCTTTGTGCTTGAGGACTTACAAAATAACCTCATGCTCCACTTTATCAAAAGCCTTTTTGAAGTCTAACCTCAAGATTACAATTTCCCTCTTAGACGTATGACAAATGTGCAGGAATTGAAAAGCCCAAGCAAGACAATTCTGGATGGTTCTTCCTTTAAGAAAACCATATTGATTTGTGTGAACCACTTTGAGCATAACTGTTTGTAATCTATTGGCTAGAAGCTTTGTTAGGAACTTTAGAGAATAATTCAGGAGAGAAATTGGTATGTAGTCATTCACTGATTCTAGGTTATCTTTCTTTGGGATGAGGGTGATCGGAGACCCATTAATACTGGTGATATCCTCTAGCTGCAAAATCTTTAGAAAGCCTAATAAAATCAGGTCTGATGATGTCCCAACATTTCTTAATAAAAATCCCATTGAACCCATCAGGTCTAGGGGCATGATCTGTGGGCATCTCCTTGAAGACAACAGCTATTTCCTCATCAGAAAAAAGCACAATCTAAATGAGGGAGATCAAAAGTTTGTAAAAGACAACCAAGATCATAAAGAATCCCAATGAATTCAGAGATAACTAGTCTTTCCTTATAGGCATTCCATAATGCACCAGCCATTTGAGCATGCTTTGTGTGTCAAGAACCATCCGGCAGTGTTAGGCTGGAAATAAATTTTCTCCTATAAGAATAAGTGGTCATAGCTTGAAAAAGCCTTGTGTTTTCATCTCCAAATTTGACCCACCTATCTGTGGTCCTCTGCTTCTAGTAAATTCTCTTGGCCTCCAAGAGCTTACATCGATGAGCTTTTACACAGTTTCTAAAATTTATCTCTAGCCGATCCAAGGCCCTTTGGTCCTATAGGCCATCAAAACATGGCCAGAACATAGTTACAATTGTGAATAAGATTGGACAGACTAGACAGCTCCTTGCTCCATCTTTTCAAGCCAAACCTAACTTGTTTGAATTTTGCATTCAGACTTTTAGCTGCATCGGCATAATTAGGTGAATTATTTCAGTGAAGATCTACCACAGCCTTGAAATCACTAAAGATCTAAACAGGTTGGATTTGGGAATGGAGGTGCCAATTGATATCACAAATGGGCAATGATCAGAAATAGGCCTTCCAAGAGCTTTAGCTGAAGTGTCAGGAAATGTAAGAGTTCGCTCTGATGAAGCAACCACCCAGTCAAGTTTTTCTAGAAGTGGGTCATTTTGCATGTTGCTCCAGGTGAAGCTTCTGCTCTGAAAGGGGATGTCAACCAGATCATGTGCCTGTATTAGATCATTGAAGAGCAACATATCATTTGTACAGCCACTTGGTTTATTCCTGTTTTCAGGGCCTCTTATGAAATTAAAATCTCCTGCTAGGATCCAATTAACAAAGTCTGTTGTGTCCAAATTGTACAGCCAGAAGATAAAGGCTGCTTTATCCACAAAGTGAGAAGGCCCATAGATGTTAGATAGGTGGAAGCTGAAATCTGTCACGCAAGATTCATAATTCATAGTAACTGTGAACCTATTATTGATGATAGTTGTTCCTGTGTAAACATTTGAATTCCAGATTACCACAAGACTACTAGAGGCACCTTCAGAAGGTGAAAAAACAAACTGATTTAAATGCCTTGGACATAACTTCTTCAGATAGGTTGCATCAAAAAGTTCTCTTTTTGTTTTTTGCAAACAAACAATAGAGGTTGTGCTTTCATTTATTTTGTCTCGTAAGGCATCCCATTTTGATTGCGAGTTGATCCCTCTAACATCCCATTTGGTGTATTCATGATGAAACATAATAATTAATAACAGGGCTACTAGGGTCCAGACCCATGTAGAAATCTGCCAAAACAAGATATATGATAAAACCCACAGATAAACTAAACCAAAGTCGGATAAAAAAGAGGTTTTCAAAGGTTCAAAAAAAGAAAGGCAAATGTCCTGATACACACTGATTGGAATGAAACCAGCTAAGCACTTGTCCAACAAAAGTTGCATTGAACATGTGCAGAAAACTAAACACTGCATTTCTAACATGATCAGTCTAAATCTTCAACACTTGCAGAAGATACGGCTGCATCTTGAGGAAGCCCACCGCAAGTCCCACCAACACTAAAACTGTCAGATGAGGCGCTGGAGTGGAGGGAGTAGCAGCAGCTTTGCCAGAGTAGATGTTGGGGAAGCTCTCAATCGTGGCCTTGCTTGCTGGATTGTGGAATCCATCGATGTCCGGGTTCAGTATCATGTTGCGACGACGAAAATCAGCATCGAACGGCTCCTTCATCTTGTGTGCCCTTCTCTTGCCTGAAGTAGCCTTGTGGATTCGGCCAACAATCTCCCTCACTTCATCATCACTTTCCTCATCATTCGAGTACGGAACTAGGGGACAAGCTGGCCCGAAGACTGCAAGCTGGTCATTCTGATCAACACAGATTGAGGCCATCGAGGGACTGATACAGGTAATCATGGGGATTTTCTAAGGAGACCCCCTACAGTGTGTTTCGTTCCATTGCCGCTAGACTTTCTATCATCGTTGAAAGTCTCTCTTTAGTGACAAAGCACACATGATTGAGAAATTGACTAGTAAAAGACCTACTAGCAATATTTTCTCAGTCCCACAACCTCACACAAAATCTGTCCTAGCATGTCAAAAGTTTGCCTGCTTTGTCACATTCGTGAGGAAGGACACACGCAGTTGTAAAATTACTACACCCAAATAAGCAAATGGAGAAATGATGTATCTATGTGCACCAGCCCGCCAAGTTATTGTATACGAATGAGTAACTGGAGAGATAATATACCTATTTGCACCCACTTGGCAAGTTATTGTATCCAAATGAGCAATTAGAAAGATGTTGTCCCTAAGTGCACCTCTCTGTCAAGTTTGTATACTAATGGTTCATTCAGCTCTACATTTTATATGTCAACATCTTCGAATACACAATTCAACATATTTCATCCAACCTAATTCATCAGTTCAGAAGAACTATTTCAACATTTTCTATATAAATGTTGAAATGGAGTAATCATGATGTCGAAATGGTGGATTGAAACTGTTGAAATTGTGTGTTCAAAATGTTGAAACAGTGGATTGAAAAAAATTGCATCTTTGATAGGATAGGGTTGAGAAAATGAGGACGCATCCGACAGATGATAACAAGTGCACAAATCAGAAGTCGAAGTTGGATAAGAAAAAAAATCAAAAGTTATGTAGGATCTCCCGGCATCGTCGATTCTCCCAAAATGAACAAGCTTGTAGTACAAAACAAAAACACAAAGCATTGCCAGTCCATAATATGCAAGCAGGCCCAAAACTGTAACACTGCATGTGTTTAAGGAAATTAATCATCATGATTATGCACTAATGAGGAGTAATGTGATGGATTAAAACCATGATGAGGTGGAGAAGGAAAATAAAAGGAAAAAGGAAGAAGTTGGTCAAAAGTCAACATGAGAGTTGACCAAGTGAACTATAATGAAATAGGTCAAAATGTTTGAAATTGAGCAAAAGTGATCAAATTTGAGTTAAAGAAGTTCAAATTTCAGTTTGAAACTCAAATTTGAAGCACTTTTCAATAAAGGTCAAATATGGTTAAGTAACCATGTTGGAGAAGGTCTAAACATGAGATTTGTCCTAAACACTTGACCTTGGCCTAACATAGAAATTTATCTATAAATGATATATTTTCATCTGGTCATGTTGTTCATGAGATAAAATGAGGTTTGGGCATTTATTTTGGAGCCAAAAGACTGAAAGCAGTGCTGAAAATACAAGGACTCAGAAAGCTCTTTAAATCACCACCTCCGGTCAAATCCCCGAGAACTACCACCCTACACAGGCCACGCCAAGTCTGGAACCAGCGAATACGTCTCTGTTCAGAGCAACTTTTGTCCAAATTTTGTCTAACAAGTATACAGCTATAAGATGCAAAATGGAATTTTGGATGCTTGAGCTGTCAGCACGCCAAATCTCGATGGAATCAAACAAGGTTTGCTATTTATTTGGGGCTACCCAAAATCGATCAATGGCACTGCTTTTAAACTCGAGAAAGAACTCCGATAGACAGTTCAAATGTCTGAGTTTTTGCCCCAACATTCAGAGATTGATTCTGAGATTTTGGTTGATCCTTTGGCAACATAAGGTTTACAAGATTGGGAGCCCTACATACCAGCATGAATTTTTGTTAAGGGATCGAGTTTGGTTTATGTTTGGAATCAGGAGAATTTGAGGAGAGGAAAGGAAGGAGGTCTGGACGACATCAACGACTGGAGCTCCAGCAGAACGGGACAGAGCGCCGCCACCACCGCTCAAGCCGCCGGCGCGGTAATTTTGAACGCGCCACGCGTCGACGAGCGTCGAGGACAGAGCAAGTTAGCAGGCAGGAGGTGCACGATGCCCCGTCCCCGCTCGTTCCGACCGCCAGCCTCTCGCCATCGCTCCCGCCGCCACTGAGCCATCCCGGCTTGAATTCCTCCAACCAGAGCCGCCGCAACGACCTCACCCACGGCCCCAAGCCATCCAGCTCTGACGAGCACAGCTCAAACGCCGTCGTCGACCCTCCCCTGTTCCACCGCCCGCCATCAACGCCCCCGTGGTGAGCACCCTCTCCCGCTCCTCTCAATCTTCAACTAGTACACAGATGAGTTAGCCTAGACCTGTAGATGGTGATGCTCGCCCGTTTTTGGCTGGAGAAAGTTTCAGTTCGCCGGAGTATGTAACCCTAGTCGGAGCTCCACCCCTCCCATGGCCGCCGCCATGGATAACCCCGCTAGAGTCTTGAGCCGCCCCTACTAAGGCCCTGAGCATGTGTTCCAGGTCGTTTTTATGCCGATGGTCATGTCCTCGTCGTGGTTTGGCCCTGGGCCGGCCGTGCGCCGCCGCGCGCCGCCGTCACACCTTGCCGCCGCCGCCGTCTCTGCGCGCCACCGTCCAGCCACCCCGCCGCGAGCAAAACACCACCAACAGGTGCCCATTCACGAGCTGTGTCGATCCATGCCCTCTTCGTGGCCGGAGGACATCTACGCCGGCGAGACCGCCACCGGTCAGCGTCGCCCAGGCCTGGTCAAGGCCGGCCTCTCTGTTTTACCGTGAGCAAGGATTGTGGGCGAGAATTGGGGAAAGGCCAGGGGGGTTTCTGTGAGTTGTTTAGTTTAGTTTTTGTAAAATGCATTTCAATAGGATTAAAATTGTAAAATGCATGATAAATTGTAGACAACTCCAAATTGGGTTAAACCAATTTTGTTGAGTTCATAATTTTATGCTTGATGCATGAAAAATCCGTAAGGACATAGGAAAAATAATAGTTTTTCTTCTTTATTTAAGCCTTTTATAGAAACTAGTTTTGTTCGGGTTTTTGGTTAATTTGTTCATCTCTGCATCATATCATGTAGAGCTAGAGCCTCTAGAAGTCGAGTACATGTAGACCTCGGATGAGTCATCTTCAGAAGGCGAGGACGTGTTGGTGATCAAGCAAGACCCCGAAGTTGACACTATTGTCCCCGCGGAAGCTGTCGAGCCCAAAGTCCAACAAGGCAAGCCCCAGAGCATCTAACCTTTACCTTTATGCCTTAATATGAGTCCAAATATATTTCTATGCTTGTGCACTACATTCCTTATGCATTTTACCATTCCTTGTTTAAGGACGTCTATGCCACTTGTTTAAAATAGAATGGCTTAGCTAGCTTCAGTTTAAGTCAAGTAATTTTCGGTTACTTGCATAAGGATCAACATCTAAAATTTGCTAGCCTTTGAAAATGAACAAGTTGGTTTTTGGAATGGTGGACCGGGCAGGACATTATCTTGAGACGACGGATGAAATGAAAGGTAAGGTAAACGCACTAATGTTTTGGCACTAATGGTTTGGTACTAGTGGTTTGGCACTACTTGGGTCCCGCCTGGTATAATGAATGTAAGGTCCGCTCGTTGGTTGGCCCTACTGATCAAGCTTTGAACATACTAATCACATGTCGGTTTATGGGGCCCGATAAACTGATGTACTACCAAGGCGCTGAAGTTTAAACTGTGACTCGCCACGTCTGATGGAGGAAGTTGGGGTGGGGCTGCGGGCACGGTAAACTCATGGCACCTTTGCCCGGACACTGATGTGCCATGGGGACGCAACTCCGGGCTATGCGAGCTCAGTTTAATCAACGGAGATCCAAGACGGGAAAAGTTGCCCCGTGTGACTCTTCGGAGGGTGCACGTGTCGTGTGGTTAGGTCTCTCCTGTAGGATGTAAATTCGGTCCGGATCACCGCACTTCTCGGTTATGAATACCGCTTGATCTCTGACCATCATCGTAGAGTCTTGAAAACTTATGGTTTTAAACTCTTTTGATGATGTTAGATTCATTGTCTTGTGGTCTAAACTTTTGAAATCTAGTAAATTCTAAGGTCACAAGTTTGAAGCTAAAATTTGAGCTTAAGGACATACTTGTAGTAAGCTTTGCTGCAAAAACCTAGGTCTATAGAAAATCCACTCGAAGAGCCTTGCATACTTGAGGTATTTTCGTTTTTACCCCTCGACGGGTAAGTCTTGTTGAGTACTTTGTACTCAGGGTTTGTTTTAACCCTTGTTGCGGTTCTCGAAGATCAGTAACTAACTTGAAGACCTGGAGGCCGGAGGACGAGAAAGATGTACGGGCATAATGTGTTTCTTCCTTATAGACTCGTTTGTTTAGTTAAGCTTTATAACTGTGTTGTCCCTGACTATAAGTGCGTTGTTTTGCTATTAAACTCTTAGAGCTGGTATTGTATGTTTAAGGTGAATCCTCTTATGGTTGTAATAATCTACTCCATGTAGTTATTTGTTTAAAGGTTGGTGATGTCTATAACGAGCTCCTGCGTGTGCGATCCTGAATGTATGCTTGTAAATAAATGCTATAGTGTTTTAGATGTCATGTGGACATTGGACAGACGACCGGGTTTATACTGATTCAAGTACGTGGCAGGTTTAATGCTGAAAAATGTTAAACGACGTGCTTGAGTCAGTGTAAATTGGATGGTTCTGCCAAAAAACCAGCTATCCAAATTGTTTTTTTTTCATCCGAACACCGCTCATCTGGCACCCCTCGCCACCGACCCCGCTCGCTGGCGGTGGCCCCATGCCCGACCGCCCCTAGCGCGCCACCGCGTCTGCCCCGGGCCGCCATTGTGCCCAACATCTCCTCTCGACGCGCCCTGTGCGCCTTTTCGACGGACGTGCGGCGCCCCCCAGTAGTCTCAAGCGCTCGCAGCCACCGTGTGGGCTCGCCAGAGAAGAGGTGCAACCACAGCGAACTTTTTTTCAAAAAAAAATGGTTGGTCCAACACCTTTTTTGAAAAAAATGTTGGTCAAATTTCTGAAAAATATGGTTTAACTTTAAAAAAAATATTGGTCAACATTTTGCAGCTAAAATGTTCAATGGGCCATCATTAGTTGAGCTTTATATATGTGTTTCTTGACCATCTTCCACAAGATATATAGGAGCTCCCGACTTTGTACAAACAAAGTCAGGAGCTCATTTATTAAATAAATAACAAAATAGTATACAGAGATTAAATTTATATTTGATCGCTATGATTCATGGCAACATGCATAGCCTATTGGACAGACCATTGTATAAGATATCTGTTTTATTTTCTTTCTAACATGGCATGTGTTTATGACAGCAATACTCTTATTGATTCAATGCATCCGTTTAGCTTATGTATTGTTTAAGTAGCTCTGCACAGAAACCCAAATCAAAGCGTACTTCTGGTGGGTCTCCGATGCAATCGAACACAGCATCTGCTGTCGCAAAGTCCTCTTCTGCAGTGTAGCTGAAAAGAATATTTATGGTACATCTTGTTAGAAAAAAAAGGTTCACAACTGTAATTGAATAATCAACGAGATAGCTTTATTCTCTACTATAAAGAATGTAGCATAGAAGTAACAAAAATGGTAGCTTAGGATAAACAAAAATTGAAAATTGCTAAAAAAATTTCACTTTGGATAACATTAATTCAATTGTCAATCAGAATGATGCTTAAATGCTCAAGATTAGACACTCATGTGGATTTACAGTTTTGTACCCTTTTGCCTTTTCTTTCTGATGCTTAAATGCGTAGCATTAAATACTCATGTGGATTTACAGCTTTGAACCCATTGGCCTTTCATTTCTGTTTTTTTGGCGCTCTATCACTTGCAAAGACTTCTTTCTTTAATAATAGAAATTGATACAATCTCATGCCGGTTCATTTAAAAAAAAAAGATAGACTCATGTACTTAACATTCAGTGCAAAAAGTAGCCCTAAGTAGAACATACTGCATAAACTATAGAAAGGCTATGTTACATTGGAACCACAGCTCACTTAATCAAAATTTCCTTTTCATACAAAGGATGAGCAATATGAAATTCCTATCATTTTTTTAGTTAACAAAAAGTGCATAAGTGTTGCAAGAAGAAATTTGTACCCGCTTTTTGTTACAATACACTTCATGCCGGCAGCTTTTGCCGCTGCAAGTCCTATAGTACTGTCTTCAATAACAACACAACTGCATATGTAAGAAGAATGATTAAAAAAGTATGAAATTATGATATGTATATAGAGAAACATATCAAAGAAGGAAAAGATACAGATGGAACTACAGGAACATTCAAGCATTAGCTAGACAATACAGTGCAACAATATGTCATATACATTTAAAAATTATTACACCTTGTAAAAAAAATGCAGGATGCACTGGTACACAATTGTGTTAAATCAAGTTAGTATATATTTCAAAATTGTTGCAGTATGTAAAAGATGCAGTATGCACTCGTACACAAACTTTATTAAATCAAGCTAACTGCAAGTAATCTAGGATATAGCAATTGCCCCTCCATTCTTTGTATATTTGTGAAAATAATAGATAGAATTTTACATAAAAATTGTTCAAAGTTATATTGTCAATACCTAGATGGATCAACTCCAAGTGTAGTTGCCGCTAATAAGTATATTGCCTGCAAAGACACACCAAAAATCATATAACCTCTGATATACAGTGAATTTTGTGATATAAATTTTATAGAAAAACTATTTTTCTCGGATATGCAGGAAAGATGTATACCTTTGTATTTAAGGGAGAAAAAGGGAAAGAGTCTCATACAAGGCAACTCCCTTAACCCATCTAGGAGATGCGTTAACAATGTCTATTTACATTTTGCAAAACATTTCTTCAAGTAAATAACTCAATAGGGAAAGATGAATATGTTTACAAAATTTCAAAATTAAACTTACTGGATCAGGTTTTTTGCGAGGAACCACATCCCCAGCAAATATGGTAATCTTTTCTGCTCTATCAGGCCCCAATAAGTATGATACTATTGCTGAAACCTGCAGTAAGTAAAAAAACAATTCACAAGATGATCTACTTATAAGCTTATAAAATTGACTTCCTAAATGTCAGGAGAATGTAACAAAAAGCTGGAAGCAGTTCAGTTTTAGCGATCTTCAACAGTTGTCTACACTCAGACAGTGGATCTTGGGACTTGGATGTTCTTCCGTCATCCATGCATGAGTGAGGACATTCTAGCTGGACTGCCAACGCTAGGGCTAGGGCAACCCAAAGTTTGGTTTACATAGAACCTAGATGGCACCTTATGGGCAAGCCCCCATTAGTCCAACTAAAGAAACTTGAGCAAACTGAAGCATCTACTTTGATTAACTGGAGCATCCAGCTATCGCAGAAGTGGTGTTGTGTGCATTTCTGCGAGGTTGCACTTGACATGCTCATGGGCCAGCGCATCTGAGCATCAACAGGCATGCTATAATTCTACTAAATTAACATTAGAGAATGGCAATTACATATAGTTATTTCTCTCAAATTTCTAGCCTTTATGTAAAACAAATCCAATGCAAATTTTGTATAGCAACGAGAAGAACAAAACGAAAGTAAAAGTGCACAAACTAAATACTGAGTGTTTCATTTTATATAGAAGATTGGCAAAACATTTTGCTGCATAAAGATATTATATGGAAATTTAACAGATCCAATGAAAAAAGAAGGGTGATAACTGAAAGGGATTGTATTGAAGACTTAGGCTAAACGTCAGGGCACACGGACGCGGGCAGGACGCGGCACGCAAGACGCCGGCACGCCGCCACGCCGGGACCACGCGAGCTGAGCGCTCAGCGCTGGCTCCTGCCTCCTGGCCGCAGCGCAACGTACGCGTACAGTCTGCAGGGACAGGGACCGTGGCTCTTTCGTGATCCTGGACGGCTGGACGCGGAAGGAATCGTGTAAGCTTGTCGCCTCTGGCTGTAGCCTGTAGGGAGAAATCACTTTGATGCTGGATGCTGGATGCTGGATGCATTAATTTACTAATTTAGTTATCCCCTTCCGAGCAGTGTAGTCGACTGGTCGACTGGTCGAGTACCGACTACCGAGTAGGCGAGTACCGACGGCGACGAGGTGTGTATTATCGTGTTCATTGTTTCTGTTTGCCATATCTTCCATCCAATCGACAATCGTTGATCATGCAACATCTCATTCTTAGAGAGTTAGACTCAGACTGATTGGTCCTGCTCCTGCACGACGGCGACCGGCGTGATAATGCTTTCCTTCCATCAAGAATTGGTGGTGATGAATTTATCAGCAATTCACAGAAGAGTAATTTCTGCAAGCCGGTGGAATACTCATATCTTGCTCAAAATGGAAAGAAATTATTCAATCCTGGATATGGTAGATATCCGTTGTAACTCCTAACGAACATATATCCTTTGCAGAAGCACCGGCCGAAGGTGGCAAATGCTGCCTTTGATCTCAAAAAACAAAAAAGACAAAAAAAAAAAGTGGCAAATGCTGGGTTACTTACAGCTTTCAAAGGGACCGGGCCAGTGAGGTCATTCCAACCCACGGGACTTGGATTTCGTAGACATGATGGCAGTTCACGTTTCGCCTCCTCGGCCCCCTCTGCTCCCTCGCCAACCCAGTGCCACCCTCCCCTCCACCAGCCTCCCGCCGCCGCTCACTCCGAGTGCGGCGGCCACCTCACCTCCGGTGGACGTCTACGGCAACCCTGCGTCCTCCTCTCCTCCGGCGTCGGGAACCCCACTTGGTGGGTTAAGTGGGCGAAGTAAGTCTCAACGGTGGTGCCGCGATACGCCCCCGTTGGGCAAATCCGGCGGCGCTGCTCCTCTATCCTTCAAGGATGCTCTCTTGGCTGGCGTTGCTGTGGGCGAGTTCAAGCAAACCAAGTCAGTCTCAGCTTCGTCCCCGTCGGCGGCTCCCCGTGTTGTCCCCCGCAACGTTGTGTTGCCAGCGATGGCTCTGTCGACGGCCCCTCGTGCTAACCCCGATGCGGAGGGGTGGATCACCGCGGTGAGTCGACAGTCGCGCAAGGAAGCACAACGCCAAGCGCGGCGTCCTCGCCGTTCCGTCCCGGTCGACATACGCGGCAAGTGCTTAACTGCTTCTCCCCTCGTCATCGCGCGGCGTCCTGCCGGTCAAGCCCACGGTGTTTCCGGTGCCGGGCTGTTGGATTTAATGTGGGCCAACCCTAATATTTAATCTAATTAAATCAAATAATTTTAAGGCTCATATTAAATATTGTGTGTACTATATGTGGTACTACATGGAACTCAACTGAATGTAACGGGGTTTGGCCACTCAAAACATTTAACTTTAGTGGTATCTAATGGAGTTACGACAATTAAATTTTGTGGCTCCTAATGGAGAGGAGTTTCTAAAGTTTAATGCTAATGGAAGTGTGAGAGTTACAAGAGTTCATTTCTTTGTGGCCGTTGGCTCTCACGCATGCATTTGCCCCGTGACTATAAATGGGAGTGGCACTTCAACATTCAAAGTGAGTGAGACAACAGATCGCTGCCACCGAGTATTCCCGTTCCAATACTTGCGCGCACGAGTATTGGAAGAGCAGGCCTCCGAAACGAGTGCTCTCCGTGAGTTCACATGCTCGAGTGAACGCCGGCAATCACGTTTTTGGGGAGTGTTCGCAAGCGACACGACTGCTCGCTTTGTCCTCTTCTTCCCGGCGTCTTGGTGGTGATCGGCACAGCTACATCTCTGCACTGCACCAAGCGGGAAGACTACATCGACAGGCACTATGTCGACTAGTGCATCCGGCTCTGCCGCTGGGTATGTATCCATTGCTTTAGTAAAGTTATGGATCAAAATCATGATGGTTGTTTTTCTCTATATGTTCGTCATGCCTGGATCACACGTGCACATGTCTGATGTCACAAACATGTTGTTTATCTTTTTCTAGATTAAATTACTACGAAAATTGCCTAATATTCCAACAATCCAAAAACGTGATAGGGCTTTTTCGGTAGTTGGTTTTGCTGGGCAACTCAAACCGAACACTTTTGATGGAACAAATTACAAGAGATGGGTTGCCAGACTGGAGTTGTGGCTCACGGCCTATGAACGTGTGGTTCATTACCCAGGAGCGTCCTGTTGGACCGCATACTGTCGATGAGGACAGAGCGTACATAGCTGCTGATAACCTGTTCAGAGGTGCCGTGATCAGTGTTCTGGGAGAGAACTTGGTCGATAATTATATGCGGTATCCGTGTGACAAATTGTTGTGGGATGTATTCGAGGCAAACTTCGGAGTATCCGATGTGGGCAGCGAGCTGTATATCATGGAACAAATCTCTGACTACAAGATGGTCGATGATCGTTCAGTGGTTGAACAGGCCCATGAATTATAGTCGTTTGCAAAGGACCTTGTGAATGTCAGGTGTGAACTGCCGGAAAAGTTTGTGGCCGGCGGTATCATTGCCAAGCTACCTCCCTCGTGGAGGAATTTTGCTACCACTCTAAAACACCAGAGGCAGGAGTTAACTGTAGGCCGGTCTTATCGGCACTCTTGATGTTGAGGAGAGGGCGAGAGCAAAGGACACACGTACGCATGGCAACGAGGGAGGTTCTAGCGCTCATGTGGTGCAGAAGAGAAACTTCCAATCCCACAAGAATAAGGGTAAAGGGAAAACTGGGTTTCAACAGAAGGCTACTCAGACTACCAACTTCAAAAAGAAGAAGACCAAGGGGAAGTGCTTTTTGTGCGGTGGTTCTGACCATTGGGCCAAGGACTGCAAGGACCACAAGGACAAGCAGCAACAACACGAGCAGAAAAATTCTGCTAATGTTGTCATTGGTGATACTGAGACGGGAACATCAGGGTATGGTAATCATGCTATTGTTCTTTCAGTTTGTCATTTACCAAATTGGTGGGTTGACACTGACGCTAATGTACATGTGTGTGCTGACTACACCTTGTTTTCATCTTACCAGGTCGCGAGGACTGGATCCGTGTTGATGGGAAACAGCCCAAATGCTTCTGTTCATGGTGTTGGTACAGTCGATCTGAGGTTTACTTCGGAAAAGACTGTGCGGCTGAAGAACGTGCAGCATGTCCCCTCAATAAATAAAAATCTTGTTAGCGGATCCCTTCTTTGTAAGGATGGTTTTAAGTCGGTATTTGAGTCAAACAAGTGTGTTGTTTCTAAGTTTGGATCCTTTGTTGGTAAAGGATATGACTGTGATGGTTTATTCCGTTATCCTTATCTGACTCTTGTAATAAAATTGTGAACCATGTGTGTAATGATGATGAGTCCAATGTTTGGCATTCACGACTTTGTCATGTTAATTTCGGTTGTATGCTGCGGCTGGCCAAGATGAGTTTAATTCTGAATTTTACTTTGGTCAAAAATTCTAGATGTCAAGTGAGGATGGCATTATTCATAAGAGAACACCACCTTATTCTCCTCAGTCAAATGGAGTGGCTGAAAGGAAGAACCGAACTCTAACTGAGATGGTTAACGCCATGTTAGAAACAGCGGGTCACTCCTTGGAATGGTGGGGTGAAGCCATGTTGACAGCATGTCATACTCTCAACAGAGTTCCTATAAAAAACAAAGAGAAGACACCATTTGAGTAATGGGAGAAGAAAAGATTAACACTCTCATACTTGCATACCTAGGGCTGTTTGGCAAAGGTTAATGTGCCAATATCTAAGTAACGCATGCTCGGACAAAAATAGTTGATTGTGTCTTCCTAGGCTATGCTTTCCACAACGTTGGTTGTAGGTTCTTGATAATTAAATCTGGAGTTCCTAATATCCATGTAGGTACAATCATAGAGTCCAGAGATGTCACATTCTTTGAGAGCATTTTTCCTATGAAAGAAACATCTAGCAATTCTAGTTCTGAATATGTGAAAACCCCAGAACATAATGATGCAGTAGAACACAATGAACAACCACCTGAGGAGTATCATGAGAAGGATGATAATGAAGTAACTCGAAAGAGTAAGAGATGAAGGACTGCAAAGTCTTTTGGTGATGACTTCATTGTGTACCTCGTAGCTGACACTCCAAGAACCATTGCTGAGGCTTATGGATCTCCTGATGCTGACTATTGGAAGGAAGCAATCAAAAGTGAGATGGATTCCATAATGTCTAATGGAACTTGGGAGGTCGTTGATCGTCCTTATGGGTGCAAACCTGTAGAGTGCAAGTGGATATTCAAGAAGAAGCTTAGGCCTGATGGTACTATTAAAAAGTATAAGACAAGGCTTGTAGCCAAGGGTTATACCCAAAACGAAGGCGAAGACTTCTTTGACACTTACTCACAGGTTGCTAGACTGACCACTATTCGAGTACTACTTTCACTAGCAACCTCACACGGTCTTCTCATTCATCAGATGGACGTTAAGACGGCTTTCCTTAACGGAGAGTTGGATGAGGAAATCTATATGGATCAGCCTGATGGATATGTAGTAGGTGGTCAGGAAGGAAAGATGTGCAAGTTGTTAAAATCTTTGTATGGCTTGAAGCAAGCTCCTAATCACTGGCATGAGAAGTTTGACAAGACTCTCACGTCAGCTGGCTTTGTTGTGAATGAAGCCAACAAGTGTGTATACTACAGCTTTGGTGGGGGAGAAGGAGTGATCATGTGTTTGTATGTCGATGACATATTGATCTTTGGTACTAATCTCAAAGTGATTGAGGAGGTCAAAAATTCTCTATCTCAAAATTTTGAAATGAAAGACATGGGAGTGGCTTATGTGATTTTGAACATTAAGCTGCTAAGAGAAGGTAATGGTGGGGTTACACTTTTGCAATCCCACTATGTGGAGAAGATCTTGAGTCGCTTTGGTTATAGTGACTGCAAGCCTGCTCCCACGCCTTATGATTCCAGTGTGATATTGCGGAAAAGCCGAACGAATGCAAGGGATCAATTGAGATATTCTCAAATCATTGGCTCGCTGATATATTTAGCTAGCGCTACCAGACACGACATCTCTTATGCTGTGAGCAAACTGAGCAGATTTGTTTCAAGTCCGTGAGATGATCATTGGAGGGCTCTTGAAAGAGTGATGCGCTATCTTGTAGGCACCATGAGCTATGGAATTCACTATGCCGGGTGTCCTAAGGTACTGGAGGACTACAGTGACTGAAATTGGATCTCTGATGCTGATGAGGCAAAAGCCACAAGTGGATATGTGTTTACACTTGGAGGTGGCGTTGTTTCCTGAAAGTCTTGCAAGCAGACCATCTTAACGAGGTCAACAATGGAAGCAGAACTCACAGCATTGGATACCGCCACATTTGAAGCTGAATGACTTCGTGATCTTCTGATGGATTTGTCGGTGGTTGAGAAACCAATACCAGCTATCCTAATGAACTGTGACAATCAAACAGTGATTATCAAAGTGAACAGTTCTAAGGACAACATGAAGACATCAAGGCATGTGAAAAGGCGGTTGAAATCTGTCAGAAAAATGAGAAACTCTGGACTAATTGTGTTACTCTATATCCTCACGTCTAAGAATATGGCAGATCAATTCACAAAAGGTCTTTAGCGAAATGTGATTGACGAGGCATCGAGGGAGATGGGAATGAGACCCACATGAGAGTTATGTCATAGTGGTAACCTGTTCTATTTGATCGGAGATCCCGTGAACTAGAATGGTGAAACAAGCTATCGACTAACTGAGAAGGAGAGTAATTTCTTTTACAGACCCACTCCAATGGAGATGCATCCTCTCCTATTCTTCACGACAGGTTGGTTAAAACCTTAATGTGATCCGAGTGGCTGATTTAAAGCAAAGATGTTGACCTGCAGAAACATCTTTGAGGATCACATCTATGTGAGTTTGACTGCTAGTCACAGTCTATGAGATTGGGGTAATCTCTAGAGACTCATGAAAGGTCCAGGAGTGCGACTTATATGCTTCAACCAGAGGGGATGCTAGTAGCAGCCTAGTACCAGAAAAGAACTTTGGTGAAACTTACTTCGCACAAAACTGTCAATTCAAGACATAGTCCATTGTTCAGTTGCGAATGAGTGTATCCCTTGTTCTAGGTGGATGTTCAACTTAACAGTCTCCACCGAAACCCTGATATATCAAAGAACTGTGAATTTGAGATTATTTAACATGTGACTTAGAATTTGGTGGGGATTGTTGGATTTAATGTGGGCCAAGCCTAATATTTAATCTAATTAAATCAAATAATTCTAAGGCTCATATTAAATATTGTGTGTACTATATGCGGTACTACATGGAACTCAACTGAATGTAACGGGGTTTGGCCACTTAAGACATTTAACTTTAGTGGTTTCTAATGGAGTTACAACAATTAAATTTTGTGGCTCCTAATGGAGAGGAGTTTCCAAAGTTTAATGCTAATGGAAGTGTGAGAGTTACAAGAGTTCATTTCTTTGTGGCCGCTCGCTCTCACGCATGCATTTGCCCGTGACTATAAATGGGAGTGACACTTCAACATTCAAAGTGAGCGAGACAAATGGGAGTGGCACTTCAACATTCAAAGTGAGTGAGACAACAGTTTGCTGCAACCAAGTATTCCCGTTCCAATAGTTGCGCGCACGAGTATTGGAAGAGAAGGCCTCCGAAACGAGTGTTGTCCGTGAGTTCACATGCTCAAGTAGTCAAGTGAAGGCCGACAATCACGTTTTTGTGGAGTGTCCGCAAGCAACACGACTGCTCGCTTCGTCCTCTTCTTCGCGGCGTCTTGGTGGTGATCAGCACAGCTACATCTCTGCACTGCACCAAGCGGGACGACTACATCGATATACACTATGTCGACTAGTGCATCCGGATCTGCCGCTGGGTATGTATCCATTGCTTTAGTAAAGTTATGGATCAAAATCATGATGGTTGTTTTTCTCTATATGTTCGTCATGCACACGTGCACACGTCTGATGTCACAAACATGTTGTTTATCTTTTTCTGGATTAAATTACTACTGAAATTGTCTAATATTTCAACACGGGCTACGGGTCACCGCTCCTACAACTACCCTAGGCTGCGCTCGGCTTCCCTGGCCGGTCCCCCTCCCAGGCTGGTCAGGCGGCCGGCTTCTTCCTCAGCTGCGTGCCACCCTCCCAGGCTCCCATGGCTCCTTCTTCTGTGCCCCGCCCCCAACTGATGTGGGTGCCGACTCTGGAAGTCTGCGTCGACGATCTCGCAAGTGGGGGAGAGGAAGTGGCCTCCCTAACCTGGTACCTTTGGGGATAGGCCACGTCGGATGATTAGTTGCTCGGTTGCCATTGCTCGGCGGGAGGAGGAGCTCGCCGGCCGCGTTCTCGTTATCTCGGTGGTCGCGGACAATCCTGGCGACCTTGCTGGCTCCATCGTGCCAGTGGTGGCTCAACGGTTTGAGATCGAGGAAGCTCTGTTGTCTTTACACATCTTGGGACATGCTATTTTTCTCTTGATTTTTTTGAAGTAAAATATTTTTTTTTCTCTTGATTTCACCGGATGAAATCTCGGCTTCAAGAATCTACAATGATGGAAGGCCTATCCCCGTTCCCCCTGGTCGTCTCCACGTAACGCGCTGGACGTGCTTTGTGCAGTCGTCTTCCGCGGCGACGCTGCCGTCTGCTGTGGAGGTGGAGCTCAAAGGAATCCCGGCGCACGCCTGGATGTGGAGACGACGACGCAGCTGCTCAGCGACTGCTGCCTCCCCTATCACATATACCCAGATTCTACTACGCAACGGGAGACCTTCCGCCTCGCGGCTCGGTGTTCCTCCCCGGATTACATTCCTCCGGCAATCGAATTGGAGATTCCTGAAGTTGCTGTGGCGGGCCGGGGAGATCGGCAGGTCCAAAGCACCCTCGTCTACCCCATGGAGATCTCGGTGAAGTTGCTCGATGGGCCATTGCTAGCGAACGCCCCTCCTCCGCCTCCTCCGACTGCTGCTGATGATCGTCAACGCTGCAGGCGATGGCGTCGAAAATCCGCGGCATCTTCTCCGGCGCCGGCGCCGGAGGGAGGCGAATCCCTATGTGAGGGGGCCCACCGCGTCCCTGTGCAAACACGGCTGGACCATCGGTCGGGGGGTGCAGCAACACAACCCGATGCGTTGGCTTGGAGTCCGAACCCGGAATTGATTCCCAGCTTTCGTGGGAAGTGTCTCCTGATCATGTTGTGGTCGCGGCGGCGTGCGCCTAGGCTCCCCCAGCCATCAATTGCACAACGGCAAACTCTGACTCTAGCCATGTAACGTTCCTTGATGTATAGGTAATAGCCCGTGCTTTGCTACGGGCACATAAAATTTGTTAAAGCAACTAAAATTTAGTGTCATATTTTGACTCCAACTTAAATTTGACGTCACTTAGGTATGACAGAAAATGCATATTTTTTTGCTGCTTTCTATTGTTCATTAATAGAAATTTGTAGAAAATAACTTGAAATTCATTATGTTGAATGCTACATGTTTACTCCCATTTGTCTTAAAAAAACAAGACATCCTAGAATTGCCGGTCATACTAAAGGAGGAAACAAAAGACTGCAGTGGGAGGCGGCGAACGTCCAACGGACCTTGCCTGATCTAGTGGAGAATCGCGGCCAAAGAGCAGCGTGGCGGTGATGGAGGCCGGCTCGGCGCGGAAGATTGCTCGTTTCTTCTCTTCCAAACACGGCGTGCAGAGCAGCCGCAACGTCAGCAGCTCCGGGCCGGCGGAGCTCTTCCTTCTCCGGCGGCCCGGCCCCTCCTCTGCTCCAGCCGCGGCGCCTCCTGCTCCTCTCCGGCCTCTCTCTCTCACTCTCCTTGCCGGCAGTGGCTCCCTCCCCGGCTGACCCCGCCACTGGACTGTAGATTGGGAAGGGCTTGCCGGCTGTGCCAGGCGGCGCCGGGAGCTCCGAGCTCGGGGATTGGATTGGAGAGCCGGCAAGATGGCAGGACAGGGAGGGAGGGAGAGATGAGACAGGGAGGAGATGGATAGGGAGGCTTTTTTCCTTGGGCGTGGGCCCCACGGCCAGCGGGTGGGGGATTGGTGGGAGGCGAGGGCACGGGAGGCGGGGGCACGGGGTGGCTACTCGGAATTACGGTTTTAGAAGTGGTAGAGATCTACGATGCTGCACCCAGCAGAACACGTGTCAAATGATGTTGGGTCGGACCCTACATTGGCTCAGGATTTGGTGTCCTTCGATGTCGCGAGCCCGGCTACTGCGACCATCGTGTCCGCGAGCCCGGCTGGTCCTCCCCCATGCGTTGTATTCCACCCGACCTGGTGATGGATCCTCCATCGTCCCCACAGAGCATGGCGCCTAAGGAGCCATCTACCCCTACTGCTCCGAGCGGCGACCAGGTGGATGATCCTCCCCAGCGTCTTCCGATTCAGCCGTCATCTAGCCTTACAACAACAACATAGCCTTTCGTCCCAAGCAAGTTGGGGTAGGCCAGAGATGAAACCCAAACGAAACAGGGATAAGAAAGATATAAAACGGCACAAGACCAAAGATAAGGTTAGGGGTAAATAAGAGAAACAAAAGATCACGGTTCAGGCACGTTAATTGCAAGTCTCCAAGCGCGTCTATCTATAGCTAATTCCTTGGAGATATTCCACTCTCTAAGATCCCTCTTGACCGACTCGTCCCAAGTCAGTTTAGGTCGACCTCTACCTCTCTTTACATTATCTACCCTTTCTAGAACACCACTACGCACTGGCGCCTCAAGAGGTGTGGGGGATATAGTACCCGGGTACCTCACGAGCAAGCCTGGCAGCTCACCAAAAGGGGGCGGCCCGGCCCACCGTTCTGGATCTGATGACGTGCGGGACAAGTCGGCGCATGTAGGAAGGATCTGGAAGGAGAAGTTCTAGTTGGAATAGGAGTTTTTGTAAAGAAGGAAAGGATCCTTAGAGATAGGATCGGCTACAAACCGACTTGTAACCCTGCCCCCCGATATATAAGGCGGGCAGGGACCCCCTCCAAAACAACTCATCTCATCATCAACACACAATCCACGCAATACAACACCCCAAAACAGGACGTAGGGTATTACGTCGAGTCGACGGCCCGAACCTGTCTAAACCCTTGTGTCTGTCCATCCTAACCATCTTTCTTCCGATCTTTGCGATCTTACTACATACAAATCACTTCCATGGGCCACCCCGTGGAAGACTGCCGGAGAATATATCACCGACAGTGCCGCGCCAGGTAGGGGCTATCGCCGAGATCAATCTGGTAAGCTTGATGGATCGCGTCAAGATCTTAGACACCTGCAACCTCCCGAACGTCGACGGATTCGAGATCCAGTTCGGGAACATCACCGCCGCCGCCTTGGATACCCAAGCGGCAAGAGCTACGACCGCCACGGAGGTTTCCTCTCTGGCGCCGACTTCGGCCATCACGGCCCAATCCGGTCCGATCGCATCTGATCGTGCCGTTTCTACCCCGCCGAGCCCATCGCAGAACGCGAGGCCCAACCAGTCGGGAACAGATTTACAACCACTCGGTTCCGATCCGGCTCCTGAGAGTCGCGTCGCCGAGTCATCTCAGAGCGTAAACACTCAACCGACGCGCGTCCCGAGCCCTGAGGTCATCACCGTCCAGACCCCCGGCTTCCGCGCGCTTACTCAGAAGCAGAAGATGAAGGACATCGTCCAGGCGGATGATTCCCCCTCTGAGAGCGACTCCTACGAGTCAAACCCACGGGGACCCTCAATCTGGACGACCTGCAAGAGGGTTGCACCGCATCCGACTCCTCTACGGAGCCGGAACTGCTAGGATCACCCGGAGGGTTAACTCCGAGTAGCCTGGAGCGTTACACGCCCACAACCGACCTCTCCGAGTCCGAGGAAGATTACCTCGCGCAAGAAGGAGCCGGGTCATACTGCTACATGGTGGCACCAGCGACGCCACCTAACCCCATGTCAGAGGACGAGGTCACCCCGCCCGAAGAGACGACTGAAGCCAGGGACCAACGCCGAGGACGCAACGCCAATCGGGCGACTCGCAGAGCCGCCCGACCACACGGGGCCACCGCATCAGGATCTGGCACCGCTCGACTTCAAGAACCGCCTTCGGAGGATCACCGTCGTCATCGGGATCGGCGCGACAGGAGAAGCAGTCGGAACCTGATGCGCGACGGCATGTTCGAGTACAACGAATTCGACATCTACGAGACGCCGGTCCAGAACCTCGTCACCATCGACGAGGAAATCAGTCGGCTGCCACCCAGCACTCCAGGCCTGGATAAGGTAAGGGCTTTCATGCAGGCCGCCTCCGTCCAGGTCCACCAGATGCAGGGCACAGCACATACGGTCGCTTCTGAGCCCGGGCCGTCTCGACGCCGGGCCAGCGGTGGATCGGATCGTGATGAAGATCTTCGCACCACGATCAACAGAGATCGAGACGCGAGGGACGTCATCCGCAGCAGCACTGAGGAGCGTCATCGCGAGGAGATCCGACGGCGCGAAGAATACGATCGGGATCATGGAAATCCCCGTCGTAACTCCAACAGGAGCGGCTACTCGACGGAGTCAGACTACTCTGATCCCTCCGGTAGCCCAAGGCGCGGCAACAACGGCGGTCGTACTCCGCCGCGAGGACGAGCGGCTCCCCCACGCAGGCGGCCGACCCCGCCAAGGGAGCAAACTCCACCGCGCAGCAGGACCTACCGACGGGACCGAACTCCACCCAGGACTCGGACCTATCGGAGGACCCGTTCCCACCCAGGGATCGGGATCACAGGAGGGAGCACACTCCCCCAAGAACAACAGACGGCTCGGGTCCGAGTAGTTCCCGCCCCAGAGGTCGGATCGGAGGATTCCAGTCGTTCACCGAGCGCTTGAGGAGCGTAACATGGCCTAGAGGCTTCAAGCTGTCGGATATCGACAAGTACGACGGGAAGTCTGATCCATCCCAATGGCTTCAGATCTACTACACCGCCGTACAAGCGGCCGGCGGCGATGAGGACGTGATGGCGAACTACCTTCCCATCATGCTCACCAAGGACTGCCGCAACTGGCTGGCAGGACTCCCGCAGGACGCCATCGACAACTGGGATCAGCTTACCGCACTCTTTGTCGGTAACTATCTCGGAACCTGGGAGAGGCCCGGGAGCAAACGGCTCCTCGGCCAGATAAGACAGCGCAAGAACGAGACCCTGCATGACTTCGTTCGCAGGTTCTCGGAGAAGCGCAACTCCATTACGGACGTGACGGATCAGGAGGTGATGACCGCCTTCCAGAACGGCATCTCCGACGGAAGACTGATCCACAAGTGGACTCGGAAGCCACCCGCGACTGTCAATGACATGTTCCGGGTTGCTAGCACGTGGGCGGACGCGGAGATCGCGGAGAAGGAACAGCTCAGCGAGCTCAAGAATCGCTGGGAGGAGGAAAACAAGACGACCTGCAAGCGCGACCGCCGCGAGGACGAAGACCGACACGACGACCATCGTCGCAGCGACAGTCACCCTCGCAAGAAGAAGAGCGAGGGCGATATGGTCGCCACTCTAGACCGGCCCAGAGGCCGGGTAACTCCAGAAGATTTCCAGCGCATGCTCGATGAGCAATGTCCATACCACAAGCACAAGCACTCGGCACGAGAGTGCTACGGGCTCAAGCGAGCCTTCACTGGGGGCAACAGAGGCCCTCCCTACAGAAAGAGGAACGATGGTTCCCCAAGAGAAGACAGGCGGACCGCCGAGCCCGGCGACGACTTCCAGGAGGCCGATCGAGTGGTCCGCATGATCTACGGCGGGCCGGAATTTGAGACGAAGCGCCAGCAGAAGCTCACCCACCGCCAGGTCATGCACGCAAGGGAGCCACCGGTACCTGAGTACCTCAAGTGGTCGGAAGTTCCGATCACCTTCACCCGGGAAGATCACCCGAGCTTCATACCGAAGCCCGGATCCCACGCCTTGGTAGTAGCTCTGACGATCCGCAACGTTCAGCTCACCAAGGTACTAGTCGACGGTGGCAGTGGCCTGAACATCCTCTTTGCTAACACATTGAAGGAGCTCGGCCTGACCACTCTCGACCTGCGTCCCTCCCAATCCGCATTCTACGGTTTGATACCGGGAGAAGGGGCGAAACCACTCGGGCACATCACATTGCCCGTTACTTTTGGAGACCGGAACAACTACCGGACCGAGCATATGCAGTTCACGGTGGCGAACTTTGAGACTGCATATCACGCCATCCTCGGGAGACCAGCGCTCGCCAAGTTCATAGCGATCCCTCACTACGTCTACTTGCAGGTCAAGATGCCAGGACCCAAGGGCGTAATCACCGTCTTGGGGGACATCCGAGTCGCTTACACATGCGAACAGGAGACCCTCAACGCGGCAGCTGCCCTGGACATGTCGAAGCGTATGACGCAAGTACTGGCTGCATCGCAGGAGGTGGACAAGGACTCTCTGGAGATCCCCGCCAAGAGGCCAGCAAGAGAAGCCATCGCACCAAGCAAGGAGACGGAGCTGAAGAGGATCTCACTGGACTTGGACGACCCGAAGAAGACGGCCACCATCGGGGCAGAGTTAGACCCCAAATAGGAAGAAGTGCTCGTCAAATTCCTAAGGGAAAACGCCGACATATTCGCGTGGAAACCATCCGATATGCCAGGTGTCCCAAGGGAACTTGCCGAGCACTCCTTGAAGGTCAATCCGACTGCAAAGCCGATCAAGCAGAGGCTTCGTCGATTCGCGCAGGACCGCAAGGAGGCGATTAGGGTAGAGATTACAAAACTGTTAGCTGCTGGTTTTATTCAGGAGGTGTTTCACCCCGACTGGTTAGCTAACCCAGTTCTTGTAAGAAAAAAGAATAATAATGATTGGAGAATGTGCGTTGATTACACAGATCTCAACAAAGCTTGCCCTAAAGACCCCTTCGTTCCCCCCCACATCGATCAAGTCGTTGATTCCACGGCAGGCTCCGCCCTGCTCTGTTTTCTCTATTGCTACTCAGGCTATCACCAGATAGGCCTAAAACTGGAAGACCAGATTAAGACCGCGTTCATCACGCCGTTTGGCGCCTATTGTTACAATACAATGGCCTTCAGTCTGAAGAACGCAGGCGCAACCTACCAGAGGACAATTCAAGCATGTCTGGATCAATTGATTCCAGACATAGTAGAAGCCTACATCGACGACATCGTGGTCAAGATCATGAACCCCGAGGACATGATAGAGAACCTGACAAAGGTCTTCGAACGCCTACGCAAATTCCGGTGGAAGCTCAACCCGGAAAAGTGTGTCTTCGGAGTCCCCTCAGGTAAACTACTCGGCTTCATGGTCAGCAACCGCGACATCGAGGCAAATCGCGAGAAGATCACGGCCATCACCAAGATGCTCCCACCAACCTGTCAGAAGGATGTGCAGAAGCTTACTGGATGCATGGCAGCGCTCGGTCGTTTTATATCACGACTCGGCGTCCGCGGATTGCCATTTTTTAAACTGCTCAAGAAGCAGGATAAGTTCGTGTGGGATGACGAGGCGAAGCAATCTTTCAAGGAACTCAAAGATTACCTGCAGAGTCCGCCCATCCTCGTCCCACCTCAACCAAGAGAACAGCTTTACCTCTACATCTCTGCTACTCCCCGAGTGGTTAGCACGGTACTAGTGGTCGAGCGTCCTGAAGAAGGGCACGCATATGGAGTTCAGCGACCAGTCTACTTCGTCAGCGAGGTCCTGACCGTATCCAAGGTACGCTATCCCCATGTGCAGAAGTTACTCTACGGAGTTCTCATCTCAGCAAGAAAGCTGAATCATTACTTTGAGGCCCATCCAATCTCGTTGTGAGCGAAAATCCTTTAGGGGAAATACTCCATAACCGAGACGCCAGCGGCCGAATCGTCAAGTGGTCAATAGAATTGGCCGCTCACCACATAACCTTTGTTCCACGTACTGCTATCAAGTCTCAGGTTTTGGCCGACTTCGTAGCAGACTGGACAGAGAACCAAGCTCCGGCTGACGACGAGATAGTTGAGTACTGGGAGATGTACTTTGATGGCTCCCTCCAGATCAAAGGAGGCGGCGCAGGCGTACTCCTGATCTCCCCAAGTGGACAGGAATTAAAATACGTCCTTCAAATCATGTTCCCAGTATCCAACAATGCAGCCGAGTATGAAGCAGCCTTGCACGGTCTCCGCATCGCCGTATCTTTGGGCATCAAACGCCTGATGGTACGCGGGGACTCTGCCCTGGTCATAAACCAGGTAAACAAGGATTGGTCCAGGACCAACGAGAAGATGGATGCTTACTGCGAAGAAATAAGGAAACTGGAAGGGAAATTCTATGGCTTAGAGTTCCATCACGTGGTGCGCGACCATAACAAGGCAGCTGATGAGCTTGCCAAGATGGGGTCCACTCGTGAAGGCGTCCCACCCAGAGTTTTCATCCAAGATCTTGTCAAACCATCTATCAAGATAAACCCGGATGGTACTGTCGCGGAGCAACAAGTCGGAGAATCCCATGTAGTCAGCCACATTAGTGGTAGACGAAGCGTTGGACTGGAGGACCCAAATCATCGACTATCTTGACAGCGGCATATTGCCCACAGAGGCCGCAGAAGATAAGGATCTGAAGTCGCTCCACGAACAAATCGTGCGGCGCAGCAAAAGCTACGTCATCATCGGAGACAAGCTGTATCGTCGATCTGGAGCCTCTCAAATCCTCCAGAAGTGCGTGAGTCGCGCAGAAGGTGTTGAGCTCTTGACAGACATACACAAAGGAATCTGTGGTAATCACGCCGGAGCTAGAACCATCGTTGGTAAAGCCTTCCGGTCTGGTTTCTACTGGCCGACTGCTGTAGCAGACGCAGAAAATATTGTGCGGCACTGCAAAGGGTGTCAGTATTTTGCAAGGCAAATACACGCACTAGCACAACAGCTGCAGACTATACCAATGTCCTGGCCCTTCGCTTGTTGGTGCTTGGATATGATTGGTCCATTCAAGAAGGCGACTGGTGGTTTTGACCATGTCTTAGTGGCTATTGACAAGTTCATCAAGTGGATCGAGGTGAAACCAGTCAAAAAGCACACGGCAGCCAAGACCATCGAGTTCTTCACTGACATCACCCACCGCTTCGGAGTCCCAAATCGTATCATTACAGATAATGGTACGAACTTCGTGGCACAGGAGTTTAAAGATTGGTGCAGCGAGAGGAGCATCAAGCTATGCCCCGTATCCGTGGCGCACCCAAGGGCCAATGGCCAGGTTGAAAGAGCCAATGGCGAAATAATCAAGGCACTCAGGGCCCGTATATTCAAGAAGCTGAAGCAGTACGATGGACGATGGATCAAGGAGTTACCGGCTGTAGTCTGGGGGCTGCGGACCCAGCCGAGTCGTGCCACGAAGCAAACCCCGTTCTTTCTGGTTTACGGCTCGGAAGCTATCCTACCAACGGACATCGCATACGGCTCACCCCGAGTGGAGTTCTATGATGAATACGACGCGCAAGTGGCGCGCATTGAAGACCTCGATAGCATCGAGGAGAAGAGATTGGCTGCCCAGATCCAAGCCGCGCGTTACGCCCAGGTCCTTCGACGGTATCATGATCGAACCGTCAAGCAGAGGTCTTTTGAAGCAGGCGACTTGGTTCTGAGTAGGAAGCAAGACACTAAGGGCGCGCATAAGCTTGCGTCCCCTTGGGAGGGACCATACATCATCAAGTCAGTGAGTCGCCCAGGCTCATATCGCCTCATGACGGAAGACGGCATAGACATTCCAAATCCATGGAACATCGAGCACCTACAGCGTTTCTACGCCTGATTCAGCTATGTATTCATCTTTTTTGTTAATATATGTCTTCCCGAGTGATTTTTATGGATAATCATCCCCAGTCACGACTCGGCAGAATTATAATATGAGTTATCAATAAAGTTGATTTCATCTCGCATCTATATCTACTACTCGAATTTCCTCTTTCGCGTCACGCACATAAAGTATGAGTGGAACAAACTTTAAATCGTGGGGGAAAGTACTCGCCAAGTCAAAGCTCTACACGCACGACAAAGCTCGGCGGCATGAGACTGAGACCAACGAGGCTAATCTACTCCGTAACAGGTCAACCACTTAGAAATTAAGGCCAGCGCAGAAAGAAAGGGAGTAGTAGTCACATAAAAACTTATATACAATAACAAAGGCTTAAAACATTGTTCAAAAGTGTTACTTCTGTCAGAAACTACAGAGATTCTATCAAATTTACACTGCAGGGTCACCAACACCAGAAGGGGCCGCATCCTCAGAGTCATCGACAACGTCCTTGGACAGGACATTGGCGACTGGCTCCACTTCAAGCAGCAGTCTGCTCACATCATCTTCGGAGGTGCCAGCAGCGTACCCGCTGCCGAGTGGCTCCAGATCTGATGCTGGGAAGAGAGACTTGAGGACCGCCAGGACATGCCCGCAGCTGGCTTGGCTGATGGAGCAAAGCTGGCGCCGAAAGAAGCGTGGAAGCGCCCGAGCGCGGTCGAGGATAGAAGCTGAAGATGATGCTGCCTCCGGCTCGATCTCCTCCGCTACCACTCGGACAGCATTTTCCAGCGCGCTCTTCTCGGCACGCAGTGCTTCCGCCTCGCCCTCTAGCCGAGCCACCTTGGCAGTGAGCTCTGCAAATTGGGCCATAATCCGGTACCGGTAATCTACAGAAAGTCAGATCTGGATAGTATATTCACGTCCGACATAAAAAAAAGAGAATAACATACCTCTAAGCTCCTGTGCGGCCTGGGCTTCGTTGAGCTTAGCCTGCTCCACCTCTCCGCGAAGATCGCGATTGGTGCGCCGGGCTTCCTCCAACTCGGCCTGGTGTTGGGACGCAGCGGCTTCGAGTTCAGCCACTCGGGCCACCAAGGAGTCGGCCTTAGCGGCTGCAGAAGCAAGCTCTTGAATCTCCGAGGTTTTTGCCTCGGCATCAGCAGCTAAGTTCTGCAAAAGATAGTCAGATGACACAACAAATAAGTGTACCACTCGGTACTCAACCTAAACAAGGAAGATGGCTCAGGAATACCTCGGCTATCTGTCCCATACGACGATGGAGCGACATGAACTCCGCCAGAGGAGTCATAGGAGCACCACCACCCGGAGCCACGACTGCTGCAGGAGCGACTCCGACCTCTGCAGTCTGGGGCTCCTCCATCACCGCAGTCTGCTCAATCACAGGAGCAGGCTGGGTGCTGCCCAGTGGAGCTGGCAGTATGGTCGGCGACGCTGGAGCAGGACTCGGCGAAGCTGGGGTTGGTGCTCGCGGCGACTCTGGTGGCGGCTCCACAGGCTGATCGCTAGAAGGATCAGCCGAGTGGGAGGATACTTCTGGCACTTGGATTGTTGGGATCTCTGTCTCGCCGACTGGCTGCGGCGCAGAACCCGCAAAGGGGATCTCAGACGGCGTGCTGCAGGATAAAGCAAATAAGGAGTAATTACAGGAAAACATAAAAGTCAATCAAAGGTTGACAATATTTCTTACAGAGTAGATACGCGCATTCTCGGGCGCTTTCCTCTCCGAGTGGGGGAAGGAAGGTCCCTCGGACTTGCAGTACTCAAAGGTACTATGGCAAGGGGCGACTGCTCCGAGCTGATAATTGGGGGCGGGATTGAAGACCCGGCACCACCATCTTCGTCATCATCCGAGTCAGATGACTCGGTGAGGATGAGTTGGCGACGGCTTGGCGCATCCCCAATCACGATCCCTGTTGAAACAGAAATCTTCCGCTTCTTCGGGACGACGCCAGCCTTGCCACCACTCGGCGACAGCACGTCCGGAGAAGGCGAGGATGACAGACTGATGTCCGAGTCATGCAAGTCACTCTCGCCTCCTCCGAGTGCTTCTTCAGCAGCACCGGCTCTGCACGGCGCCGGCTGATCCACTCCCTTCGACATCTCAGGCAGAGGAGGGATAGAAACAAAAGCAGCTCGACCCTGCAAAAGATGGGTTCAGTTCTTTACTGAGATTACACCCAATGGGTGGAATTGAAAACAAAAAACAGCAACGAATTGATTCAGTACCTCAGGGCGTGGATTCGACAAGTTGTACGCCGGAGGACCATCAGAAGTCCTCAGGGAAGTCCCTGTTGCAAAAAATTTACCAAGCCGAGCCGCAGCTTGGCCCTTATCAACACGCTCGGGGGCTTCACGCGTGTTGTCCCCCTCGGCGTAGTACTCATACGCCGGATGAGCCCGTTGCTTGAGGGGCTGGATCCGGCGCAGCACGAAGTTGGCTGCCACTCCTACGGCAGTCAACCCTCTGTCCTTCAGCTCGGCTATGAAGCCCAGCAACTCCCGAACTTCGTCCATGTCACTTTCCTTGGGGAGAGAGCTCCAGGACTTGGAGGGGACAGGACGGGCATCAATTTCAGGAGAGATGGCAGGCGAGTGGTTTCCTACATAAAACCACTCGGACTGCCACCCTTTGTTGGAAGTAGGAAAAGGAATCTCAAAGTATTCCTGGGTTCGACCCTCACGAAGCTGGAGCCCGGCGCCTCCGACTACTCGCGGGCACTCGGTTCCAGGATAAGGTTTCAACAAGAAAAGATGAAGAAAGAGATTGAAGTGAGGCTCTATCCCAAGATAGGCCTCACAGAGATTGATGAAGATAGCAATGTGAAGAATGGAGTTTGGATTCAGTGCGCAGAGACTGATTCCATAGAAATGGAGTAGGCCGCGGAGGAAAGGGTGCGCAGGAACGCCAAATCCGCGCAGAAGAAAAGGCTCAAACACCACCAAATCAGAGGAATTTGGGGTGGGGAAAGACTCACCGGAGGCTGCGTGCCACTCGGCGGTTTGCTGGTCTGGGAGGATGCCGTCGATGACGTGCTGCTCGAGGCGCCTGGTGGTGGTGATGGATTCCCTCCACTCGGTGGCGCGGTCCACGGTGACGTCGACGGCGGCCTTGGCCCTGACTGACCGAGTCCTCCCTGGCGACCTCTCCTTCCGCTTCGGGGCTTCCTTCCTCTTCGGCGCCATGGCTGCGAGCAAGGTCTGAGGATTGAGGATTTGAGGCTATGAAAGTGGATCTAGGGTTTGCGCTCGAGCGAGGAGGAGAACTTGGGCGCTGAGAAGGCGAATGGCGAGGAAAGGAAGAAGGTTGCGGCGGGGATGGCTTATAATGGAATGAACCGTCCCTCCCGCGCGCGGCGCGATGTTTGTCTCGGGAACTCAACCAACGCTAGCACGTCCCGTCGCTTTGAATTCAAAGATGCGGTATGGAGTTGCGATATCTCGCGATATTCTGGCTTCATAAGGCAACCGTTAGTTTCCCTAGGAAACAATGGGCTTTACAAGATTGATGGGCCTAAATGGGCTGAAGTATGGCACGACCTTTTGGTTCTGTTATTTAACAAATATGTGGGTTCCTGAGCTAGTGTTCAGGAGCAGAAACCACTCGGTCGTGAGGCTAAAATTAGTCGACGGCCAGGCTTATTTTTGCAATTAATATTGCAACCTTGCAATTGATTTTTACGTAAGGCATGCGATACTATCGCTAAATTCGCTCAGAAGTCTGGGTCAAGTGCTGATAAGTTTAAATCTTGTGAGAAGGTGATTTACCATATGGTCAAGCTGGGTCGTGGGACACGACTCGGGAGTCACGCCGAGTTCAAAGAACTTGAGAACAAAATCCTTAAGAAGGGGAAATAAAATGCCCTAAAAGGAGAAAATTATCCAAAATCCATGTCCAGAGGCATGGGGGCTGAAAAATTCAGTCAGGATCCACAGCTTTCAGAGTCTTGACACGATCGTGCCGAGTCGAATCAAGACTCGGGGGCTACACCCAATGGGTGCACCTGGAGGTGCACACCATTGAGGGAATTAAGTTCAAAGAGAATTCATAATATTTTATTTTTGACCCTCGACCAGAATATTCTATTCTGCTCAAGGCTCGGGGGCTACACCCAATGGGTGCACCAGGAGGTGCACACCATTGAAGATCGAGATTTTGACGGAGAAAAGTTGAAGACCCTTGGACAATTTCATACTAAAATTGCCCAAGGCTCGGGGGCTAAGTGTATTCATTTCGCTGTCGCGTTGTGAAAAAGAGCACTTTTTCCCCTCACTATGGCTACAATTGAAGAATCGTTTTCAGGAACGTTTGAGCATGCACTCGGATCTTCCTTGAAACCACTCGGATCTTCTTCGAAACCAGTCGGATGAGGTCCTAAACAACTTGGGAGCACTCGGATCATGCAAGAAAAAGATAGATCAATTACAGCCAACGATCGGCCAAGAAGTGCTCGGGGGCTACTGTGGGGGATATAGTACCCGGGTACCTCACGAGCAAGCCTAGCAGCCCACCAAAAGGGGGCGGCCCGGCCCACCGTTCTGGATCTGATGACGTGCGGGACAAGTCGGCGCATGTAGGAAGGATCTGGAAGGAGAAGTTCTAGTTGGAATAGGAGTTTTTGTAAAGAAGGAAAGGATCCTTAGAGATAGGATCGGCTACAAACCGATTTGTAACCCTGCCCCCCGATATATAAGGCGGGCAGGGACCCCCTCCAAAACAACTCATCTCATCATCAACACACAATCCACGCAATACAACACCCCAAAACAGGACGTAGGGTATTACGTCGAGTCGACGGCCCGAACCTGTCTAAACCCTTGTGTCTGTCCATCCTAACCATCTTGCTTCCGATCTTTGCGATCTTCCCTACATACAAATCACTTCCGTGGGCCACCCCGTGGAAGACTGCCGGAGAATATATCACCGACAAGAGGCCTCCGTTGGACATGTCCAAACCATCTCAACCGATGTTGCGTCAGTTTCTCCTCGATTGGTGCTACCCCGACCCTATCCCGAATATCTTCGTTCCGTACTCTATCCCTTCTTGTGTGCCCACAAGACCAGCGTAACATACGCATCTCTGCTATACTCAATTGTTGGACATGTCGCCTTTTTATAGGCCAACATTCCGCACCGTATAGCATCGCCGGGCGAATCGCCGTCCTATAGAACTTACCTTTTAGCTTTTGTGGCACCCTCTTGTCACAGAGGATGCCAGAAGCTTGACGCCGTTTTAGCCAACTGGCTGAAATTCTATGCCTAACATCTTCATCAATATCTCCATCCTTCTGGAGTATCGATCCTAAATGTCGAAAAGTATCCTTCTTGGCCACCACTTGCCCATCAAGGCTAACGTCTCCATCCTCATGTCCAATCGCGCTGAAGTCGCACATCATGTACTCTGTCTTCGTCCTACTAAGTCTAAAACCTTTCGACTCTAACATGTGCCTCCATAGCTCTAACTTCCTATTAACCCCCGCCCTACTCTCATCAACTAGCACCACATCATCCGCAAAGAGCATACACCAAGGGATATCACCTTGTATGTCCCTTGTGACCTCATCCATCACTAAAGCGAATAAATAAGGGCTCAATGCTGACCCTGATGTAGTCCTATTTTAATTGGAACTAAAAAAGCCGTCACTAGAGTTGTGCCAGATCGCCCTGGGCATTCGGTTCGAACCGAACCGATCGGTTCGGTTCCTCGGTTCTCTGGCAAATTCGGTTCCCACAAATTAGGAACCGTTCGGTTCCTTTTAGACGTGGGAACCGACGAATTTCGGTTTCGGTTCTTTCGGTTCGGTTCCGGTTCTAACCGAAGGAACCGATGTTTTTCTTCCTCCTCCTGCTCACTCCTTCGACAGCCAGCGCCGCCAGCCAAAACTTGGCGAGCTCGCTGGGCAAAACTCCAATCCCCCACGCCCAGAACATCTCCACCTCCTACTCGACCACCACCGCATGTCCTCACGCAAAGGCAGCCCCTAAATCGCTGGGGATTTCAGATCTTGCGGCCGACCTCCATTGCCGCCGTCAACTACAAAGCGCCGCCATCAACTCGTCGTGGGAGAGCAGCTCCTAGTGCACGGCGATGGAGGACGGGCAAGTCATCTTCGCCGGCGGTGGAGCAGGAGGAGGTGGGTTGGGCGGCGGGCGCTCGACCCTGCAGTCGTCTTCGCCGGCGGTGTACGTTGGGCGGGGACGTGGGCGGCGGTGGCCGACGGAGTGGACGTGGGCGGCGGCGGGCCGACGAAGACGGGCAGGCAGGGGCGCCGCTGGCCGCTCTCCCCTGGCGCTGGCCGCTGGGCGTCGGGCTCGGAGGGAGGAGGCCGGAGGCGGCCGACGGCTGGGTGTAGGGCTGGGAGCCTCGGAGTGGGGACGTGGGGTGGGAGGGAGGTAGAACATTAGGGTTGGCTGTTGGGCCTTCGTCCAGTTGGGCCACTGATGGGCTGAGTATTGGCCTGGCTCGGTTCCTTCGGTTAACCGAGAACCGAACCGAAGGAACCGGAGAAGTTCGGTTCCTCAGGAATAGGAACCGAACAGGGAACCGAACTTCTCGGTTCCGGTTCTTTCGGTTCCGGTTCCGGTTCTTTCGGTTCGGTTCTCGGTTCTCGGTTTTTTTTGCCCAGGGCTAGTGCCAGAGAATTCTCCCTGAAAATCTTATTGTCTTGATCTTTCAAAAAAATCTTATTGTCTACTCTCGGACATCAAGAAGACAGGTAACAACTTTATCCCCAACAACTGAATTCATAGAGCGAGTATCCAAGAAGGTGGATTCGCTTGTGCCTGTTTCGATCATCCCAAATGATGAGGACATCGCCACGCTAGACATGTACATGCTACAGACTTCTTCAAGTAACAACTCGTCTCCAATTCAGCCGCCACGTTAAGTTCGGATTCAGCCGATACCCCTGCACGGTTTCGTTGATAATTCTCTCATACGACATCGAAACGAGACATATAAGAATGCGTTGGAAAGAGGACGACGATGCCATCGTTTTGGTTCTGGTCCTAGCTCCAGAAGGTTTGTGGATCACGCTGTGTGACCACGACAAGGTGTTGCGTCACCTGTTTTGGGCTTTGTTTAGGCTTTGTATCGTGTTGGGCCTTCGGCCCTGGTGCGCCCCCAACCCTAGGTCGCCCCTAGACTAATAAACTCAGCAGCCGCCGTCGCTTAGCCTTTTGTTTTGCTTAGATTATTCTTTTTGAGATAGTGTCGCCGTTCATCAGTTTGTGAAACCCCAACTCGTGTGCTTAATCTTTCATCTGCAGTTATCACCATTATTGAGTGCTGCGTTCTTTCGAGTTCTTGCTTGTGTTCTTCGTTTCACAGACAGGTATTAGCCTTCTTGGCGAGATCAATCGGATTGTGACTACGGTTGATAAACAGAGGGGTCGTGGTGCCAAAATGAGTTATCCTTCCCCTGACCCCTGACGGAAGATCAAGCACCCTAGTTCCCATCACCAAAGAGAAGGAAGAAGACCAACTACCCAACAAGGATGCCGCGCCGCAGTCACCGGATTGCAAAACTACCACCTGAAACTAACAGAGTATCAGCATCCACAGCTTGCAGGATGCTTGGGCTTACGGATGATGAAGGCAGAATCTCCGATGAAGACCTGGACCGGTATGCCAAGCTTTATGATCAGTTTCTATGTCGAGACCATGTACTTGCGCTTTCTGCCTTATTTGGCTGGGATGCACCACCAGAGGGACAGATGCGTGTTGCTGCTTCCACGGTTACAGTAATTTAAAATAATCATGTCCTTCGTATTTCTCTTTTTAATGGATAGAACAAGCATACTGATTTGGAATGTACGTGGTCTCAATGATAAGTCTAGGCGAGATGCTCTCAGGAAAATTGTTGAAACAGTTCGGCCGGCGGTAGTTTGTCTCCAAGAAACCAAGTTAGCACACGTCTCTGTACGTGATGTTTCTTCCTTCCTCGGTCAGGATTTCTCTCAGCTTATATTTCTACCAGCACAACAAACAAGAGGTGGCATTTTAATTGCTTGGCGTGAGGGGTCCTATGTGGTCGATCACCACCGCGTTCATCGTCATTCAGTGTCAGTACTACTGAGCGGTGGGGAGGAACCTCCCTGGTGGCTTACGGGGGTTTATGGCCCCCAAAGTGATGCTGACAAGGTTGCCTTCCTGGAGGAACTTCGTGATGTCCGGGCGAAGTGTCCTGGACCATGGATGCTGGCTGGTGATTTCAACATGATTTACTGCTCTAAAGACAAGAACAATGAGAATGTCAACTGAGCTATGATGGGAAGATTTCGTCGATTTGTTAATGATTTAGAATTAAAGGAGATTCCACTCCTTGGAAGAAGGTCTACCTGGTCCAATGAGAGAGAATCACCTACTTTGGTCAAGTTGGATCGTGTCCTGTGTACCAATGATTGGGAGGATTTATACCCTGAGAGTTTGCTACAAAGCCAAGCCACAGAAATGTCAGATCACTGCCCTTAGTGCTAGGCTTAGAGAAGGCATCCGGGGTAAGAAACGGTTTCATTTTGGGAGTTTCTGGACCAAACTTGAGGGGTTTCAAGAAACTGTACAACAATCATGGGATGAGCAAGTCAACTGTTGCTGCCCACTTGAAAGGATTTCCATCAAGCTGAAGCGTTTGGCAAAAGCTTTACAGTCCTGGAGCCAAAAAAAAAGGGTTGGAAACATAAAAACTCAGCTTGCTCTCGCTCGAGATATCCTACATCGTCTTGAGATGTCTCAGGACTGTCGTGAGCTCTCCTCTGATGAGAATTGGTTGTGATGTGAACTCAAACGCCACTGCTTGGTTCTTTCCTCCCTTGAAAGGACGATTGCTCGCCTCCGCTCACGGGTTAGATATTTGAAAGATGGTGATGCAAATACATCATTTTTCCATAAGCAGGCTGTTTTCAGAAAGCGCAAGAACTTCATCTCCAAATTGGTGGATGCTGATCATGTTGTAACAGCCCAAGAAGACAAACATCATGTCCTCTTCGATTACTTTGATGGACTGATTGGTACAGCTATGCCCAGATCCTCCAACTTGGACTTGGCGGCTTTCCATAGGACCGGGATTGATCTCTCCGAGCTCGATGCACCCTTCTCAGAGGATGAAGCTTGGGCGACGATCTGCTCCCTCCCGGGAGATAGGGCACCAGGACCTGATGGCTATACTGGGAGATTCAGTGAGTCCTGTTAGCCAATAATCAAAGCGGATTTCATGGCAGCCGTAGTTACCCTACAGCAAGGCAATTCAAGGAAATTGGAGCTATAAAATTCAGCTTACATAACTCTCATTCCAAAAAAGGCTGAGGCAACGGAGGCTAAAGATTTTCGACCTTTAGTCTTGTGCATAATTTTGCCAAATTGATAACTAAGATGATGGCGAATCGCTTAGCTCCTCACCTCGACACCTTGGTTGCTACAAATCAGAGTGCTTTTGTCAGGGGCAGGTGTATACATGACAACTTCATGTTGGTGCAACAGACTATCAAGGTATTACACCGACGCAAGATCTCATCTCTCTTTTTGAAGCTTGATATTTCAAAGGCCACTGATTCGGTAGCTTGGACCTTCGTGATGGAAATACTCTCACATTTGGGCTTTGGTGGGACCTGGTGCAACCTCATTGCCAACCTTCTCCATTCAGCCTGTACCCAACTTATTCTTAAGGGAGAACCAGGAGAGTCTATATCTCATCGGCGGGGCCTCCAGCAAGGGGATCCACTCTCTCCAATGCTCTTTATTTTGGTCATGGATGTTTTGAACAGCCTCTTCAGTGAAGCTGAAGCGGAGAATTTATTACTACCTCTCCATTCCATTGGGCAGCGCATGTCGTTATATGCAGATGATGTTGCACTCTTCATTCGCCCAGAAGAAGCTGATTTACAGCTGACAAAGAATTTGCTACATATATTTGGAGAAGCATCTGGCCTACATACTAATCTACAAAAGAGTTGTGTGATCCCCATTCAGTGAGATGGTGAAGTTGTTAATAGCACTCTGCAATGTGCAACCTCTGCATTTCCGTGCACGTACTTGGGATTACCTATCTCTAACAAGAAGTTGAGAAGGGGCAACCTGGTGCCTTGGATTGAGAAAATAGCTGATGGGCTTCCAAGGTGGAAAGCTTCTCTCAAGAACTTAGCTGGTCGTGTTGTGTTGGTGCGTTTTGTTCTCACTGCCATCCCCATATATTTATTGGTCGCCATCAAGGTTCCTAAATGGTTTATCAAAGCCATAGATAAAATCAGAAGAGGCTTCTTGTGGAAGGGTAGAAAGGAGGCCAATGGAGGCAGTTGCTTGGTGGCTTGGGACAAGGTCATGAGGCCCATTGATTTGGGAGGATTGGGAATTCATAACCTCGAAATTATGGGCTAGGCATTGCAAGTGCGTTGGTTATGGATTGAGAAAACCAATCCTGATCGACCATGGACAGGTCTTGAAATACCAGTCCACCCGAATATCCTTGCCATTTTTGCCATATCAATAGTGACTTCAATTGGAAATGGGGAGAATACTTTGCTCTGGACCGATCGTTGGCTGCATGGTCGTTGTTTGCAGGAGCTAGCACCAGATGTGTACAAATGTGTCCGCTCGAGAGTGAGAAAAATTAGAACCGTAGCCCAGGCAATGCAAGATCTGACTTGGGTAGAAGATATCAGAGGGGCATTTGGCTGGCATGGACTTATACAATATCTACAGCTTTGGTATGTGTTGTCAAATTTATTGCTGAACAATTTGGAGGATCAACACCAATGGAGGTTTGAGGGCTCAGGCAGTTTCTCTACTAGATCAGCATATAGAGCCTTCTTTGTCGGCTCCATCTCTTTTGAACCTTGGAAACAACTTTGGAAATTATGGGCCCCTGGTAAATGCAAAACATTTGTTTGGTTAACCATCAAAAATCGCTGTTAGACAGCCAATCGTCTGCAAAAAAGAGGCATCCCCCATCCAGAACATTGTCCCCTTTGTGATCAAGAAGAAGAAACGGTACAACACTACTAACTGCATGTGTTTTGGCACGGGAATTTTGGTTCAACATTCTGCACCCCCTCAATTTGTCCAATCTGGTGCCTAACCGTTGGGCCATTTCTTTGCTGAGTAGTGGAGAAAATCCTGTAAAAAGGTTCAGAACCAACACAGGAAAGGATTCAACTCGCTAGTAGTTTTTGGAGCATGGATCCTCTGGAAACATCGCAACGCATGTGTTTTTGATGGTGTTGCTCCTAGCATCGAGGGTGCCCTCCAGGCCTTCAAGGATGAATGCCATTTGTGGCAAATGGCTGGAGCTAGGAAGCTCGCTGCCTTGAACCCAGGAGGGGTGGTGATCAGGAGTTTTTTTTTTTTTTTTTTTTTTGTAAGAGTTTGGTTTTAAACCTGCGTCCCTCACTATGGTCCAAGGTGTGGTGATGTTCTTGTATTTTTTGGACCATCTATTTTATCTTAATACAAAGATACGCGGCTCTCCTGCGTGTTTGATAAAAATAAAATATAAAAAAACTTACAGCTTTCTCATTTGACGTACTGCACACAGCAACTCTAACTCCCTTTCCTAAAGCTTCATCGATTAACCTGTAAAGTTAAAGATTAATTTAGCTTAGCTTTAGTTTTCGTTTTCATGAAGCTAGGTGATTCACAATTGCATTTTGTTGTCATGTATTTCTCTCAATTGAATTCCTTTTTTGTTGTCAACAAGTCTGTCCGCATCTCATACACATACACATACTAGGATTTCAAAAAAGGAGTCATAAGTTCACAATATAATTAGATACTTTCCCTTTCCCCACCAAAGGGTGTATCCAATGCGAAAGCTCCCACACAAGGTGGGGTCTCGGAAAGGAAATTTCTAGGTAGCCTTACCCTTGCAAAATTATTTTAAAATTCCACAAAGTGGTTGGTTCGAACCTAGGACCTTCAGGTCACAAGTGGAGAGTTTTAGAACTGCGTCAGGCTCGCCCTTCTTTCCCTTTCCCCCTCCAGACTTTCAAAATATAATTAGATACTATATTACAATATCATGTTGGTAGATATATTTAGTTCTCCAAAGTACAATTACCTTGATCATACGACAATGGTTTACACCTTATATTTTCCTTTTGCTAATATATATAGCTGGAATGATGCACAGTTCTCCTGCGTGGTTCGAGAAAAAAAAATATTGCTATGTGGATTGAAGGGTTATGAAGATGTGTCCTTGATCTTATTGATTAGAGCAATACTCCACATCTCTAGAGGAATTTTTGCTGTTACAGATCCGAAAAAACATGCTTCAAACTAACAACTGCACCCAGAGCTAGAAATAAATGTACTTTTGAAAGTTGCCACAATGCCAAATGGAGCATTACTGTTTACTAGTACTTGAGATGTTGCGGTAATATCAATTTCGTGGTTTGCATGCAACATTAATATATTTTGTGTGGCATCTTTTATTATGTTGTACGGTGTCACTTCATACTAGTTGTCTTCAAGAAGCAACCGAGGATATTTGGGTTTACTTAAACTGTAGTTAAGTTGCCAAAGTCCATCAAGTTGCTGAAAATACCTTTGAACACCTGGACGGAGAGGAAGCAACTTCTTCTCAATTAGGGCCATGAATAGTTCTGTTTTCCTCTTGTGAAGAGCAGAAATAAACTCCTTTCTTTCTTCATCAGTTTTCGGTGCTTTAGCTGGCCATCCTGTCTTGTTGAAGTAAGCTGTCATCCTGAAAATAAATATTAAAAATTTGATAATGTCATATTTCAGTTTAATTAAAATAAACTATTCCTCTAATTGAAATATTTGAATTCCAGTTATCCTTCAAATGCTAATAATTGTTTCATGGAACCGTTGCCAACCTCTTGTCTTTTTCAACTTACTAATTCTTTTGATAGGAAACTAAATGTCTAAATACAGTTGGTTATATTACTGATCCCAATCAGAACAAAAAAAGTGAGATGTTTTTTTGTGTTTTGTGGTAAATCCTACCAACATATGTTAATGTTACTATAGTGATGGCTATGTAGAAGTACAAAAAAGTTTAAGATGCAAATTTTTAGATATGAGATGAGCATATATTTTATTTTGGTGGAGATGCTTCATAATGCTCAATAATGAGACAGCTACATTTCACCTTTTGTCAGTAAGAACAAATACATGATCTGAATAGCCCTTAGGCATATTTCATTAACTTTTCACCAAGATAAAAATGACCATCAAATTATTGAAACCATGCACTGATTTCAGCAATAATGTGTTCGGGCAGCCTTCCGGTCAATATATGTATGAATAAAACGAAAATTTAATTGCATGAGCAATTAAAGTAAACCATTAAAAGGGAAAATTTGCATTTGGAACTAGATACATGTCTCACGTTGAAAGTTTACATTTACAATTTCCCATCCAAATGTCTGTGTACTGATTGTAGAAGGAATTTTGTAACTTATGTTACAGCTGCATCTGATAATCAGACCAAAGTTCCTACAGAAGTTCACATAGATGGCCATAAATGACAAATTACGCAAGAAAGTAAAGTGATGTCTCCTTACTTAACGAAGGTCACCAATCATTCAATATAAATGTTTAAGTAACTGATTGATATTTTCTTCCAACCACCTTACAAGGAAATAGTAGTGAAGATAATTTCAAAAGGTAAATGAACAGTCATAATTTTAGTTAAGTAAACTGATTGACCTTTCCTTCCCGCCACCTATCTCAAGCAATTCTCCATACAATTCAACGTCCCAGCTGACACCTAATTCTCTCTGAAAATATCAACAACCTATTGATCAGGCAAACTTCAACAGACATCAAGAATCAGTAGGTTTAATTTCTTATGCTGGCATTTCTTTGATTTATTGATCAATAAGAATGGCATTACAATTTTTCCAACCATACAAACATTCACATGAAACAACTTTACAACTAGGCAAATGATTACATTTGTTTTTGCAAAAACTTCTGATTGGTCCATTTGACCTAACAGGTTGAGTACGGACCCTAAGCAAAAGAAAAACCAATGCTCCAAGCTGTACTGATTGTATTCAACATTAAAGAATGCATCAGTTTATTGGTTCAAGTTAAGAGTTATTTCTGTGGCCATATCATTCTTTTTATCCATCTTAGGGCATACAAACTGAAGTAATATCTGAACAGTTTTTTTTTTTTACAAAACCTGTTCCTCATTTAGTAAAGTATTAAGAATGCAAACTTTTTAACGTGTAAGCATATTCCAAGGTTTAATAGGCTAGTTACTGGTAGCTTTTGGTGATGTTTAATTCATTACGTTTACGATCTAAGATGGTGAGTGCTGCATTAGAAGTCAATTTTGGAGCAAAGGTATATCTGCACAAAATCAAATGTAGCTTGGTACCGATGAGATTGTCAACCTCTGACCATAAGAGAGATAACAGATTAGGTAACTAAGCGACATGAAGCTGCATTGTTGAAAGAAGACGACCCAAGTACAGCATGAGTACTAAAATGACCATCCACTCAATAAACTATCTAGATGATATCGATTACTTGGGATGGCTATTAGTCAATTAGGCTAGTCCCAGTGAAGAGTTTTGTTTTATGAGGTTTCATGCACATTAATTAGGGTGACAAGTCTGCGGTGAGTTAACGAGGAGAGAGGAGGGAGGAATTTCATCTGGATGAAATCATGTATGCACAGTTACCGACACTTTTGTGTCTTGCATGTAGTGCCTATGAAACCACACCTGAAACTTTGCATTGTAGAGGTAGTTTCAAACACCATTTCCTTTTCATATTGTTTACGTGGCCATAGACATCAAAATGAAACTCCCCACTCAGATTAGCCTTACTGGTCAGTTGCAGCAGAAATCTGTCTGAACGGATTGATTTTGTGAATCAATAAGCCGTCCATCCATAACCATTATTAGTGAACTTATTTTTTTATGAATCAATTAGGAGCGATAGAACCTCCGAAAAATAAAATCAGGAGGAGCAGGGTGCCCGACCTCGGCGAAGGTCTCGTTGAAAGAGATGCGGTGGCCGTCCTTCTCCGTGTCCACCAGCACGCCGTCGCAGTCGAACAGCAGCGCCGCCGGCAGGGCGGCGGCCGGCGCACCCCTGTCGCCCGCCGCCGCCAGCGCGCAGACAACCGCCGCTCTCCGCCCGCTCCCGTCGCGGAAGCAGACAGAGGAAGGCGCCGATCTCCTCTCTACGCCACTTGGAATACACTGGTGGCCGGTGGTTCTTGGGGCGCGGCGCGCGCTAGTGAAGTTGCTTCCCTGCAGCAGCTTGGACAACGCTGTGGCGGCCATGGAGAATCGGAGATGGTTCCCGTTGGGCGGGAAACGGTGGCGGGTCAGTGGATAGCGTGCCCTTGTGGCTGCCGATGCGGTTGAGGATTTTAAGACCAAGTCCACCACACATACCACTTCGCCTCGGGCGTCTTTCGTGTACCGCAGTGGCTGACGATTGATGACAGGGAAATACGCATGCGGCAGGCCACACACTCACCAGCTCCACAGTTGTCACCTTTTGTTATTCTTATTACTGAATAAAAATATTGCAAAATAGAAATCCCCATTGCAACATTTCACTTTGTTGCCTCAACGTCATGTGTGAATCCCTTTTCCCTCTTATCAATTGATAGATTGCTCTCAACGGTTCCGCACAATTCCCAAAATATAACAAGCAGCAAAAATTGTTAGTTCTGAAGACATGAATAACATCAGAATAACTAGCCTAGTTACAAGGACACTAATCTAACATGGAATTTACCCACTAACCATACCAGACGTCAAGACCTGATGCCGTTGATGCTGATCCATAGCCGTAGTTATACCTGATCATGAACCACTGGACCCGACCAACCCCGACCACCTGTCTGAAAAAAACCCGACCCAACCCGACCTGACGAGTGTATGGGTCGGGCACGGCCTATAATTTCAACTCGGTGCAAATTTTGGGTCAAGCATGGGCTGAGATTTGTAGCCTACAGGCCAACCTGATGGCCCAAAATAATAAAAGAGAAAGAAAGAAATAGCAATCTGTCTAGCAACTTTCCTACGGTCCACCAACGCCAGCCAGCCCAGCAACTTTCTTATGGCCCACAAACTCCAACCAGCCTAGCAAAAAAAAACTCGCCCACATGGCAGCACACCAACATAAAAAAATGAACTTGTGGACGGACTTGGCTTATCCTCCCATCTCTGTCGATATGGAATCCTCCATTCTCCTCGCATGAATGGAGCGCCTGAAGCGCGAGCCGACGAGTGTGTAGATCTTCACTGTATCGCCGGCGTCGCGCCTCCCCATCGTCAGACCCAGCAGCCATCCACCTGATATGTCTTCCCCAAATTCCAGCCAACTTTGCCTCAAGGCCAATCCACTGGGCAACGACGGCGATGGCTCGCTGGACTTTGCGGTGCGGCAGCAGATAAGAAGGGGCGACGGTGGAAGAAGACGCGAAGGGGTGGCGACGCAAGAGCTAGCACGAAGGAGGGGATATCTATTTTTTTGCCATCCTTACGAAGGTTGATTCTTCAGATGCCAGTTTTGCGTTTACACTAACATATTTGCCACCATCTCTCTCTAATTCCTTACATTTTTTTGCCAAAATGGTCGATGTGGCACGCCACATTAGGCATCCAGCGTGGAAAAGCCGTGCGAAATGATCTTCATGCCCCTGCCTTATTTATTTCTACCCTCTCTCCTTTCATCGATATGTGGGACCCACCTGTGTCAGGTCGTCTCTGTTGGTATAGACATAGTACAGGACGGAAGGTCTTCATGGGCATGTTTGGATGGATGGGTAAATTTGTCCTAAATTACTTCAAAGGTTCTAAACATGTAGCGGTAAAGGTTTTGCCCCTCAAATTTTATTTGCCCCTAATGAGTGTCAAATTTAAGGTAAATATATGGTGGGCCCACAAAAAGGTGCTTAGTGCACTCTCTCTACCAGTGGCATGTAAGGGGGCAAACTTGCCACTCAATCCAAACACCCCAATGGGGCAAATTTGTTAAGGGCAAATGGGAGGGGCAAAACATTCGTCTTCGGGCAAATATTTACCGCTAAATCCAAACACACTACATAACCACTCGTGAGCCAATCTGATTGGAGGATTAGGGCTGAAACAAAATTAAATGGGTGTGTCATGAAGAAGGGGCGGTTGCCCTATGTTATAGCTCGTGGTAGATTGGGACCTAACCGTTGTGTAGTTGGATAGGCCCACCGATCATAGGCATGACTTGTTCTAACGTGGCCCTGTTCTTATGGGCGGTTAGACTGAGATCAATTCTAACACAAACCTCATGAACATAAAAATAATTAAAAAATATAAAATTATAGAAAACAACGATATCATATGGCTGCTTGTTTTCCTTCACCAATTTGTACATAAGAAACAATATAGGATCATATATATCTTATAACGTTACTTCCAGCGCCAATAGCGTCCTACTCCTAATGTATTACTAGCATCATGTCCATGTGTTGCTATGGATAACAAAACTTTATGCTAAAGATACACAAATCACACAATAAAACACAATATTATGAAATAAGTACTAATATTAAAGTGACATTGAATAAAAAAATTAAAATTTCTGAAATTAACACATAGATACTAACTTGAACAATGCATCTCTGTAGGATATGCTCAAATTATAAAAGTCCTTGCTTAAAAAGATTCGTTAAACAATATTTTTTATAACAGAAAATATTGCAAGGGTATATTTTTTGAACAATGTCTATTTGTAGTGCGGGAAATATTGCAATTAGTGATGCCTAAGTGCAAATTTAATACATAATAGTCTACGCATCTATATTTTGGGTGGTTGAGGAGTTAAATATCCGGTATGCCCTTGCCTGTTTTACTTGATTGCACATAGGCATTTTATATGTTCTCTAACTTATATTGTGATTTGATATTAAATGAGAAAGATTAATGAATAGATTAAATGAAATTGGGAGTAAAGCATACGACATATTTTCCTCCCTATTCCTATCCTTTATCAGGTCCACATCTATCCATTTCTCTTTTCGTTTTTTTCCCCTCTCTCTCTTCATTTTTTTCTTTTTTTCTTCTCTCGCTTCCTTTCTTTTGCTCTGCCTTACCCGCTCGCCACTCATCCTCGTGACGACTTGGCCGTTCGCTTCTGCTGCTCCCCTCCGTCGCTAGGCTCTAGCCAAGCATTGCTGCTGGCTATGCGCGCTGCTTCCCTCTTCTCGAACTCTCATATGCCGTCTCTCTTAGCTCTTCTGTGTGTCTCGAGCTCTCCTCTGCCCTCTCTCAGTTCGTTGGCAAAATCCTTCCTATCTCATGAACAACCCACATCACTTCCTTTTGCCTCAATGACAAGTAGGACCGGCTTGTCCTCTCTATCCAATGCTGCACTTCAACTATTTTACGAAACCACCGTCGCATCTCTATGGCACGTCCATGCCCTCGTCACCCTCATCTCCTCATCTCGATCTCAAAAACGAGACACCCCCATTCGATCCCCCCCCCCTTTGCATCTGAACAAACTACCGCTTGCCATCACGCAAAAGCAGCCGTCGCCGCTGCCATCTTCTTGGCCCCTTCTGGTGAGTTGTCGCCACTAGACCCCTCAGCTTCATCCCAGTTGGCCATTGACGCCTCATCTGTTCTTCGCCAAGGTGTCATCCTCCCGCGCTAATTTTCTTCATGATCTCACACGACGCGAGGAGGCCCGTACATTACAGTACGATGTCAAGACCGAGCATGTACTTCACCATCCCATTGATCTCTACTACCATGAGTTTCCATCATCGTGTCGATCTCGTCGTCCTCCCCTTTGTCATCTCCATTCGATCTGTTCCACACCACAAGGTCACAGGAGGTTGCGCGGCCACTCGTCATCGCCGTTCTACAGCAAGCATGAAGACCTACTCCACGACCGAATGATTGGAAATTTTAGAAATATGAGAAAAATTATTAATTTGCTAGTGTAATTTGTTCACATCCCCAAAATGGAAATTTTGGGGTGTGACAAAACTACCCCCCTTAACTGGAATCTCACCCTGAGATTCGGTCAGGCTACACTGATTACAAAGAGCCAAATCACATAGAGCACAATAACAAATCATTACAACAGCTCTAACGTTTCACACATGGGGCATTACCTTATTCTAGAGCAACCTACGTGTTTCACAAAAACTTTTCAGAATAGAGTGTCAAGGGAGTTAGGAAAAAGGAGGAGAGAGTAAGTTTCTAGTAAAATAGGTTTAGCATAACTATTAAACCCATCAACCCAAGCTTCAAGGAATCTCCTATACCTATATAAATGGTCCCCATTATCTTATTTCTCTCCATCCTTAGCAGGCCATGTCAGCTTGCCACCTTGGCATACCCTTTTATCACGGCAGATTAACAGGCAGCGGATTAAGAGGCCCTTCCATTCCCTTCTTGAGCCCCTTCCGTTCCCTTCTTTGTTCTTTACAACATCGTGGATATCAATCAATCAATAGATGGAAGAGTCATGTCCTTTTCCCTTCCTCTTCTTTACTCAGCAATGCGCACGGCAAGAGAGTAGCAGGGTCGTGCATTGCCATCCAGTCCAGCCATCCAGGGAGTATTTGGAAGGTTTCCAAGTTGGAACGGCATCGTTGCGAGTTGGTTTGTGAAATTTTGGCTCTTTTCACTTTGGTCATCTGCCAGGGGCGGTTTAACCGCACCCCCTGGGCGTTTTAACCGCCCCTGTGCTGAGAGCACAAGTTTTGTGGAGAGTTGAGCCATTTTCGAGTGATTTTCGCACGCACAAGTTCACTTGTTCAGGGGGAGTTGCATCTCTGTAGGGGGAGTGCTTTGAGAGTCCTGAAAAGTGAGTTGGAGGATTTGAAGTTTGTGATATGTGCTTTGTGCTTTTGCTCTTGTGCCGATGGTGTTGAGCCCTTTCGCTTCTTCTTGAAGGGTCGGCGTTTCTGGAGCTTTTTCTTGCAGAGTGACTTTGTTCTCGGCTTGTTCTTGCTTTTAGTCACTTGCTTGAGTCTTGTTTTCGATTTCTTTTATATTTTCTTCATATCAATTGGTTACTATGTGTGTGTTGTCAATGCACTCATCAAGGGGGAGATTGAGGACCCAGTGTGTCCGAGGACCGGTGGATGGTCGCTTCCTGGTGTGATGAGTGATTGACAACGTGGTGTGGATTGACGTTTCCCTTGGCTTAAGTATTGCAGGTGTAGAATGCGGCTTGGTTGCATTGGTGCAGGTGAAGAACAGGCGCGAAAGGTCTTAGCCATGGCGGCCTCCGAGGAGCGGAGAGACAAGTAGGCTTGGTTCGAGGGACCCGATGGCCGATGGATCAAGTGCGGTTCACATGCTGGCAAGAACGAGCAAGGGGACGTGGTTCCGGTGCGAGGTAGCGGCTCACAACCGAAGCTCGTACGCGGACGAGAAGCCGGCGCAAGGTGGCGGCTAACAACCGAAGTTTGCGCGCGGGGTTTGGTGATTTGGCCACAAAATCATCGGTGGACGGTTTCCCTTGGTTTGGGCCTCAAAACCAAGGACCGAGGACTCGACGAGGCGAACTTGGGCAGCTGGGCCGTGTGGGCTGACAGGGGCGGTTTAACCGCCCCCAGGGCGGTTTAACCGCCTCCCTGGGCTGGCCCAAGAACGGCGTCGAGGAGCTTCGATCCGGAGGACACGCGGCGTGACTGCAAGGCTTGCGTCGGAGGGAAGCTAGCTTGCAGTGGAAGGTGCCCGAGCCGGAAAATATCTGAGATCAAAATGTCAAATTTGCCCCTGAGGGGTATGTATCATCTTAGGGGTAGTTTAGTCTTTAGAGCACCACCACTTGGACTACTAATAGGCCCCTTCAGGGCTGGTGGCTGCCATCTCTTTAGTTATCTCTTTAGGTTTTCCTTTGAACTAGTTTTTCCCTTCATCTCCTCCACCTAGAACTACTTCGAATCATTCCTAGTTTGTATAGGTGAATTCATGGTTATGTGATGGAGTTTGTGCTGCTCATCTTTGTGCCATGATTTGATTTCCCGAGCTCCCTTTCCCTTTTCTATTTTCGTGGGTATTTTCGGAGCTATTTTTGGGGGATTTTCGTTCTTCTTGTTCTAGGGCGTTTTCTCTCGGATTTCTTTGGGGGATTCACGTATGAGTGCCTTGTGCCTCTTTTGCTGGTGATCCTTTGCCCCCAAACGCCGAGAATCGCTCTGGATTTGAGATTTTCGGGATGAACTCGAGGTCATGGTGTTCTTCGCGAGATCTGCGATTCCGGGAGTTGTACTAAGTTAGAGGCCGAGATCTTTTGGGAAAACACTCCACTGGAGGTCTAGATCATCTGACAAAAATCTCGCCTCAAGAGCTCAAGCGGTTTGGGAGATCCACTTTTGTTTTGACTTTTCCCGAGCCACCCAAGCCCGGGCGGTTTAACCGCCCCCCCCCCCCCCCCCCCTGGCCGGTTTAACCGCCCCCCTCTGGGTGTGTTAGATCGAGCCGCGTTTCGGGTCGTTTTGGTGTTCGTTTCGATTGGTTCGAGTTCCGCTGCTCGTTTCTTGTTCCTAGGGTCAGTAGCTTGATAGTGGCTACGTGATCTTGGCAAGATTGCTCTCGGAGGTTTCGGAGTTGTTTTGGGAGAATAGCCGGATCGATTAGAAAGAATTTTTATCGGCTCCCATTCACTCCCCCCCTCTCTGGTCGCCGTTTCGGTCCTTCACTAACTTATCAAGGATGAACATGGGCCATGGATTTGATGTCGGTTTGATCAAAAGACCTGGAAGGCCTAGAGCGGGATTAACATGGATTGAAGGGCCCACAACCTAGGATTCTTGGACAGCTTTAACCGAACGCAACAACTACCGACTTCAAGACATCATCCAGGCCGTCCCTGCAAAGGTCGGTGCCACATGGCGCCAGGGCCAGGCCGGCCGGCCTAGATGAGGCCGACCGGCCTACCACCGTGACATCCACACTTCCCCCTTCGCGTGGATGCTAAGCAGGAGGTGTGCGTGAAAACTACGCCGCCTTCTACCCTTGGGAGGCTATAAAAGGCACTCTTCACCCCCATTCAAGAGACACCATCCAAACGAGAGAAGAGTAGCTTAGTGATTTTGCTCTCATCTTTAGAGTTAGAGTAGGGAGAGAGTGGGTGAGTTGCTCGGGTGACAGCCGAGCTTTGTAGAGAGAGTCCGGGATTTCTTCCTCGGTCTTGTCTCAAAATTTCCGCCCCTGAGGAATATAATCAAGAATTATCTTCAGTAAGTCCTCGGTCTCTTGCCTTTAGTACCTCGCTAGTTTACAACTTACTTTTCAGCAAGTTATCCTATTTATTTGATCTGCGGGTACCTGAGTCTGCACGAGTGACAGCGACTCTTGTTTGGGGTTTCCTCTATAGCCCTTCGCGTTGGGTGGAGGTCAGTGGCTGAAAGCTTAGGCGTGGTGCCTGTGCTGGCTAGCCACCTCAGGTTGTGTTGCACCCCACGGAACTGCAGTGGTAGGCGGCAGGTGGTGACAGTCCTATCCGTCCTTTGTACTCCACCACGTTCGGGTGTACTCATAACAGTAGTGCTGAGCCTGGAAGAACCCCTCTCTCATCCCGTTCTGAGTTCTTCACATTCTAGGCGTCGAAGCAGATCAGATTAGATATAGATAGTTTGTCTGGGGTAACGAGTAGCTAACTAAAGTCAAGCTCTCTACCCGCTTACCTTGTGCTCCCTGGTGGGTCCGGTCAGAAAAGTTCTAGGCTAGTCGCGTCTACCGTAACTTGGATTCGATATCCAGGTTCTTACTCCCTTGGTGAAAGGCTACATCGTACTCCGTGCGCTTGCGGATTTAGTTAGGCTAAGGAGTGCCAACAGACGTCAACCCCAGAGTGGGACTTTGACTAGTCGGACATTTTGAGGCTGAGGTGGATGGGAAGACCGGTAAATGACAAGTGCCTTCTGCAAGCGGACTTCACCATTCGACAAGACTCAAAGCAACTCAAGATAGCATATGGTAGTTCATAAGATGTATAACTGTTTAGGCTCTAGATAGGACATTTAAATCATCGGGGAAGATTCACCAAGTAATATTTTATAAAAACTTCCGAGAGGTTCCTTACTAAGCATGCAGTTATACCTCGAAACAAACCATATCAAAACTCATAATAACTTAAACAATGAACAAGTGTTCTTACTCCCACAGTTTTATCATGATGGATCCTTAAATGCCAATGAACTCAAATACTCAAAAAGTAAAGGACTAAGCACAAGGCACTTAGAGGGCATAAACAGAGCAACTTTTCATCATTCCATAGGTTCTCAACCATAATTCCATATATAAAGACACCTTTTGGAGCTTTTATTATGTTTTTGTTTTTTTAAATATATTATTATTATTATTATTATTATTATTTATCATATCAAGGCAAGGAAGGGCAAGGCAAGGCGCTTTCGAACATACCTGAGACTCTCCCAAGCTTCGCTGAAGCTCACTGGCAGTACTGGTTGGGGTCATAGTGCATGTAGTCGAAGAAGCCGTGCATGTCGGTCTGGAGGGATGTGGTCATCCCCCAGTTCTGCTGGGTGAGGTCGGTGTTGTGTGCGACTTCATCTCTGAGCTGTTGCTGTTGCAGAGTCACCGTCTCCAACCTGGTACTAAGATCAGCGATCCCCTGGGAGACCGGGTTCTCGTAGTCATACCTGGCGGAAGCGGATGGTCCGACCTGCGGGTCGTATCCTGCCGTTCCTTGATGGTAGTCGAACGCCTCCTCGAAGCTCATATGGGCAGTGGGGGTACTCGGTCTGCTGCTGGTAGTGGTACTCGGGCTGCTGCTGGTGGTGGTACTCGGACTGAGGTGCGGTAGAAGTTCCGGCTTCACTGTCGTGCCTGGTTCGCCTACCACGTGTTACAGGCCTGCAACACTGTGGCGAGCGGGTTCCCTCCTTCTGAGCTGCATGGTTAGACTTTTCGCCGATCTCAACGACAAAGCCGGGCATGGAAGCTCGACTTCGTCGAGGAAACCAGGATAACACATGAAAAGAGTATGGCCAGGGCCCTCGTGCATCAAGTGACCCTTTGGATAAAATGGTCTATTCCAATGCAAGACTGATACTCTTGTGTAGCGGGAAGGAAAGTGACTTGAGCGCCCTACAAAGCACCAATGTGGGTGGCAATGCGGGTGACTAGCGAGGTTATGTCAATTGTGCCTCGGCCAGTGACTAACCTCTGCCAGTCATCAAGCATGCTCGTGACATGCGAGAAATGAATTTTCTTGACCATGGCATAAAGGCACTCTAAATCAGGCAAAAGGCAAAGACGCAAATCAGCTCGTGGGTGAACCACCATAGCGATCCACTTCGCCAAAAAACGAAGAGTGGGGTTTTGGATGGCAGTGATGCTATTTTTCCCCGAGGATGGCCCACCTGTGATGCTATCCCACCATGCGGCACGGTTGTACCGGTGGTTAGTCACCAACAGGTTAGCGTCAATGACGCATCTCTTGTGGAAACCAAGAGCCTCACTGAGTTGCTTCGGGGTCAAGGAAAAATCCTCGTTGAAAAACCGAAAGCAAATGTTTGTCTCGTTGGGAAGAACTTCGATTTTCAAACTCATCAAAAACTCCATAGTGAAAAAGTGTGAACCGATTTCCGGGACGGGGTAGAAGTTTTGCCACCCGGCGTTGTTGAAAGCCCGTTCCATGTCTCCTCCGAGACCGGTCCTGATCAGCAGCATGGGGTCGAAGTACTTGGCATGCGTGTAGTCGCGGGCCTGGAGCTTGGCAAGCACCGTTCGCTCTTCTTCGGACCGAGCGACGATGTGCTCGACCCGAGTCATGATTCGGATGTGGAGCCTGTTCCGGGGCACTTCTTGCCTCTCCACCTCCTGAGACTATGTGTCTTGTTGAGCAGAGTCAACAGACATAGTGTCTCGGGAGGCAGACGATCCTTGAGAGCGGCGGTAGCTTGAAGAGCTGAGCTTGGTCACAACTCCACGTGCCGTCTGGCGTGCCCTTGTCCACATGATTCCTGCAAAAGGTTAGTCTCACAATACCCGAAGGAAATCAGGGGTTAGGCAGTCAGAAGTTAGGGGTTCTTGTGGGAGATTAATCACCACAACTCGGTTAGTCGTTCTTGTGGGGTAAGAACCACCACAAACGTTCTCGTTCAACCTGGCAGGGGTTCGCTCTCACAAGAATTCAAGGATGGATTTTAGCAGAATTTTCTTGTGGCTCAAACTCTAACCTTGTTTAGAGATTTTCGAAATTGAGAGCAAGAGAGAAGTGCAGAGCTAGAGATGTTTACATACCTGCACTTGGGGCGACTTCCTCAGCGTGCTGGTCTCTGGAATTTATAGAGGCGAGGTAGGGGGAGGCCGATCGGCCTACACATGGTGCCGGTCGTGCCCATCCTGCTGTCGGTGGTCACGCTGCTGTTCTTGGGGCTGTTGGTAGGTGAAGACGCGACAAGCAACGGTGGAGAGAGGCCGGCCGGCCTTGGAGGAGCCGAGCAGCCTGGGTTGCTGCCCAGTTTTCTCCATCTCTCTCGTGTCATGCCCATGCATGATTGCTTTCTACTTGCTGCTGTGATCTGGCCATAGGCATTGACAAGTGGGGCCGGCCGGCCGAGGTGGGGTCGGCCGGCCTAGAATTTGGCTGAAATTTTTTTCTTTTTTTATATGCTAATGCATAAATAGAATATGAATGCAAGTTTTCGAAATTTAAACATGCTATGCTAAATGAAAAGAACTGAATGCAATGAAAAGAAAAACCTATTCTATATGCAATGCATGGATACGTACCGTGTACCTTACGGCGAGGGCTCGAGTTTTTCGTCGTGAGCGGAACTCTCCGAATCTTTGTTCAGGACTGCTTTCACCCGCCATTCCTTTAAAACGGGACAGGGCTTGGATTCAACCTCATTATCGCGCTTCGCTTGTTCTTCCAGTGCTTTGGTTCTCGATATCCTTCGTCGTGCATGATAGCGGTCATGTCTCTTCTTTTCCTTGGCGGCGAAGGCTTCCACCATCTTCATGAGTGTTTCTACGCTTGGCATATTGGGCTTTCGGAGTACGATTTCTCCGACCATATTGACTTGCTAGGGGATCTCTTTAGGATGGAAGGAGAAATTTTCGGTTCCTCCGTTGATCCTGAGTTGAATGGTCCCATTTCCCACGTCGATGTTTGCATTCGCAGTGCTTAAGAACGGTCTCCCAAGAATGAGAGAGTTCGTTGCTCCGGCCTCCATGTCAAAAACGATGAAATCCACAGGGATGAAGAAATCCCTGATCTTGACCGGAACATTCTCTGTGACTCCATGGGGGTAGCGGATCGATTGATCTGCTAGCTGCAAACACATGGGTGTAGAGACAAGCGATATATGTTTAAGGTGGTCGAAGATACCTTAGGCATTACGCTGACGCTCGCCCCCAAGTCACATAGGGCGTTGTCGAAATCATGGCCTCCAATTGAGCATGATATTGTAGGGCAGCCAGGATCTTTCTTCTTAAGGTGGGGCCCGAGTATAGCAGAGCTGCATTCCTCGGTCAGCTGTACCGTCTCCCTTGTGGGTAGAGTCCGCTTATTGCTAAGTATATCCTTGATATACTTGGCATATGTCGGGACCTGAAAAGCATCAAGAAGTGGCATATTGATGTATACCTTCTTGATTACCTCGACGAACTTGTCAAATTGTTCGTCAGCCACGGGTCTTCTCCTCCGTTTCGGGAATGGGAGGAAAGTGGGATCTCGGCTGTCGCTTGAGGCTTGTGGTGCCTCGTTCCCCTCCTTTGACACAGGTATGGTTTCCTCGTCGTCTTCCTCTTTGGCAGGCCGGCTTAGCATGGCTAGCTTCCTTCTGTCAGGTACCTGCATCTTGAGGATTATGTGGATCCTGTGTGGACTTGTCAGTCCGTGTGGTCACCGCACTAACATTTTCCTTGCAAGGAACCTCCGGTTGCCCGGGTAGCTTTCCTGCATTTGGGTTAGGACAAGATGCAGCCAGCTGAGCCACTTGAGTTTCAATCATTTTGTTGAAGCTCAGCTGGTTCTTAACGACAGAATTAAAAGCTTCTATCTAGGAGGTCATCGACTCCATAACTTTATCATTAGCAAGAAATTTTTTGCTAATGCTATTGTTAATTTGTTTTTGGCCATACCAGATGTCCTTTTACGATGGTTGAAAACCGTTGTTAGAGCCATTACCTTGCTGTTGGCCGAAGGGGAAATTGGGCTTGGAATTCCAACCTTGTTGAGGACGGAAGCCTAAATTATTATTATTCCCAATGAAATAGGCTTCTTCTTGTGTCGCCGGGCAATTGTCGCCCGAGTGTCCTGCTTCTCCACACGTTTCACATGCCAAGTCGTCGCCTATAGGCGAAGGGACAAAAGCCCGTTAGACCTGATGGGAAAAAGTCTGAAAAAGTAGCTGCCAAGAAACACAAGCCAGAAAACACAATATGCGGCCACTTCGCGATATTGTGCCAATTCCAGTGATTCTCTCCTCCATAATTTGATTCATCTCCTTGCTAGGAGATTCCATCTTCTTTAAGAGGAGGTCCATCTTAGCGGTCAGCATATCGACGGAGTCAATTTGATGTACTCCCTTAGTGCGGGGAGCTTGCCTTTCTCCTATCCAACTCTGGTGAGCGGATATCTTCTCGATCAGTGCCTTCGCTGCGTCTACGTCTAGTGAGAGGAAAGCTCCACCCGCGGCCGCATCCAAAAGCTCTTGCGATCGACGACTCATGCCGTGGAAGAAGTTTTGAGTGATCAATCAATCCTCCACACCATGGTGGGGGCAGGTTGCAATGTACTCTTGCAGTTGCTCCCAAGCTTCGGGAACTGACTCTCCGTCTAGCTGCTGAAAGCTAGTGATTTTTCCTCGGAGGGCGTTGGTCTTGCCCACCGGGAAGTACTTGGTCAGAAATGCGTCTGCGCAAGTCTGCCAGCGTCCTTTGAATGATGCCTTGTTGGTGTAGAACCACTCCTTCACTTTCCCAAGCAAGGAGAATTGGAAGAGTTGTAGGCGGATGTTGTTGATCGGTGTGCCATTGGGGTTGATGGTGCTACACACCTCCAGAAAATTCTGGAGGTGAGCGTTCGCATCCTCAATCGCCTTTCCGCAGAAAGGGCTGGCCTGAGCCATGTTCACTAGGCCAGACCTCAGCTCAAATGCCCCTTCCTGTGGGTTTGACAGTCCCGGGAAGTTGCTGGTTGACGGGGCTAAGAACTCACGGAGCGTCTTCTTTGGCTGAGCCATTATCTCTGGAGACTCTGGAGCTGAACAATATGACGAACCTGTGTCTGGTTCGGACTCGAAGTCGGATGACGACTCGAAAATGTTGCTTGAGCTGAGTGAAATCTAAGAAGGTACGACTCTTTTGCGCACTACTCTTCCAATGCGTTCTGGATTAGGATCCAAAGTTTGAAGATAGGTTGAAACCAGTCATGCACTACCCTGGAAACACATCAAAAATAGATGAATGTTGCAGTGGTGAGGTCACTATGGTTAGTGGTTTGGTAAATCTGTAAAGATTATCAAATAATTCAACAATAACTTTAGCCAATTGCTTCCCCGGCAACGACGCCAGAAATGCTTGTTGGCACTCCTTAGCGTCACATTTTAGCAACGCTCAAGAGCGAGAAGATATATGTCGTTGTATGCAAAATTAATTCTGCAAGCGCACAGAATATATCTCGTTGTAGCTCTTCATCTCGGGAGTAACCCCAGGATATCGTATTTATATTTCCACAGGGAAGCAGATGGTTAAAGTGTATTGAAGAATGAAATGATATATCTTGCCAGAAATATCAAGCCACAAACCCAGGGGCACAAACTCTAGGTTTGGGGGGATAATGGTCAAATGAATGACCGGATAGAAGGTCTAGAAGACCAGCGACACACGGAGCACCTATTTCTAAAGAAAAGGAAAGACGTTGGGAGAGAGGGGGTTCTCCAGGCTCAGCACTACTGTTATGAATACACCCGAACGTGGTGGACTACGAAGGACAGACAGGGCTGTCACCACCTGCCGCCTACCACTGCAGTTCCGTGGGGTGCAAAACACTTCCTAGTTAATCAACAAGCTAGACACCACGTCTGCACTCGATGATTAAGATTTCTCTTGAGGCCTATCAAGATAAATCCCCGTCTTCCCTAAGGCGTCTTACGGCCCGGTCAAGGCGAGCAAACCCGCGAGATAAAGCCCGGTAGAGCTAAACTTAACTCTAAACTAAAACTAAAGGGGATAGAACTTTTCTCTAAAGAGAGCAAGATCTTTACTCTAAAAGAAGAGCAAGACAAAAAGATAAAAGATAAACTTAAGCTCTGAAGTAAGAAAGTAATTGTATTAATAAACTCTTCAAAAGAAGGAAAGGATACAAGAGCTTTACCAGAACTCCGAAGACTCCGAAGATCCGAGCTAAGCTCGACTCGACTCTACTCCCAACTCTAATCCTAATCTAAGAAATGAAAAAGATACAAGGACTCCCTTCAAGTAGAGACTTGAGTAATGTAGTGTGTGTCTTCCCAAGGTGGATGAACTGCCTTTTATAGTCTCCAGGGGGTGGATGCCATCGTCATTAGCACGCCAAGGACCTGCTTAAGATTCATGCTTAAGCACCTCCGAGAATCCTAGGATGTGGGCCCTTCAATCCATGTGCTTCCCACTCTAGGCGTTCCGGGTCCTTGGATCAAACCGACGTTGATTGCACGTCTCCTGATCATCTTGGGTGCTTAGCATATGTTGTGGATCAGTGACGTGGCCAGACATGGCCAGGGGAGGCCGGTCGGCCTGGCCTAGGCCGGCCGGCCTGGCTCTGAGCCAGGTTTGGCCCTGGTTTCTCCTGATTTGTCCTACAAGCACAACTCATCCAAAACTTATGGAATTCGTCAGTGAAAGCACTTTTATGTATGGAATATGGTATGATCATCCTCATTTTACCGAAATGTTGACGGTCACTACGAGGTTATAATCGCCGTCAACAGCAGGTCGATCTGCCAGATGGGCATGGCCTGTTTCCCCGGCACGATGCCATGAAAAGGCGTCGCGGTCGGGCGAACGCGTGAGCGGTCAATGCCCATGTCCTGTAGCGTGTTGGCAAACATAATGTTGAGGCCGCTGCCTCCGTCCATCAACACCTTGCTCAGGCGTTTCTTGTCGACGATTGGGTCAACCATGTAGTTGGGATGATCCGCCTGATCGAAGGTGATGGCAGCCTCCGACCATTTGAGGAAGGCGAGAGTGGCTGGCTCGGCTGCGTATACCTCCCGTCGGGCGAGCTTGACGCGACGCTTGTTCCCCACGGCCGCTGGCGCAGGGACGATCACCAAGACCCCGTTCGGTTCGGGGTATGGGTCGGCGTTGTCGTCGTCTTCCCGACCCGTAGGAGGGTTGGCTTTTTTCTTCTTTTCGTGTTCCATGCTCTGGAACATTCTGAGGGTGGCGCAATCTTTGAGCAGGTGCTTGACTGGTCCGTCGTGGTTGGGGCACGGCGCATTCAAAGCCTTCTCGAAGGTGTTGGAGGGCTCTTGCGCCGGAGCTTTTTCGCCTTTGCGTTCGGCGGCAGCGACGAGTTCATCGTCGGTCTCCCAAGTCAGCGCCCATTCTTCTTCTTCCTCTTCGCAGGACGCGAAGAGGGCCCCGGTTCGATTTCCTCTCCAGGCGCGTCTTCCCCCATTGCTGTCCTCTGGTTGAAGACGGCTTCGACCGCATCCTCGCCAGATGCATAGTCGGTTGCTATCTCCAAGAGGGCAGCGGTGGTACGAGGCTTGGCCCGACCCAGTTCTCGGACTAGTCCTTTGCAGCTAGTTCCAACTACGAAAGCGGCACAAACTTCTGCATCAGAGATGTCAAGCACAGTTGTGCAGAGACGTGAAAACCTTCTAATGTACTCACGGAGGGACTCCTGGGGTTTCTGCTGGCATGTCTTGAGGTCCCAGGAGTTGCCTGGCCGTGAGTAGGTTGCCTGGAAGTTGCCGATGGAGACCTTTTCCAGGTCCGACCAATCATGGATCTGGTCAGACGGAAGGTGATCGAGCCAGGCTCGGGTTGAGTCTGTGAGGTAGAAGGGTAGCTTTCGAATGATGTAGGAGTCATCCTGTGCTCCACTGGCTAGACAAGCCAGGTGGAAATCCTCCAGCCACGGACTAGGGTTGGTCTCTCCTGAATACTTCACGATGTTAGTGGGTGCGCGAAACTGAGGCGGCGGTTCCACCCTGCGGATGCGCATAGATTGAATAGGGTGTTCTTGTAGTCATGGTGGCTAGAGGTGCATATCGGATCTATCGAGTAGTATGACATGTGCTTATGTTCATGCCCTTGTAATTACTATGCTGATAGGGAGCGTCGTGACAGGGCGTGGCCTGTTTAAGGTGGTATTTCTCGGGAGTCAGAATGGAGGGTAGAGATTTAAAGATGCATTGAATGAAAACCATGTTTTGCTTGCCAATCTAGCTAGAACTACAACATATGCATAGTCTAGGCTTTATCCTAGATGAGTTACCTCTTGTTCATATGTGTTTACGCTTGATCATATATTCACAATCATCTTGCAACTAGATCAATGTTTCTCGATGCATAGTTAATCTAGGGTTTGTTATCTTGTTTCCACGGATTGATAAACCTTGGGGAAATACTCTCTTGAGAGAAGAGCTACAACTGATATGTGCGCTTGCAGTGGATCTTGGTGTGCATTTGCGTCGCCAACACGAGTCCACTCCCGAGAAAAGGACGCAGTTCTAAAAAGATGGCGAATATCGCTTCTGGAGTCAAGGAAGTGCCCTCACTAGGAACAAAGTGAGTCCACCAATTCCTAAGAAGATGGCAAGTGACGTCCTTCAGGGTAGAGGGGTGCACTCATCGAAAGCAAGGCAAGTCCAATACAAAGAAGAAGGTGCACGGTGTCTCGGGGCCAAGGGAGTGCACTCGCCGGAAGCAAGGCAAGTCCACTCCCAAAAAGAAGGCGAACAATAATTTCAGGGCTATCACTCGATGGAAGCAGGACGGGTCCACTTAATCCCGGAGGGCAGGGAACCCTCCCGATCCTCAAGAAGTCCTGAAGCAAAAATGGGAACTCTCCCTCCCGGCTCGGAAAGAGCTCCATGGTAGAGACAAGAACTTGTTCCAGATCTGGAAGAACTCCGAAGCAGAGGAAGCCTAGGAGAAGCAAGGAGGAAGTCTACCATGGAAAGGGAGACTCCCCCCTCTAGGAGAAAGATCCGTTATGGAAATAGAACGACAACATGCCTTGGTACGGAGGAGTATGGCCCATGATTATATGTCTCTGCTCACCCCTCCTAAACTCAGGGCTTGCAGAGAAGGGAGTACTGTTGGGGGATAATAAATGATCCCCCCTTCATGGGACTATCAACCTCCCAACCAGCCCACATGAAGAATCAGCCCAAGGGACCAAGATGCAATTCTCCTCCCCACCAAGGGCTTAGGAGAAAATGTCTGCATACCCCTCTCCACTCTACTATATAAGGCCCCCATGGGGTGCTAGGAAAGAGAGAGCTCTTCCACACTTGTAATAAGACTTCTAGCCACTCAGTCCCCTAGAAACCCTGTTAGACCCCGAGCCGGTCTAAGGGTCCCTCTCTACTGTTTGGGCTTTTTGTAACCACCAACATGGAGCTTGTTTTTTCATCTACAATTATTAGATCTAGTATTATCTACAACTAGGAGCTTAATTAGTCAATATGTTTTTCTCCAAGTTAGAGCTTAAAAATGACCTAGATCTAAAAAAGGAGGAGAGAGAGAGTTTGAGCTTCATATTTTTTGTTGGAGCTTGTTTTTTTCATCTACAACTATTAGATCTTGTATTATCTACAACTAGGAGCTTAATTAATTCTAGTATTCTATAACAACTCACATTAGTGGAGCCCTACATCGAAGAACACTTAAATGAGATCCGGTCAGAAAGTAATGGTGGTCGCTCGTCGGATTGGATCATCAAGGAGCACAAGCGTCGTTCCTCCTCATGGTTTCGGAACCATGAACGACACCAATTTGAAGGAAATTCAATAGATGAAATAGCATTAGTGAGGTTGGCTTCAGGACCATCAAGCAATGTCACATCATGGCAAGCATATGAAATTAATGGGTACACATTTTACACCATTGAAAGGACAACAAGAGTGTGGCGTACTAAAACAGTGGTGTTCGCATAGAGGCTATTGACACATCCGGGAAAACCGTAACTTACTATGGTTTCATAGTGGAAATATGGGAACTTGACTATGGAGAGAATATTCGGTACCCTATTTTTCGGTGCAAATGGGTCAGACACTTGATGGGGGTTACAGTGGACAACTATGGGTTTACACTTATGAATCTTGACAACGTCGGTTATAAAGATGACCCCTGGGTGCTCGTCGATCGTGTCGCACAGGTATTCTACGTAACCGACCCTGCAAATGCCAAGAAACACATTGTTATATCTGGGAAACAAAGGATTCTTGGAGTAGATGGTGTAGAGGACATTGAGGATTACAATCAGTACGAGGAATTGCAAGTGTTCAAAGAGCTGGAAACTAGGATCAAGAAGATAGAAGGAAGCATAGACAAGTTGGAGAATCCATGGGCACGCAAGGATTGTGAAGGAAGATTTGTTAAAGCATAAACCGATGAAGGAAGCAAAAACTTTTAGTAACTATGTTTGTAAGGCTATTAAATATGTTGTGAAGGAAATTTTTATTAATTATGTTGTAAGACTATTTCAAAATATGTTGTAAAACTATTGAATATGTTGTGATTTTATTTAGGTGCATAATGATTTCAAAATGCCTTAAAGTTGTGAAGGAACTCTACCAAAGTTCCAAGCTATAGTGATATGTGATGAAACTTTCCTAAATATTAACATGTTATGGCCATAGATAATTTTTATATGACCCGTGGATAACATGTATTAGTTTTGTACAAGTTTCAAATCAGTTTGAAAATTCCTTTGCACTTAAAAAAATAAAACTTTATTGTTAAAGTATCTGTGCTGGAAGGCAGTTATGTGGCCCGCCAGCACAAATCATTTGACAATTTTTTATGATTCTATTTATGTGCATAATAATTTCAAAATGCCTTAAAGTTGTGAAGCAAGAATGAATCATCCCTGATAAATATAAAAAAATGCATGACCAAAACAAATAAATATTTGGCATAGGTCCTGTTGACGCAAAAATTAGGCGAAGACAGATGCGCGAACACACGAGCGAATGTGTGGCCTTGAGAACCGGGGCGTGCGAGTCAATCTGACCTGTTGATTGACAAGGACAAAATCAGATGTTAAGAAACAGCTAGGAAGCCGATTCTTTCGTCAGTGAGATCGGATGTGAAAGGACCGATTCCGGTATACAATGAAACAGCTAAGAAAGCTGATTCAGTTATTCAAACAGCAAAGAGCCGATTGAGAGCTAAACAATAAAAGATAACTATAAAATCGATCTGATAAAGCTTACCGTAGCAACGCTTAAAACAGGTTAAACAACTATTAGATGAAATCGGTGATAAAGCCTTTAATAGAGCCGATTAGATCGAGTTCTAAGCTGGATAAGTGGTGATAAAAGCTAAAAATATCAAGAAACCTGTAGATCTAGCTGATATCGATAATTGTCGAATAAATCTAAACGAAGCAACAGCGATGCACCCGGATGCTAAAGCTTAGATGTTACTCAGTAGGGGTAGAACTCACGAGCAAGCCTTTGGGGATCAAAATCGCCTCAACTTGCCCAGGAGAACTTGAATCCACGCACAAGCCTTGGTGATCGAAATCGTCTCGACTTGCAAGAGAACCCGAAAAATAAAATCTTTGGCGAAGTCGCCAACTTGAAAGTAAATTGCAAGAAGTAAAGGTTTGTTGCATTGAATGTGTATTAACCTTTTCCACGACCCTCAGGGTTTATTTTTATACCCTGGAATTACAAACTCCTTAGTCGATTACGACATGACAAAACTTGGCATAAAAGAAAGAAAGTATCGCTAATAAACTATTAATCTAAAAGATACACAAAACTGCCCAATCTGACCCAACTAAGCTCATGAAGAAATTATACAAATCGGACATCTTATAACTCGCCTGCTCCAATTCAGATTCCTGCCCCCCAGCATCCGATTCAGATTCAGAGTCTTCTCCCTCTCTTTCCTTTTTGACATCGGCCCTAATACATGTCGAAAAAACGGCGTCAACACATGTCCCCCAGTTTCGGGATAAGATGCACATATTGTCCCGAAACTCCCGCCTTTTTGATTCACTGCCATCCTGAGGGAAGCCCTGGTTTCCACGTGAAATTCAATGTCTACCCCCAGGGCAAGACTATAAATGCAAACCCTCCCTGCGGCCGCCATCTTTATCCTATCACCCGTCATCCTTCTGCCATTGTTTTCCTCCCCGAACAAGCTCTTCTAGTGAACTTATTCGGCGATCCTTCCCAGCGGCTTTCAAGATCTCATTTCTTCAAGCTCCTTCGAGCCTCAACTCCGCCGTAGACCGGAATGGCTTCCAGTTCATCCGCTTCCCAGGTAAAGACAACTTCAATCTATTCTCCCTTTTTCTTTACTGTTCTTCGTCTTCCCGAAGCAGCCATAGATTTTGCAGATCTAAACTCATTTGCTTTTATTTTCTTCGCTCTGTAGAAGCCCGCAAACGAAATCACTATTCCAATCTAGAGACTCCAGGCCTGTTTATCTTAGGTCCGATTGGTAATGAAGATCCAACTGATTTCATCAACCTGGAAACCAATCGCCTCCCCTTCAAGAACCTATCAAACCCTTCTCCTGTATGGAAAGACACATTCCGATCTTGGCCGACTGTAATCGCAGGATGGAAGAACTGGTATCTCCGCACGAGTAGAAAACGTGCCGACTGGGAGACCTACTCAATCGGCCAATGCCTTACTTTATCCTTATCAGACATAAAGAAGAATGAACCAATGTTGATGGCGGCCTCTCACTTTTGGTCTGATGCCCTGAACGCCTTCTTATTCGGCCATGGTCCGATGTCACCCTCTCTGCTCGATGTGGTCATGCTGACAGGACTCAATGTTACTTCGACGACCCGGTCAGATAGCTTGGCTAATTCTTCTCACAAGATCAAGGTGGCAAAAATGGGCTGGAAAGATTACATCACCGATTATTCCAGGAGCAGTGGCGCCATTGATCACAGAGAATAGTCTGCTTTCCTCCTCATGTGGCTAGAAAAGTTCATCTTCTGTGGGAAATCTTTTGCCCCTTCTAGCAAGTATCAAACAATAGCAGAATACATAGCATCAAGCAATCACTTTCCATTGGGAAAATACCTCCTCGGATCGGTCTATCATCTGTTACATGAAGTGTCAGTCCGACTGAGGAAAGGTGAACCGATTTCTTGCCATGGGGGTCCTTGGTGGTTCTTGAACTTGTGGTTAAACTTGCATATGCAACGAGCCTGGAAAGTTAATCTTTCTAAGCAAAGATTCCCATCGGACCAAGTGGAAGGAGCCAAGATTGTTCTCCACGGATGCATATCTTTTGGAGAAGCCGCTGCAACCCTGGAGGGTGACCGATTTTCTCCAGATTGGTTGGTAGTTTATTTCAAATGTTTCTACAACGGACTAAGCAAATCTGCACTGATCTGGTTCCTGTACGAAGACCCTAACAACAACTTTGAAAATCCATCCTTCTTTCAACTTGGTTCGCTGCTATCCGACGAGAACATGAAATCCATCCTTAAAGAGATAATCCGTCCCAACATACTCCCTGTTGCCTGTGATGAACATTCTTATGAGTTCTATTACCCTTCTGTGGTGGCACGTCAATTAGGGTTTGTCCAGGCGTCGATCAAGCTATACTTTGTCGATTTGCTCAAGTATCGGGATCTAGTCGAAAACGGCTTAGCTTTATGTCGTCTTTTGGACCGAGTCCCCGATTTGGAAATGTCCAATCTGAATACTTGGAAACTGGCGGGCATTACTTCCATTGCTACACCATCTTTCAAGTCTTGGTGGACTGAGTGGTCACAACATCTTTTCTGCAAGTCGGCTTCATCATATTGTCAAGAGTTTGATCCGAATTTTGCCGCTGACTCGCAGGTAACCAATAGTTCTTGACCTAATTCTCTATTTTTATTATTTCCATCATTATTTCCTTTTTGACTCCGTTATCCTTACAGGAAAAGGAAATTGTCCCTCTGATCATAAGCAAAAGTAGATGACCGATCCATTATGCCCCTCCAACAGACAGTCCTCACATCAACTACAACGCTCCATCGGTAGACGATATCTACAAAGGAAAATCGGCAAAACGCAAGACTGGTACCACTACGAAGACAACTTCGAAGAAAACCAAAATCATGGTGGTTGATGTCCTGACAGCAGCTACAATTCTTGCCAATGCTATTCAAGACTCAATACCGCAATTATCACCGATTCTAGGTACTGATTTGTCACTTTCGATTCTCCCTTTCTTTTATCTTCCTCAATTAATTCCAAGTCATCACCTAGAGCAAACTACTAAAGAGAATACAAGGCAGAGTTCTCCTCAGGCGCCTCCACATCAAGGTTCCCCAGCTTCATCGGCTTCCAATACTCCAATCGGTAATATCACTGTTTCTTTGATTCATAACTAATCATCCGATCCTAACCATCATCTGTTCCAGGAAACTTAACTCAAAATCTTTCGACCGACTCTGTTGAAGGGGAAATTAATCAAATAGAAGAAACCCGCTAGCCAGAAGTTGTTAATCCACCGATATCTCAGGTAATCCCTCTGTTTGCTTACATCAATCAATTCAAATTAAATGTTCTAATGTTGTCTCTGTTTCAGCAAGAACCAGCTGGCACTTCCAAAGCTGCTGAAGAACAACCTCAATCGGAGTGTATTCCGTTTTCGTCATTACAGCGACCCACCCGATTTGATGAGATAAATCTAAAATAGGTAACTAACTCAAACCTGATTAATCTCATTTCTTTGTCCTATTTTTTGTTAATCTAAAAATATTTCTGGGCATAGGACTCCATCGACAACAACTTCTTTGACTTCCTAATCAAAGCTCTCCTTGACAATGAAGAAGTTCAATCCGCTGAGAAAGGAAACTCATAAGTGGCTACAACAGTTGTCCGATGCTAGTGTCCAGACGCTTCCTGACGATATAAAAAACAAGCTATCAGACCTTCAAGTTTTGATGGAACAAGACATTTCCGTATTGGTTTAAAATGCTGAACCGATTCGGTTAATCCTTCATCAGCTGAAGCCTCATCTTTCTCGGGAAATCCAAGCTGCCATAACTCCTGCAGCTTATATTGAAGCCCATCAGATCAGGTTCGCCGAAGCACAGGAAGGAATATCCAATCATTGGACTCGGGAGTCCTTAATCAAGGCAACAGAACATAAAATGGATTTGGCTAACACGAATCTCCCATCAATAGTATCAAGAGTCGATCATCGGAAAGCTCGCAAAGTGGAGCTAGCCAAAGAACTGCAATCGGTCATCAAAGAACTTGAAAAGGAAGAAAACAAGCTCCAGCAACTTCCGATTGAAATCGAAGAACTCAACAAAACTCTCAAATCTCAGGCCTCTGATGCTCTCAAGCTTCGCAGGAATATCCCTCCGATCCAAGGCTCCTTTGAAGAGCGCCAGAGTGTTGTAAACGATGTTGATCGTATTTGCCAACGAGCACTAGATGCAATTCGATCTCTCCTATAAACGCCTTGTGATCTTCCTTTGATACAATCGTAAACTTTTGTAACCGACACTCTTGCTTGTTGTATATTCAATATCTTTCATTCCCTTTTTAATTTCAGACCAAAAGCGATAAATCTCATTGGTCACATATTTTCCGATTCATAACGAAATCGGACTATGAGTGTTCAAAATGGCTGGATGTCCGATTCTTTATTTGCTTTTGAAGAATCTGTGATTTGCAAAATTAATTTATGAATCTACCCAAATACTAGGGTAATACTTTTCAAGTATTTTCCATTTAACACCCTTGTGAACACTTCTCCTTCAAGTGTTTCCAATATGTAAGCATTGCCTGATACACAACGATGAATCCGATATGGCCCTTCCCATGTTGGTGACCATTTTTCGAATTTGGAATCTTTAGATCAGATTGGCAAAATCAGCTTCCAAACAAGATCTCCTTCAACAAAATTCTTAATTTTAACCTTTTTATTATACCATCGAGCTACATGGGCTTTATTCTTCTCAATATTACTTAAAGCCCTTAGTCGATGACTGGCTAAATCTTCTAATTCTTCTTTCATTAAAATAGCATAATTATCAACTGCCAAATCATCTTGTAACTCAATACGCCTAGATCCAGTCCTAATTTCCCAAGGAAATCAGTGTCACGACCATATACCAATTGATAGAAAGACAACTTCGTGGCACCATGACAGGCCATTCGATATGCCCACAGCGATTCACTTAGAGTAGGATGCCATTTTTTAGGATTTTCTTCACACTTCCTTTTAATCAATTTGATTATTCCCTTGTTTGAAGACTCAGCCTGACCGTTAGCCTGAGCATAATAAGGAGATGAATTCAAAAGCTTAATGCCATGCTAGAAGCAAATTCTCCAGAGATAAACATAGTACCCTGATCGGTTGTATAGTCTGAGGAATACTGAATCGGTAAATTATATGCTCTTTCACAAATTCGATCATATCATTAGATGTCACATTCTTTAGAGGAATAGCTCTAACCCGTTTAGTGAAATAATCCATTGCCACCACTATAAATATATGATTTTTGCTAGATGGTGGATTTATCTGCCCGATTAAATCAATCCCCCATCCTCTGAAGGGCCATGGCTTAATAATTGGATTCATAGACGAAGCCGGAGCTCTCTGAACATTGCCAAATTTCTGACAATCTTGGCACCATTTATAATATCGGAAACAATCCATTCTGACGAATCATCCATTTCATCTTAAAAGCTGATTTATGAGCTCCACAAACGCCTTCATGAATTTCTCCCATCAACACTTTAGCTTCCTCGGGACCAATACACCTAAGAAATATCCCATCAAGATTCTAATAATATAACTTATCGTCCATTAACACATATTTAATCGCCTGAAGCCTTATTCGCCTCTCAGTCTTTTTAGATGGATCTTTTAAGTATTCAAAATTTTCTTTTCTCCAATCGTCATCAGCCAAATCCGATTCCATTATCTCTTGAATCGGTCGATACCCTGATGCACTCTGAGCCAACCGATTAGCTTCATGATTATGGAGTTTACGGATGTGTTCAATTTTCAGTCCCTTGAATTCTTTAAACAATCGGAGACACTCTTCATGATAACCCAAAAGAATATCATCATTGCATTCATATTCTCCAGTTAATTGTTTCACAACCAGCATTGAATCTCCAAATATTTCTACAGCATCAGCCTTGATTTCTCTCAATAATTGCAGACCATTGAGAACAACTTTATATTCTGCTTGATTATTGGTGGCAGTTTTCTCAATCGGTAAAGAGAAATCGAATGTTGCCCCCCGAGGCAAAATAAGAACCACTCTGATACCCGATCCGGCCCCATATGCAGATCCATCAAAGAACAAAGTCCAAGGAACGAGTTCTATCATAGTCACATCCGATCCACAATGCTGAGCAACAAAATCAGCTAACACTTGTCCCTTGATAGCTTTAGCAGATTCATATCATAAATCAAATTCTGAAAGACCTAGAATCCACTTTCTGATTCTTCCATTCAAAATCGGTAGAGACAACATATATCGGACCACATCATCCTTACTAACAACAATACATTCAGCCGATAATAAAGCACCTTGGACGAGCATAATCACTCCTCCAAGGCCTCGAGGAGTGGCACATAGGCACGTTAAGCCTATATACCACTCGATCGGCCACGAAAGCAGATGCTTTTAAGCCCTTGGACGAGCATATTCACTCCTCCAAGGCCTCGAGGGCTACACCCACGGGTGCATTAGCGCGCCCCCACGGAAATCTTCACGCCATAAAAATAAAGCACTTGAAACCTTGTGCCTGAGAAGGAACAAGCCCATGCAGGTCTGGATCCCCATCTCTGCACAAGCTCGGGGGCTATTGTTGGTGTCAACCATAAAAGGGTCCCCAATACTGTGGGGAAATCATCCTATAAACCACGCGAACGAATAACCCAATCAAAATCAAGCGTCAGACGCGCTGAGCGCAAGTACCGTCTCCGCCTCGCTCGAGGGTATCAGCCTTCCCTCGAGGGAACAGAAACTCCGCCTCGTTCGAGGCCTCCCCGATCGAGGCCAGAGGGACCCCCAGATAAAGAAATCTCCGCCTCGCTCGAGGCCACCCCCTCGATAGTGAGGTCCGCGAGCATACCCGCCTACCCCGTGGACAAGGGCATTTAATGCCTCGATAATGCGGCGGGACGCGGAAGTCAAAAGGCAAATCTCTTGCCATCCCTGGTCATATCCGCCAACTCCTATCACTGCGCGACCATCCCTGGCACTGTACAGGTGTGCGCGGCACTGTGCGGACTACCTACTCCAGTACGGGAGGCCCTCGAGCAGGTATGGGGAGCCCTCGAAAGAACGTATGGCCCGTGACCAAGGACAATGCCGAACGACGCGAACCCTCGAAGCAGGAGTACAGGCCGCATACGTCATCAACAGGGGCCGCCACGCCGTCTACTAGAGCCACGGACGCCAGGCCACTTCGCACAGTTGAGGAGATGTGCAATGACGATGGCCATGTCCGATGCCACGCCCCGTCATACGCAACAACTGTAGAATTTACTATACGCCGTCCTTTGTCACTGCCCCTCCTTGGCCTATAAAAGGAGGAGGCAGCCCCCGGAACGAAGACACACTCACACTCGCACACATACGCACTCACACACTTCACCAGCGCCCTTCGCCACATCCACCGATCAGTTCTCAGGGATGTGGAGGCCTCATCTCCTCTCCCTCCTTGCTTGTAGCCCCCCACTATGAGCACCCCGGTGTGAGATAATACAGTGCTCATGCACACCCTGCTGGACGTATGGCTCCGCGCCGGAACCAGGATAAACCGCTGTGTCATTGTGTTTACTCTTGCGCTGACCATCGAGAGACAGGACACAACGCATTTCTGTTAGGAGTTCGGCCCCCCTTGGGTCAGGACACCGACACCTTTACTCTTTTCAACACACTAGAACATAAATGCCTTCCATAGTAACTATATTTTTACTTGTTCGTATATGGTATCATAGATCTTAGGCCTTAGAGTGTTAAAAGCAGAACCTGAATATTGGGTTCCTTGACCCCAATGAGGTCAACATCAGAAGAATCGAAGAGAATGCTTCTTGGGTGGAAACATACCTCAAAGACAGTTACCTACAGCTGTAGTACAGAAACTTCATAATGTTACCTTACAACTTTAGGTATATGTCCTATCAAAATTAATTGTTCTTTTGTTTGTTTTTGTACCCAAATATTACTTGCTACAATCCATAAATGTCCATTGTATGTGCAGATTCCCTCAATATGCTCCGAATGGAATTCAAAGAAATCGAGCAAGTTATGAACAAGGCTTTTGGAAATTGCTGTAAGACCTCTCAAAATTATCTCCCTTGCCAGAGGAAATTCATCTTAAAAACGGAAGTACCTGTATGTTTTTCCACCATTTTCTATTACGTGTGTTCATGTCATGTTTATCCTACAGATCATAACCTGATAGTTCTTAATGTCATATTTTCATTGCAGTGCAACAGGAAGGGTCAATCAACTCACCTGTGTGGCTTCTACGTTTGCCATTTCATGCAAAAATACATTGAATCAAATGTTCCAGATTATATGCTCGAGGTAAATAAATCTGCCCTTTTCATACTTTTCTAAATCTAATATATGCTGATGCACCTACACCTGTTCTCTGCAACCAACAGGATATGAAGCTAGAAGAGAGATCATTGGAAAGGCATGACCTACTATTAATCCAGGAAAACCTTGCGCTTCCTTGTCGAAAAAGTCATGGATCCCACAGGACCGTTTTATGACGTCCGGAGCATCGATGAGACATATTGGAAGGAAATGAAAGCAACTGCTCCTAAAAAACGCAAATAGTTTAAAGCCAGTTTCGTCCCCAGTTTTGTGTTGAATGATCGCTTTATAGTTACACAACACTACCTTGAGGTATGTACACTTTTAAACACGCTCAATGGTTTGATGCTGTTGTTGTAAACCTGCACCCATGCTCATACTACTTTGATATGCAATGCTCAGTGTGCTCGTTGATGCCTGTTCTTGTAAACGTAAAGCTTCCAGTTGTTATTACACTGCTTTATTTACTTGTGTACAATTCTTCTGCTGCCGTGTTTATCATTGGTTCACCAGTACATTATTATAGTTTTTTCTGCGACGTTACCCCATTTTGAGCCGGTTCAAAATTGGGCCGATTAGAATACAATCACGATTAGTACAACCTGTTCTCATACACACATTTTAAGTGCCTGCACGGAACAAACCGATTAGATTACGCACCTTATATGAGCCGGCATAAAAAACCCGGGTACAATATATCAATTATATGTGCCAGCACATCAAGAGCCGGTTAGAATATTTACCGCATACAAGCCTGTCTGTTATCCACCGCTTCAAATAGGTCCATAAAGGAGCCGGTTTATTGCTCACTACTTCTAATAGATCACCCAAACGAGCCGGTCTGTTGTACACCGCTTCGAATAGGACTGATTCTAACCGGTTAAATAATCGCTTAGGATGCCCCCTTATTGGCATCGCTAAAAGAGTAGCGGCGCGGCGCTGACGCGAATGACGTTTTTGCGCCGCTTAGGATAGTGGTTTATGCAATAGTGCCACCAAATAAATTAGCTAGGTGGATCCAAACAGGACCTAATTCATGGATTGAATAAGTACGCAACACTAGATACTCGGTATGGGAGAACAAAGAGGAATATATGCTTGGTCAAATTTCTGACATGTGGCTCTAACTAGCATGCTTTCCCTGTAAATATGTGCTCAAAATGTCGTTAGCCACACTGCTCAACATTGATTCGTCATCAAAACCAAAGAAGGGGCGACATTTGCCAGTATCAACATGTTATTCTGGGAAGACCTAACATGGAACAAATGATATGGTATGAAGAAAGCTTAGGTTGCCCACAGTAAACTAACATGGTTCCACTGAATCAAAAGACGGAAAAACTCTTGCTGGAATCCCTTGAAGTGAACGCCCAGCCTCGGTAAACCTCCACTCCGCAAGACTCATTGGGTTTACTATTTTTTTATTCTTCTTTTAAGGAGTGCCTACTTTTGAAAGAAAATGTTTTACGAGTTTGGTTCAAAAGATGGACGTATCATCTTTCCTAGTAGTAGCTAGAAGATGATAAATAATGTTACACGTGCATATTTTGGACACATACTCGTAAAGAGCGCAGCAGAAACGAGCATCAGTGCTACTGCCCAATCAAAAACTTTAGAATAATGAAAAAAAAGTCACACCTTATATTTTGTATGTAATTATAAGTCTAGTAATTAATTAAGTTTTATAGTTAATTGACAGTACGTCATCATCACTTTTCTACAACCATTTTCTGGAAATAAAACTTTTCTTGCATCTCTCCTTTTGCATTTACTTTCTTCCTTCTCATCCCACTGTGGTTGGAGTCAAAGTTTTGCCTCTTACGTAATTAACCATTCTAAAACTCGTGTAAAAGAACAATTCTAAAATTACCCTGGGATAAGTTTCAATGGCAACAACTCAAAACCTGTCTAAGCCCCTGTAGGTGTCGACCTGTGCAGATCACTAAAAATACCATACATAAAATGGGAGCAAATTAATGTGAAAAGACTATCCAAAAATAGATCAACAGTATGTTCAACACCTTAGCACAGTTATCAAATTTCATGCATCAGATAATCATTAATCATCGGTAACAAAATAATAACAATCAAAGTAGTCGCACTAGCCATATTTCAACTATTTGCAGCTGCGGTTATGCCCAGCAAAGACAATTTAACTTAAGTCATAAGAGTGTGTCAACACTCACTGTATCTTCCATACTTTTTTACTAGCATTCTAAAGGCACTTTGCAAAAGATGCCAACCCATTGATAGTAGAGCCAGCAGAATTAACAACATTCAAAATGCAGAACATTTAGTTTAAAATGGACATCTTACACAATATAATATAGTGTTTTCAAAAGGGCAAAGAACCAAAGTAGACTCACAAATCACAACTGAACCGTTGTAAGTAAAGAATAGTCTTAACTTCTTATCTCTGTTAACTAGTTTCCACGCTGGTTGGCAGATTGGACCTTTATCTACTTTTGAGTTTGGATCCTGCTATTAAAGTTTAACTCCTATCACATCGAATGTTTTGACATATGCATAAAGTATTAAATGTAAACTAAAAAATAAATAATTACACATGTTGTGACTATTTTGCAAGACAAATTTTTTAAGCCTAATTAGTCTATGATTTGACAATGTGGTGCTACAATGAAAATATGTTAATGAGGATTATTTATGCTTAATTAATTTGTCTCATGGAGTACTCACAGAATCTTTAATTTCTTTTTTTATTAGCAACCAAAAACTCCGTCGGACATCCCTCCAACATTCTGTGACACCTGCTAAAGTTTAGCACATAGATCCAAACATCCCAATGAGGCTAACTTATTTAGTGCTGCCTGCAATAACTTCTTGCTATAGTATTCCTGCAGGCTGCAAAAAGACCCTTCAGTTGCTTGTGAAACTGGGTGAAAGCCAAGGCTAACAAAGGCATGTATAATAAGCTCCTAAAAATGAGTGCACAAAGCACTGGAACGAGTCTTCTTTTCAGGACCAAAAGCAAAAGCTAGTTGGCCTGATGCCTGCAAGTTAACATATACTTTAGGTATACTAATTGTAATAAGACAACAATGAGTGTTATGTGTACCTTTAAGTGATCACAGAATTTTAATATGACATGCTGCCATAGTGTAAAGTGGACGTGTTGCTTTGCTGCTTTAGCAGTCTAATTACGCATATAGAATAGTGGTTCATTTACAGCTTATGTATCAAAAAAGTACATGTTGTGTATAATAAAATATTATGCTTAGAAGTGACAAATTCCGGTTACCATGTCTATGTATGAATGCAATCAATAGCATTTGATATGGTCACTTTATCAGAAGTTCTTGTACTCACTTCTCACGACCCAAATAATATTATAACCTATATGTTCTTTTGGAACTCTTGCATTTCCACGTTTCTATGCTGTAATGAATTGCGTTGTTTAGTAACAGAATGCTATGACACTTGGGATCTGAGCTGGACAGTAGAAAACATGCAAAGCACGTTTTTCATTAAGAAAATAGTATTTGAATACAACAGCAGCGAATGATAAAAGAGTAAAGCACAACAGAAAAGGCGTACAAAGCAACGACCTAATACCTAGAATGACCTTAATGCCTGAGAAGCCGATCCTTCCCCAAAGCCTTGCCTCCTCTAGAATTAGAGGGCAGAGCCACTGGCTGGAGAGCAGTGCAGTCATGGACCCTGCGTTCTGCTCCCGCCAAAGCGACCAAGCGGCCAACCAAGCCAAGGAGTTAAAACTTTCCTACGAACCTTGGCAACATGCTTCTTTGCTTGTGTCCACCACTCAGCAAAAGGTATTTATATCCGAGGGACAAGGTCCTACAGCTGGATGAACCGTAGTATACAAAACCAGGTTTCCCGACTATGCACACATCCCGTAGGTAAGTGATCTAGAGTTTCCTTTGACCATGACGGCAAAGCTGGTTTGAAGTCCAACAGCGACCATGGAGGACTAGCCAGCCGAAAAATGTGTACCTGGGCGCCAATACCTTCCCGAGCTGTCCCAATAGCTCGGTGCAACCCAAGTACACAACGTGGTATGCCTATGCTGACAAAAATTCTCCGTGGCTGGACCAAAGCCACATGAATCTGTCCAGATCCGAAGAAAGCGTCAAATGGTCCACAAGACCCCAGAGTCATGTAATGTAGCGCCACTTGTACCATAACACTGTTCGTCTATTTCTGAACTGAGCATGCCCTCAGCACCGACCGATACAAGGTGGCTGCATCTTGTCACATAGTGAGACGAAAGATTTGCGGAAGAGCTCAAAGTAATAAATGACTAAATGTGTGACAGATGCCTTCATGCTAGCTTTTCCTGGCACTGTTGCACTCTTTTAGGCAAGGACGGCACAGCAACGTTTCCCTGACCCCAAAAACCTCCTATTGTTTCATAAATCCTCTTTTTTGTTTTGAGCTGATGTCGATGCAAACCTGCTATGTGCACCATTTGAAAAGTACAGCAAACCATTGGGCCCCAACAGGTCAGCTCTTTCATTTTCAAGTGCCAAATAGGAATAAACTTTCAAAGAGTTGATGCGAGCATCACCAAGAAAGTGAGCCATTGTCCGTTTCCCATCAGATTGCTACAAACAAAATTGGAAGACTCGACCAAAAAAAAAGGTTCTTTTTTCCATTTATAGACATGAGAAGGCTGAACCAAGCATATAACCGCATCCAGATTGTGTGTCAATCGTTCAGTTACAATTAACAGCATGTTCTTCATAAAAGGGATCATCAGTAGACCTCACAAAACTAACTCTTGGGGAGTAATCCAATGGCATGAGCTCTGTGCCGTTTGGCCCTCTCTCTATCTCTTCTTTGAGCTTTGCAAAGTGCAGGGATGACCAGTAATCCTTTGTCAAATTCTACAGAAGGGCAGTGTTCAGGTGACTCGGAGAAAAGAATGCATTAAAACTTATGATAAAAATGAGTAGAGGGTTACCATTTTGATCAGCTGCAATATCTCGCCCACTGCACTGTCAAACAGATTTGGATGTGTCAAATCAGGTCTGCCTAGTATATCTTGGCGAGTTCTATGAGAAATATTTATCTCCATTTCTGCACCTGAATGACGCATGCCACTATGTCAAGGCTGGTTGAGAAGTGGAATGCATATAGCAAACATCTAGACAAGAGCTCCAAGATTAATCAGAGACAGAAACGATCATATTCATTGACAATGAAAAGGCTCAAAAAGATAACCTGATCATTAATACAGAGCAGCATACCTGCGTCAATATATTTTTCAATGATGTGTGTTGCCATGTATATTCTTCTGATGGAATCATCCACAGGTATCTTCTTCAGGTCATACACCTCTTCATAGAAGTGAACACTCTCTCCAGCCAGGCAACTACAGTTTAAAGTAAAATTTTTGTCATAAACTGGCCACTGGTGATTGAGAGCAAAGCTCAGAAGATAGCAGCTGACAGCAAAAGAAAAAAAAAACAGATAGTGCAGACAACAGGGCGCATAAGTAAATATGATACAACCTGTCCGCAAACGACATGAAAGACATCCGAAATCTTTTGTTCACAAGCAGCTTGTCCAATGGTTGGCTTGAATCAAAATGAGTCTCATTAATCTTCTTTCCTGAGCCCCTATCAGTTATACCTAATGCTTCACCCATAGTCATAAAGGCAGTCGACTCTTGCTTTCGTAGCCTTATTTGTGAATGCAAAGGTTGAGAAATAGAAATTGAGAAGAAAAGCAGCACCAAAATACTAGCCTATGCTTTGAAGAAAACATGAAATTAGTCAGGACATGTAATGTTCATAGGGTAGTAGCTAAAATATTAAAGACAAAGGAACAGAAAGCACGTTTTTATGGGCAGTTTGTAAAATGTTGCACTTGCAAGAGAAAATATAATATATGGAGCTTCAATATGTGGCGCTTGGAACATGACACTACAAAATTTCTTGTTTATACAAATTTCAACTGCTAAAAGTGTCTGCCAATACCATTGATAAATGCTATGAGTTCATGGAATACAGTGGTGAACAAAATTGTATTATTTTATATCTTTCTATGTTTTTTTGGCCTTTTGAGTTCTTAATCAATAGCTACAGAAAAATCTGCCTACGCCCCAGCCAAGGACCATTTGTTTCAACTGCAGCGTCGAGTTATGCAAAACAGTACACTAGAAGAAGTTGAACACCTAAGACCCTTGAATTATTCGGATTCTCCTGCCAAAATATCTTGATCCTAACTAAATTCTCAACTGAGAAGAGCAGATTAGACAATGCATCTCTGATCAACTGATCATGACCGCAAAAGAAGTTGATAACATGTGCGCTTAACTTGCTGCTGAATTGTGCCTTCTGAGCACTCAGCAAGAGTTGTATTGTGGATTAGAACTCAGTGCCAACTCAATGGCCTGCCAATGTGTCTAAATGGTCTGCGCCAAATGATTTTACATACACAGTAACTTTCTTAGAAAATTTGCAAGAACAATTCTGGCGCAACATTTGAGCCCAGGGATTAGGCAATCCAAGTCAATCACTTAGTAACAAGGCAATAAGCTGATGTGGAATTGAAGGGAGATGTTCAAAGTTGTACTAACTACCGTGGGATTAAGCTGATGAGTCATACGATGAAGCTCTGGGAGAGGGTTATAGAGCATCGCCTACGAAAACTAACAAGCATGACCCAAAATCAGTTTGGGTTTATGCCTGGTAGGTCGACCATGGAGGCATGGAGGCAATTTTCCTGATACGACAGTTGATGGAGAGATACAGGGAGCAGAAGAAGGACTTGCACATGGTTTTCATTGACCTCGAGAAGACGTGTATGACAAAGTACCAAGACATGTCATGTGGTGGGCCTTGTGGTGGACCTTGGTGTATGCTCTTTGCAGATGATATGGTGTTAGTTGATGAGAGTAGGGCGAGGGTTAATAGAAAGTTAGAGCTATGGAGGCACACGTTAGAGTCAAAAGGTTTCAGACTTAGTAGAACGAAGACCGAGTACATGATGTGCAATTTTAGCGCGGTTGGACATGAGGATGGAGACGTCAGCCTTGATGGGCAAGTGGTAGCCAAGAAGGATACTTTTCGATGTTTAGGATCGATACTGCAAAAAGATGGAGATATTGATGAAGATGTTAGGCATAGAATTTCAGCTGGTTGGCTGAAATGGCGTCAAGCTTCTGGCGTCCTCTGTGATAAGAGAGTGCCAGAAAAGCTAAAAGGCAAGTTCTATAGGACGGCGATTCGCTCGGCGATGCTATACGGTGCCGAATGTTGGCCTACAAAAAGGCGACATGTTCAACAATTGAGTGTAGCAAGGATGCTATGTTGCGTTTGTTACGTTGATCTTGTGGGCACACAAGAAGGGATAGAGTTCGGAACGAAGATATTCGGGATAGGGTCGACGTAGCACCAATCGAGGAGAAACTGATGCAACATCGGTTGAGATGGTTTGGACATGTGCAACGGAGGCCTCCTGAGGCGCCAGTGAGTAGTGGGGTTTTAGAAAGGGTAGATAATGTAAAGAAAGGTAGAGGTCGACCTAAACTGACTTAGGACGAGTCGGTCAAGAGAGATCTTAGAGAGTAAAATATCTCCAAGGAATTAGTTACAGATAGAAGCGCTTGGAGACTAGCAATCAACGTTCCTGAACCGTGATCTTTGTTTCTTCTTTTGTTTACCCCTAACCTTACCTCTGGTCTTGTGCCGTTCTATGTTTTTCTTATCCTTGTTTATTTTAGGTTTCATCTCTAGCCTACCCCAACTTGCTTGGGACAAAAGGCTAGAGAATTTTTTTTATTTTAACCCTTTTAAAACTAAAATTTTAATAATAACCCCTCCCGATCTATATTTTTAAAAACTAGCCCTTTTAGTCGCTCCGAGCACTTTGGCGTGATAAATACATCAGTCACGCCACATGCAGTGGCGCGACTAAATGACACGCTGGCACTCATGTGGCGCGACTAAATGACACGCTGGCACGGACGACCACGTGGAGCAGACTGAGTCACGCCACATGCAATGGCGCGACTGGAGCCACGCCATGCAGCATGGCGTGACCGAGCCACGGTTGTAATTAGCATGGGGCGCTCCTGGGCTGCTAGCGTCTGGTTTGCTACTGTCACTTGTCAGCTCCCGGACTCTGCAGTGTTTGAGAATTTATAAGAGAGCGGGGGTGGTTAGTACTAGACATGGTACAGGTATGGAGTTGAGTGTTGGTGTGAACAAGGAAAAGCTAGCTGCAGGGGCGAGCTCTTGGGGTGTGCAACTGTGCATTGGAGGACAAGGTGGATGCGCTGTAGCCTTGCACATTTAAAAATTGATAGGACATCTTCACTACTGCTCACATTTAAAAAGCCATGTATGAAGTTTGGATTGCATGTTTTTTGAACAAAAAATAGCTAATTTCTTTAGTGGGCACGGGCTAATAGAACAAGCATGGACCCTTAATTGCATGCCGGATTCTTATTTGTTGAATAAAAATACTATTTGGTTATAAACATAAACGTGAGATTATTTGTAAGACACTACTTCTCAGTTGTAACATAAGGAGGGGCAATAGTACTGATGAGTGGAATGTGTTAGAGTATATTTGGTAGTATAGATAGGAATATCATAGACTGCCATATGTATCCCGAGGGGTTGCCTTATCCCCCAAGTCTTGTACTTTCATATATACCGGCCGAGACCTCAATGCAATACATCCACAATCATTATACGCATCCCTCTCTACTCTCCTACATGGTATCACGAGATTAGGGTTTTACATCCTAGGCTAAATCTTCCGCTGCCGCCGGCGTCGCCGGCACCCTGCCTTCTTCCTCTGCGTTGCTGGTCGTCCCCAACGGTGCGCCTCCAGCCCGCCCCCTCGACGACCTAGTGCGCCCCCGGGGAGATCGCCCATGACCTCCGCCGGGGGCAGCGCGCCCCTGCACGGCGGATCGATCTGAGTCCGCCGCCATTTTTGCGTTAGCCGCAGCAGATCGTCACGTACCTCGCCATCCGCCATGAAAGCCGTCCAGCACGACCTGCCCGTGCTGCCGTGGTGGCAGCTACGACCTCCCTGCGCTCTTCCCCGCGTTGCCATGGTGGCAGCAGGGAACTTCGCATGGAGATTCCGGCCGGCGGCGGCGGCTCCCCTGGCGGCGCCTTCACCCTCGTGGTCTTCCCTCGGCTGTGGCGTCCTCTCCAACGGGCGGCGGGCCCTTCGTCGCCCAGGTGGAATCCGGCGGGATCCGCCGTCGTCGCTCCAGGCGGGAGCCCCTGCCCCGGCGGGAAGCCGCCTCGGCATGGCTCCGCCCCGCCTCTCGTGCGCCCCTGGCGGAATCGATCCGCCCCGTCGCACCCGCGGCCGGGAACCTCTACTCCCGTCGCCACTCCTCGATCCCGATTCCGCCCTGCCCTTCCACTACACCGCCGTCCACGAGGATGCCTCTGCCCCTCTGTTTTCTCTTCTTCTCTGTCTCTCTCGTGCGGTTCTTAACCGTGGTGGACAGAGGAAAAATATAGAGGATGAGGTCCCCTTTTGCTACGCGCACCGCTGAGGTTTACACGAAGATCTGCTACTGCATGTTTTTCTTTAGCCCGATCACTGATTCGGGATTGCGTCGCCCACCGCCCGTCGATCCTGCTCCACGACTTCGACATCGGCATCGACTTCACCGGCCTCTTCTTCCTCTACGACCATGCGGCATGGCGAGATGGCCGGCACCCGAGGGCGCTTGTTTGCGCCGCCGCCTACATCGCCGCTTCTTCCGCATGTCGTCCTTCGCCGGCTTGTCTTCGCCACCACCAATCAGGACGCCTTCACCGACTTCGTCCACCGTCGTCTCGCCTCGCTCATGCTCGGTTTGATCAGCCGGCGTGCGTGATCCACCCGGCTCCCGTGACATCCGTCCTCGTCGTGCACGCTCCTTCACCGAGTGCGGAGAGCTGCCGTTGCTTCGCCTCTTCGGGCACCAGTGGAACCACCCGTGGTCCTCTCCGTCGTTGCTTCCTCACCGCCGCCGACCTTGTCTACGACCTCATCGTCGCCTACGCGCATGGTTTTCATCAAGCCATTCGAGTTTTTCGTCGTCTCCTTCGAGCACCGCTGCCGCGTCGCCTAGATCGTCCGGCCTTGCGCTGGAAAATCTGGGCTCTCCTCCTCGCTTCGTCTAGCACAATCACGTCGCCAGTGTCGCCATCACCTCTACTCCAAGCAACAACGGGCGTCAGCATCTTCTGCCCCGCCGTTCAGCGCCTACGATCGCTTTGGAGGCGTTCTCTGCTGGTCCCCCCGGCGACGGCGTCTGGTTGTGCATCCTCCCTTGCACGTCCGGTATTGGCAACACCGGTGCGTGCCCATCGTCCCGCGTTCCCGGGCCTGGCAAACCCAGGAATGCTTTGCTTGATGGCCTGACTGCATCGACTTCGGCATCGCTCCCTCTACGACTCCCTCGACGCGTCGCCATCTTCGTCTTCGGCGTCCTCTCCGTCACGCCACCATCATGGCGCCTCCTCGTGCGCCCGCGGCTTCTCGTGCGGCTACCTCGTCTTCGGCAACCTCGACAGCTCTACGTCAACCACGGCTATCCTACGCACGACATCTTCGACCATGGCTTCTCGCCCTTCGGCTTGGCTACATCGACATCGGCACAAAGGGCTACCATCCGCATGAGATACTCGTCGGTTTTCTTTCCAGTCGCAGCATCCGCACCGCGCCGACGTTACGACTGCAGGGGCTATAAGTCCGTCGGCTCCTGCCTTCGGCTTCTTCTCCAGTGTCACCGTCTGCGGTGCTCCCGCTGTGACTGCGGGGGAGTGTTAGAGTATATTTGGTAGTATAGATAGGAATATCATAGACTACCATACGTATCCCAGAGGGTTGCCTTATCCCCCAAGTCTTGTACTCTCATATATACCGGGCGAGGCCTCAATGCAATACATCCACAATCATTATACGCATCCCTCTCTACTCTCCTACAAAATGATATGTGCTGGGAGAATCTCATGAGAAGTTGATTATTGAGTCTAAGAGGTAAAAATCATTGGAATGACCTCCTTTACGTAGGGGTCGACATGTAAGAAGAGTACCTTTTAATTAGTTCAAATGACAAGACGTTGTGTTTTTTACGATCAGCAAATAAAGAATTACTTAAGGTGTAGATGTATAAAGAAAAAATTATATAGCAAAAAAAATTCTACAACAAGTTTATATAAAAATATATGTAAATTTAGGTCACAAATTCTAATAATGTTCTTAGTATGATACGTGGGTGACATATCTTTATATATTTAACATCTTTATATATACAATGTTGGTCTTATTTTGTTGATAAAAGTATAAGAAAGGCGATAGTATAATCGGATTATAAATCAGAGCCACGATTTATTAAACAATCTCATATTTACTTTCATATGAAAAGTTGCGGAGAGATGACTTGCACATGGTCCATCAACATTAGTACCAGTACACAGTTCAGCTATAGTGCTCCTGATTGACCGGCTAGCTTTTTTAATTACTAGGCTAGCTTCTACCTCCTCTTTAAATGCACTAGTGATGGAGTCTGCTGCACCCTGTAAAGCTGTCGTCCTTTCTCTCACTCCAGTTGAGGCTTGGACAGCGTGTGGCTGCAGGTCCGGTCGCGCCATGTATTCTGGCGTGACTCAGTCACACCGTCCAGCGTGGCATTGAGTCACGCCAAACCAGCTGGCGTCTCAGAAACACGGATACTTCACACAGGCAGCGTATTACGTTTCGGAGACTGAGGACCCGATGTGTCCGAGGACCGGTGGATGGTCGCTTCCCGGTGTGATGAGTGATTGACAACGTGGTGTGGATTGACGTTTCCCTTGGCTCAAGTATTGCAGGTGTAGAATGCGGCTTGATTGCATTGGTGCAGGTGAAGAACAGGCGCGAAAGGTCTTAGCCATGGCGGCCTCCGAGGAGCGGAGAGACAAGTAGGCTTGGTTCGAGGGACCCGGTGGCCGGATGGATCAAGTGCGGTTCACATGCTGGCAAGAACGAGCAAGGGGACGTGGTTCCGGTGCGAGGTAGCGGCTCACAACCGAAGCTCGTACGCGGACGAGAAGCCGGTGCAAGGTGGCGGCTAACGACCGAAGCTTGCGCGCGGGGTTTGGTGATTTGGCCACAAAATCATCGGTGGACGGTTTCCCTTGGTTTGGGCCTCAAAACCAAGGACCGAGGACTCGACGTAGCGACGGCCCGGCCTGCCAGCCAGGGGCGGTCCAACCGCCCCCAGGGGCGGTGTGACCGGTCCCACCTGGGCAGGTCGCCCGTGAGCGTCGAGGAGCTTCGATCCGGAGGACACGCGGCGTGATCGCAAGGCTTGCGTCGGAGGGAAGCTAGCTTGCGGTGGAAGGTGTCCCAGCCGGAAAAATCTTCGCGGAAAATGTCATATTCGCCCCTGAGGGGTATGTATCGCTTAGGGGTAGTTTAGTCTTTCGAGCACCACCATTTGGACTATATAATAGACCCTCTAGGGGTGGTGCCTGTTATCTCTTCTAGTTTTCTCTTTGGTTTTCCTTTGAACTAGTTTTCCCTTCATCCCCTTCACCTAGAACTACTTCTAATCTTTCTTAGTTTTGTATAGGTGAATTCATGGTTATGTGATGGAGTTTGTGCTGCTCATCTTTGTGCCATGATTTGATTTCCCGAGCTCTTTTTCTTTTTCCCATTTTCGGAGGTATTTTCGGAGCCATTTTTGGGGGATTTTCGTTCTTCACTTTCTAGCCCGTTTTCTCTCGGATTTCTTTGGGGGAATCACGTATGAGTGCCTTGTGCCTCTTTTGCTGGTGATCCCTTGCCCCCAAACGCCGGGAATCGGTTTAGATTTGAAGTTTTCGGGATGAACTCGTGGAGGGTGTGTTCTTCGCTAGATTTGAAATTCCCGGAGTTCTAGGGAGTTAGATGCCGAGATTTTTGGGGCATAGCCTCTCCATGAGGTGTATATCATCTACCCAAAGTTTCGTCTCAAAACTCCAAGCAGTTTGGGAGATCCGTTCTCGAGTTGACCTTTTTCCCGTGCTGTCTGGCAAGACCGGTGCGACCGCCCTCGGATACCGGTGTGACCGCCCCTGGCAGGCAAGGGCGGTGCAACCGCCCCTGGAGAAACAAAGCGAGGTTGGTTGCTCAGGGGTTTTCGCAGCAGGAGGGGATAGATTATGAGGAGACATTTGCTCCTGTTGCCCGTTTGGAGGCAATTCGGATCCTTCTAGCATTTGCAGTTGCTAAAGGGTTCAAATTGTACCAAATGGATGTGAAGAGTGCCTTCTTGAATGGGGTGATCGAGAAAGAAGTGTATGTGAGGCAGCCCCCGGGTTTTGAGAGTGAGAGATACCCACACCGAGTGTACAAACTCCACCGAGCTTTATATGGCCTAAAGCAAGCACCCAGAGCGTGGTATGGCAGGTTGAGAGGGTTCTTGCTTAGCAAGGGGTTTGTGATGGGGAAGGTTGATAATCGTTCAGATTTACGTGGATGATATCATTTTTGGTGGCTCTTCTCATGATCTTGTTGCCAAGTTTGCAGACGATATGAGCAGGGAATTTGAGATGTCGATGATGGGAGAGTTGCAGTTCTTTCTCGGGCTGCAGATCAAGCAAACCAAGGATGGGACATTCGTGCACCAAAGCAAGTACACCAAGGACATCCTCAAGAAATTCGACATGAGCGACTCCAAGCCGATGACTACGCCGATGAGTACGACTACAGCTTTGGATGCGGATGTGGACGGAGAACCAGTGGACCAGAAGGAGTACCGGAGCATGATCGGCTCCCTCCTCTACTTGACGGCGACGAGGCCGGACATACAGTTCAGCGTGTGTCTGTGCGCTCGTTTTCAGGCTTCACCGAGGACTTCACATCGTCAGGCCGTCAAGAGGATTTTCAGGTATCTCAAGTTTACTCCGGAGCTGGGTCTTTGGTATTCTGCCGATTCCACCCTTGCACTTCATGGTTTTTCTGATGCGGATTTTGCTGGATGTCGTGTTGATCGTAAGTCTACTTCTGGTCAGTGTCAGTTTCTTGGTTCGTCTCTTGTGTCATGGTCTTCTCGCAAGCAGTCTAGTGTAGCCCAATCCACCACAGAGGCCGAGTATGTTGCTGCTGCTAGCTGCTGTTCTCAGTTGCTTTGGATCACATACACCTTGAGAGATTTTGGCTTAGACATGTCCCATATTCCACTTCTTTGTGATAGCACCAGTGCCATAAGCGTAGCCAAAAATCCCGTGCTTCATTCCAAAACCAAACACATAGAAGTGAGGTACCACTTTCTGAGAGATCATGTAGAGAAAGGTGATATTGAGCTTGCCCATGTTTCTACCCAAAACCAGCTTGCAGATATTTTCACTAAGCCACTTGACCAAGTTACCTTCACCCGCTTGCGAGGAGAACTTGGTGTGTGTGCGGTTTTCTGAGCTGGGTTTTGGAGGCTTCTCTTGTAGCATATGTATACTATTGTATCATCTTTGTATCTTGATGTACATTTTTCTTGCTTTTGTATCTTGATTTCATCTTTTGTATCATATCTTAGGATGAGCTTCTCCTATATGCAGTGATTGGTACAACTTGCTACATTTTAGAGTTTAGGCAGGCTGGCTAGGGATTGATTGTATGGATGGCTATGCTCTTGATGGTTTTGATATATATTCTTTTGAGATAGTCTCTTTTTGAATTAAAATGATAAACTGAACTTAAATCTTTCACCCATGAGTAAATGCCTTTGCATGTCTTATTTGAGCCGAAATGGCTATATTTTGCTTAAGGTCATGCTAGGATGATATTCTTTTCATTTGGGTCAAAGATCGTTGTCATTGTAAATGTTTAGCCCATGTTTATCTCATGGAGGAGCATAAGCTTCTTTTTGTCGCAAAGACATTTCATGTACCATGCTTAATTTGAAAAACTTGAAAAATGAGATGTCTATGCATGAAAGAAGAAAGATGAGAAAAAGATTTATTTGAATATATTTATGCTCATGTCTCTATGCTTTCACCATTGCACACACTTGCACACATGGGTGCTAAGCGGTTGCATGTTGTTTGCCGGAGAAGTCTCCCATGAGAAGTGAACACATGGCTCCGTGCTTTGACATGACATGAGATAGATTTTGGGCGTTTATAATGATCTTTTGTCAAGAATGCTTGTTCTATCATGATCTTGGTGAGATGAAGTTTATTTTTGCTCAAATGGTCCATGTTTAGGACTTTGCTCATGAGGTGAACCTTTCGAAAAAATTGCACAAATTGATCATGGCTTTGTCAAATGGCTATGTATCTTCACCTTCTTGACGGCAATGCCCTTATGATGCTGTGGCCTGTCTAGTTTGCCTGTTCTCTAACTTGTAGAATTTTGTATCGCTCATTGCCTATTTGAGAAGCTTAGAGTTGAATTTTTTGCATTTTTGCCTTGATTTGTGCATTGTCAACAAGGGGGAGAGTTTGAGCATTGGAATACATTGCTGGGTACTTATGGAAGGTTTTCGAGTTGAAACGACATCATTCCGAGCATTTTTCTGAGATTTTCATTTTTGTGCTTTGACTGGGCAGGGCGGTGTGACCGCCCCTGCAGGGCGGTGTGACCGGCCCTGGAGCAAGGGCGGTGCAACCGGCCCTCCAGGGAGGTCCAACCGGCCCTGTGCAGTGGCACGAGGTTTTGTGGGATTTGATCCTTTTTCGATGCATTTTCGCACGCACAAGTTCACTTGTTCAGGGGGAGTTGCATCTTTGCAGGGGGAGTGCTTTGAGAGTCCTGAAAAGTGAGTTGGAGGATTTGAAGTTTGTGATTTGTGCTTTGTGTTTTGCTCTTTTGCCGATGGTGTTGAGCCCTTTCGCTTCTTCTTGAAGGGTCGGCGTTTCTGGAGCTTTCTCTTGCAGAGTGACTTTGTTCTCGGCTTGTTCTGGCTTTTAGTCACTTGCTTGAGTCTTGTTTTCGATTTCTTTTATATTTTCTTCATATCAATTGGTTACTATGTGTGTGTTGTCAATGCACTCATAAAGGGGGAGATTGAGGACCCGATGTGTCCGAGGACCGGTGGATGGTCGCTTCCCGGTGTGATGAGTGATTGACAACGTGGTGTGGATTGACGTTTCCCTTGGCTCAAGTATTGTAGGTGTAGAATGCGGCTTGATTGCATTGGTGCAGGTGAAGAACAGGCGCGAAAGGTCTTAGCCATGGCGGCCTCCGAGGAGCGGAGAGACAAGTAGGCTTGGTTCGAGGGACCCGGTGGCCGGATGGATCAAGTGCGGTTCACATGCTGGCAAGAACGAGCAAGGGGACGTGGTTCCGGTGCGAGGTAGCGGCTCACAACCGAAGCTCGTACGCGGACGAGAAGCCGGTGCAAGGTGGCGGCTAACGACCGAGCTTGCGCGCGGGGTTTGGTGATTTGGCCACAAAATCATCGGTGGACGGTTTCCCTTGGTTTGGGCCTCAAAACCAAGGACCGAGGACTCGACGTAGCGACGGCCCGGCCTGCCAGCCAGGGGCGGTCCAACCGCCCCCCAGGGGCGGTGTGACCGGTCCCACCTGGGCAGGTCGCCCGTGAGCGTCGAGGAGCTTCGATCCGGAGGACACGCGGCGTGATCGCAAGGCTTGCGTCGGAGGGAAGCTAGCTTGCGGTGGAAGGTGTCCCAGCCGGAAAAATCTTCGCGGAAAATGTCATATTCGCCCCTGAGGGGTATGTATCGCTTAGGGGTAGTTTAGTCTTTCGAGCACCACCATTTGGACTATATAATAGACCCTCTAGGGGTGGTGGCTGTTATCTCTTCTAGTTTTCTCTTTGGTTTTCCTTTGAACTAGTTTTCCCTTCATCCCCTTCACCTAGAACTACTTCTAATCTTTCTTAGTTTTGTATAGGTGAATTCATGGTTATGTGATGGAGTTTGTGCTGCTCATCTTTGTGCCATGATTTGATTTCCCGAGCTCTTTTTCTTTTTCCCATTTTCGGAGGTATTTTCGGAGCCATTTTTGGGGGATTTTCGTTCTTCACTTTCTAGCCCGTTTTCTCTCGGATTTCTTTGGGGGAATCACGTATGAGTGCCTTGTGCCTCTTTTGCTGGTGATCCCTTGCCCCCAAACGCCGGGAATCGGTTTAGATTTGAAGTTTTCGGGATGAACTCGTGGAGGGTGTGTTCTTCGCTAGATTTGAAATTCCCGGAGTTCTAGGGAGTTAGAGGCCGAGATTTTTGGGGCATAGCCTCTCCTTGAGGTGTATATCATCTACCCAAAGTTTCGTCTCAAAACTCCAAGCAGTTTGGGAGATCCGTTCTCGAGTTGACCTTTTTCCCGTGCTGTCTGGCAAGACCGGTGCGACCGCCCTCGGATACCGGTGTGACCGCCCCTGGCAGGCAAGGGCGGTGCAACCGCCCCTGGAGAGAGGTGCAACCGCCCCTGGCTGAGAGTTGGTGATTCGTGTGGTTTTCGATCGATTCGTGTTGGATTTGTTCGATTCGTGTTCCGCTGCGATGATCTTGTTCCTAGGGTCAGTAGCCTCACAGTAGCTACGTGATCTTGGCAAGATCGGTTGGTAGGCTTTGGAGTTGAGTTGGGAGTAGCCGGATTCGTGAGAGAAATTTTTATCGGCTCCCATTCACTCCCCCCTCTCTGGTCGCCTAATCGGTCCTTCAGAGACGTTTCCGATACGGATACGCCGTGGATACGGCCAGGATACGTATCCACGCCGTTTCCGCGTATCCAGAATTAAATGGGCCAAAAACTCAGCTTTGGAAACGTTTCGGCCCAACTTCGAAACGGCCCAGCCCACCTAAGACAACTCTGCTGCCCTACTTATGCATCCATCCATCGATTCCATCAGTCCCGACTGTCGGTGTTCTACCGTCGATCCTACCGAGGGGTATCCCGAGGTAGTAGAGTTTCAGGTGGGTTTTGCCGAGATCAGGAACGCAAAGGCTAAGAGACTCAGGATTTTAGACAGGTTCGGGCCGCTTGGATGGCGTAATACCCTACGTCCTGTATGGTGGTTGGTGTTGATGAGATCGTTCCTTTGGAGGGGGTCCCTGCCCAGCCTTATGTACACGGCGGGCAGGGTTACAAGGTCGGTTTTGAGTAGAATCCTAACCGATTACAACTCGTAGAGTGCTTTACAAGCCAATCCGAGTAGTTTACAAGTCATACGACTAGTTTCCATAACGAGAAGAGTCCTTGCAGTACTCTACTCGTATTCTTCACGTCTGGTACGACTCTTTCTGTAGATAATCCATGCGTCCTTGTGGGCCCATGGTCGTACCTCCAACAAGCCCCCAAGCGCTTCATCGTTGAGTATCGTCAACCGAGTGTTTGCCAAGCCAATCGAGTGATTTTTCGAGTTCTTCGAGTGCTTGATCAGTCTTGGACAGGTCTTGGTTGTCACGAGACCATGAGGTGCTTAAGCCCCGTTTATTCTGATCAAATCAGTAGTCTTCAAAATATTATATGGTGTGCGATAAAAATCGCACTCCATATGGAGTAGCCCCCGAGCCTTAAGTTGAATCGAAGAATCAGGTTGAGGGTCCACAGAATCTTGAATCTTCATCTTGTTCTTAAAATGTGCAATTTTGGAAAAATTGCACTTGATATCAAGTAGCCCCCGAGCCTTGGGTTGAATCAAAGAATCAAGCCGAGGGTCTTGATTTAAATCTTCACTCTTCAGAAAAAATAAAATCAGCAGTCGTTGTATATAGCCTATCAGCCCCCGAGCCTTGAAACGATTCAGAATGATCAATTCAAGGATCCAGCGAGCTTAGTGTTCATCGAATCATCTTGGAGATCATCATCCGAGTGGTAATTTACGCCCAGAAATAATGGTCACATCGAATCTTGTCAATCGAGTGGTTTTCTTGCACCCAGCCCCCGAGCATAGGAGCCAGCGAAGATGCATCGAGTAGTATGTAGTCAAAATAGCCACCATCAATAGAGTAGCAAAACAGAGGAGGTCGTGGTTGACTTGTCACGCCGCGATCTCCCCAGAAACAGGAGTCAGGTGCCAATGTAGTCGTGGCCCCATCATTGGTACTTGGCGACTCAAATATGCTGGAGAAAGACAACTAGGTAAGCTAGATGGCCAACCGAGTTGTAATTTTAGCGTCAGCCCCCGAGCATGGAAGCTAGCGAAGATGTGATAGCACGCTGTGCGGCCTAGAGAGTTGTCATCCAAACAAAGTAGTCGGCGCTTGGCCAATCTTGTTAGAACAAAATTTTAATAAAATAATTGAAACAAGTAACTTAGCTTGTTTGTTGTCATCTGTCGATGAAGCGGACTAGTCAGAGTTGATTCCGACTAGTTTGAGTTCATCACGAGCACATTGGCGACACGGCAGTACCGCGGCACAAGCTGAAGTCGAGCTGGCAATGCGTTGATATAACGGCCGCCGGGTCTTGCTTGCTTGTAACATAGGTGCACATAGATATGCATATTTGATCTCCGTTTGAGTTTCCTTTGGCTTGATAACTTGCAACGGGTTGAGGTGGCCACCACATTAGTGAATTCCATTAATCATGATGCGCCCGAATAGTCACCCAAACCACTCTTGCAGCGTATCCAGGAAGCCCCCGCAAGTACACTGCCTATTTAAAGAAGACCTGCTGCTATGTGGCAGATCACGTGCTGGCGGTCGTCCAGTCCGTCTATCCAGAGGCGGAGATAGATGATGTCCCGACTGGTAGAGCAGAGGACTGTGAAAGGACCCAATTTGATGAACACCTGAAGCACTTTGAGCCCATAGCAGCAGAAGTTGTAGAGAACTTGAAGCTCTTCTAACTTTGTAATCCTGTAAGAAACAAGATGTATTGCAACATATGTATGATATGTATATATGTATATATATGCGCAGTATGAATTGCAACTACTTTGTGTTGTGTTGACACGATTGTGCCATGAAATTGTTACTCATTTTGCGAGTTATACTTCAAAGCACTTGATAACTGGTACTTGAATATTTTAAAAATCACTACTCATACTGTGGAGTAGACTCTAGAGTACTTTCAAATAAGTACTCAGAGATTTGAAATTACTACTCGTCTTTCGAAGTAGACTCTAAAATACTTTCAAATAAGTACTCAGAGATTTGAAATTACCACTTATGGGTAGTTGCTTTATAAGGCTAGCTGGCCTCTACAGGTGTTCAGCCTGGTCTTAGTTAAAACTAAGACTCAGGGATCCTGGAAAGTAGTCATGTGAGCTACTCTTCGGATTTTGACCGATGTATACTTTATTGAATCAACAAGTATCAAAGGGAACTCCGGAAGTATTAGAAGCTAGAGTAGTCTTATAAGACAACCAAAGCATGAATGAAGCCGAGAGATCGCAGATCAAATACTGAGAACACAAACTGCACTTTATTGATGAAATCTTCAAAGTATTGTACAGACTCTTGACGTACTCAGACAAAAATCCTAAGCATAGAACTTGTGTAGATGCTCGATGTTCCATGAATCTTTCTCTTCGACTCCTTCACTGTTCTTCAATCGATACGACCCGGGTCCTGTCACCTTGTGCACGATGAAAGGTCCTTCCCAGCGGGACATAAGCTTGTGCATACACGTGGTCTTCTGTATCCTTCGCAATACTAAATCGCCGATGTTGAACGAGCGCTCTTGGACGTTTCTGTCATGATAGCGCTGAACCCCCTGGAGATATCGAGTGGAATTTAACAAAGCTGCACAGCGTGCCTCCTCGATTAAGTCAAGCTCCAGTCGTCCTGTGTCATCAGCAACTCCTTCGTCGTATTGCTCTATTCGTGAAGACTTGTAGATCAGGTCTACTGGCAGGATAGCCTCAGATCCATACACCAGAAAATACGGCGAGTGGCCGGTTGGCTTGCAAGGCTGAGTTCGAAGCCCCCAGACTACTTGTGGCAACTCGTAGATCCACTTGCCTCCATATTTCTTGTCGTGCTCGTACAGTCGCTTCTTCAGGCCATCCAGGATCAAACCATTGGCTCTTTCGACTTGTCCGTTGGCCTTGGGGTGAGCTACTGATGCATGAATTACCTCAATGTCGTTCCTCTCACAGTGGTCCTTGAACTCGTGGCTGTTGAAATTGAAACCCAAATCTGTGATGATACGATGAGGACAGCCATACCTGATCATCAGATCACTAATGAACCCCTTGGCCTTAGCCGCAGATATGTCCGTGACTTTTTTGACTTCTATCCACTTGGTAAACTTGTCGATCGCAACTAGCACATGTGTGAAGTTTCCTGGAGCAGTCGTAAGCTTGCCAATCATATCGAGCCCCCAGCATGCGAACGGCCAAGAGGGAGGAATAGCAATAAGTTTGTGGGCAGGCACGTGTTGCTGTCTGGCGAAGAATTGACACCCGGGCCAATAATAAGCTGCTCTGAATGCCTTGCCCACCATCGTTCGTGATCCTGCATGATTCCCGCACGCACCTTCGTGAATTTCTTCCAAGATACCCTTGCCTGTTGCTCTCGGGACACACTTCATGGCAATATCAGTGTAGAGTCCTCTCCTGTAGAGCTGATCGCCGATGAGTAGATAATTCTTCGATCTCCGGACAATTTGTTCAGCTTCAGTCTTGTTCAAAGGCAGGGTCTTGTTCTTGATGTACTCGATGAACGAGACACGCCAGTCTTCTTCGATTGTCAAGACCTCTCTATCCGGTCCGTGTTCGTCATTGTGTGACGGTGTGGATTTCTCGAAGTCGATGGTTCTTTTATGGAGCTCCTGGACGAAGACTCCTGCTGAAACTTCTGCACGAGTGGATCCGAGCTTAGAGAGTACGTCAGCAGCGACGTTGTCATCACGGACCACCCAATGGTACTCGAGTCCTGCGAATTTGTTCTCTAGCTTGCGTACAGCTTCGCAGTAAGCATCCATATTCTCCTTCTGGCGGTCTCAATCCTTGTTGCAATGGTTGATGACGAGTCGTAGGCCATGTAGCAAAGCCTCATACTCTGCCTCATTGTTGGACACCTTTCAGAAGATTTGCAGAACATATTTGAGTTGATCGCCCTTGGGTGAGATAAAAAGTACTCCTGCGCCGGCGCCTTCGAGTTTCAGAGAACCATCGAAGTACATGGTCCAGTGCTCTGGTCTGCCGACGGGGATATCGACTTGATTCTCGCGCCACTCTGCCATGAAGTCTGCCAGCACCTGCGACTTGATGGCCTTCTTGGATTTGAACTCGATGCTGAGGGCGCCAAGGTCGACGGCCCACTTTGGAATTCGCCCGGTCGCGTCCGGGTTATGTAAGATATCACCCAAGCCAAATTCTGTCACCACCGTGATGGTGAACGTGTCGAAGTAGTGGCGCAGCTTCCTGGATGTGATGAGTATTGCGTAGAGTAGTTTTTACACCACTTGGTATCGAACTTTGGACTCCGTGAGTACTTCACTGACGAAGTAAACCGGCCTCTGCACAGGATATGCAAGATTGTCCTCGGCACGCTCGACCACCAATACAGTACTCACCACATGAGTCGTTGCTGCGATGTAGAGCAGCAATTCTTTGTCGTCGTCCTGCGGAGCAGTCAGGATTGGCGGTTTTTGAAGATGTTGCTGGAGATCCGCCAATGCTGCTGTCGCTTCTTCGTTCCATTGGAACTTGTCGCCTTTCTTGAGTAGCTTGAAGAAGGGGAGGCTCCTCTCTCCAAGTCGCGAGATAAATCGGTGCAGCGCCGCCATGCACCCAGTGAGCTTCTGGATGTCTTTGATGGTCTTTGGAGCTTCCATTGCTGTGATGGCATTGATCTTCTCGGGGTTGGCCTCGATGCCGCGGTGGCTGATGATGAACCCGAGAAGTTTCCCAGAGGGTACTCCAAAGACACACTTGGTTGGATTTAGCTTCCATTGCCACTTCCGCAAGGATGCGAAAGTCTCCTCTAGACCAGCGATGAGTTCTTCTGGTTTTCTGGTCTTTACGACCACATCATCGACATAGGCTTCCACGTTGCGATGAAGTTGTTTCTCAAGGCAGAGTTGGATCGCGCGCTGGTAAGTCGCACCAGCGTTTTTCAGCCCAAAAGACATCGTGGTGTAAGCATAAGCACCATAAGGGGTGATGAAGGCCGACGCAGCCGCCGCCCCTTCCGCCCGCCTCCACCACGCGCCGTGCGCGATCCATCTCGTGGCCGCCGCCGCCACCGGCGACCAGCCTCCACCTCGCCAGACACGAGGCAGCCGCAGGGAGTCCGCCGGCGACCAGCCTCAACGAAGACTCGAAGAGGTGCGCCCTGACTCCCCCGCGACGGCAACGAGCAGGAGCTCCTGCGACTGGTGACGGTGAGTAGGCGACTGGCCTAGTGCCCTGCGCCCCTGCCTCCTCGTGCACCCTGTTGAGGTGAGTTCCCCACTTCCCGTCCCTCCCGCTCCCCAATCCAATATAGAGCAGAGCTAGTGCGCCGATTAATGTTGTCCAATGTTCATTCTCCAGATCTATGGCATCTCCAAATTTGAGTAGTGTAGCTAGTGGTAGTGCTAGTCGAAGTGTGGGATCTGAGACCAGAACAACTGATATCAAGGCTCCGTTGTGGGATCATGTCACCATTCTGGAGAAGCCTAAACCTGGTGGAGGAAGTGCTTTGTGGAGATGCAACTATTGTGGAATGCAAAAAAACAACAGCTACACTAGAGTTGAAGCTCACTTGCTGCAGGTATCAGGGAAGGGGATTAGCAAATGTCCAAAGGTTACATATGAAATGCTGTGTGCCATGAGGACGGAAGTGGAAAGGTGCAATGATCTGGTGGAAAGAGCAAAGACACGCACTGTTTCTTTGCCTGTAGCTCCTTCTGCATCCAATAGCAACAAGAGGAAGAGGGGACCTGCTTCTGCATTGGAAAAATCTTGGGCATTGCAAGACCGCAAGCACCTGGATGCTTTAATTGTTAGAGCAATGTATTCTGGAGGGATATCTTTCAACTTTCTGAGAAATCCATATTTTAGAGAAGCTTTTACATTTGCTTGCAGCCGCAATTTGCAAGGTTACACAATCCCTGGGTATAACAGAGCTAGGGAATCACTTCTAAAGCAAGAAAGAAGGCACATAGAGGTTCAATTGGAGAGTACAAAGAGCACATGGCCAGAGAAAGGGGTCACAATCTGCTCTGGTGGCTGGTCAGATCCTCAAAGAAGGCCAATCATCAACTTCATTGCTGTTTCGGAGAAAGCTCCAATGTTTTTGAGGGCTGACAACTGTGAAGGAGAGTACAAGTCTAAAGAATATATTGCTGAGAAGTTGAGGGCTATTATTGATGAAGTAGGTCGAAAAAATGTGGTGCAAATCATCACAGACAATGCTGCAAACTGCAAAGGTGCGGGTCTTTTAATTGAAGCTGAAAATGATCACATATTTTGGACACCTTGTGTAGTGCATACTCTCAACCTTGCTATGAAAAACATATGTGAACCTAAACTGCCAAGAACACCTACTGATGAGGATATGCATGTTTGGAATGAACTAAGATTTATAGACGATGTTAAAGTTGAGGCAAGTATGATTAAAAATTTCATAATGAATCATGGCATGTGTCTTTCCATGTTCAATGAATTCAGCCATTTGAAGTTGCTTTCTATTGCTGAAACAAGATTTGCCTCGGTTGTGTCTATGCTACAACGGTTCGTTGAGGTAAAAGCAGCTCTCCAACACATGGTGATTAGTGACAAATGAAGCATCTACAAAGAGGATGCTTCAGCTGCCCTACGTGTAAAGGAATTAATACTAAGTGATGTTTGGTGGGGCAAAATAGATTACATTCTTAGGATCACTACTCCTATCTATGATATGATACGCTTTGCCCGACGCCGACACCCCGTGTCTTCACTTAATCTATGAGATGTGGGATTCAATGATTGAGAAAGTGAAGAAAGAAATATATCTGCATGAAGGGAAGGAACTAAATGAGGATTCAGACTTATACTCTGTTATTTATGATATACTGATTGCTAGATGGACAAAAGGCAATAATTCACTGCATTGTTTGGCTCATTCACTCAATCCAAGGTACCACTTCTTTGCTGCTGAATTTTTTGATCTTTATTCTTGAAGTTGCTCATGTTCTAAATTGGAATGCTAAATTGCAGATTTTACAGCAACAAGTGGCTTGAAGAAGGTGTTGGCCGACAACCACCCCATAAGGATAAGGAGGTATCACAAATGAGAATGACTTGCTTCAAAAAGTACTTCCGCAATCCACAAGAGTTGTCTCAAGTAAAGGAAGAATATGCAAGGTTCTCTAGTTGTTCAGAAGAATTTAATGATCCTGATTCTATACATGATAGATGGGCTGTTTCCCCAATGACTTGGTGGACAAATCATGGACAATCTGCCCCTCTATTGATGAGTTTGGCCATGAAATTGCTGAGCCAACCAGCCTCCTCTTCTTGCTGCGAACGAAATTGGAGCACATATAGCTTCATCCATAGTGTCAAGAGAAATGCATTAACACCTGAGCGGGCTGAAGATTTGGTCTTTGTGCACTCAAATCTGAGGCATTTGTCAAGAAGAACTGATGCATACAAGACAGGGGAGACAAGGTTGTGGGACGTTGGAGGAGATTCATTTGATTCCCTCAGTGGTGTAGGTCTTCTTGAAAATGTTGACCTCTCCATTGATGAGCCTGAGTTGCAGGCTATATCATTTGGATTGGATGATCTGGACATTGAGGACAATGAGGCAATCGAGGAAGAAGCTTGATGTTGCTACTACCTTTTATTAATTAGACCTTAATGGCTTAATGTGTCTTGTTGAACTTGAACATCTATTTTGCAATTTAATATGCATTATCGTTTATTTATTTAAAAATTGTTGAAACGTATCCGCGTATCGAGTTATTTGAGAATTTGTCGTATCCGTGTATCCGTATCCTTCCGATACTGATACGCGTATCCGTATCCGTGCTGCTTAGGCTGGCGTGACTCAACTATTAGTCACGCCACAACACTCAGCGTGACAAAAAGGGCTAGTTCTTGGAAATTTAGATTGGGAGGGGTTATTGTAGGAGAGTAGAGAGGGATGAGGGATGCGTATAATGTTGTGGATGTATTGCATTGAGGCCTCGGCCGGTATATATGAGAGTACAAGACTTGGGGGGTAAGGCAACCCCCCGGGATACATATGGCAGTCTATGATATTCCTATCTATACTACCAAATATACTCTAACACTCCCCCGCAGTCACAGCGGGAGCACCGCAGACGGTGAGACTGGAGAAGAAGCCGAAGGCACGAGCCGACGGACTTACAACCCCCCGCAGTCATAACGTCGGTGCGGTGCGGATGCTGCGACTGGAGAGAACCGGCGAGTATCTCATGCGGATGGTAGCCCTTTGTGCCGATGTCGAGGTAGCCGAGCTTGAGGGCGAAGAGCCATGGTCAAAGATATTGTGCGTAGGATAGCCGTGGTCAACGTAGAGCTGTCGAGGTTGCACGAGGTAGCCGCACATGAAGCCGCGGGCGCACGAGGAAGCGCCATGATGGTGGCGTGACAGAGAAGACGCCGAAGACGAAGATGGCGACGCGTCGAGGCAGTCGTAGAGGGAGCGATGCCGAAGTCGATGCAGTCAGGCCATCGGGCGAGGCATGCCCGGGTTTGCCAGGCCCGGGAACGCGTCGGGGACGATGGGCACGCACCGGTGTTGCCAATACCGGACGTGCAAGGGAGAAGTGCACAACCAGACGCCATCACCGAAGGGGACCAGCAGAGAAGGCCTCCAAAGCGGTCGCAGGCGCTGAAGACGGCGAGGTAGAAGATGCCGACGCCCGCTGTTGCTTGGAGTAGAGGAGGTGGCGACGCTGGCGACGTGATTGTGCTAGACGAAGCGAGGAGGAGAGCCCGGATTTCTAGCGCAAGGAATCCGGGCTCTCCAGAAGTAGCAATGGATGTCAAAGGTGAAGAAAATATGATTAATTTTGGATGGGCACAAGGTCAAAAAGTTCAGTTGGCTTGTTGTGAGATCCCTATAAAGGTATATAAGTAGTTTGGCAAACACATGATCTTCCCATTTAAAACAACAAAATGCTATCTCCTTCTGTATGAAGACTTGACTACACCAATAAGGAACATATCCCCAAATTTATCAAATTTGTCTCCAATGTACGGATTATATAGAATTATGTCTAAAGTGGAAACATACCTAAATGATATGTTAACTAATCGTCCTAATACCTACCATTATACTCCCTAGCTAATTCCAATGCTAAAATAGCGACAAAATTCTACTATCATGAAACGACTCAATGTGACGTATGGTATAAGGCGAAAAAATACCCTACAAAATTGGCATCAAGAATTCTTTACCATGACAAGAAGGGAAAATCTAGAGAAAACTTGAATCCATGCAATATCTTCATGAATTTCATTCAGGACGTATGCAACAATCCAAAATCCTGTAGAAGTAGTATAGTGTCATAAAGAAAAATATGATATCAAAGAAGGAACGCTAGAAATTATTAACATGCTATAAGTTTTAGTGAACTCAAATTTTCTTATGCAAGCGTTCAACTTGGTTCATGATGAATTAGTGTGTTCCAAATTCTACAAGAAAACCAACACTATAAGGGTCAGATTACAAGATTCTAAACGAAACTACAATGTTTAAAAGATTCAGAAATCTCAGCAGAAAAATTAAAAGGTGTCCATTGTGATCTGTCCTACCCAAATTTTGCTCTGTTTGACCTCCTAATATTACAACATCCAAAATCAATTAACAGGAAAGACTCAATGAATCCAATGCTCATGGCAAAATTTGGGTCCTACCACACCAAAAATGGAATGGAAAGAATCTAAAGGATTTAAAGGGAATAGCAAACTTTTATCTGCATCTCGCAGATGCCAATGGCATATCTAGAGTGAACCACCAGTCTAGCGAAGAGATCAAAAGTTGATAACCACATAGATTCTAGTGTGGAATCCCATTCCTACTGCAAACTCATTTGCGTGCGATGGTGAAACATCCCCTCTCACACCTCCCACTTGCACCTCCAAAAAGAATGTCTAAACCAATAAATTGACATCCACCAAACTTTATTCATCCAGACATTTGCATCCTCCCTCTTATCACTTCATGCCTCCCCATTGTCCTAACAAGACATTGTAGACTCTTACAAGATTGGGTCAGCTCACTGTGTCGCTATTAGGCAAGCCACGAAGTGGGACCAAGGGTGTATAGCAAGCAACAGATAAGATCAACACATTTAGCAGTGCAGCATGGCTAGGCACGGTGTTGGAGCCATGGAGTATACGATAATCTACAGCTTTCTGTCTAACACCTGCACATATAAATTGAATATATACCAAGGGTGATTACATGAGTTTGAATTGCATACCTACTGCTATTGCTGAAACAATAATTGCTTGTAGAAGATCCTTAAATTCACGAAATCTGAATTCAATGTGTCGAATGGATAATGTGATGCCAACTAAACCAGCAATATAAAACCCATGTATACACATTACTGGAATCATCCACTGAGTCCGCATGTGACACCGGTGATTCAAAGGTCTGTTCCAATGAAAAACTGCAAAGGAACAAGGAAAAGAGGTTTGGCAGTTATATATCATTCTCACAAAATATTGCTGAATAGTGAATTTAGTTGACCTACATGCTTGCAATACACAGGTCTAAGTACATACTCCCTCCGTATAGGAAATAGATGATGTTTTGGACAAGGTTTTAGTCAAACATTAGGAATATAAATCACGAATAACTTTTAAGTTGTTGAGTTTAGATATGTAAAAACCATATGAATAGATTTATCTTGAGAAGTATTTTTAAAAAAGTATACATATATTAATTTTTAATAAATATTTTTGTAAAAATAAGAAGTCAAATTTACGTTTTGGAAACCGTGTCGTTGTCCTAAACATCATCTAATACCGGTATGGAGGGAGTATAAGCTGACATCTAACCAAAAAGGTTCATGAGTCAGATTTCGCGTTAAGTCCTAACAGCTCATGTAATGAACCATAGTTCATTAGGGGTAAACACTGCCAGGATGATAATGAAGCAGAGTTGACAGTTAGGGGAGGGATTATACTTACACTGAAAAGGCTAAAATTGGTTCTTCATTGTTTGATTCCTTCGAAAAGGTGCCAGTCATGTGTGTGCCCTTATATAGGCCATCAAAGTGAACAAACTCTATATAAGATGAGCACCCAACAAACAATAGATATCCTAACTAAACTACTCTACTCCCCAATCTCATATCACAGCAATTCATGTGCAGTTTGTGTTACAGTAATTCATGTGCAGTTTCGGTGTCTGCGGCAGCTGTGCAGAAGTTGCTGGTGCTGCAGAGAAAGGTGTTATCCATGGTAAGCCATGGCAATGCCCTGGCAACCAGAGGCTGTGACGCCACCTGTTGAGGTAACACCACAGATGGCGAGTTGGGTGCAACCCAGGGAGCTGCTCCAAGCAGGCCATCACCCAGCTTGGGACACACGCTGAGCAAACCCTCGTACTTATTTTCGTTGGCATGAATCAACCTCAGCCTGTCCAACAAGTCTCTAAGTTGCAGATTGGACTGCGTAGACCACGCCACGGATGCCTTTGGTGGCAATGCCCATGGGAATGGCAGTGGTGCAGATGGATTGGCAGCGAAACGAAGGATGTAGTTAATTAGGGGTAAACACTATTACGAGGATAGCCAGGCAGAGTCAGCTGCTAGGGTACAGATTAGACTATAGATTGGAAAGCATAACTTGATTATTAGAAAAAAAGAAAGAAAAAGGAAAATAAAAATAAAAAACCTTAAGTTGGATTCTTTCATTATGCAAACTAATTGTCATTTTCCATCTTTACCATCAATTATGGATCCTAACGAAGAGAAATACAGACTATTTACTATTGGAGATATAACCCTTAGGCTAAAATCATTTACTAAACGTGATAAGGTATAAACAACTGAAAGTTAAGTGTAGGCAAGTTAGAGTTTCTTATGAGGGTTGGTATAAGCATGGGATCATGTAATGCCTTACGAAGGGTAACAATCGAAAGCTATTGAAAATGAGCTAACAATGGGAGGGTAACTTGTAAGGGGTAGTGATACATGCCTCAGTTGAGCCTGCATTTCGAAAACAATACATGAAGGGTTAGCTTACGAGGGTAAAGAAATACTTACATGGATTGGTTGAACCCTGCATGTTAGCGAGAACAAGCAACAAGTATAGAACTGCCTCTTCGTGAAAATGCAAAGAGTGAGAAGTATGTAGTATATGAAATGCAACTGACACCAGGTGCCCTCGGCACACAATGGTGATTTTTTGCACACAAAGCACAGTTGTTTCTTGCACACGAAGTGCGAGCCTTAACTCATGACCAAATGAAATATTTATGATACTCGAAGGGTTATTGGCTTGATGCATGAACACTGTTCAATAGGACCTTGCTATTTTCGAGGCTAAGTGAGAAACTCACCGCTAAGTAGAAAGGCGTAGATTTTGACGTCGATAGAAAAATCGTGCGACTTTCACTTACTTGGGCCGTAATTGGCCCCCAATGTTGACGTAAGTAGCCTTCGTGTAGAAGAGCGTAGATTGCTTCGGCTAAGGAAACGAGAGTTTGATTCTGCAAAAAATAATTTTCCGCAAAAAGATACCCCTCGACAACTAAGCAAGGGTTGATTTATTGGTATACAGCCAAAGTGAAAACCAACATGTGAAATAAGCCTTTTAACAAAAACTGTCCAGAGTGGTGAACGCTGTAACTCCGATTCCGAGGTGTACTGATCAAACCCCTAAGACCGAAGCTAATGGCATATACAAAAACGTGCGTGTCAAAAACATTATACAATGTAAAGCCCTGATAAATTTACAAGAGACAACTGTTTTTGTTTTTTTAGTCATTTTTTTGGTGGTAATAAATAGTGTTATTAGAAACTGACAGCATATTGAACCCTCGGTCACCAAGAGACCCTCGGAACCATTCTATTTCAAAGTAAATTCATTTCTACCATATCATAAACGAAGATACTTTTAAAACACCTTGCAGAAAAGATTTCCTCCAACAACTGTATGAGGGGATGAGTTATTGATGTATATAGACCTAGTCGAAATCAATATGTGAAAGGATATCATGGCAAAAACTATCCAAAGAGTAAAAAATCTGTGAGGCATTTTAACTAGGGACGACTTGTGGGTCTTAAAGACCGAAGGGTGCAGCTATGTGAATTAGCAACGAACTCCTTGATACCATTCGGATATGCTAAGAATAACAGCTCAAATATTTACGAAAAAAAAGATGAGCAAGTATCCATGATTTATATGATTATAAATAAAAGAACTAAGTTTCTTATGCACAAAAAAGACAAACATGAACTGTTCCAGAGGGCCTAGTTGTTTTTGCGGAATATAAGAAAGCATGATACTAATCTCTACTCTGAGGGTACAAAATGCCCCATAAGTAAGAACGAAGGGTACATCGAACAACTTCATCCTGGACAAAATCATTCTGCTTCTCGCTCAACAACTATGCAAGCTGATCGATTTGCAAGCCGTGCCGAGGTGACTATACGAGGCAGGTCTGGACACCCGCTCCTAAGCAAAAATTACCCTCCGAAGTGATTTCTATAGATAGATCACTACTACACAAACCACTTTCACAAACGGGCTATCACAACCGGTTTTGTAAAAACCGGTTGTGATAGGGCTATCACAACCGGTTTTTAGAAAACCGGTTGTGATGCCCCCTATCACAGCCGGTTTTTCTCAAAAACCGGTTGTGATAGTCGGCCGGCATATCACAACCGGTTTTTCATACAAACCGGTTGTGATGCTCACTATCACAACCGGTTTTTGAAAACCGGTTGTGATGGTGAGTATCACAACCGGTTCTTTACTGACACATTTTTGGAGGGCTAAACGAAATCAAATTTTGTGAACGATCTCGGATGAACTTTTGACCAAAACGAAAGTTGTAGATCTTGAAAAGTTATGAAACATTGTAGTTCACCACTTTTTTATTTGAAGTCATCTTGTCAACCGAATCTAAGTTTGAATTTTTCAAATTTGAAAATTAAATTTTGTAAACGACCTCGGATGAACTTTTGACCAAAACGAAAGTTGTAGATCTTGAAAAGTTATGAAACATTGTAGTTCATCACTTTTTTATTTGAAGTCATTTAGAGCCTCAAATAAGCAATTTACACTCGGAAAACATTAATATGAGGGGAATCAAAATGGTATATAGACACAAACACTCTAGTGGTGCAGTGGTAGAGGAGGCTATGCACAAAGCTGAGGTCGCGGGTTCGACTCCTGCCGACCTGCGTAGCGCTCGATTTTTCCGCGAAAAATGCGCGAAAACCGGTTGTGATAGGGGGGACTATCACAGCCGCTTTATCTCATCCGCCTCCCAAAACCGGTTGTGATAGGGGTTACGAACCGGTTGTGATGAGGTTTTGTGTAGTAGTGGATATGCCTCGGAGCCCTATACATCAATGCGTATGCGCGCAGGGAGCGAACTGTTCCGCAGTTGTGCGACTCTGAGCATGGAACTACCAAAAACTCTGTGTGCGTGTGTTTTTTTTTTAATCAATTAATCAACACTCATCCGAAGGGTACCTCGGAACTGCATGCAGCTGTCCCTAAGAAAGAGATCTAAGCTCCGGAAGCCGAGGCTTTACAAAACTATCGAGATCACTAAGAAAATCTAAGCTCCGGAAGCTTTACAAGGAAAACTGCGGGTAGCGGCATGCGAGCAGTAAAAAATACCAAATTAAGGTGAGAACACTTGTTGGTTACCATGCAAGGTGCACACGAGGCGTATGTGGGTCTGAACACCCGCGCCTAAGTAAAAATTAGCACAAAACTAAAGCTTGTCACATAACTTCCGAAGGGTTGTTAGATCCCCGGTTTGAGCTCTACGCTTGCCAAGGTGCATTTACTAGACGAACTAGACGAACCTGCTATCTTAATCTACTTGGCCAAAGGGTTTGCTGGCAGTTTAGCTATGAGGCTATTGTACAGATATACCGAAAGCATGCATGCATGTGGCCTGCTCTCTTGCACCGAGGGGTGTCAGCAAACATACCTGGGTCTCGTCTAGTCCTGAGCCCCGAGGGGGGTCGTCGAGTGGACCGACGAGGTGGCGTCGCAACAAACCGAAGTGGAACCTGACGGGGGTGATGCCCCACAACGCAGCTTCGTGTAGGGCTGAGCCCCATATGGTGAGGCTGCTTGATGGAGTCGGTGAGCACGGCCTGAGCGACTGCTCGTGGCCGAAGTCCATGATCGGCGTCGAGGATACCCTCGGGGAAGCCCCGACGAGCCCGTCCACAGATAGAACGGGGGCCGGGAAGTGATGCAGTCGCGCCGAAGCAGTTTTCATGCGGGCATTGCACAAGAGCGAACACTACTGGAAACCGAAATTTCCCCGAGTGTGCCAAAACCGACAGGGAAATGCAAATAACCGACAGGGTAATGAAAAAATAATTTCCCTGTCGGTTAACTGTCAGGGATAAAGCGACAGGGAAATAAACTTCTGCAACTGGGTTTTTCTTTTCCCTGTCGGTTAATTAGTTTCCCTGTGGGTGTACACCGTCAGGACATTTTCATCTCCACCGGACAGCATCGAGTTTCCCTCTCATCCAAAGCCCACAGGGAAATTGGTTCAACCGACAGAGAAAATACATTTACCCTGTCGGTGCAGACCGTCAGAGAAAAGAGTGGCAAATCTTTTATTATGCTAACCGACAGGAAAATGTACTTTAACTTTTGTTTGGCGCCAAAAGAAACAGCCGTCAGGGAAATTTATCACCAAGCTGGACCATTATTATATTCAATTTGACACAGAATGCCAGATCACCGACTTTATCAACAATTCCTGATCAGATTTCATATAAAGTCTACATAGAGATCATTAAATGTCCAAATGGTGGAATCGGTACATGTGAGGAAACAAAGCAACCCAGCAAAGCCATAAAACTTCAAGAACAGTACTAGCTAGAGACTGGGAGTTGTCATTGTGTGTGCATAGACACAACACTGTGAAAGATGAACTGGGAGCTGCCATTGCATTTTCCAAATGACCAAGCTGCACCATCATAGTTGCCTGCATGTGAATGAAAGTTAGATAAGCAACTGCTTTTACTTATTCATATTGCTACTGCGTGGTTGTCTTAGGTAAGAATAAATTCAATAATTGACCTATGTAACTGAAAATCATAGATGCAACTATGCGTAAATGTTGTCTAAATTGTGTGCTAAGTGCTAACACAATACAAAAGGCCAAAATAGTTTGAACCTTGTATTTCAAGTGTTGTACTCACACTAAAACAATTTTTAACAATTATTGAATTTCTAATCTGAAAAGGAATTACTAAAGAGGTTGATAATAGAAGGGATAGACTCACAATTAGTTGGCAGCTGATAGATGTTGCGCTTGGTTTCAGATTTATTGTCCTAAGTCTTGATAAATTCTCTGCAGGTATAGAGCAAGCATATATGATTCGCACTAGCAGCAATTGTCTGTAAAAAACATTACTGAAGAAAACTATACAAGGATTCAGATAAATGTACCAGTATCAACTCTTTAGTAATTCCTTGTTCTCCTCAAGGCTCTCTATCCGTTGCCTTGCATTTTCATGTAGGTTTATCATTGTCATGCCCTGCAACGTGTTTCCTTCCCAGCAGTCCCTACAATATATTGCAAGCATATATAATTCAGATTGTGAGAAAGTTAAACACAACATTAGCATATAAGTGGTTTATGCTGTAACAAAAGCCCCGTCTTTTCCGCAGTGGCGATTATGGCGATAGGGCGGCAATACGACGACGGCGCGCGAATTCCCACCGGGAAGTCGTGTCTCCCCTAGACTCTCCGTCATCCTCTGCCATCAAGAGTGCCTACGGGGTGCTGCTGGTGGAAGGTTTTGCCGTACTGCCGTTTTTAACTCTACGAGTCCTAGTTTGGCTAGGGTTTGGGAGAGAGTTTACTTCCTAGGGAAGTTTCTGAAGACTCCAGTAACTTGACGGGTTGCCACGAGATCTTTCGTGGCCTATACCTGTGTTGGAAGACATCCTGTTGGCCGTCCTCTTTTTTGTCGCTGCGACTAGGGTTTGCATCTACGCCGCCATTGTCGTGTTGCGTGCATCAGTGGGGGTGATCAAGGAGAACCCGGTGAGGGATCTGCCCACCCGAAGCTGTTTTGCGCGACTGGCACGGTCTGGTACCGCGGCCCGGGCTTCAGCGATGGAAAATCACGAGATCCAGCAGTTGGAGGTGAGCGAGAAGAGGAAGGAGGTAGGCGATGAAGTGCTGCCGGAGGCTAGTAATCCCCCAACGCCGGCAGATGGAGGTGTGCACACTACAGGGCCAATGAGTCCTAAATCAGTGCCGGTAGTGGAGGAAGAGGTATATGATTTTGATCCTACAGATGGCATGTTGGAGGTACCTCAAAGCTGGTTTGCAATGGCGCGCTACTACTCAAGCCAAAGCATTAGAGGTCTTTTTGATGAGATGATGGCAGCTTGGAGATTGGATCGACTGAAACCGGTGAGAAAACTTGAAGCTAATAGATTCATCATTGAGTTCGAGACGGAGGAGGATTATAGTTTTGTGATTAATGGGGGGCCGTGGAGACACAAGGGCGATGCCCTGATTGTGGTGCCATATGATGGTTTCAGTAGGCCGGCGGAGATAGTGATAGATGCTGTTAATATGTGGGTGAGATTCTATGATGTTCCAATCAATCTGTTGACATAAGCTTTCACTTTGGTGTTAGCAAAGATGTGAGCAATGTGGTGGTGAAGATTGGAGAGCCAGGGGGAACTATCTTTTGTTTCAACTGTGGTAGAATGGGGCATTCAAAGGAGTGCCCGGAGAAGGAGGAAGAGGATGACGAGGAGGATGATGCTGTTGAAGGTTCAGAGGAGATACAGAAAAGGAAGAAATTTGGGGAGTGGCTTAGGAAAACCCACCGAAAAAAGGAGAGGGGCGGCACATGATTGTTCCAAAGGGTCCATCGAGAGTTAATCGCTCTCTGAATTTTACTGGGAATCAGCTGGTCAAGGTACAGGCGGCTTCTAGTGCAACAAGAGGATCGGGAGGTTGCAGGGGAGATAAAGTGGAAACGAAAAATACTTTTTGCGCATAGGGGCACTTGCACACGGCTGCAGATCACGACGCGTGGAAAGCAGCGCGTTAACCTGATTTGTGATTAGAATGATAGTGAGCGTTTTTTCCTATATCAGTTGTGTAGTGCTCTGTAACCTCCTACATTCCTTTTACACTGTAGGCTGTGCAAGTGCAGACTTTTGCTGCTAGTCCAGGCAAGTGCGCAAGGCACTTTTAGCTAGTGCGGGTGCGTAGTGGCCGATACTGTTTCAAGCATTATAGTGCTGTCAGACGCTGGTTTCTTTGTTTTTTTATCATAATGCATGGCCTGATGTCAGTAGTTAATGAACAAATTATAATTTGGAGCAAACTTTCATTGAATCAAAATAACCTCTTTCTGAACATAATAATATAATGTGTGCCAAATTTTTTTATGTCCTTGATATTTTAGATTGTAAGACATGCTATAATGTAATGTGTGCCAAATTCTTTTAATATGTCCTTGCTATTTTTGAATATAATAATTGTAATACGTGTCAAGACATGCTATAATGTAGCAGATTGTAATTTTCTGGTTGGCTCATATCCATATTTGATACGGACACAAAAGAACTAGTGATCGACCAGCTCACCAGCATAAGCATCTTCGCCTTTCCGTGTCTGTCGATTCGATTCTGTACGGGACATCATTATTGCCATTCCTGCCTGCTAAAAAGTTGGCCAAAGTTTCAAAAAAAAAGCAACTTGAGGGGGTCGGAATGGCCTGCCACCCCTACGAGGTTACTGTTCCCTGACCGGGTTTAGCAAACGCACTACCGTCCACATGCGCACCAATCCCAAAGCATCGACCAGAAGCTGGAGATTGGTTATGTCCCTGAAAATTCCCGTTTGAAGCTGCCACGAGAGGTCGGTAGTGCTTTGTCTGATGGTTTAAACAAGATGGCAGTGGATGGGAATAAAGCTAGTCATGGGGAGGATTCACAGAAGGAGAGGGTATCAGGGCTGTACTCATATGCAGGCTCGAGTGACTATACCAAGTCAGTTGCAGGGGGAAGCACGGGAGGTGGAGATTGGAGAACCTGTGGAATTTTGCAGCATTCATGAACGGCTGCAAGCGGCGAAGGCTGCTAAAGGCAAACTGCTAGTTGACAAGAAGATGGTGAAGGGGCCTAGCCTGATAAAAGAAATTGGCAAGCAGCGTAGAGGGAGGAAAACTTTGAAGGCCGGGATAGCAGAACATATGCAGCAGCAGCTTGAGGAAGAGGAGGAGAAGGCAGCGGAGGTCGCTGCGTCAACCTTACAGGAGAAGGTGATTGGCGCCCAGGAGGTGATGGGAAGCGTCGATGCGGGAAACAAGACTGAAAAGAGCTCGTCCCATGTGGCTGGGCGAGGGGACCTGACGGGCACTCAGGACGAGGCCCGTCAGAGGAAATGAATGCATTAGTTTGGAACTGCCAGGGGGTGGGGAACCCCCGGACAGTTCGTGATCTTGACGCCTTGGTGCGGCAATATAACCCCACGCTTGTTTTTCTTTCAGAAACTATGATTAGTGAGAGTCGTGTGAAGAGTTTGAGATGGAGGTTAGGTTTAAAAGGGTGTCTAGCAGTTGATAGTAGGGGCAAGCGTGGTGGTCTTGCTCTCTTTTGGGATGAAAACATTCATGTTAATCTTTTATCGATTGATGATCGCTATATCGATGTGTCGATTAGAGAGGAACCCTCTGCTGAATCATGGAGGGCCACATTTGTTTATGGGGAACCTTGGGTAGAAGATAGACACCGTATGTGGGAGGTTATGCAATGCCTGAAAACCCGTTCGCCGGAACCTTGGATTGTGACTGGGAATTTTAATGAAACTATGTGGCAATTTGAACACTTTTCGGAAACAAAAAGGGAGGAAAAACAAATGGCTGATTTCAGGGATGTTCTTGATTTTTGTGGGCTGATGGATGTGGGTTTCAAGGGGATGCCCTGGACTTACGATAATAAAAAACCTGGTGCCCGAAATGTTAAAGTTAGATTGGATAGGGGGGTGGCTTCTCAAAGCTGGTTGGATCGGTTCTTTGATGCCACTGTATCCCATCTTTCTTCACCGTGTTCAGATCATTGCCCACTTTTGCCGACAGTGCTGCAGGAACAAGATCGACAACAAGGTGACAGGCAACAGTATTATGAAATCACGTGGGAGCGTGATGCTTCTTTGGAAGAGCGCATCGCCCAAGCTTGGGGCAAGGAACAAACCAAAGGGGATTTGGGAACAATTAGGGAGGCGCTGGAAGGGGTCATGAAATCTCTCAAAGAGTGGAGCCATGATCATTTTGGGTTGGTAAGGAAAGAACTGAGTCGCTTGAGAATACAACTAACTGATCTCCAGGCTGCAGGTGGTGATGATGCAACTCTAAAGGAGACAATTAGAGAGATGAACAAACTGCTGTATAGGGAGGAGATGATGTGGCTGCAGCGCTCACGGGTTGCTTGGCTGAAGGAAGGGGATCGAAACACAAAGTTCTTTCACCAAAGAGCAGCATGACGCGCATGAAGGAACAAGATCAGGAAACTTAAACGGAGTGATGGTGGATGGGTGGAGGATCAGAACGAAATGCGAGGTATGGTAAACGATTACTTTGAAAATCTTTATACTAAAGATCCTACTGTATGCCCACAGGAGGTCACTGATCTCTTCACAAGATGCATCACGGATGATATGAATGATGATTTATGTAAGGCTTTCTCGGATGAGGAAATAAGGAATGCCCTTTTCCAAATTGGGCCCCTAAAATCTCCGGGCACAGATGGTTTTCCTGCAAGATTTTTTCAAAGGAATTGGGGCCTAATGAAACAAGATATTATCCATGCAGTGAAGTTGTTTTTTGCAGAAGGGCGCATGCCAGAGGGGGTAAACAACACAACCATTGTGCTGATTCCGAAACTACAACACCCGGAGAGTCTAAAGGACTACAGGCCGATAAGTTTGTGCAACGTGATTTATAAAATTGTTTCAAAGTGTTTAGTAAATAGGCTTCGGCCTTTGTTAGATAATATCATATCAGAAAATCAAAGCGCTTTTATTCCCGGGCACTTGATTACTGATAATGCTCTGATTGCTTTTGAGTGCATTCATGCCATTCAGCAGGTTAATACAGAGAGGAGCAAGTTCTGTGCATACAAATTGGATTTAGCCAAGGCGTATGATCGAGTGGATTGGGACTACTTACAAAAAGTTATGGAGAAGCTGGGCTTTCATCGAAAATGGGTACAGTGGATAATGGAGTGTGTTACCACTATACGTTACTCAGTTCGCTTCAATGGGGTCCTCCTGGACACCTTCCAACCCACTCGTGGCCTACGCCAAGGTGATCCTTTGTCGCCCTATTTGTTTCTGTTTGTGGCTGACGGGCTGTCAAAGATTTTGCAGAAAGAATCAGAAATCGGATCCTTACAAGGCATGAGAGTGTAGACGAGCCCCGGAGGTTACACACCTTCTATTTGCGGATGAAAGTTTGCTCTTCTTTCGGGCAAATCGTGGCCAAGCTGAAGGAATTAAGGTTGCCCTCTCAAAGTATTGTCAGGCAACCGGACAACAAATAAACTTTGATAAGTGTTCGATTCTGTTTAATGAACACCAAGAAGAGGATCTAATGGTTTCAGTTAAAGAATGCTTACATGTTCACAGAGTAACTTTTGAAGCAAAACATTTAGGTCTGCCAACACCGGAAGGGAAGCTGAAATCAGAAAAGTTTCATGCAATTACTGAGAGGCTCATACAGAGGTGTAATGCTTGGGATGAGCGAAATCTATCTACTGCAGGGAAGGAAACGCTGATAAAATCCGTGGCGCAAGCTATTCCGGTGTATATAATGGGCGTCTTCTTACTGCCAGCAACCATGCATGAAGCCCTCACAAGGTGCATAAGGCGGTTCTGGTGAGGAGAGACGGCAGGTAAGAGGAGAACACATTGGATAGCATGGGATAAATTCACAAAATCAAAAGGGCAAGGGGGGCTTGGCTTCAGGGATATGAAGCTGTTCAATCGAGTTCTGTTGGCAAGGTAGGCATGGAGATTAATTGAGAAACCGGAATCTTTGTGTGCCCGAGTCCTAAAAGCAAAATACTTCCCGAATGGGTGCCTCCTGGACACAGCTTTCCCCGCAAATCAATCAGTAACATGGAAAGCCATTGTGCATGGGCTGGAGTTACTTAAAAAGGGTATTGTTTGGAGGATTGGCTCGGGAGATAGAGTTCGTATTTGGCGCGACTCATGGATCCCAAGAAAGTGGTCTATGAAACCAGCAGGGAAGCGAAGACCGTGTAGGCTCAAGTGGGTGTCCCAATTAATTGATCAGGAAGGGATGACATGGAAGGCAGACGTCATTAGGGACTATTTTAGGCCACATGATGCGGAGGAAGTGCTAAAGATTCGTTTGCCAACAAGACCTACCGAAGATATTGTTGCCTGGCACTTTGAGAAAAGTGGAGTGTTCTCTGTAAGAAGTGCATACCGACTAGCCAAGACTCTGTATGATGAAGAAAAGAGAGGACAACAAAGCTGCTCGGTACACCAGGAAGATAGACCTATATGGAGAGAATTTTGGAAGATACCAATACCCCAAAAAATCCTAAATTTTGGTTGGAAACTAGTAAATAAGGGCCTTGCTACGGAGGAGAACAAGCAGCATCGGCATATAGTGGTAAAGGACACCTGCCAAATATGTGGGATGGAAGCAGAATCGGCCATGCATGCTGTGGTACAGTGTGACCATGCCAAGTTACTTCGACAGGCTATGCGCACATACTGGAATTTGCCGGTTGAGGAACAGTGGCTAGCACTTACGCCGGAAAAGGTGTTGCCATTTATCCTCGACTTGGATACTGACAAGGGGGCTCAAGTTTTGCTATTGTTATGGAGAGCTTGGCAGATCCGCAATAATTTAACCCATGAGTCGGAGAAGCTGTCAATCGAGGGATCAGTGCGTTTCTTGAGGAAGTATTGGATGAACTGTGCTCTATCCGGCAACAGAGAAACGTACATGACAGCAAGGGGAAAGAGCAGCTGGTAGACTAGCTGATCGTAACAAGGCAGGAAAAACAAAAGCATAGGGCTGCCCCTTGGGCGCCCCCAGAGCCAGGATGGGTGAAAATTAATGTCGATGGAGCTTCTGATCCGGAAACCGGCGAAGGAGGGATTGGAGTCATCATCAGAGATGAAGCTGGGACTGCACAATTAACAGCATGGAAGTTTATTGAGGCAGGTAGGAATGCAGAGGAATTGGAAGTGCTAGCATGTAAAGAGGGCCTATTTCTAGCAGCAGAACGAGGCTTTCCACGGGGTATATTGGAGACAGACTGCGTGTCGCTAGTTCACCAGCTACAAAAGAAGGGTGGCAGATCCCAACTCAGCTTTATAGTGACCGAAGCAAAGGAGGAAGGCGGTCGATTATCTGAATGGAAGGTGATCCATACGAGAAGAGAGCGCAACAGCGCGGCACATGAACTCGCACAGCTGGCCAGACGAACCAGACACTCGGCAGTTTGGCATGTCAATGTTCCAGTGTGTGTACAGCAAATTATTGCTCGGGATTGTAATACTTGTTCTGAGTAATAAAAAGCGCTCTCTTTTCCTCGCAAAAAAAAAACATTAGCATATAAGTACTTGGAAAAATGGAAATTTAATTGGTTAAGTTTCCAATTGGTAAGGGTTGGATTTTGGTTTAACTATCCAACAATTATATATAACTGTTTGCTTTGGAGAGAAACTAATATTGCGCATAGAGATGAATCTATCCGCCTTACAAGGCCTTACAAATGACCGGAACCAGTACATGTACCTAAATGAGTTCGTCAGCAAATATTTGGGGGAAAAGAACATGAGCTTACATTACCTTCAGATTTGGAGTAGCAGCATCTGTCGGCATCAGCCATGCACCTCTTGGGGTCATCGTCATGGGCTTGAAAATCAGGGCCCCAACCGGCTCCGGTGCCACTGCCTCCAGATCTGCGGGGATGGACGCTACCAGAGCTAGCGGGGTGGAGGCGCAGAGCCGGTGGCATGGAGGTCGGGCGGAGACGCAGGTGAGGAGCCGGCGTCATGGAGGTCGGGCGCAGCCGCAGGGGCGCAGATGAGGGGCCGACGTCATGGCGGAGGCGCGGGGGCGGAGGTCGAGCAGAGGCACGGAAAGCAGGGGGACGGGAGGGGGGCTCACAGGCTAGGTTTGTGTGGATAGGGTTGAAGGCAAGGGAAGGGAGGGGCATTCTGGGCATTTGAAAGGGGAGGAGGACCTAGGGTTTTCAGTGAACAGGTGGCCGTCGGATCAGAAGAATGGACGGTCACGGCTAACTGGGTCGTGCAAGCAACACGGGCAGGTTGACAAAAACGGCCCGTTTAGCAAATTTAACAAGCATTATGTTTATTGAAAGTATAAATGTAAATAAATTTCTCAAAAGGATACATTATTGCATTGAAATGTAATTAAATTATCTTCATTAATAAATATATATGACAGTAAATTTATATCAATCTTTTATGAAAAAGATAAAGTTGCCCATTGATCACCTTGAATCTTGTTAGAGAGACATGCGCTCTAAAATGAACATCATGAAATGTTTGAATTATCAAAAGTATATCATTGTAGAAAAAAGTAATTAAATTATTTTCATCAACAAACATGCTGAAACAAAATGCTATATTAAGTTAAGGTTAAAACTAGCTACTACCACCTTGAATCCCACTAGAGAACAAAGAGTTAAGTGTAAACATGTGCTCTCAAATAAACACCAAATGAAGCAACCATTATCTCAGCCCAATTGTGCTAGTGAATTACTTTTGTTGGAGTTATAAGAACAAATTTTGTTCCACAATGAAAATTTGTGATTCAAGATTTTTTGGGTGTTATTAAATTTTGGAAACTATAAAGTGACTATGAAAACTAGAGTGCAATCTATACAAACATTTGAACTTTGCCTTTCAAATTCACATGTGGTATTCTAATTTATGTAAGTAGTGGCACATGTATGTTTCTACAATTCTAATGATGATTTTTCTGCAAAATATGCAGTTAAAAGGTGAAATAATTATATAATATAAGGTAGGAATAAACTTAAGTTTTTTATACATTATTGCAAAAAGATTATATTCAAAATTACTTTTTATGAACATCCATAATTAACCAAGGTTATATTAAGTTTTTGTGAAAAAGACATAAAGTTAGGTACTCACCATAGTAAAATGAAGAATTTCATGTATTGCAAACACAATAGAAAACGACAAATTTTGTTGTGTGTTTTGTGAATTTTCCTGTGGGTTTTATCTAACATATAGAGAAATGGGTAATTTTCCTGTCTGTTTTGTGAATTTTTGCTGTGGGGTTTTGTCTAACCTACAGGGAAATGGGTAATTTCTCTGTGTGTTTTGTGAATTTTTATGTGTGTTTTACCTAACCTACAGGGAAATAGGTAATTTCCCTGTGGGTTTGGCTATTTCCCTGTATGTTCTTTCAAAACCGACAAGGAAAAGCAAGTTTCCTTGTGAGTTTTGTCATTTCCCTGTGTGTTATTTAAAACCCGACAAGGAAATCTTAATTTCCCTGTGTGTGCTTGAAAAAACTCACAGAAAAATTGATCACACACAGGGATGTTCCAGTTTCCAGTAGTGGAACAAAGCTTACCTAAGCTTCGTCGAGAACGGAAGAGGCTCCGGAGGAATCCCTGCCTGGCCTGCGCAAGATCCGAAGGCTTGACGTCTTTGTCACCGGCACCGGTGGTGACGCCGTGTTTGTCGTCGTCGTCGTATTCCGTCTCAGGACGGCAGCAGCTTCGTCGCTCGTCAGCTTCCTCGGCGTCGCGGCGCCGTTCTTTTCCTCGTGCCTCGGCCACGGTGGTTGTTGTCGCTGGCTGGCTTCCGAGGGTGTGGCTCCATGACGAGGAGGTGGAAGCCGGGATGGGCTTCGAAAAGGTGATCGAGTTGGGCCTTGTTTGCTGTTCCCAGCGATTGAAATAACTGCTGGTACACAAATTGAATGCAGGCAATGAATGTAGAACGAGGTAAAAAATGATTTCCGCAAGATAGTAACCTCGTAGCAATAAGCACATTAAAAAATTCAGTGTATAGATTGATCAAGATGAACGATTAAAGTTATTTGCGTGCAAGCAGAACGATTAAAAATTGCGTGCAAGCAGAACCATTAAAAAACCTAATGAAACAAAAGTTCATGAGTGCTAGCCCAACTTGGACCGCGTAACTACGGTCCGTGACCAACAGGAGGGGTATGATTAGTCTTTGCTCATGGGCCCCCATCCTCTGACGGGCCTGTGCTAGGCTCCGAAGGGACGCTCGGGCCGAGGAAGTAGACCAGGTCGACTGGGCCCCTGCTCCGAGGGGTACAAGTCCATGGAAGGTGAAAATTGGAATTTTTTTTATTTTTATATTTTTTTTTTACGATTTTTCAAAAATAAATTGCTGGCTCAAAATTTATCAGATCTGGACTTATATCGCCGGTTGAAACGGCTATCGCCGTTTGATCCGGCGAAAAGGGCCTCCCCAGGCGATGGTGGGCCCTTTCGCCGTTTCAAACGGCTATAGCCCTTTGAACTGGCTATCGCCGTTTGGAACGGCGAAAGGTGCCCCAACCGCTTTCGCCGGGGGGGTTGCGGCTATAGCCAGTTCAAACGGCTATAGCCGTTTGAACTGGCTATATTTGTTGAAAAGTTTTTTTTATATTTGTTTAAAAGTTTTTCATGAAAAAGGTGAATAATTTAATTTATGTTGATTAATAGTTGATATATTTTTTCCGCTCGATTTGGTTCCATAATATGAATTGACGTAGTTTTTGACGCATAAATATTTTTCGGTTATATTTGCTACCGTTTAAATTTTCTACCGTTTAATGTCGTATATTTGTTATGATACTTTGTACGTTTCCGGTTAACCATTTTTACCGTGAACTGGCTATATTTGTTTAAAAGTTTTTTTTATGAAATAGGTGAATAATTTAATTTATGTTGATTAATAGTTGATATATTTTTTCCACTCGATTTGGTTCCATAATATGAATTGACGTAGTTTTTGACGCATAAATATTTTTCGGTTATATTTGCTACCGTTTAAATTTTCTACCGTTTAATGTCGTAGATTTGTTTATGATACTTTGTACGTTTCCGGTTAACCATTTTTACCGTAACGCAATAGTTAAATATTGAGTTTTATGTATGGAATTTTTTTATATGTAAAGAGAACGATTTAACTAGTAGAACAAATAACATTTTTTGAAACATTAGAGTTGCATAACCCGGCTTGAATGCATAGATGCATTTTAGCGAAATGAAATGATCAGGAGGTAAAGGTGTCGAGCACATCCTCTGATCTAAACATCTACTACTAGGTGCAATGGCATGTGTACCACATTGATAACGGTATCATGTGCTACTGCTAGTCCTAACATGCCTTGGGTAATTTAAATCGCCGGGTGTGAAGCCTATGCTCACTGGGTACAACGGGGATATTTTCCCTTCCTAATGGCTTCAGGGCCAGCTGCTTTTGCACGACGTGCCCTCTCTCTCTTTCTCTCCCTTTCAGCTTCACGTTCCTGTGCCTCTTGACGCTCGACCTCCTCGAACCTCTTGCGGATCTCCTCTTGGTCCTTCTTGCGCTTCTTTTCCTGCTCCTCCTCGTGCATCATTCGTTGCCACCTTGCTCTTGCCGAGGCTGCTTCATGCTCAACATGAGCCTTGTCCTCATCGGACTGCTCTGTATCTAGCCACTGCAAGAAATCACAGAGAGGTGGGGGAGTCTTTAACTCCCCAAAGTAAGAATACGAAACATGAAATGGTTAGAAAAACATGGTAGGGTTAGTGAATACCTTGGCTCTCATGCTTGCAGACACCTTGGGTGGATCATACTCGAAGTTGTCACACATGAAAAATCTCATGCCGTAGCAGTCACCCAAGATTTTTGACTGCACAAGCTTGCATAGGTCACCACAGAAGCACATTGGCACATGCACCCCTTGTGGAACGGCAACTCTCACCTTCCTCCACTTGAGGAGCTCTGGATCTGAACAAGCCATGGTTTGTAACTGAGACACTGCACAAGTTCAATAGCAATGGCATGCCATATATAGTGAATGATTGGGTTGGTCCATAGACCGAGTCCATGATGTTTTGGATGTGTGGTACATAAAAGAGATCGAATCCAATGCAAGCGGATAAGTTCGCCACGCCGTCTTCAGTGCATGCTCTGCGCGAGACACTGTATCACAGAAAAAGCGGCATTGGATGCCTTGCTTCCCCACAGTGGATGCCCTAGCCTTGGATGCTATGGTAAAGCAGAGTAGTCTGAAAAGCGACACTGGATTCCCCACATTGGATGCCCTGGCCTGGGATGGTACGGTTAATAAAAGAAGTCTGATAAATAGTAGAGTCTTTGGATACAAAGGTACATGACTTCATTAAATTAAAACGAATTTGGAATACATGACAAAGAATGTCACGGTGCATGTAGCAATGTTGCATACACTACGGTACATTTCAATGCAACGTGCTTGCGCCATTGACCTTCAAACTACACAAGTGGCAGTGGCACGTGCGACACATGTATGATGTGCCGACCTAATCCTAACATGCCTTAGGTAATTAAACGGAATAATTACGACAACTCCATTGAACGGTTCTAGTAATCTCCCCACATAGCAAACTGTGTTGCACCTTCTCCATAATATCCTCCCATCGGCGGCGGAGGAGGGGGCGAAGGCGGCGGTGGCGGCGACGCAGGCTTCTTTTGGTGACAGGGGCAGCTGCAATATGGGTCATTGCACGGCGCCTCCTGTGACACAGCTTCATTGTTGTTGTATTCCTCTTCTTCATAGTGCTGAACTTTGGTTTCCAGATCTTGGATTTTGTTCTGCAGATATTCGATGAACTCATGATGGGGAAGAAGAGGAGGAGGATCGACCCACCTAACGAACCCACAGTTTTCTTCGGCTTCAGAAGCCTAAATCAAATAACTCGAGTAAGATGGTGAAACTAAGACAAGCATAATTAACTGAGGATTATTAGTAACATTTACCCATGCTCTTGGGCATTTGAAGAAACGACGACCTCCATTCAGATCGGAGGTATTCATCTGCACTAAGCAATCTTCACCATGCATGCATTTTGGCCAGTCTTCTTTGCTCTTAGTGTATCCTCTAAGAGGCTTATCCTTTGTGAAATCATGCTTGCTTTGAACTGGAAACTCATACAATGGTTCCCCAAAGTAATCAGGACCAAGAGACCCGACATCGTCCCACACAATGGGAGGTCCCTTCCTTCCCCCCTTTGCACTCCCGAAGCTCAAACCCTTGCCACTACCTGACCCTCTAGACATTGTTGCTGAGCTGAATGATCTTGTTTCTTGCAATGGGAGGACCCTTTGTGTGTACATATAGGCTGGCGAAGGAAACTTGGTCGTTGCCCATACTGTGGTGACACAAATGCACCTGAAAAGCCTACGTCCATAGGACTGAAAAGCCTATTACGAAGAGCACTGAAAAGCCTAGGACTAAGAAAAGTGAAATGCCTGTTGCGGCACATGCATGACACGGTCTGAGCAAGAAGTAATTGCATAGTCTGAGCACGTCATAATTGAAATCGAGATTGATGATCTGAAAAGCCTAGATAGATGCCTGAAAAGGCTACTCGCATGCATACTGCCAAGGCTAGTTGATATTGTGTAGACTTTTCAGAAAGTGTGTACGGTTTTCAGTGAAATGTCATATCAAAGGCAATGATGTCAATGCTTTTCAGTGATCCATTGTATCATAGGATGCGTAGGCTTTTCAGTGATCCATCAGTTCACCATCTACTACATGACATAGTGTGAGCAGGGCATAAATGACATAGTCTGGTCGCGTCATAAATCACATAGTTAATAGTCTACTACATGCATCACATAGTACGAGTAAGACATAAAACACATAGTCTGAGCACAACATAAAACACATACATAGATAAGAAGGTACTAAATGCGCCCTCGCTTGTGACGCTGTGCACCCCTCGCACGACGCTCTGCGAATGTGGGTAAAGCAGAAGTCGAACCAGGGTGCTGTGCCCGTGGTGGGAGGTAGACGTCTGCGTGTCCACCTCGACAAGTGATGGCCCGTCTGAACCTGACACAGTACTCCTTGATCTTCTTATATGCAGCCCCGTGGTCCTGCGGCGCCATGTACATGTACCTCTGCAAGTCCTGGTCCACCTCGGCCTCGACCAACGCTAGAGCCTCGGTCTACCAAAAACATAGTTATCAAGGTTATGATTTAATATAAAATCATATGAAATGAATGATAACATGATTAAATTTGACAAACATACCGCGATGGCGAAGTTCTGGTCCCTCGAAACAGGGTACGTGTCAGTAACTCTGGCTGGCGCTCCGTGAGGGTCCTGTGGAACAACGACCACCCGTCGCCTTGTCCCCTCCCCTGACCTCTGCATCCATCATGTCACCCTCGACCAACCTCGCCATGGGTAAAAGGCCCGCAGCTCTTAACCTGCAGAAATAGATACAAATTTAGATTAGTGCTACAAAAGGAGATACAAAATCGATATTAATTCTAAATAAGATTATATCGTTACAAAGTTAACCATACATACGTACCTCGGAAGCCAACGGTCGTCAAGGGGCATCGTCGACAACGGCACTCGTGCGCGAAACGTGTGCTGGGGCAAACCACGCACGGCAGACATGAACGACCGGTGCTTCGCGTCAATCACCCTGTCCAGCAACTCCGGAGTCTCGTAGGGCTGCGGAGGCCCTTCGGCCATAGCTGAAAGAATTGAAATCTTTGTCAATACGAAAGTGGTCGCAGCTTAATAAATTAAATTAAACAATAAGGTAAATGAAACAATTATAAATACAACAACATTTTAATAGTCCACATTAACCATATGATGTTCAATGCACACGAATTACATATTCCAAACTAGATGAATTACATAATACATACTACATGAATTACGTTGTCCAAAGTGCACAAATTACATAGTCCGAAATAGACAAATGACCTGGTTCAAAGTACACAAATTACATAGTTTATAAATAAATACTATATTATTCAGTGGTCACAGGAGACCATCACTGTTACCACGACCACGGCGGCCACGAGCACGTGAAGTGGAAACTGGAGCGACGGTAGATGGCCCCGCTTGGCTTGTTCCCCTGGCATACGTCATTGCTGGACAATTCTTGTAGCTGTGACCAGTTTCATGGCACTTGGAGCAGAGGCGCACTTCTGCACCAGCTTCAGATTGATCCATGTTGTTTCGAATCCGTCTGTTCTTCCGTCTGCCAACTCCTTGGAACATTTCTGGATCAGGATCAGGAATGTAAAGTGCGTGCTCTCCAGGATTAGAAATGAAGTTTCCTAGGATACGATACCCATAAACCTCATTCTTCCAAGTGGCCCAAATTGTTTCTTTGAAATAATAGTTGGACACAAACATACGAGGCTGAAGCCCTCCCGCCTCAAGACATGCAGCAATGACATGGGTGCAGGGACGATGATGCAGCTTTGGCTTGTGGCAGGAACAAACACATCCAAGATTGGTAATAATGCATTCTTGTGCGTGTCTCTCCCGCCGCCCTCCCAATCGACCTTTGTCCCTGCAGAGGACCTCAAATCGTCGTTCAGCGGCACCGTTGGCGGTCACACGGTGTCTACGAGCCTTTTTCATTGCCTTTTCCATGTACTCAGTCATTTTGTATCCATACACCTTCTGGTTGTCAGACATTGATTTGTTTGCCACTGTAAAACGGTCCCTGAAATACTTGATTGTCCGATATAAGAAGAACTCCACAATTCCAACTAGGGGGAGTCCCCTTACACCCCGGAGCACCCAATTATACACCTCAGCAAAGTTTGTAGTCATTATGCCATATCGAGCACCACCCTCGTCAAACAATAAAGCCCATTTCTCTTTGGGCTCATGCTCAATCCACTGAGAGAATGTCTTAATGGCCCGACCGGGTTTGCGCACGACGTGTGGACCATCAAGGCCAACGTCATCAAGCGAAACTGGATGTTGGTCCTCACTATTAACCGGTCTCTTTGCAAGCTCTTCTGCTTGTTTCTTTGTAAGTTCATCAAGTTTCTTCCAAATAAGGTTGAATTTTCTCTCTTGATTCTGGATGCATAGCCGCTTAAATAGTTTCGTCAGGGTCTTGTTTTTGAATTGGCTATGAAAGTTGGCACCCATATGCCTCATACACCACCTACTCTTCAAGTCAGGCCACTGCACAGCCCTCTCACGTTCAATGCTGCCATTCTGCATGTCCTCGACTGCTTGTAAAATGCCTTTGTGGCGGTCATGAATAACACAGACATTCGGTACATCCTTAACAATCATCTGCTTCACTCTCTCAAGAAACCAATACCAGCTATCGCCTGACTCTTTCTCCACAAAGGCGATCGCCAACGGCAAAACCTGATTGTTACCATCGGACCCAATAGCAGTCAAGATGGTTCCTTTGTACCTACCAGTCAAAAATGTGCCATCAATACAAATGACTGGTCGGCAATGCTGAAAAGCCTCAATGCAAGCACCCAAGGCTAGGAATGAACGCTGCAACACCTGCTTGCCTGGTTTCTCAGCACAGGGATAGGTTTTCAAGTCATAGTAACTGCCTTGATTTCTCAAACATATGTTGTGCAGCAAGGCTGGAAGATTGTTATACGACGCTTCATACGTCCCCCATTTCATCTCCATTGCCTTCTGCTTTGCTCTATACGCTTTGTTGTAGCTGATTTTGTAATGAAATTTTTCTTCCACGGCACAAATAATTGATTTTGGCTCAAAGCTGGGATTGTCGACGATCTGAGCATACATGAATTGAGCCACAAAATCTGCTGTAAGGTTGCGGTGATGTGGGTTTAACTCCTCAAGTTGGCATTCATGCTCCACCAATTTGGACACCTCCCAGTAATCAGTCCACTTGCCTTTAAATGCATGAACTCTAAAAGGGCAGTTGCTTTGCACGCAACACACATCATATACCTTTGGGCTGCTCTTCACCACTCGGAACTGTCTTTGCAAAGATAGTGTAGACCACCGCTTTATGGCTTCCTTAACTTCATCCCCACTTGCATACATTGCACCGACAGAAACCTCATTCTCTCTGTACTCCCAATCCACCGCTTCACCTTCATTGACAGTTAGAGCTGAATACTCATAGCTTGCCCAGTTGCGTGGCACAGGATAGCAATCCTCCTCATCTGAAGTGTCTCCCTCCATGCCATCAAACTGCTCTTGCCCCTCCCTCTCAACCTGCTCAACTAACTCAGGGATGTGTTCCCCCTCATCAGCCTCGCCGGTTGGTTCATGGGGTGCGTCTTCAACATCTACCTCCTCGTGTTCTCCATCTACCTCCTCTTGTTCAGTATCTTCTTGGGCAGGATCGGCTGTAATTGCATTGTCGTCATCTTGATGCTGACTGCTAGACCCAATCTTCTGATAAACTTGAACAAACAAGACTAGTGGTAAGCCACGCTCGGTAGCTATATTGACATACTCTCTCCAGTTTTGGGTTCCAACAAGGGGCATCAACTCCCAAAACAGGGGTGTGTCCATTCGAAACCTTACTACAGCCATGACTGACAGCTCAAATTGCTCACTGTCAAGTCCAAATGCCTTGAATAGCCAGTTGCAAACTGAGGTCCAGTTCCTCTCTCTTGCTCGAACTACTTGTTTGGTGAATGACTTAAATTCAGACAAGTCTACCCCTTCAGGACCATACCTAACCTCCCCAGGCCCATAAAACACTTGAAAAAATAAACTCTCTGACATGCCTGCCATGATACGTAAGAACACTAATAATTGTGAGTAACTACTTTTTCATTTCAACTATAAATGTCACTAAAAAATTGAGTGACCACTGACTACGAAAATATTTTTTATACCTCATATGTTAAGAACTAAATAACAAATGTAATGTAAAAGTCAGGGCTAACTATTTTTTCTATGACAAATAACTAGCATTTCTATAAAAAAATAAAATTACTAATTAGTTTTTCTATAAAATAGTTATATCTAAAAATTACTGAGATAGCTAGTAGCGGTTGACATCTAATAACAAAAAAAACCGTTCACATTTATTCGAATCACATAGTTCATATAAAAAAACTATACTACTCATTTTTCTATATTACAAATCCGAACTAACAATATTACTACCTACCATGCAAACCTAAAAATATAATACCACTAGTTCTAACTAGCATCTACATATAGGTATAAAAAATTAAATTTACTAAGCAAAAGCAGTCTAGATCTAGTAACTAAACTTTTCTATGACCAAGTTCATATCTAATAAAAATAAACTAAACAATCTTGTAACTAAACTTTTCGATGACCTAGTTCATATCTAAAAGCTAGCATCTACAACTATCTATCTAAAAACATAAATGAAATTGACTGCAAGGTAAATAAAATTTTACCTGATGCGAAGTGTAGATCTGGCAGAGCTTCGCTGCCCTCTCCTTCCCTTCCCTCCCCTCCCCTTCCCTTCCCTTCCCTTCCCTTCCCTTCCCTCTCCTCTCCTCTCCTCTCCTCTCCTCTCCTCTCCTCTGGTGGGCGCGCGGAAGACTGAGACTGAGAGAGCTCGCTCTCTCAGCCGCGCGTGGGGGATTAAAAAGGGCGGGGGCCTTTCGCCGGCCGAAACGGCGAGGCATGGGGCCTTTCGCCGACCGTTACGGCGAAAGGACCTTTCGCCGGATGGGGCGGCGAAAGGGCCGTGGGCCCCTGGCGCCGACAGCCTATCGCCGGATGGGCCGGCGATTTTTCTTTTGACCGCGGTGAAAGGTGTTTGACCGCACCGACGGTCCTTATCGCCGTATGGGACGGCGAAAGCCATCCCTATCGCCGTTTCAGCCGGCGATAGCCGTCCCATCTGGCGATATAAGACCAGATCTGATAAATTTTGAGCCAGCAATTTATTTTTGAAAAATCGTAAAAAAAATATAAAAATAAAAAAATTCTGAAAATTGAGTGAAAACGATGAGAAAATCCAACTGCCTCTCAACCGAGCTGACCGCCAAAGGTATTTCCTGATCCCACGACATAAAACTGACGAAGGTAAATTTTAAACCGAACGTCAAAAAACGACGAAGGTAAATTTTCGAACAAACGTTGGAAAATGACGAAGGTGAATATGCTTGGTACAAATAAATGAATTCCGAGGTGATCCAAATAAATGAATTCCGAAGTGGTAAATAAATGAATTCCGAGGGTTAAGAAACCAAGACGATTCCGAAGGTCATAAAATCCGAAGGGACATGAGATTCAAAGGGACATAAAATCCGAAGGGTCGTAAAATCCGAACGAGATGACTGAGACGATTACGAAGGTCATAAAATCCGACCAATAGATGATTCCGAAGGTCACCAAATTCCGACCAAGAGATGATTCCGAAGGTCAACAAATTCCGACCAAAAGATGATTCCGAAGGTCATAACATCCGACCAAGAGAAGATTCCGAAGGTCGTAAAACCCGACCAAGAGATGATTCCGAAGGTCAACAAATTCCGACCAAAATATGATTCCGAAGGTCATAAAATCGGACCAAAAGATGATTTTGAAGGTCACCAAATTCCGACCGAAAGGGTTCCGAAGCTCATAAAGTACGACCGAGAAAATTCCGTAGGTCATTAAACTTGGCCGAGAAAATTCTGAAGGTCATAAAACCTGACCGAGAAAACTTCGAGGGTCATAACATCCGACTTACAAAATTCCGAAGGTAATAAACCTGACCGAGAAAATTCTGAGGGTCATAACATTCGACTGAGAAAATTTCGAAGGTCATAAAACCAGACCATAAAATCTGATTGAGAAAATTCTGAAGCTCATAAGACTTGAGCGAGAAAATTTCGAAGCTCATAAAACCTGAGCAAGAAATTCTGAGGCTCATAAAACCTGAACAAGAAAATTCCAAAGCTCATAAAACCTGAGCGAGAAAATTCCGAGAAAATTCCGAAGGTCATAAAACCTGAGCGAGAAAATTCTGAAGGTCATAAAACCAGATCAAGAAAATTTCGAGACTTGAGCGAGAAAATTCTGAAGGTCATAAAACCTGACGGAAACGTGAGAAAACTGATGAAACATCATTTTTATGTGTTCTTTGTCCCTCCGAAGGGTGCTTCGTTCTCATGTTCTTTCTCTTCCAAATATTTTTCACGAGCCAAACACACGGTGGGTGTTGGAGGTACGACCATGGGCCCACAGGGACACATGGATTCTCCAGTCAGAGTCGTACCAGGCGTGAAGAACTCGAGTAGAGTACTGCAAGGACTCTTCTCGTTATGAAACTAGTCGTATGACTTGTAAACTACTCGGATTGCCTTGAAAAGCACTCTCCGAGTAGTAATTGGTTAGGATTCTATCCGAAACCGACCTTGTAACCCTGCCCGCCGTGTATATAAGGCTGGGCAGGGACCCTCTCAAGGGGAACGGAAGTCTCTCAACAGAGAGAGACACACGAACCCAAGTCTCTCAACAGAGAAGACGATCTCATCAATACCAATCACCACACAGGACTGTAGGGTATTACGCCTTCTAAGCGGCCCGAACCTGTCTAAATCCTGAGTCTCTTTGCCTTTGCGTTCCTGATCTCGGCGAAACCCACCTGAAACTCTACTACCTCGGGATACCCCTCGGTAGGATCGACGGTAGAACACCGACATCTGGCGCGCCAGGTAGGGGTTTTCCTCGAAGATCCCGTGGAGAACGCAATGGTGACCTACATTCAAGCTGAAGCGCCTCAGGAGGGCACAACGTTCCACTTTGGCTCGTGGGTCTACATCGCCGACGGCTCGGGTGGCTTCTACAGCTACTACGAGACACCTGTGGAGCTGAAGCAGGAGCAAGCGCCCATCGTGGAAGATTTGGCCGAACAACTCGGCGAGATCACACTCGCGGACCTCATCCGCGGGCAAGAGTCCGAGTCGATCACGACTACGGAGAAGCAAACAACCCTCCCACCACAATTCCCGTATGGACTCCGTAATTCGACCCACGCATATTGTGAGGCGTTACGGAGCCAATTCGAGTCCGTCAAAGACTCGAAGCGGGACGTCCCAGTCCGAGTCATGGCAGGACACGCCAACTCTCTGAGCCAAGCGGTCCCCGAATGCCACTCGGACTCGGACGAGTCGATCACGACTACGGAGAAGCAAACAACCCTCCCACCCCAATTCCGTTTGGACTCCGTAATTCGACCCACGCATATTGTGAGGCGTTACCGAGCCAGTTCGAGTCCGTCATGGACTCGAAGAGGGACGTCCCGTCCGAGTCATGGCAGAACACGCCAACTCTTTGAGCCAAGCGGTCCCCGAATGCCACTCGGACTCGAACGAGGAGATATTACAAGACGATGGCGGACACGACCTCGTGATCTACGCCACGACTGAAGGAAGATCAGAGTACCAAAGAGACAGGATCCCACGAGACGTCTACGAGTCCCGCCAGATCTTTGTACTCTTTGGGCCTCAAGCTACTGACGACCTACCATTCCAGTACGGCACACCACTGCTGCCAGAAGGGGAAAGCTCTACAGAGCTCATCACCCCAAGCTCCAGCGACTCTGTCGAGCCCAATCGACAAGTCTTCATGGCTGGCGCAGCAGCAGCTGGCGACGTCGACAACGACCCGCGCTACGCTTTTGAGCTAGAAGGAGACATCTCCTCAAATGAAGACGCACCCGCTGGCGAATCCACTCAAGCGGCCACGGACAGAGAAATCCGGAACAACAAGAGGGCTCAGCGCCGCCTAAACGCTCGCAATCGCGTCATGGCTGGGCGCAACCTCGCTCAAGAGTTCGCGCGAGTGGCACGCTACGACTCTCCTATGGCTAACGCCATGGAGATTGCCTATCACATCCGCAGTCTGCCAAGAACCCCAGAGACGGCAGCTGCACTCGAAAGGATCAACGACATGATCCGCACTCTCGACAAGGTCATCGCCGCCGCACCATCGCGCAGCGGCCGAGCAGCTCCAAGCGAAGCAGTCGAGAGCAGCGGACGCCAACCTCCCCGCGACAAGCATCGTCCCCCAAACCTTTGAGTACTTATTCGAAAGTACTACAGAGTCTACTCCACAAGGCGAGTAGTTATCTCAAATCTCTGAGTACTTATTTGAAAATACTCCAGAGTCTACTCAACAAGACGAGTAGTAATTTCAAATCTCTGAGTACTTATTTGAAAGTACTACAGAGTCTACTCCACAAGGCGAGTAGTAATCTCAAATCTCTGAGTACTTATTTGAAAGTACTCCAGAGTCTACTCAACAAGACGAGTAGTAATCTAAAATCTCTGAGTACTTATTTCAAAGTACTATAGAGTCTACTCCACAAGACGAGTAGTAATTTCAAATCTCTGAGTACTTATTTGAAAGTACTACAGAGTCTACTCCACAAGGCGAGTAGTAATTTCAAATCTCTGAGTACTTATTTGAAAGTACAAGGAAGAAGACGACGAGTACCCAATGTTCTCTAGGGACATCCGGATGGCCGTTTACCCGTAACCATTCAAACCAGTCGGCTTCGAGAAGTACGACGGCAAGACCTCCCCCGAGTCGTGGCTGCGCATCTACTCTACGGCTCTCGAGTGTGCGGGTGGTAACACTGCCATCAAGTGCAGATACTTCCCAATGGCACTCAAGCCCGCTCCACTCACATGGTTTGAAAACCTGCCACGACGCTCCATCGACTCCTGGGAACGCCTGAAGAAGATCTTCGTGTCGAACTTCCAAGGCACATACAGTCGCCCCAAGACTCGACACGACCTCGCCATGTGCAAGCAGCACAAAGGAGAAAACGCGCGCGACTACATGCGCCGCTTCATGGAAATCAAGACTCTGGTGGTGGACGTTTCTGATCGCGACTGCATCGACTTGTTCCAGAACGGCATCACCAACAGGTTCTTTGACAGGCAATTTGGCCTGCATCGACCAAGGACTCTGGACGCCCTGCGTGACCAAGTCGAGACGTGGTCTGAGCAAGAAGACCGCGATCTCGAGAAGTATGGCCCTCCCCAGGGTAGGGAGAGGCACAACAATAAAGGCCAGCAAGGCTCCCAGAACAACAAACGCAAGCCAGACGACACAGTCGCAACTCTGGAGACTGGCATGTGAAGCCAGAAGAAGAACTACCCCGGCAAGAGCGACGTTGAGAAGATCATGGACAGGCCGTGCCCAATGCACCCAAAGCATAAGCACACTATGGGCCAATGCTACGATCTCCAACGCATATACGCCGAGAAGGATCGAGAGAACAAGGCCAAGAAGAAGACGACGACGAGGACCAGACGCCCAAGTTCCAAAAGCCCAAGAATGTACTCATGGTCATCATGGGGGGTGACTATGGTTTTCCCACTCGGAGGAGGCATAAGCTCGCTCTACGGCACATAATGGCAATTGAGCCAGCCGTCCCAGATACCTAAAGTACTCGGAGGTTCCAATTACCTTCTCCAGGGCAGATCAGTGGAACAGCTACGACGAACCAGGGCAATTGCCACTCGTCCTGGACCCCACGGTGGCAGGATCACAACTCACCAAGGTGCTCACCAGGAGTGCCAAGGAACCTGATCGAGCATAGCCTTAACGTTGATCCCAAAGCTACACCCAAGAGGCAACGGTTGCGACGATTCGCAACCGACAAGCGAGAGGCGATCAAGAAGGAGCTGGCGAAACTACTCGCCGCATGATTCATCAAGGAAGTCTTCCACCCGACTGGTTGGCAAATCCAGTCTTGGTGATAAAGAAGAACAACAACGAGTGGCGCATGTGCATCGACTACACTCGTGCAGAAGTTCCGGAGTTCCCTTTGATACTTGTTGATTCAACAAAGTATACATCAGTCAAAATCCGAAGAGTAGATCACATGACTACTTTCCAGGATCCCTGAGTACTTAGATGTCACTAAGACCAGGCTGAACACCTGTAGAGGCCAGCTAGCCTTATAAAGCAACTACCCACAAGTGGTAATTTCAAATCTTTGAGTACTTATTTGAAAGTACTACAGAGTCTACTCGGCAAGAAGAGTAGTAATTTCAAATCTTTGAGTACTTATTTGAAAGTACTACAGAGTCTACTCCACAAGGTGAGTAGTAACTTCAAATCTCTGAGTACTCATTTGAAAGTACTACAGAGTCTACTCGGCAAGAAGAGTAGTGATTTCAAATCTCTGAGTACTCATTTGAAAGTACTACAGAGTCTACTCGGCAAGAAGAGTAGTGATTTCAAATCTTTGAGTACTCATTTGAAAGTACTACAGAGTCTACTCCACAGGGCGAGTAGTAACTTCAAATCTCTGAGTACTCATTTGAAAGTACTACAGAGTCTACTCCACAAGGCGAGTAGTAACTTCAAATCTCTGAGTACTCATTTGAAAGTACTCTTGAGTCTACTCCATAAAAGAGTAGTGTTTTCAAATCTCTGAGTACTTATTTGAAAGTACTCCAGAGTCTACTCCACAGTATGAGTAGTGATCTTCAAGTACCAATTATCAAGTGCTTTGAAGTATAACTCGCCAAATAAGTACAACTTGTCGGGGGCTTCCTGAATACACTGCAAGAGTGGTTTGGATGACTCTTCGGGTGCCTCATGATCAATTGAATTCATCAATGTGGTGGTCGCCTCAACCCGTTGCAAGTTATCAAGTCAAAGTTCATCTTCAGCTTGTGCCGCGGTACTGCCGCATCAGCAATATGCTCGTGATGAACTCAAACTAGTCGGAATCAACTCTGACTAAGTCTGCTTCATCGACAAACGGCAACAAACAAGCTAAGTTACTTATTTCAATTATTTTTATTTTATTCTAACAAAATTGGCCAAGTGCCGAGTACTTTGTTTGGATGACAACTTTCTAGGCTGCACAGCGTGCTATCACATCTTCGCCAGCTTCCAGGCTCGGGGGCTGACGCTAAAATTACAACTCGGTTAGCCATCAGGCTTACCTAGTTTGTCTTTCTCCAGCATATTTGAGTCGCCAAGTACCAGTGATGAGGCCACGACTACATTGGCACCTGACTCCTGTTTCTGGGAGAGATCGCGGCGTGACAAGTCAACCACGACCTCATCCGTTTCGCTACTCTATTGATGGTGGCTATTTCGACTACATACTACTCGATGCATCTCCGCTGGCTCCTATGCTCGGGGGCTGGGTACAAGAAAACCACTCGGATGATGATCTCCAAGATGATTCGATGTGACCACTATTTCTGGGTGCAAATTACCACTCGGATGATGATCTCCAAGATGATTTGAAGAACCCTAAAGCTCGCTGGACCCTTGAATTGATCATTCTGAATCGTTTCAAGGCTCGGGGGCTGATAGGCGATATACATCGACTGCTGATTTTATTTTTTTTGAAGACTGAAGACTTAAATCAAGACCCTCGGCTTGATTCTTTGATTCAACCCAAGGCTCGGGGGCTACTTGATATCAAGTGCAATTTTTCCAAATTGCACATTTCGAGAACAAGATGAAGATTCAAGATTCTGTGGACCCTCAACCTGATTCTTCGATTCAACTTAAGGCTCGGGGGCTACTCCATATGGAGTGCGATTTTCATCGCACACCATATAATATTTTGAAGACTACTGATTTAATCAAGAATAAACGGGGCTTAAGCACCTCATGGCCTTGTGACAACCAAGACCTGTCCAAGACTGATCAAGCACTCAAAGAAATCGAAAAAGCACTCGATTGGCCTGGCAAGCACTCGGTTGATGATACTCGACGATGAAGCGCTTGGGGGCTTGTTGGAGGTACGACCATGGGCCCACAGGGACACATGGATTCTCCAGTCAGAGTCGTACCAGGCGTGAAGAACTCGAGTAGAGTTCTGCAAGGACTCTTCTCGTTATGGAAACTAGTCGTATGACTTGTAAACTACTCGGATTGCCTTGAAAAGTACTCTCCGAGTAGTAATTGGTTAGGATTCTATCCGAAACCGACCTTGTAACCCTGCCCGCCGTGTATATAAGGCTGGGCAGGGACCCTCTCAAGGGGAACGGAAGTCTCTCAACAGAGAGAGACACACGAACCCAAGTCTCTCAACAGAGAAGACGATCTCATCAATACCAATCACCACACAGGACATAGGGTATTACGCCTTCTAAGCGGCCCGAACCTGTCTAAATCCTGAGTCTCTTTGCCTTTGCGTTCCTGATCTCGGCGAAACCCACCTGAAACTCTACTACCTCGGGATACCCCTCGGTAGGATCGACGGTAGAACACCGACAGTGGGCGCCAACTGTTGGGGATGTGATTCCGCCACATAGAGAAGAGAAGACAGTGAGAATTCTGAAGGTAAAAATGAAGGAGAGGAAGACACTAAAATAAGAGAGCAAGTGAGGAGTGCTCAACTGAGTCCCCTCCTCATGGGCCCTTGGGTCCTTTATATAGAGGAGGAAGGGGGTGGCAATTTGCCCCCAAACCCTTGATGGGTACAATATTTACAATTTGACCATTACACCCTTACAAGAGGCCCATCTTCTAAATGGGCTGGGCCATTCCCCCAACAACGCCTGCAACAGATCAGGCGGCGCTTGTCGGACGCACACAATCTACTACATAGCCCCCGTTCTGTCACTGACGGCAAATAGGATGGTAGGAAAGTAGGTAACGACGCCACTGTGGAACTACGAGGTGCACTGTGCACCGTAATGATGAGACGGCGCCCTCGATCTCGACGACCACGACGGACCGGGCCCACAAAGACCCAGCAGCGACCATGATGGACTGGGCCTCGCGAAGACCCAGCGACGACCAAGACGACACCCTTCCACAAGGAAACCCCCAGAGCACTCCTTTTTCTTCTTTTGCCTCTTTTGTAATAGAGCAGCTGATGAGGACATCACCAGTGATAGAGCTGGAGTGCCCGATCTTTCGGTGAGTGGAGGTAATTTCGACTTGGTGGAAGTAGACCCTCACGATCCGACTACGACGAGCAAAACCCGAAGCGCCAATGCAATCGCTGAACCAACCCTCTGTGGTTACCGACCTTGTTGAAGCAAGATCAGCCTAATCACGAAGATCAATTCCTGTACGCAATCGAAGAACGAACAAGAAAAAGAGGCGAGCAATCTTAATATCACTCGAAGGTGGAGTTCTGAATCACACGAGGACAACACGTATTTGTGCGTGTTCGGTGTAGCTAAAGCTAGATGTAAAACAAAACCCAAGACTTCTTGGCGGCGGCTAGGGGGTATATGATAGGTGGAGGACGACCAAAGGGGTGCTGGGGTCGTGCTCCAACCATAGGACGTGTCCCTAATGGACCCAACTTGATACACGGCCCGTGGGCCAAAATAAGGTGTCGCAGCACCTGGACAGAAAAACCTTCAGTCAATGAATTGATGATTTCGGCCGCCTCGGGACAGATATGGACATGAGTTCAGATCCATATGAAAGTAGACTTCATAAGCTTTCCATCAAGTACTTGAACGCCCCAAACGGAGTCCGGATGAAGTCGTGGCAGCCGTTGAAACTCAGGACTTTCCTGCAGTCTGAATCCAGCGTTTCCAAAACGTGTTGGATTCAATCTCTTTATTTCCTTAGACCAAAAGTGACGTGATAGCCTGGTGTAAAACGTGGGAATACTTTGACTTGGTCCCCAATCAACCTCTTTGGACCTCCATGCCTTCCATGTGTGTTTAACACTCTTCATGTATTTCATGTCCTCATCATCCTCCCCTTCTTGACGAAAAGCCGTCCTCGGCGTCAATTGTACTTGAAGCCGATCCTGCACAACGCAAAGGAGAACGGGGTTGCGAAAACAAAAGAAACCAAATGTATTGGGAGGAGGAGGGTCACCATGCTTCGAATTGTCAAATGTGTCATCTCGCATAGACATTTCATGGATCGGACGACACAATATGGTTGTCAACATGATCCTGCACAAGATTAGTACCAACAAAAGACAAAGCAGACATAGGTAGCAACCAGCAAGGCTCCCCTTTTTTGGATTGAACATGTTTCTTTAAAACAAAGCTAGAGAAATTTGATGTGACATGATTATTCTTAGTGCAGCTCTCTAACTTATCACATTGTTGTCCAACCAGATTTGAACAAATACAAACTCGATGCACCATATATTCTTCATTGTGATTATATTTGCCAATGAAGTGATATGTGTTCCTAGATAAGCATGGCAATTTGAGATATGCAAGAAATCTCTCCTCCAAACAATTTAGATTACATTGAACAGCAAAGTCAATATAACCTAAAGTATTTAAAGAAGATAGCAATTTTTGTTCATCATTTGCACAAGTAATTGGAACAAACATTTGATTTTCACCATAACTATATGGCTCCAAAGCATGTGTATCATCATGATTAAGTAATTGTGGCAGAGGAATAAAAGAATCACTATCACACAACTCTTCTTCATCACAAGGTACATCAAGCAAATGATCTTGTGACAAAGGCAAAATTAGTAAGGGTTCTACCGATAGTTGCTCTATGTTATCATGTTTAATTTCAGCACAATGGTGCGATTTTAAAACATGTACAACAGAAGCATTGTCACACAAATCATCTTTATCACAAAGAACAATAAGCACATCGTCATGTGACAAAGGTTCGTCAAGAGATGGTTCCACTAATAATTGCTCTATGATAGCATGAGGTGTGGAAAAATTCAGCACAGTAGAAGTGGTCTCACCTTCCGTGAGTGGAGCACCAGTGGTCGACGACGCAGTTGTGGCCGTCCTCTCGCGCGGTGTAGTGCTAGACGTGGATGGCGTAGGGAGAGCAGGATCTGCGCTGGATGCCGGGCTTCGTCCTGCAAAAGAGTTAGTATATGTCGTCGAGCGACGTCCTTGCACTTCACGTTCAGCTTTGCAAGCATATTCAAACAATGTGGTCATATCAGCATAAGTATTAGAATCAAGTATGTCCTGAATGTCGCGGTTCAAACCACCGCGAAAACGTGCCATAGCAGCGGCATCCGTCTCAAATAAACCACAACGGATCATACCCTTTTGTAATTCCTGGTAATATTTCTCAACAGATTGTTGCCCTTGCTGAAACCGCTGCATTTGTTTAAGCAAATCTTGGGCATAATATGAAGGTACAAAGCGATGACGCATAGCAACTTTTAATTGAGCCCAAGTAGTTGGAATAGCCGTGGGATGTTTTAGCTTATATTCACGCCACCACATTAAAGCAAAAAGAGTAAATTCACTAATAGCAGCGTTAACTTGTGCACTAGCAGGAATATCATGGCATGAAAATTTTTGTTCTACCTCTAACTCCCAATCAAGATATGCAGCAGGATCATATTTGCCATTATAAGATGGAATTTTAAATTGAATCGTAGCAAATGAGTCAATGTGTGGATGACATACCACACGGCGGGCACAACCATGGAGATCTCCATCGTCTAGCTCCATGTCACTATTATAGTCCTTGTGCAATGCCGTGACCGACGTGGACCACGCATCGAATTGTGCCACGATGCCGTTGACGTCTCCTGACATGATTAGCGCAAACACAAAAACAAATCCTATGGCAACAAAGGTGTGGATGGAATGCTCACAAAGATGCTGCGATCAAGTTCTTATCCGTTCTTACCAAGCAACAGGGATGACCGAAAAAACAAACAAGTAGTACCTGTGAAAGATTGGTGCAGCGATTGCCTGGAGAAACAAAAGTCGGCTCGTCGTAGGAATATGTGTAGTTCTGGATAGGCTGCACTCAAATCAAGGATTAGCACAATCAAACAATAATGCAAAGTTGAATTATAGTGCTAAACACATAACAAAGCTGTTGTAAACAAGTGCCACGCGCTATGGATCGAGCAAAGGTAACAAGGAAGTGGGATGCAGAAACGGAAAATCTCCCGGGCCGCGTCACGCTGTGTAAACGGCGTTTTTTTGCCTCGAAACCGTCTTCACCGGGTGATATGCCGGGTGCACCGTATAGGAAATTTCCTATACGGTCGACGTCATGGAGGAGGCGCGGGGGCAGCCGCAGGGGCGCAGATGAGGGGCCGACGTCATGGCGGAGGCGCGGGGGCGGAGGTCGAGCGGAGGCACGGAAAGCAGGGGGACGGGAGGGGGGCTCACGGGCTGGGTTTGTGTGGATAGGGTTGAAGGCAAGGGAAGGGAGGGGCATTATGGGCATTTGAAAGGGGAGGAGGACCTAGGGTTTTCAGTGAACAGGTGGCCGTCGGATCAGAAGAATGGACGGTCACGGAGAACTGGGTCGTGCAAGCAACACGGGCAGGCTGACAAAAACGGCCTGTTTAGCAAATTTAACAAGCATTATGTTTATTGAAAGTATAAATGTAAATAAGTTTCTCAAAAGGATACATTATTGCATTGAAATGTAATTAAATTATCTTCATTAATAAATATATATGACAGTAAATTTATATCAATCTTTTATGAAAAAGATAAAGTTGCCCATTAATTGTAACATCCCGCAAATTCGCAGTCTGTTACTTGTATGAAAAATCAGGATTTCAAAATTTTTGTGTGTATTGTTGTGAGCCATGAATTAATTTACAACTTAAGTTAAATTCTCTCTCAAATTCCTAGTAATTAATTTGTGCATAAAATAATTTCATGATCATGCTGTGATTTGGATTTTATTTGGATTTCTATGGCTTGTTTTGAGTGTGGTTTAGATTTGAAATATAATTTCAAATATAAATCAAAAGTTAGCTAGACTAACTACCCTATCTAACTTGGACCTTTGCCCGCAAGACCAACCTGCTAATCTGCTAACACCGTCAACCCCTTTAACTACCCCGGGCCGTTTAACCCTAAGCCTTTTTTTTTGAAAATTCTTACATGAGTTATGACTGTGTTTGTCGACTCTTTGAATTAATCCTTTGTCGATTGGTTCAATTTCGACAATTAGTCTAATTCATTTGTATCAAGTTTACGAAATAAATTGTTATCAATTTATTTCGTGGGCTAGTAATAATTTTGGTCCAAACCTAGGCCCATCTAAGAGCCCATGTAAACCAACCTTAACCCTAACCACCTTCTATAAATATCCTACATCTTTCCCTCTTCCCTTCAGACAAGCTGCCGCCGCCACCTCTCTTTCTGCCTGCTCCGTTCTTTCCTCCCACGCGAAGCAAGCATCGATTTCTTCTTCTCCCTTAGGGCTCGTTCGCTTTCGTTGGAACGGTTCCACCCGGATTGAGATGAATATAGTACAAACTTTATGATACTTGCAATGAGAGACCGGGATTTAATCCAGGTGAAGAACCAATTTACCCATGATAGGGACAAGAAGAGACCGGGAATTAATCCACTAGTCAAGAGGTGGGGAACCAATCCAGGTCTTTTGTTGTCCATATCATGAGTAAATTGGTTCTTCACCTGGAATAAATCCCGGTCTCTCATTGTAAGTATCATAAAGTTTGTACTATATTGATCTCAATCCGGGTGGAACCATTCCAATGAAACCGAACGAGCCCTTAGCCATCTTCCTTCCCCTGCCAATCCCGATCTCCACACCCACCAGCCACCAAATCAGAGCTGCCTGCTTTCCCCTTTGTGCTGTCCACTCGATCTCCCTCTGTTCTTCTCCCCATGCCGAGCACACAAGCAAAGCAAGCGGCTGCAACACGCCTCCTTGCTACTGCCTATTTGCCTTGCTGCGTTCCTCTACTCTCCAACAAGCAAGCAAGGAGCATCTGTTCCAATTTTCTCTAGTGAACCAGAACGCCAACCACCTCTCCCTACCATCCATCTCACGAAGATCAGCAGCAACTCAAGCCCCATCTTACACTCGAATTCCTGTTTCTCCAAGCAAGCACGCAACAGCAGCCATCTCTGTCTTCTCTCTGTTCTAACAAGAAACGCATGGCCACCAGCATGTCCCTGCCTCTCCAAGCCGCAACCTTCACCAGCTCCCCTCTTCTCCTTGTGCCCCCTTCCAAAATCGGCAAGCGCCTAAGCCACCAGAGCACATGGCAGCAGCTCAAGACGTTTTCCTCTGTGTTACACTCGGCAAGAACAAGCTGCCCACTCTGATTTTTCTCCACGAGCAAGCAAGCCAGCGCCTCCTCTTTCTACTAATCCAGGAACAGGCTGCAGCTCTCTCTGTTTCTCCCTTGCTCGAGCCGTGCGCCAGTGCGTCCCCAAGCTGTAGCCGCCACCGTTCACCCCGAAGCCACGCCGGAGACGACGATGTTACCGGCGGCCGCGAAGATGAGGACGCTCGGGCACCTGCGTTGCCATCTTGGAACCATGCCGCCTACTCGAGCTGCCTGCTACACATTGATGCCATGGAGGCTATTTGCCTCGCCGACAAGGTGTTTGAGGATATGTCTGATCCCGAGGGGCTGAGCTGAATCGCGTCGCCTACGCCAAGCACCACCGGACGTCACCATGCTGCTGCCGTCGGCCACAAGAGGAGAGAGTCAAGAAGAGAACAGGAGCCGCCAAGACTGTACCGGGTCGCCGCCGTGAACGACTACGCCAAGCCGCTGCTCATGTTCCGCGAGCCTTCATCACGCCGGCCACGTTCTACTCCGTCGCCCCAAGGTGAGCACGCGCTCAGCCCTCTCTTCCCTTGGCCCTCCATGCTGTCCAGCATGACCTTGCTGATGAACCCTCTGAGCCGCTCACTACTGGCGCCGCCGCCGTCACCGCGACCGACCCCAAGCCATCGCCTTCAGCAAGTCTGGGCCCGGCCTTCGAGCCGGGCATGTTTTCTGCAGGTGCCCCGCTCGCCGTCGCGCTGCCCGGCCGCCGCCGTCACGTGAAACCACCCAAGCCGCCGCCTTGACCCGCCCGACGCCCTTGGAGGCATTCCGTCGAGCACCTAAGCCATGACCCTAGCCTCGCCCCACGGAGCCACCACCAAGCACTCTCCCTGCATGACTGGGAGCTGCCTTGCTCAACCATGAACGTGCTAACCAAATACCCATCCGAGCCTACCTATGCTAGCTTGTGCATTGCTTACCGTGAATTAGCTTGTCCTAGTCCCATTTTGCACCAGATCAAACCATCAAACCATCAAGAAGCCCGACCACCCTTTGCATCCACGCAAAGCCCACCCCATGCCAAGCATCCAACCTGCTCGGCATGTTCCACTGACAAACCTTCTTTTGCTCCTGGCTTGATCTGTGAAACCTTTTCTACTCCTTTATCTTCACGAGAAAACATACCTAATTCCCCTAATTCGTTTTCACGTGAAAACCTTCTTGTTTACTCTTTTGCTTTCTCTCATGCAAGCTCAAACTAGCAGCCTAGCCTGCTGTTTCCTTTTTCCTCCACGAGAGGCCCATGCACACACACATGACCCAGCGCTTTCTTGCTTCCTCGCAGGAACCAGCAGCTCAATGCACCAGCTCGTTCTTCCAAACAGGCACACAAGCTAATCACACTTAGCAAGCCTTCTCTCCTTTCCACGTGAAGCCCAAACTCTCGTGACCGCCACGCAGGCCAAGCCAACTGTCCTACGCCCGACACGTGGCGCCGCCTCAGTGCCGAGTCCGCCGCCACGTGGCTAACTTGTTAGTGCCGCGTAGGACCGTGGGCCCACTAATTGGACCCACTGACTGATAGCCCGGACCTACCTGACCGATGGGGCCCGCATGTTGACATGTGGAACCCAATAACAGATAACCCGTCAGGCTTGACCCGTTAACCATGGCTTGACCCGTTGACCAAGACCTTGACCCTTTGACAACGATGACATCACCAGAGCCCGTGATGATGTCATCAACCCTAGACCGTTGTCTCTGCTTGCTCGACTCGCGGTTTAACCCTGAGTCGATGACTGACACCTCCGAGATGCTAACCTGTGATCTAACTTTTATTCCTTTTTCAAAATGATTTATAAATCCCAAAAATGGATTTAAACTTCAGAAAATCATAATAAATCAACTGTAGCTTAGAAAAATATGAAACCAGTTTCAGTATTTTTCTAAAATCATGACGAACACGATATAATAGTGTTTGCTATTATTTGGCTCTCTATTGATTCTTATTTGGAGTTCATTTGCTAGTAGATGTCGTTGTTTATTTGTTTTTGCGTCCAATAGGATCCCCGGAGGACCCGGACTTCTCCGACGACGTCGACTACGCTGAAGACGAAGATAAGGACGATACTCCAGGTTCACGCCCATTCTGCTTTTTGTACCTATTAGGCATTGCAAGTAGATTTGCTAGCGCTTTATTGCATTGATGAGATGATGATGAGCCCGCATAGCCTATTTATATATCCTGACTCCTTGTTTGCCTACTACACTACTATATATGTTTGCTATGCTGTGCTTGCATGTGTGGGATGTAGTGGTGATTTTAAACCTCTTGGCGTGAGTATTTTGGGTGGGAAAACTTGGAGAGTTTCGAACCCCCGGCTGGAGTGAGCAGACATTAACCGACCCTCAGGTCGGGGCTTGGAGGCTATTGGACACCTCCTGTACCGTAGCGGGTACATGTGATATGATTTGTGATATGGATGGATTTGAGGCGTTGGGCGGCCATACCTATAATGGGTGCCGATTCGCGGACCACGATGTGGATACGCATTTGACGGGGACTTGCTTGCTCTGGCTTAGGCCGAGTCGGTTGGACCTGGTTACAGGACTTTTACGTACGCACCGCTTACCCTTATGGGAGGGGTTCCAGCCATTCTCTAGTTAGTCGGTACCATTGCTGTGGAGTAGTGTGTTAGGATTGGGCTTGCCGTTTCACGAGGGTGTGCGGAGCCTGGCTGCGTTCAGCCCTTGTTTCCGAGACTCTCAGCTGCCTGTGTGGTGCTAGGGACTCACGATCCCGGATCGTTCGGTTTACTGAATGGGTCCAAGTCCGGGAATGCAGGATGGTACCGGTCTGATTAGGGAGTCATGGTTGTGGGTTGTGTCTCAAGACGGCGGCCACCGTCTGCAGCCCGAGTGGTTCCAGCTGTACACGCTCTGCAGAGTTAGAATCTATACGTATAGCCGCGTCCTCGGTCATGGACACCCCCTGTATACTGGCTTCTTCTGATTAGTGTTTTGGGACTTTCTACCTCCCCCTCTTCTAAACTTATAGGTTGGGATGAGAGCTACTAGATCAGGAAAAGGTCTGGCGTTTGCCGCTGAGATGGGAAAGGTCGGAAGCTTTCTCATCGACTCGAGAGGAGAAGGTGGTGAGATTGAGACGGGAGTCTGGTGCGCCAGAATAGCCCGTGCTATTGTGATATAGATGGGGATGATGATGATGGTATTTTATACCTTGCTGCTGCTGCATAGGAAACCCGAGCCTTTCCTTGCTATACTTTTACCCTTTAGATGATAGGCCACTTAAAGCTTGCATACGGATGGTGACGTGAACCTATCCCATTCCTTGGGGATAGTTTGTGAGTTGCAGGTCAGGACTTGATGTACAAGTCTGAATGTGTTAGATGGGTAGCGCTGCTTCGCTCAAGATTTGCCTGTGGATTGAAGCCGAAGACTTGAAGACTTAGCTACCGCTACGTAGGATTTCCGCTTGTCGCTCAGCCCATGAGGCTTGTACTACTCTCGTAGTTCCATATTGGTATGGATGTAAATCTATTCCTGTAAGCTAAATTCTTTGTATGACTATGATATTATGCTGAGATGAGTTCTGTACGTGATAGCTACTGATCCAGGGACTATCACAAGGGTACAGAGAGTCGGATTCTCGATTTCGAAAATCCGGTTCGTCACAGTTGGTATCAGAGCCATACTTGACCGTAGCACGCTACCCTAGACTGGCCGTTAGCTTTAGAACATTCTGAACGCTCTACTTTATATATACCCCCTTGATCTATTTTGAAATCTACCTCTCTTTCCTTGAAAATCTTCTATCTCACCTACGTCAGGGCAAAATTTTCTCGTGAGCCAATCAAGATGAGACAAAACTTGCGAAGAATGTGGACGAGAAGATCATGACCCCTCACAGTAGAGACCACCCTTTCTGGTTATGCCACGAAGTAGTTTCGTCGACTAGTTTTCCTATTGCTTGAGTGCATGGTTCTTATCAGAACTTACTTGCTTGTTATGCTTCTTCTCCATGAGTGTAGGATTTTATAGATTAGTGTTTTATGCTTGCTTCGGTCTCCACCTTTAGTTTGTGTGCCATCCCACCTAGCTGAGACCTCCATTATGCTTTGCACAACAAGTATGAGTGCTCAAGCCAGTCAATCATCCTCAACCCAAGTTGTCAACAAGGAGAAGTACTTCATGTACTAGCATTGAAGATCAAGATTTTGGAATAAGCTACCACATGAGTTTTGGAATAAGTTCTCTGACATGGAGATGAGTGCCAAGACATTGGAATTTTCCATCACCTTAGTTGCAAGTGTCACATGGTGGAAGCATAGAATTGGTTAAGAACAGATGGGTACTCTGGACCATTCCTTAGAAAGAAGATCAGAGTAATTTAGAAGTCAATACCCAACTATTTGGACGAAGAGAAGGTACTCCTAAAGGATCAACAAACCTACGAGTTTTCAATTGAGTACCATAGCTTTCACACTACGCCCTGGCAATGAACGACCATAGGGCCACCCGCTTCAGGATGAAGAGATGGACAAAAGAGTCTCCGACAAGTATACCATGAGTCGACCCCAGAAGTGGTACAAGAATCATACCTCAACCATGGTATTGGAATGAGGAAGAGAATTGCACATGCTTCAAGGACTTCAAGTTGATTGAAGAATACGAGAAGACTAATTAGAAATGATCTCCCCATGGATTACCCCGTAAAATGTGGAGGATCATACCTTAGAGTCGACAATACCTCAACCTATTGGTATTGTTAAAATTTTTGGATATGGATTGGATGTCTAGACTCGATGGATACAAGATAAGGAACATGAGTTGTCATCCAAAAGATAAGGTAGCCTCCACAATCAGTCATGGTCTGTTGGAACTAAAAGCAACATAAGCAAGACCTACTGTAAGCAATCATCCAAAGAGATATTCAGAGAATTACTAGGTCCACAATGGAGTTAAGATATGGAGTTCCCTAACAACACAACATTGGAATAAATCCAATAGTAAAGACAGTTCCACCGAACATATTCTATTGGACTAAGCTAAAAGGCAACTCCAGAAACCACTGGACAAGAGATCTCAGACCTAGTCATTGGAGCCTCCTAGCCTATGGAAAAAGAAAGTGAGCAAAGGGTAGGGACAAGAGATAACCAAGATCAAGCATCGCTACCTATCGAAGAGCTGTTGGACCACAGAAGATGCCACCTTTCCGGGATAGTTACCAGACTAGAGTGCCAACAATAGGAACAAGGTAATGGAATTTGTCAAGGACTGTAATCGACATTGAGGACCGACAAATGCCCAATTATCCCTGAACAAGTAAGATAAACACTCCTATAGAGAGTGGTTAAGATGTGATGGCACTCACAAGTGTAAACACCATCTATCCTGAGTCTGCTTAAGGATCTGACCAAGATAGAAGTGACCCCTCTATGGACTAGATCACCATCAATTGAAAGGAACCGTGTGTAGTATTTGGAATCTTAAGTTTAATGGGTAGGTTGGATAATACAAGCACGGTAACGATATACCTTCCCCAATGTGCTAAACCAACGAATGAACTATTTAAGTACGCATGAAGTTGGTATGGAATTATGGACTCGAGAATAAGGTTCTGTGGAAGAGAACTAACCATAGAACTTGGGTAACCTTAACGAATCTTTGAAGACCACGCAAGGAGAAGGTAATGAATACTCGGAGTACCAGACCAAGACACGAAGTTGTATCTCCTACCCTAAGATGATTAAGAGAATATAAAGGGAAGATGTGTAACCCTTGAAATGGAGCTAATCACCTGGAGAGCATGCCATGAAGATGTGGCAAAGCCGTCTTATTGGAAATTCCTAAGAAATACATATGGATTATGAGACTAATATGTATCTTCAACCTGTCCAAGACCGACATGTGATCAAAAAGATTGTGTTGGATCACATCGAAGAAACCTTAAAGGGGTAGAAAGAAGAACCAAAGGAAATATGGAGTCAGGACAACCCATGAAGCCCTGGATTGAAGAATCGGACACTACATGGAACATGGACTGCATAGATATGCCAACCAAAAAAGAATGAAGGTACACTCGAAGGGAAGACCAGACATTCACCCATTTGTCACCAAGAGGATTAGGAATAAGAGGATAAAGTTTTGGTGATTATTGGGAAAACGCTAAAAAGCCTATATAGTGCTTAAGATAGAAGCTGCTTAAGAGATAAGGCTTGATTGCTACTGTGATAACAATTAATTGGCCGTGAAGCCCTTGGAACCACTCTCAACCCGGAATAGGCTACCACCTTTGAATGAGGAGATAAGCTGTAAAAGGATTCAAGAGCGACCCTTGGATCGGAGGATTTGGAATATTTTGAGGATTACCACTCAAGAATACCACAGCTAAGTGATCAGGTACATGGGTTAAGAGAACCTCGAATAATCATCCATGACCTTTAGAAGAGCAAACTGCATTGAAGTCGAAGATGTCAACAATGTACCAACGTCAAGACAAAGCGAAGGACCTCCACCATACCCAGTGCAGCTTTAATCTCGAGGACGAGATTCTTGTTAGGGGGAAGACTGTAACATCCCGCAAATTCGCAGTCTGTTACTTGTATGAAAAATCAGGATTTCAAAAATTTTTGTGTGAATTGTTGTGAGCCATGAATTAATTTACAACTTAAGTTAAATTCTCTCTCTCAAATTCCTAGTAATTAATTTGTGCATAAAATAATTTCATGATCATGCATGTGTGATTTGGATTTTATTTGGATTTCTATTGCTTGTTTTGAGTGTGGTTTATATTTGAAATCTAATTTCAAATATAAATCAAA